>CM051710.1:10374085-10974085 GCA_028022725.1 Lycodopsis pacificus | reverse complement strand
TTCTGGGTTGAAGCCAACTTGTGTGTTAAGGGCTGATTCCGCTCTAATCGCATCCAAGTCATATGATCAACTGAGAAGAGGTTGGTCAGGTTAAGCTGAGTCAAGCTGGTTTCAATTTGACAAGTCATGACAGGAAGTCAAGTTTATTAAAGCCTCACGCAGCATCTTGCTGGTGTTCTGTAAATGTGGGTAAATGATGACCCCCCCCCCCCAGATGGTAATTATCATAATTGTTAGACAGACATTCATCATTTAGAAGGCAATTCATGCCGAGCTGCTTGTTTAGAAACCTCATTCTTATAAAACCTTCATTAGGTGGATACTTCATGTTTACAGGGAGGTTCCCAACTGTTTTATTTGTGATGTCTTAAAATTAAGTGTGTACACTACAAATGTTTATCATACATATATAAAATTGGTACTTTTATTTTATTTATTGTGTTTTAACTTCTTTAACCTCTTTTTACTTGCAGCTTTTAAAGTGGGGGTTATTTCAACGGATTTCTGGGTATTTCACGGAAATCTATGCAATACATTGTATAATATATTAGTTTATCTTGTTGTGTTTTAGTAATCTAAATCTGCAAATAACTATAGGAACTTAAGCTATCAAATAAATGTAGTGGATTAAAAAGTAAAATAATTGCTTCTGAAATGGAGTGAAAGTATAAAGTAGTCTGAAAATGTAAATACTCGAGTAAAGTACATCTAAAATCCCTCCACAGCGTAGTTTCGTAAACTATAATAGATACATACTGTAAATAAAGTAGGCTACTTTTTGTCAGGGTTCATACGTTTTATTTTGAAAGTTCTAACAGGAAACCGTTGTGGTCCACCATGTGCAGCGTGACACTGGTCCACCAGTCTCTCCCAGGTTAACTAACCATTAGACGCTGTTCAAACAGGAGACATGGGACTGCGGAGTCACCGAGGGGGGGGGGGGGAACTCTTCTCCACAACAACTCAAACCAAAAGGAAGGAAATCATATCTAGCTGAAGATGTTTTATGGAGCCGCTACTTTTTCCGCATGCATTTCTAATTTCTACTCCGGACCGGAAGAGAGGCAACTTAAATGACAGCTGAAGTTATCCGTGCATTTCTGATACCTGGGGCAAAGTGCCACACCTTCGCTTAGCGCAACAGGTACGTTGAAACAACTATTTGCTATTCTTTCTGGCTTGTTTACATGCAACATAATGCTTTTAATTAACTTTAAAGATTGTAACAAAAAAAAGTGTTGTTAATGCTTTATTAAACGTTTTATTAAACACAGCTTCGACTGCTCAGCAACAGGTGAACGTCGAGTAGTGACGTCAGCCATATGGCGTCTGTCCGCTTTGAAAATCAAAGAAATACGACAAAACACTTCACGATATTTTACAAATAAAAGGTAGTTACAAGGACACAGTGAATAAACACGCAAAGTATTAGGTTAACCTCCAGGTGTTGTACTAACAATGGAGATGTGTCGGTACACCTGTTGTACACCTGTTGCACGTGAAGGTAAAAGATATCTCCTCAAACAATTGAATAAATACACGTGTGGAGTTGAATAATGATTCACAGAAATTGACCTGTGAGATACCCGCAATGTGTAAGTTATTCATTGATTTCTTCATAGATCATTTAATTCAGTGATTTGTATGAAAAATTGTGAAAAAAGTCAGACTTACGCTCCAGAAAAACCAAAGATATTCAATTTATAATAATATAAACCTTAAAAAAAACATTTATAAAGC
This sequence comes from Lycodopsis pacificus, assembly GCA_028022725.1. NCBI lineage: Eukaryota > Metazoa > Chordata > Actinopteri > Perciformes > Zoarcidae > Lycodopsis > Lycodopsis pacificus. Next base: position 10,972,345 of record CM051710.1, on the reverse strand, counting down.
TGGTAGCAGCAAACGTTTGTAATTTTTCCTTAAAAAGTGACTCAAAGGAATAACCGATCGCCGGAATATTTGCCAAATCAATGTTTGTGGATCTTATAGGATGTAATGTGTATTTCTGAAACTTTCCGCCCTGAGCACACTGCTCGTGCTCGGGCAGGGGAAGTTAATGAGTGAGTGGAGGGGGCTGTTATTGGGGACATTTGTTCTTTGTTGGGATGGAGTGGAGCAGGTGGAGGAGTGGTCTCGAATCAGTTAACCAGCGCTCATGTACACGGCCTTGGGCTTTGTTTGCACATGCAACACGTAGCCCCACTGAACTCTGAGTCACTTCAAAAAAAGAGCACACAAACCTGATGCCTGAGCCCAAACCGGTCCCGTCTCTCATTTATCATATACCACATTCCTAACTGTTAACACTCGTGTATAATACATCAAGTGTCTCTTAAAATGGGTTTCTCACCTGTGTTTAGTGTTTTTTTTTAGCTCCAGGCAGGTTTGATGAACAACATTCCCGACACTTGATTTATACAAGACACCGAGCCGCGGTTTGCCGAACCCATTGACTGGACTTTCGTGGCAAACGTGGCCCATGTGCCAAGCCTATTAGACAAAACGAGTCATTAAAAGCGTATGCAAATAATATTTGCCCAAGGTCTAGTTTGCTCTGCTCCCGCAGGATGACTCGGCCCGAAGCAGGATGTAAATATGAGAATGGAGCTCAGTGCTGTGGGGATAGTACGAGGCACAAGACATGTAAAGACATCATGCGTAAAAACTACAACTTTCGTCTACACAACAATCGTTTGAATGTTAAAGAATCAACTTGACGACGTTATTTGGCTTCTTTATTTACCACTACATCACCGGCTCTCTACCATTTAAAAGTTCTCTCTTCTTCAGTCTTGTTTACTTGCTGAAAGCACAAGTCAGAGCTCCTGGGTATGATTCATGGGGGGGCAGCAGGTCTGTTTGCAGTGTGAGAGACAGAGGAAGGGGGGGGGGGGGGGGCTATTGATAAGTGTGGGCTGCAGGGTAATAGAGAGGAGACAGGACTTGTTTTCATCAAACTGCAGCCCAAGGCCGTCTGAGGAGTGCGTTTGGATCCATCATATCACGCCCACAGAAACAACACACACTTGGCCTCGTGACATCGCCTGAAATCAAAGGAGGTTATTTTGACATTCCAGACAAAATGTTGGAGCAGCTGATCAATATGGTGTCACTGGATTGACCTCCCGAAAACGTACAAATCGACTAGTTTGAATAAAACAACAGCGGTGGCCGTAGATCGATCTCTAACGAGGGCTGATTTTTATATATATATATATATATATATATATATATATATATATATATATATATATATATATATATATATATATATCCCGCCAGGTTTACTCGTCACGTATCCGACAGTCAAAATCGAAAGTCTTCTTCTGACTTTATTTCCTTTCCCTTCTGTTTGAAGTCAAAGATACTAAAACAGCGTTTCTTTGTGCGAGCACCGTCACTCACGTGGTCCGAGCTCTTTCATGGGAAGCGTATCAGGTGTGGAAGGTTATCTCATCTATATGCAGGTTATTAAAAAGCCGGATAAAGCAGCAGTGGGTGAGACAGTGCCGGGGTTTTTTTCTTTATTGACATTTTTCATGCTGGATTTTTTTAAAAGCCTTCGGAGCCGATAAGAGGCCTAAATCGACCACCTTATCGAATGCTGCGGTTCTCTCTCTCAGCAGAGGGTCACGCTGGGCGCTGGGAACTTCAAGGAAATCCTGTCGATAAATAGCTTCGCTTTCTTTCTTTTCTTTTTTGCTTACTGTTCATGTGCACACATATGAGATAAGAGCCTTCTGCAGCCCGATGGAATGTGGTTGTTTGATTCGAGCACCAGGAGGAAAGAAAAGGTATGTCACAAAAACAAGGCTACGTTGAGATTAAGTGAGGAGCTATGATGTTTGAAATTCAGATGACATTAGTTATTAAACAAAGATCTTATCAACCAACCAGGCAAGGGCATTTTTAAAGTATTAAAACATGTTATTGTCGGAAGTAGCCGTCCCTCTGGAAGGTGATTCATCACACGGATTGTTATCTATATGGAAGCCACAATCAGGGCTTTTGAGGCAGGTACTGATTACTGATTAACCGTCATTAGAATTGGCTGATACTAATCGCTTCCTGTTTTTAAACATCTTCACTTAAAGATGTATTTTTCAAAGTTTAGACTCTCTGCTCCAAAGCGTGTGTTTTTTTCCCCCCTTGGTGACATTTGTTTTTTGAAATGGCTGCAGCTAAAGACTGTTTTCATTATCTGTTATTATGCTGATTAATCAATTTGGTTGGTAAAATGTCAAAGACATCCTATCACAGTGTACCAGAGCGTGGCATCAGAATCTTAACCCAAAACATTCTGTTATTTGTTACCAAACACTAAGAAAACTATAAAAAATATTCACAATTTAGAAGCTAAAAACTATTTTTGAAGCCAATTCTTCTAAGTATTTTCATCATATGTTGAAATCATCAACTGCCAGAAGTATTTTCCTCCTCTGGTCATCTGTCGGAGCAGCTTGATGGATGTTTGCCTCTCGTTCACACACTTCCTGTCTGAATGCAGACCCCACACTCATTCCACCCTGAGACCTGATGCATGCTGGGAATCGGATGAGATGATTTGTGGTGGGAAAAAAAGGCGGCTGCTGCTGAAATTTGTGTTGTGACACAATGTCGGAACAGGCTGCGTTCAGGTGCAAAAACGACAGACAGTCGGATGGATCTCAGACCGGTTAGCCCACTTTTCCATCACCTCACCCCTCCCATCTCCACATGAACACGATCTCCCTTCTCACCGTCCCTTCGCACACACACACACACACAGTCCGGCCCAGTGGGTATCCAGATATAAATGATGGCTTTAATGTAACACACAGGTGACCAGCAGGGTCATGTTTATGAAAGACTCGTCTTCTTTGTTGAGCGGTTCACCAGAAATGTTCATATCTACACACCTCCGGCAACAACTCAACTCCGAGCATTCAGTTACTGTCAGCAGATCAGAGAAAAGGCATTTTCGTGAACTATTAGCAAGCCTCTAACGGTGTTTCAGCTCGCTTTCTTTTTTGCCTCTAAACCTCGTCTACCTGTAGTTTCACAGTGTTGGCATCTGCAGACCGGCAACTAAAACCCACAGTTATTCAGAAATGGTCGTCCAAGTGCCCGACAAAAACAACTGGTATCAGATATGCGACACTGAAGGAGGACCATCTCAGGGAGATGTATATCAGAAGTGTTATAATGAAAATGCCGCTCCTCCCCCACACAATAACTCCAGTTTTCAGACAAAACTCTTCACAGGTAACGTCAATTTCCTCTGGACTCCATCCAGAGCAAGAATTATCTCAAGCCGTATCTTTCCGGGTGAAATTTTCCACCTGCAGCAATCAGGCTCTCTGGCTGTCAGTTCCACGGGTATCCCCGGGATTTCAATCCAGTTCCACTTTTAGGGGACACTCCACAGCAATCTCACTTTTATTGCACCTGTTTCTCCAAGATGAAATGTTTCAATTTACTCTGGAGGGGGGAAAAAATGAAATGGGAGCCCGGCCAAGCTGCCGGCGCTGAAAATATCTCTCCCCTTCAGTGATCGTCCTCCGATCTCTCCTATCGTAAAAAAGAATCAGGAGCCGTATATAATGTATTGACCGGCACAGGGAGCAGATAATGCGCTGTTATTGTCGGCCGACAATGGCCAATATCGGAATGAACGATCGTCATTTGATGCACAGATTGAATCCTTGATCTCATCATGACTTTGGAAAGTCTCCAGGGGAGCGACGTGATTGGTCGTTGGGATGTTTCTGGTGTGAATCTTTTGAGTCGGCTGCTGTGGGTCATTTGTGGGGGGAAAATGACCGACGGTGGGAGAATTTGTTGCTTTTTCTTGGTTTTGTGTGATGACACACCGAGTATGTTTTAGATTATGAATGTTGGTCGGGCAAAGCAAGCTATTTAAAGACGTCATCTACGAAACCATCAATTGGTTAATCGGGAAAATGATCAGCAGATTTCTCGGGTCAGGTTCAAGTCTCAGATTTGGGTCTTTTAAAGTTGCAGCAACGACTTCGCATCTGACTTTCACGGCCACGTGGTAATCCCTAATCCCAAAGATGAACCCTAAAACACACCACACTGGTTTCCCCACTTCTCTCATGTGTATCTATCGCTATTTACTCTGCAAACAAAGCGCTGCATCAGCCCGCCTCCTCAGTCATGTTATCATCTTCTTCAGGCGGAGTTCTTGGGAGTTGTCTTTGACTTTTAATGCCACTTAGTTGTGACGATAGCTATAGTTACTCATGGGCGCTCGTTGCTCGGAGGCCGTTGAGCTAAAACGGCGGCGCGCGTCACCTCGGCCCCGCGGGACCAGTTCTCCTCGAGCTGCTTCTGCTGAACCAGCAGCAGAAAGGTTCAGCACTACAGTCACCCTGCCCCCGCGCTCAGGCAACCCAGAGACGGCGCTTTGCATTGCAAATTTGCAACCCAACTCCAACGCCGATGCAAACCAGCTTGTTTTTCCGACACAGTCGGCACAACCTATTTGTCAGCCTGTCTGACGGTGTGCTGGAACAGATGTTGACTTTGTGTCGTTTATAAGCCAGTTCCATGGAGTTTACAGACATATGTGAGATGAAGGAGAGTGTTTTAAATATGAAATAGTCTACTATTCATCACATTGCTGCCACAAATTGATTGCCACGTTCAGTTTTTATTGACCTTTAACCTTGCGTTCGAGACTTTCAGCCTCAAAGCGTCATATATTCCCATGATGTGACACGTGAGAGGGAAAGTCATGGGGTTGGACCGCAGGGGTGAATACTCTCGGAAAGATCATCTTTGTGCCATTTTCTCTTTCACTCTCGATGGCTTATCTCATAATATTTGCTTTTAGTGGTCTTGACAGTATAATTAATACACGTTTTTTATGTTATGAGACAGATGGCCAAATCAAATTGCAAATTCGCCCCTAATTTTGGGAAATAACTTATTATAGATGGCAGATTTTAGTGCTACTTTTTTGTGTTTGTTCTCGGTCTGTATTATAAAATGTTCAGCTTGTCTACAGCCAGAAATAATCGAGCAGCAGCCACCACGCCCCATTTACAGGCAGGCGGGAGAATCTGCTTTCATTTGTGCGCCTCTAACTTTCGTGTGACCACATTTGATCATTTTATTAAGAAATATGTGGAGTGAGTCGTTCAACATGAAGTAAGTTATTGCTTAATTGAGCCGTTTGTCTCCCTGTCACACAACACATAATCCATGGACCGTCACAGTGTTTTTCTTTTATCTGTAGTGAGAACATGGTGCCAGGGAGCGAGTAAACCTATTCACACTCATCATTAATTCAAAACAATTTAGTCGGGAGGTGGTTATGTCACGCGCTTCAGGTCCATTTATTCCAACGAATAGATATGCAGTCGTACTTTGGCAGAGCGGGCTCTGAGCTCGAGGACGCTCCCCAAAGAAATCCAAGCGTTCACAATAAATCACCCCCCGAGAGAATACAGAGAGCAGAAAGCAGCAGAGGCATATCACTGAGATATGGAATATACATAATGCACAAGGCAGGAAACGCCACCGCTCAACAAGGAACCGGAGGAGGAGGAGGAGGAGGAGGAGGGAGAAATCAGCGTGAGCGATCAGAGGATTGAGAGCTGGTGATTATTGACCTAGTGACGAGTAAAAGTAAAAGTCAGCAGATAGCGACTTCTTCCGGGACTAATACAACGCCCCATTAATGTTATAGCTCCCAATGCCTGCTGGGAAATCACCTCCTCTCTTGCCCCCCCGTCCTGGAAGACAAGGGACACTTCAGCTGGGTGGGTGCTTGCCGGTGCAATAGAGTGTTAAACAGGCTTCCTCTATTTAAAGCACAGCCCGTTGAACCCGCCGGTGCCGCTCTGAATTACACTCGCCATCGGTACGCCCCCTCTCGTCTTTTCCAGGAGTAGCTGTGAATGTTGTGTCTCAGCTCGGTTACAGTCTGGCTCGCCTCAAATCACAAGAGATGGCTTCTGTGAAGGACGACGAGTGAATAGAGGAGACTCACAGACGAGGGGGATCGGGCTCTTGAGTTTGTTCCGTGTCCGAATTTCTCTTATTGTCAACAAATCCCACGAAAAGCATTGCCTGCGTTGCCAAAGCCTGATATATGTTAAATCAGCGGGCCTTCACTCCGAATCAGAGCTGCAGGTGGAGCATTTAGAGCAAAAGATGGTTTCGTTTAAAATAAATGTGGAAGAACAATGTCCCTGTTTTATCCATTTAATGAAATCGACTTCCTTCTTTTGCTTTCCCTTTGAGCATCATTTGTAATGAGATGAAGCTGTACCACTCATCCCATTCTGCTCAAAGATCCAGCTAAAAGGTAAAGCCAAGGCCTGCAGGGTCACAGACCCAAGGTTGAGAGTAGAAGCCGTTTTGTCTCGTGGGCACACATCCGTTGCTTTTTATTCCACAAAGAGACACTGTGTCCTCTATCTTTGTCGCTCTCTCCTTCTCCTTCGCTCGCAGACAAACCCGTTCAAGACCCGGCGATTAATTATTTACCCAGGCAATGAAATGCCAAAGCCCAGAGAAGCACACCACCAGGAGAGAAAAGGTCACTCCCATCACGTAGACACACACCCTACGATACACACTCACACACAACAGTGATGGATGGCAATAACATCTTTATCGGTGCTGCAGGCAGGCGGAGTTTTCATCCTCGTGTCCAAATACCGTCAGGACCAAGGGCAAAGCCAGAACTTGACTGATGAGGAGGAATCTTTGAGTGAGAGCGCACATTTTTAAAAAAAACACACTCGCATGTCAGAGGTGGTGAGCTGTCCGGTCGGCGGCGGAGCTAACCGTCACCTTTCCTCGATGAGCTCGACTCGCACATTGATGGGAAAGTGACACCCGCTTGAACACAATGTGTGCGCGCTACAGAAGATTTTGTCGCTTTACATTTTGTGTGTGTGTTCAGTCGAAAAGGGGTTTCTGTTCTGTGCGATTAAAGTTTAACGTCTCTGTTAATGTCCCTCCACAGCTCCACGACACAGCTGGCCAAATGGGGTGCCAATGCTGCAGGATGATGAAAAGGTGAGTCATTACCTCTTCCTGTTTGTTTGTTTGTTTCTGGACCCTTCTTGGGAGACAATCACTTGTTTTCAGTGATTTAAAGAAGTCGGTTCACCCAAAATGACTTTCCTCTCGTGGTATCCAGCCAGTTTTGATTTGTTTTTTTAAGATTTTGTTCACCTTAAGACATGGTGTTGAATGGAATGTCATTTGTGGCACTCACAATATTGAAAAAATATGAATAAAGTACACCAAAACATTCAACAGCACCATCAATGTCCAGAAACACCGTCCCTGTCAGTCTGGATGATACACAGACCTGACTGTCAACAGTTCTTATTGATTTCTTTCTGCTGAAGAAAGATTTCGTAACCAATATGTCCTCCACAGCCCTAAACAACAGCCTCCATCATTGCTGTGTGAAACAGCTCCTCTGCTCTTCTTTTGATACCAACATCGACCGGTACGGAGTACTGATCCTATATCAGTCTTCAATCAATACGCTGTATTCCTCAACATCGTGCCTGACTTACACTTTGCTTTACCAACTTTGTAAAACTAACTATAAGATACAAACACATCATGTCACCGATACCCGATCCAAACTCATCATCAGCCTCAGCTACATGTTAGCATGCTAACACGCTACATTTAAAAAAACATTACTCCTGCTGATCAGTATGTTAGCGTTGTTATTGTGAGCATATTCTGACGTTAGCATTTAGCTCAAAGCATGGCTGCAGACTGTTTGAAAAATGTTTTCCTCTCAGCCAACGATCGTTCAAATGAATCGACTCGTATTTTAAGCACGAATTCATCGGATAGGACCACAGTCCAGCTCCTCAGTACTCGCCCCTCGCTGCAGATCTCCACAGTGCCAATTCAGACGTCTTCCTCCCCCACATAACGATTTCACGTCTCGTTCCGCGCAGACAGTGAGCGGCGCATTTATAATATGTCTGTACTCTCAGTCTCACGTGGGCTCTTTGTACAAACTGTGAGTCAATATGCCAATAGCCATCACCCCTGGTTACTGTACGTCCTCTCAGGGCTGTCTATTCATTAAAGCCTACGAGGCATCGTAGTCAGGGCCCGACATCATTCTGCTGTTTGAGGTGAACTAGGAGACGGAGCAGGGGAAATGAGATTTTGATTGCAGATTAATGAAACACGCATACCAGAGTCGTAATCCCCCTCCACACTCCCGCTTTCCCATGTCAAAGACACACACACACACACACACACATACATACATACCTCCCTAATTGTCTGCAGTGTCACATTTCTGGGCTTAGTTGTGTTTGGGGTTTGGCAGCGTGGGCCTGTAGGTTACTGGGTCAAAGGTGCGGCCTCGGTAGCCTGACACTCACACATTCCAAACAACTTCAGGCTGATTTATTTTGAAAACTGGTAAATATGTTTATGATCAAATAAAACTCCATAATCCATAGGCACTGAAATATATTTCAACCAATCTGCTTAAATCCGCGTATAGCACAAGAAGTGAGTTGACCTAAACAGCGTCTTGTCTGGTGCACCATCACAGTTAAAACATGCAAATAACGGCTTCTACCAGGATGGCGGTGCTGCTTCTCAAAGAACCTCTTTAGCATAAACAAAACGCCGCAGGGAGGGAATCCCGACGGCAGCGTCTCCTCGAATGCAAAACTAGTCCTGGTATTAAAATAGATGCTGCTCCTATCGAGGTAGAAGTCATTTTGGCTGCCTTTTTCTGGTGTCTGTTGTGTTGTGTTCATCCAATTCACCAACAAAAAAACAGAAAATTGCCAGCAAGAAGTTTAAGTCTGTTCTTTGAAAATAGATTGGGGGGGGGAAAGAAAGTACGACCCCCTGGCGTGGATGAAAATACAGTTTCATTTTCTCTCTTTTGTCCGGCTTTTTTTTCAAAATCATTGGTCTTATTTTTGTAAAACACCTGAAAGCCATGCCTCAAATTTCACCTTGGCACAGTGGCGGCGCTGCCCAGGGGCGAGAGAAATGGAAAACATTCATTTTCTCAGCTTTCTCACATGTGAAGGGTGAGCGAGAGAGGTGCTTAAGTCAGAGGGTGAACATGTGTGTGTGTTAGCTCGGGAATACAAATGTGGAGGCGGGGGATGTTTTTGTGTCCGCTTGCCAGGAGTGGAGGAAAAAAAAACTACCATTGAATAAATTCATTTATCTGAAAGTTTTACATCTCTGGACTTCTTGTTAAGTGCATGAGTACCAAAACAGTGTGAAGTAAGAGGCAAAAGGGGGACGGGGGCAGGATAAAAAAAAAACAGAGCGAGCACAGAAAAGAAGAGCGAAGAACTTGAGACAGAAGGAGGAGGCGGAGACTATAGATTGGAAAAAGAAGCTCGAGGGACGGCGCTCAAATCAAGGAGAAGTCAAGTGCAAAAGGGACAGTAGATTAGTGAGCTGCAACGTGTGTGTGTGTGTCTGTGTGTGTGTGTGTGTGTGTGAGGCGGGAGATGGAGAGAGAGAGAGGGTGGAGGAGAAAAAAAACAAATGAAAGGGCGCAGAGATGGGAGAGGGGAAACATGAGGCTCTTGCAGCAGGTGATGTCTGACAACCTGTGACGCCGTCCCGCACAATAAAGCCCACATGCCAACACTCCTAACAGCTGTCGAGGCGCACATCTGTGTGTGATCTTGTGCTTTTATACCCTTTTAAGAAAATCCTCCAAAATGGGGGGTTTTCAGGCAGTCAGTACAGCCTCCACAAGGGGCTATTTAAGGTGTCGGGGCTTAAATGAGCATTAATTGGTCTCAGGCCTTTATCGAACCGTCCTACGAGGAACGGGACGGCATCGGCAGATCTCTGGCAGCGCCTGTGATTTACACAGCAGAAGACTCAGCATGAGGAGCGAGCAGATCTAACGCCGATGCCGAGTAATACATCAGCGGCGCGTTTCCTTTATCTGATTGAGGATGGACTGTTTTTGTGCTGGTTTGCAGGGGGGGACATGTCCCCCCCCCCCTTTTTTTTTAGCAATCAGTGTTTGTCACTCATCCTAATGAGCTGAACTATGTGGCATAAGTGAATTTATTAGTGTTTATTAGCATTTATTGTTTTTGTTTTTCTTACTTAGACAGACATGGCACAGAATCAGCGACCCGTTTTGTTTTGGTCCCTTCGGTTTCGATCATCAGAGGTATTTTTGTGAAGACCTTGTTACTGTAATTTATGCTGATGAGTGTCTTCTCACAGCAGGAAACAGGACAGAAAATCCAGGTCAAAATCTATGAGCCTCGGGACGATCCAGTGTCATCAGCTTCCTCCGTACAAAAACGTTATTATTATCATGCTGAATAAGAGAGCATCCAAGAGTAGTCTGCTGTTAAATGTGGAAAGAGAACTCGTCTGCTTTGCAAGACTTGGCTCGATCAGAAGATTGATGCCACTCTCATCAACAAATCCTTAAGTTGACCTCATTAATAGAGGATTCTGCCTCTTTTTTTCCCAAAATGTTTTAATGACATGAATATCTTTGTGATAAGCGTGGAGCCAGAGCCAGGAGACGGCAACGACACACACCACAGCATCAGAGAGCAGAAGTGAGTATTTAAAACAATTTGAACCGGGAGTGAGGAGAGTGCAGTCAGAGGCCTGAGTTCACCTCCATAATCCACTTTTCTCTCCTTCTTTCAACAACTGTCTGCATAATATATCTGACATTCACACGAGCAGTGCAAACAACCACCACAGCCACGGCTAGATGCATTCTGTGTAAACATCAAGGGCCTTAGACGAAACATTGGCATTTAGAAAGGCGGCATCGACCGCACGAGGAAGTATCCTTGCTGCCGTCGGTGTGTACACTATCTGAGGGTGTTGTTTTATTGATGAGTCATGGGAACATCCGACTCCTGGAGCCCAGTCAGACGGACAGACACTGATCCAGGAAATCAAATAGTCAAGTGTAGAAAAAGATATTGCAAATCCATCTCAATCCTCTTTGCTGTCTCTTCACAGCTACATCTACGACCCCTCTGAGATGGTGGACGTGGTTAAGACCGACTCTGCGGCCGGCTCGCTCTACCGGCCCCACCACCTCCCCGGCAGCCACCAGCACGGGGGCCCCGGCAACCAGAAGCAGGGCTTCAACAACCTGGGCTACAGCCGGTCCAACGGCAGCACGCTGAAACTCGAGGTGGACAACAACCACGTCAACCACCGGCTGCACGCCGCTCCTCCTCTTTCCAAGGAGCCGAACACGCAGGGGAGCGCGCCACCCGCAGACGGAGGCCTGTACATCATCCAGCCGGTAGGTCTGGGACCGAGATGGGGGATTCAGGACAGAGGGCCGAGCCAGGTGCCGGTTTACCCCGAACTACAGGAGTACGTGAACCACAGGGGCGACGGCGAGCAGGGCAGCAGCACGGCGACGCACGAGTGGGTGATTGGCACCAAAGGCCTGTCGGCGGATGAGATAGACGAGGGCGTGGGGGGGACGCCGGAGTACCCGTGCGACACGGGGGACGAGGGCAGCGTCCTGTCAGTGGAGATCCACACCAGCACCACCAGCGTGTCTTCGGCCGACACCAGGGACGAGCGCAGACTCGCGAAGAACCCGGACGTTTCCGCCGGCGAGAGCGGGATCTCGGTGATGAAGAGCGGGGACGAGGAGGAGGAGGAGCAGAGAGTTACGGACTCCATGGTGGCGGAGGCTATTGCTGCTATGGAGGCCGCCACCGCCGGGGAGGACAGCGAGTGACGGAACCCAAAAAAAAAAAAAAAACGGAACGAATGAAGGAAAAACTGCTAAAAGAAGATGAAAAGTAAAGATCTATTTTTGAACTTGAAAATATATATTTTTTTCTGTCACTCTGAAAGACAATGCCGGCCGTATGAAGGAGGCAACTTTTCCAACGCCACAAATAAGAAAAGTTGTGTCGACTGTGAATACCAGCCTGTTATGCATCGAGTGTGTCCAACACTCCTCGGTCCTAATAGGGCCTACATGTGCTCACTCACTGCTTTGCCGTGTCCATACTGCCTTAGTACAGGCATTTAAATAATCAAATGTATCACATGTTGGAGCGTCGCACCGCTGGTAGAGCAGAGAGTCAATATTTCCTTTGTGAACTCACCGTCCTTGCCGTAGCTCGTTGTCTCGTCACGAGAGAGGAAATGGTCATCGCGTATGTATGTTTTTTTTATACCCATGTTTTTGTCTCTGTCTTGTCTTCTGTTTGTTATTTATAATATCTTCGCCCGCGTCGCTTTTGTTTTATTGTCGGAGGGGAAACTGGACGTTGTTGTTCGGAGCAGGAACGCCGGAGCGTTCCTTATTTATAACTTAATGTGTCGTCGTTGATTTCAGGATAAAACAGAATGAATATTTTATGTTTACACAACACATTCTCTTTCTTTCTATAGTAACTAAACCATGAATCACAAGATAAGATAATCCTTTATTAGTCCCTCAGTGGGGAAATTACAGGATTACAGCAGCATTGCTCACAAGTAATAAAATGAAGATAAAAATCAAGTAATATAAATAAACTAAACAGTAAACAGTAATAAAAAATATGACAGTAAAGAAGAATACAAAATATACCAGTATATACAGACGGAGTAAAATGTAAAATGTAAGATAAATACTTAGAAAGATCTATGCACATTTAGAATCTATAAACAGCCACCTGTGCATTTCACTGATATCTTAGTTTTTCATCCACAGCTGAACTTTGAGCTTCACGACACCAGTTGAGGTCAAATCATTGGTGATTGAACCACGAAGGGGCCATCAATGGTGCCTTCCAGCACCTATTTCACAGGTCAGGCTTTGTGCTTCCAGTCTGGCCCATGACATTAGTTCAATCAGCAGCTTGCTTACGTGCCTTATAGCGGACTAATTGAGGCTAGCCGGTGCAAAGAAAAAGAGTGTGTTAGCGCTAAATACACCGTTACGCTCAGTGAAGTTCTGAAGAAGTTTCACTGCGACGCACACCTTTTCACTCATTTATTCCCCCTGCCAAATCATTTCTAGTTATTACATTTGCATTGTAAAATAAAGGAATGTATTTTCAAAAAAATGTGCGCTGTGAGGTACTTTGTGTACTGGTGTGAGTAGTTATTCATTCTCATGTGGATTTCAGAAAAGAGTTTTAAGACGACACGGAAAGAAATAGAGACGGCTATTAGCTAGTCAGCTAAGCTAACATTAGCCACGCTGCTGTTCAAGCTTTAGGGGGGTTTTGTGTTTTAGAAAGTCAAATTGGTCATTTTATGCCTTGCTCTTGGTTCAACGGTGCAAATCTGCAGGTCACAGTTTGCCAAAGTTGAACCTTACTTCACCCATGCGAGCACATCTATTACTTGTAGCGGTTCTATTGTGAAATGTCACTGCTTTGAATGCTTGTGTGTCCTTTAAACTGGTTCAATTGTTCCCTTATTTCTTTAATAAATCCCTTTTCTTAAAGCCTCAGCTGTGTGTCATTTGCAACAAGCAAATGGAGCCTCTCAGAGATGCTGTGATTCTGCATGACACCTAATTTCCCTTCCTCCCTCTTCACGAACGTGTGCGATCGCTGTGGGACTTTGGCGTTTAAGCCCTCGCCATCGCAGCAAACACGGCCTCGGCGAGAGGCGTCCGGGGGGCCTTCGGGTCCTCGGCTAATGAACACCTCGGGGGCCTTTTTTGCTCGAACCAGGAAGACTCGCACCGAGCACCTTGGAAACATCCACAACAGCTGTGACTGAAAAAGAAGAAGAAATAAAATCCTGATCCTGCGACTGACTCGGGGTTGACGCAGCAGGAGAGGCCGTTAGTGTGTCTGTCTCCTCGTCTGTGTCGGTGCAGGAGGTGGAACAGAGCCCGGACGGTACCAGGATTAGCCCTTTCTTTGGACACGTATCTATTCATCTCACCCACTCCTTTCTATCTTCATCCCTCTTGCTGTTCACTCGTAATTGCTCGCCATGGGTCTCACAATTATAGAGTGCTCTCCTCAAGCCTGAAACTTGTCTCTCTCTGTCGTTGGACTTTGTTTATAGGCATGCCAGGGTCGAATGTTTTTCACAAGGCCTTCTTTCATTTATTGATTTTTAAAGAATTGCGTGTGTTTTGAACAGCCTTTTGGTCAAATTGCTCGTTTTTACTCGCAAAACTTCAAAGCGATGACTTGACATTTTCACCTACCGCACAATGTCACACAATGTGATAGACTGCCGGCCTCCAGGCCACGCAGAGGCCCTTGTGTGTGTGTGTGTGTGTGTGTGTGTGTGTCAAAGTTTCGCTGAACATTTGGTCCAAAATGACTCGTGGATACAGTGGTGCTGCTGTTTAGTCAGCAGTCGAATCACAAGCTGGCGAACAAACAAGCTCATTCTCCGGCACCGACTTCTTCCTCAAGCAAAACCCCACACTGAAAACACGTCTGATTTCACAAGTCGTTTCATCCACAACAGGGTGAACAGTCTTACCACTTTACTCTGAAGTTAACAAATCAAATCAAGAGTGTTCCAAGAATCAAATCACACTATCGATCACGCTGGTTTCTGCTCCAAGAACTGGTCACAAAACTCTTTTCAGAATGTGTTTTCTGTCTGTATGAAGATATGAACGCACACACCCTGTGTTTGCAATCAGGCTTAAGAAGTAAGTCACACCTGCACCAAAGAGAGTGTGTGTGTGTGTGTTTGTCTCGCTCTGTGGATTTCCATAAATCCACAGAGCGAGATGACAACAGGATCTGCCGTGGAGTTCCGGCTTAATCAAACCAGTGACTCGTCTTTTCATCGACACACTCCGTTTCAGCGTGAAGACAACGGAGCCGAGCTCGGCGTGTGCGTCACCAGAATACTTTGATCCATCAAAGATACACAGACAGGTAGAATACGTGTCGATGGAGATGGATACACAACAGCTGGGGATTTGTTTTGGCACGAGTAGAAAGGTATGAAGATTGAAAATAAGTGAAGGGATGAGCATAAAAACCTTATATGTGAAGACGGAGATCACATTAAAGCACACTACCATGTTGGTCGTCCCTATTTTAGGAATCATAAGCTGGTAACGCAACTTTGCATATTCTTCCCGTGAAATGAAAAGCTACATCTTCGGTGATGGTAAGCTGCAGCTGCATGTTGGACTGAAACTTATTCAGTGTACAGCATCAGCTCATAATGCCGGTTTGTGCATAAATAGGCTATATTTTCATGAGCTCTCAGGTAAAAACCTTCCATCTTTAATTTTTGTTCTCCTTCCGCCTCCTGTTGTCATAATGACAGTGCACTTTGGGATTTATCTGAAAGGCATTAAGAGAGTTGTATGAGCTATGGAGAAGCATTTAACTCAGGCTGGTATTGATCCATTTCTTTCTACTGTCAACATGCTCCATGAAAAGACCAAAAAGTGACTTTCAATCATCTCGATCCTTTTTTTGGGCGGCACAAATCATGAAAAACAAAGCCTTTGGTCTTTCAGATATTGACCGAAACCGCCACGCTTCCACTCTTCAGACCTTCATCGGGGCAAATGTTTGACTGAGGGGAGTCTCAAGGCTTATAATGACGTCAAATAGCACGCACACCTGCGTGCCGGAGCTTTGCAAGTACACGTGGGAAATGTGGTTCGCGACCACAGTTCCCAAAGGCATGAAACTAAAAATACATAAATGAAGGCAGCAGTCAACAATCTAAAGTTCTAAACAATAGCAATAAATAAGAGAAGTAGTCATCTGCAGTTTGTGGGATGCATCCGTGGAGCTTCATATGTATTTGAGCTTTGGGGAACAACAACTGTGAACTACATTTCCCTTCTATATTGGCACGAACACGCACAGGTGTGCAAGACTTGCACACCTGTCATTATTCGACGGATGATTGTCTAAAGTCTGACACCTTGGCGTCTTGATTAAACACCTGGATGCCTTCCTTAATGTGCCTTACTTAAAGATTTTATGGTTTTTTTTTGGTATTCTCAGTATTGAATTAAAAAAACACATCAATGAGCCACAATGTGAGATTTATGGTTTTGGTCTTTTCATGGAGATTCTTCTATATTACCAGACTTATTACCCTTTAATATTTGAACTTATTCGAAAGCAGGATAATCACAAAAAAAAGGGACGTGCAGGTATAATGACCGCTTGTGTGCGAGAGACAAAAAACAGAGTGAATGAACCATGACATCCCTGTATGAAAGCAGGAAATGGAGTTCACCTTTCGATCTTGTTTCCCATTATATAAGTTACCTCTCAGCATCCTTCACTGCCGCTGTCATCCCAGTGACTCGCGGCAATCAATTCACCTCAACATAACAGCACAGAAGTAGTTTTGCAACAAGCTAATTTGTGCCACAACCTGCTGCGCGTCGAATGTAAATGGAGGCAAATAAAGAGCACTTGTGTGTCAGATTCCTTCATGTTGTCTTCATTAGGTCCATTAGGCAGCCGACTGTCAGTCCCCCGAGGTGTGTGCGCCTGGTATGTTTGTTTTTCTCAAGGCTTTGTTGGAGTTAATGATGTCACACTGAATTGTGGCACACACACACACACACTTCCTTGTCTCAGGGGAATTGACTGTATTTAAAGAGGAAATATCCACGTGAAACTGGATTATTCTACCGATTCTTTCCGCCCTGAAACCCCATTAGTCATTAACCCATTAAATGGTATCTTTCCACATTAAAACGTCTGAGAAAAAGTCCAAAATAGCCCACCTGGTTTGGGATGTGGCCCTGGAAATTGGCTGATGTGTTCTCTCTGGTTAAACATTAAACCCAGAAAGTGAAATAACAAAGCTCAAAGCTGGGGGAGGCTGGATATTTTTGGCGTCATTGGGTGAAAAAAAATCCACAACAACTTTCAGGCTTTAGAAACTCTAGCCTGTGACGGCAGACTTTGGCCAATCACAGGTCATTTCAGAGAGAGAGGGATTTACTATTGCCAACGCAAATGCACGTGCACATCCCTCCGATGGGAGCCGGATTCAACGGTGAAAGTTGCTATTCCAGCATTGCCAGAGAAAATACAGATTTATCAAAAAGAGATTCGGACAACAGAGATGGAGAAGATGAAGCCTACCCTGCAAGTACCACTTGAATTACAATCTGAATTACAATCTGTTGAAAAGGTTATTACAGTGGGGAAGTAGAGTAGATCATTAGCTAAAAAAAAATAGGCAACAAGCTGCAAGCTGCTGGTCACACCAGACCAACCGTGGACGTAGTAGCACAACCAGTGAGATTGCTCGGAGTTCAACTTTTCATTTGTGACAGAATGAAAGTGCTATTTGTGCTTTCACGGTGCTGCTTTAACTCTGGTTAAGATACTGCGTAAGCCCTTTTCCAAGTTATTGCTGACATGCGGAAAAGCACACTGGAAACACACTATTTGAGTCAAAGAAAGGCAGCGAGTCATTCCAGAAGGTCACTGCGTTTACGGGACCCGGTGTAGTTCAGAAGGTGTTAAACATTGACTAGACTTCCTCCCGCTGGTACCAAATATTTCCCTAAAAAACAAATCCCCCACCTGAGCCAGAGCTCCATCCTCTCGGCTGATATATGCAGGGACAAAGATAAGAGGCGGGGCACTTAGCCCGGCATCGGCATGGGAACCCTGACGCCCGGAGGCCGGAATATTTCAAAGCCCGAGATAAATTTACTGCTTACGAAGTCACGCAAAAGAGACGGAGCGGCGCTTTAATACTATCTATACCGCTGTTATATGCATACCTTACTGCCCTGTGGGTCATTTCTAGCGGCTTTAATGGAGTGTGAGGAACTTTTCATCACACTGGGGACGCCCTCACCCGGAGACAGAGCCAAAGTAAACACACATGCATGCAACTGGAGTCAATATTTGCACCGGCTTCTCGTGCTGCTTATTCATGTCACTGTCAACCTCATCCGTCTGACAGGTTTAAAACCCCTAGCTTTCCTCTGTTGTGTGTGTGTGTGTGTGTTTATGAAAGGCAGGTTTGCTTTGAGCCTACAGTCATGGGTGTGGTGTGGTGACGTCGCCTTGTGTGTTATCAGGGTTGTTGTTTTTTCCACTCGCTGCATGTTAATGTTTTGAGAGTCAACGCTGCCTCCAGCGCTGTCAAGTGACACCAGCAGCAGCCATACGCCACTCAGAAAACTTCTTTAATCGCGTCCTTTGCTGGTAAGAGAAGTTAATAACCAAAATTCACAGGTTTTTTATCTCTTTTTCTGGTTGTTTATTGTAAAAGGTCAGAAGCTTCCGTATCCTCCGTGAGTGGACCTGATAAGACTCGGAAGGTCAAGAGGAGACAAAACGAGTCACGGATTGTTAAAGCTGGAAACACCTCTCCATCTCCATCTCATCTCCATTAACTGGAAATAACATGATGGAGAGCCCGAGGTCGTCAGACTATACCTGGTCGAGATGAAATAAGACAAATCATCTTTTCAATTACGCCGCGAAAAAACGGCCCGAGAAGGAGCGAGGAGGGCGCAGATGTGAGAGGAGATGAGAAAGAATAGAATATGAAGACGGATGGTTCACTGAGTGAGGAGAGGAGACGATAACCCGCACGTTAGTGGAATACTAGTAGTATACAACAATAAAGTTAATTAATTATGGTTTGACATGTTAGTCCTCTTTATTTCTTTTATTATACAAAAGATAGAAACACAGCAAACCGTCCCAAAATATAAAACACAGATTTATTTATTTATTTTTAAAAGAAATTAGGCACAATGAAGTGACATGTGAAATGACAAATGAAAAAAAGACATGCCTGAAATGATATATTTTGATGAAGATTTGGGGGAAATGATATTTGGATGTTTAGCTCACGAGTCTTTAAAAAGGTACTTTAGTATCAGACTTCCATGAAAGGACTCACTTTAGACCGATTGTTTTAAAAAGGGTGATTAAACTTAAAGCCTGAGATATAATGACTTGTACTTTTCTTCGTCCTACATTTCCCACAATGCATCTTTTCATAAGACATTCTCTGCCTGGTAACGTTGAGACCAAAACAAAGCTAAAAGAAGAGTGAACGCTAACGTTGCTCAACGTCTGCTGGATGTTTCAACAGGCAAATGTTTGCCAACACATTGGCCGAAAAACAACTTTATGAGCTGATAACTTGTTAAAAATAAATATAAACATAAAATAAACAGGACTGCGGTTTTAGATATTTAGTTATATGTAATCGAAACGTGGGAAATCAGAAATAGAAAACTCAGGATGCAGGTTTAAGCATCCAATTCAATCTCAGACTGGCTGTGTGCGTCTCTGCGGTGTAGTTCGATCAACTAACTGACTGATGAGCTACAAGAATTCTGGGTTACCTTTCCACATACACAAACATATGTACACACATCATCGGCATATTGAGCAACAAGACCTCAGTTCATCGGGAAAAGCCCCGGTTCCAGGCTTCCTTGACATTAAGCAGCCGCCGTGCCTAAACGCCAATGAGAAAGGCACTGTTGTGAATCTATTTTGAGAGGGAATCTCACATTCCCCATTACTGCTTGTGAAATAACTGGCTGGGTGCGACTGTAATGTCACTCTCGCCGCCGTGGTCCTCGTCCTCAGCAGCACGTTTGGCTCCCCGTGGAGCAGGAATGTGGAGGGGACGACTCCCCCGGTGGACTTCGCTCCTCCAGCGCGGATGTTTGAATGTTCTTGTTTTGTCCAGATGTTGTCTACTCTCCTCTGGATCCTCCAGACTGCTATCGGTTCTCTTTGTCCAAGTTGTCTGTCTGTTCCTGGAGAAGGAAGTAATCTTGATTTAAGACAGAAATTAATCTTTGATAATCTTCAGATCGGGTTTGTTGACTTCCCCGGGTTTTCTTTCTCAATCAGCCAATATGAGAAAGCTCCATAAATCTGTATTTAATGCCTTTAGCAATGGGAGCCTCATCTGGCTGCTCTGCTGCCGAGAGCGTTGAATGAGAATTGAATATTTTTGGTCATCACATTGCGTCAACAGGGAGAACACAACTCCTCTGCACGCTTTTAAACAGTAAATGAACCACAGAAGAGAGATGTGCGGAGGCCGTTTACGATCACCTGGAGCATCGCAATTTCATAACCAGAGTTCCTGAGATAGTAAACAGAAAACCGCAGGCTGGAGGCTAATTACTGCTTCAGTCTGGATATTTCAGTAGCTCTTTTATCATGAATATTTCAACACGTATTTAGCTATAATTAAACTAACTTTACATAATGCTACACACAGCTGAATCTACTTTATCACTGTGTCACCAATACGGCGTCGTTTGTGACATCTGTCAATTAGGCAATCGACCGAAAATTAATTGGCTACTATTCTGATAATTGATTCACCGTTTAAGCCGTTTTTCAGGAAAATGAAAATGATAAATCGCTAGTTTCCAGCTACAGACACAGCAACAACAACATTTGTCGACTGATGCGTAAAAAGGAACATAAGGAACATTTATTTATACACAGGGTGTGTGTGTGTGTGTGTGTGTGTGTGTGTGTGTGTGTGTGTGTGTGTGTGTGTGTGTGTGTGTGTGTGTGTGTGTGAGAGCGGGGAAGACGGCAGCGGAGAGAAAGCAGGACACAGGTGAAGAGGTTTCCAGGTTACAGACCTGCTGGGACTCGGACGTCGCCCGGCTCTTGGGCTCCAGCGCCGTGGGAGACGAGGGAACGCTCCCATTAGAGTCCGTTATTAGCAGCGTCCGCCTCTCCCGGGTCGGTTTTTCACACTTCGTCACCCGGAACCTGAGAGGAGACAAAAATATAAAATGAAAAGGTTTTGAATGGTTTTTTTTTTTTGCAGTCTGGGAAATGAGACCAGAGGTGCAGAGGTGGCTCATTAAAACAAATTGCTGCTCTTACTGTGTGAGGAAATGTAGCTGTTGGACTCTTTCAAGAAAGTTCTTTTTAAAGAGGATTTTTCCAGGTCAGAATAAAATAGAACACGGCTGCTGTTTTGTTCACTTTGTGAACGGTATATTTACATCATACGTAATATAAATAACCCGCAGAAAATAGTCCTGCAATGAATAAACTCGGTGGGTGTCTGCTATTCTCATCTGTGCCACAGCGGGCATCCGCCTCCGTCTCTTCTCACTGATAATACACAAACAAACACACTCCCTGTGACAGAAACTTTACACCTCCCTCATCCACCCACCCACTCAAAGGCACCTGTGTGTGCACACACACACACACACACACACACACACACACACACACACTATCAAAGCTTTAATTAAATCAGCAAATGAATATTCGTATCCAGGTCATGCTGACCCTCGGCCTCTGCGTACGCAGCCATTCATCTGGGTGTGCAAATGAAAAGCTACCTCTGCATCCCAATGAGCTCGTAGCAGAACATTAAGGATGAGGAGGACAAGGCTGAACGCCTTCCTGGGTTCATTACTGGACTGAGAAATGTTCTCTTTACTATAAACGTGTTGTACACAGTTTGATAAAGGCAGCATTCTGCTGGGGTGCATTTCCAAATGTGGTGTTTTTGTTCTTAAAGCTCTTTGAAACACTGGAGAGCAATGAAAAAGTGTCCAAGGCCATCTTTAATACAAATGAAATACCTTAAACTATTTGAGCAAACAAGAATGTTTTCTTAAATTCAGAATCCTTTTTCATACTATTTATTGTCTGCATTGGTTTTTCAACAGCAGCCATTCAGTAATTATCGCTCTATCTAGAAGCTTCCATTGTTAGTGGTGGAGTCCGCCATTCCCGTGTCGTATTCAGATTGCCTCCACGAGCGCGAGGGAGTCACGGGAATCGGATGCGTGCGCGTTTCACTGTCAACTCCGCGTCAAAGTTACCGCCGATGCAAACGGGACATCCTGTTCCAGCTGCTTCACATTAAAAGCGTCCAACTGGCAAAACACCGTGTGGCTTTTATTGTGAAGCAGCCACATGAACGCCATGTCCTCTCAGCAGTTTGTACTTTCAATAAAGACATTATATTTCCAAGGACCGAGCCACCTAAATGAAGAAAGCATTGCATGATGGGAGCACCAGCATCCATTTGAAATCCAACAAAAGGTGTTTGCAAAAGAAAGGCTACATTTAGACAGCACAACCAGACACAGGAGGCCGTTCTCTGTAGCTATCACGGCCTCTCTAG
The DNA here is from genome assembly GCA_028022725.1 of Lycodopsis pacificus. NCBI lineage: Eukaryota > Metazoa > Chordata > Actinopteri > Perciformes > Zoarcidae > Lycodopsis > Lycodopsis pacificus. The sequence goes on along the minus strand of CM051710.1, from coordinate 10,950,160 downwards.
TTTCATGTGTTTTTTTAAACAGGGACGGTTGCCATGGAGCAGCGGCTCCGCGACACGGGCTAACCTCTGACGCTTTGCAGGAACACCCAACCCGGTCTGAACCCTGCAGCATCTGTTTTCCCAGGCTGTTCACGTGTGCATTTTCCAGGTCACTGGTCTGCCAAAGTGCACGGCAATCTCAGTCGATGTAATTAGGCGTGGAGCTTTTTTGGGGTTAATGTTTGATTGTTAGTGTGTGAACTAATATCTAATATGCCTCTGGGGCAGAGTGTTTTAATTGATATCTGCTCATCAAAGCACCTCGTCTGGTATGAGACATTTTGGAGGTAAGAAATGAATTGAATAGGAGCAATGAAAACTATTTTTCCTCGACTTCGACACACACCTGCCCACAGCCAGGACCGTGACCTCTCCGTGTTGGCTGCGGCGTTGCTCCACCTTGCGGGGAGACGGCCTCCTCATAAGCGGCCACTTCTTGTGACTGCAGCGGTTGCAGATGTTCTTATGGCCGCCCAGGCCGCCGATGGTGTGCAGGTGGCTGCAGGTGTGCTTGGCAGCTCCCGGGGGCGCGCCGGGGGATATGGGAGTCAGCGGAGGGGTGCCGGGTGACGTGGGGGTGAGCGGAGGACTGAAGAGGGAAGAAGAACCAGAGGTTAGTGTCACAATTATTATTAATAAATCACACATTACAGTGATGGAGACAGCCGCGGATGACTACGGCCAAGCATTACTAGAAGAGTACAAGCAAAGTAACAAATATGCAATAAAGAGTAAATTAACCATGAAATATTTTATAGGTCACCAGAAAGTTTCTGTGACACATCTAGAGATTAAATGAAACAAAAAGTAGCGCGTGTGCGTTTTTAGATCAGCTCGTCGAACATCTGGCTCTGAGAAAAGGCAGACCTTCCACAGACCAACAACTGACCTACATTCAAAAACATTTCCATTTCATGCCGACGAATTCAAGCTCGTTGAATCCTGCAGGGCTGCACACACGACACATTAATATCTCATCTCATATCTTCATATCAAACTGGCAAGCTCTTTGGGAACGACGATTATGTGTTGAATAATAACAACAAGAGTGGAGGCAATTTCTTGTACGAGCAGGCCTCAGGTGGAGCGTTGGTCAACTGATTAGGAAAGAGAATCAGTGATTTAAAGAAGGCAAACTCATCCGACACATACGGCTCCCTCTCCACTTTCATACAGTATTCATCTCAGCAGTGTGCTAACGGGCGCTAATTGGCTTCCTTGTCTGTTTGATCGCTCGCATCTTTTTTGTTTTTTTCCCCCCCCGAGAGGAGCTGCGTGTGCATATTTCACGACCCTGGAGAGCAGCTCCTCGCATTGTTTACACACAAAGGCAGAATAAACAGCGTCTCTACCCATTGACACACTCGTATAATAAACTACGCACGCGTGTCAAGGGACAGAGAGCGTAAAGAGTCGCATATCTTCCATCTGTGTCGAGAACGGACAAGGAACAGAGGCCGCGGCATACGGCCACAAGTGTGCGGACGGCTGACACCCGTATGTGGTTACTGAACACCTCTATTCCTAAAGAAAGTGGGTGTTAATGTGACACTTTGGAGGCTGAATGCGGGGGATTCGGCTCCGGAAAAAGAAACCCGCCAGGTCTTAATATAAATATGGAACACAAGATGTAGGTGCTGCTGTGTCTGCGTTGAAGGCTGCTGGTCCATTGGAGAGTTCTAGCAGGAGAGCGGGGATGTCTTTGGACTCCTGGAAGTATAATTATAAACTACATTTTGGTTCCTGGTTCCTCCTTTTGAAAGTCGGGGTCAAGTCCCTGAGTTTCTGTAAAAAAAAGGTTCTTGGTCCCCTGGGGGAAGTTCCCGCAGTGGAACAGCCCTGACATACATACATCTCAGAGTTAAATCTGTTTATAAGCAGCAGGAGAGAAAGCAGAAAAAAGAAAAAATGTTTTATTAAATGTGTTATTTTACTCTTGTGAATTACTGAATAATATTCGGCATTCCTTTTTCATTTAATTAAAATATTCTAACAGAACAAGGGGGAGAAAATGTGTGTTCTTGGTGAAAAATGAGCTAAAAATATGTACCGTGCTCATGTGCAGCGTGAGGATTCTGATGAGCAGAGGTACGAACCATGGGTTTAATCCACAGGAGGGAAGGGGAAAAAAAAGGGGGGCCAGATGGACTGATGTGAATGGAGAGCGTCTTGTGGAGAGGTGGGGGAGAGGTGGGGGAGAGGTGGGGGCTGGAGGACTGACGGGGACGGAGCAGCGCTGAAGTTAAGTACCAAATCTGGAGAGGCAGATAGCGAGGTCAGGCCGCTACAGTCAGGCTCCAAGAGGGAGCCTTTCTCCATCCCTCTCGCCTTCTTTTTCCTCCCCTCTCTTTCTGCCCATCTGTCTGTCTGTCTGTCTGTCTCCCCCCCTCCCCCCTTAAGTGTCCCATAAATTACCCTCCGTCTTCCCCCCCCCCCCCCCTATTCCACCATCTCTAAGTGATCCACTGGCAGGCTGCCCAACCTGGCTGGGAGAAGGAGAGATACCGAGTAACGCCGAGAGAGAAAAAGGGAGTACTACAGGGGGAGAAAAGTGAAGGGAGACCGAGAGGAAATATGTGGGGAAAGAGATTTGGAGGGTAAATGAAGAGGCGAAACACATGAAAGTGACAAGGGGGAGGGGGAGGGGGAGGGGAGGGGGGGGGGGGGGGATGTGTGCGATTGCAGATTCCCACTATTTATCCACAGTTTCCTCCAAACAAAAGAGAACATCTCTCCTCTCGTTATCTCTCTGTTTTCCTCCCAGAACGGTATGTAGCGGGATGAGAGATGACAGGGAGAGAGAGAGAGGGGGGGAGAGAGAGAGGGGGAGAGATAACATACCCCACTAACTTGATTTAACCACACTCCTCTTCCGTCACGGGCTTCTCCTCCGCCAACCTGTCTATCAGCCCAACTCCCCCTCTCCCCTCATCTCGGCGGCAAAGCGAAGACGTCTAATCTCGGCTCGTACCATCAGCTCCTGTTCTCGCGATGCAGGGAGGTTTTATTGAGCCCTGAGCTTCGTCCTGGTTGCTACGCCGGTCAAGCTTTCTCCTCGACTTCACAAAGAAGTAGACATCAGCAGAAAATGTCTGAAATGACGTCTGCAAACAAGCAGTTTTTTTGAATGAGAAACTCCACAAAAGGGTTTTAATTCTGCACTTGTCACACAGGAAACCGTGCTTTGAGCGTGAGGCTAAAGCTAGCATGTTTAAAGTCAGCGGCCTCTTCACCAGTCGATGGTCCGTGTATAAGCCACGGAAATAAAGAAACAGCATTGTTCTTTGGCAGTGTAAAACGAGTCAGCAAAACAGAAAAAAAAGCCTCAAATTGTTACATTTGAGAAGCTGGGACCGGCACCCGTTTGACATTTTTTGCTAATAAAAATCCATCAATAGTTTCAGCACTAATGTAAGCCGTATATGTAAAACCTCTCGTACTAAGACACCAAAAGCTTCTTTGCCCGATACTCTCTTCTTCTTTTAAAGCGGAGTCACACTCGCTGTGTCCTGGCAAAGAATCCAAGAAGGAAACATGCCAACAACTGTGCTCGATATTCTTTAACAAACCCACAATAGAGTGAGAAGAGTCCCCAGCTGCTCGCCCTCAATCAAACTTTGCCACTCTGGAAAAGTATCAGAAGAGAAATGTGGCCTGATTGCCTTGTGTGTTCATTTCCTGCTCTGGCTACTCTCACTTCAGCCACTTCAGCCGTGTGATGCAAGCTTTTCCGAGGAGGCCGACGGTGCCATCTGGTGGTTGAGATCGCTCTTCACGGCCAGGGGAAGAAGAAAAACAACAGGAGAGGACACTTACCCATCAGAGTCAATGCTGTTATCATGAACCATGGCTTTCAGGGCCTCCGAGTTTGCTGAAGAGAGAGAGAGAGAGAAAATTACACACTTATACGGATGGAAGAAAGGAACGGAGGGAGGAGGAGGGAGATAAAAGTAGTTCTGGGAATTAGCGAGGCGAACGCTCCAGTGACTTCAAAAGCAGAGCGCTTATTGAAAGATGGCAACACCAGATTAACTCCGTAACCCAATTAAATGGCACATCACATGCACCCACTGAGCACACTCAGTGCACACGACAACCTCAGGAGAATGTGCCAGATAAGATTCAAAAAAAAGAGAACTTGATCGAAGCGAAACAAACTCCAAAAGACGACTCTGGAAAGTGTAACTTCTTGTAGGAGGGTCAGGGATTTGGCCCGGGGGTTTTGGATTTTTTATTTTGTTTTTGGCTGCACATGAACAACAACTCAATTTCTGCTCCGCGGACAAAGTAGCATCGACACAGAGAGAACAACCGCGGTGCATTCACTGACTTCCCCATGAGCACACTGCAGCAAGTGCACCACAGGAGGGTTGACATCCTTGGGAGCTGCGAGATTTTTTGTTTGTTTTTTTGTCCCAAAAGTATTTTTAACTTGCAACTGCTCTGGTCATTCTATTTGTACAAGGCTACCCTTAGAGGCTTACCCACTGAGTCACACAATGGAAGAGCAGGTTTTTAGTTTCGAGTCAGTAAAAGCCCTGAAAACATGTTTCCCATCAGACCAAAGGAGACTTACGTGGACACACCGTTTTATTTCACATGGCAGATTTTTGCACGTGTTTTTGTCCTTGCTTTTCTGTTGCAAATGCAGCTACAATAAAACTCGACTTCAGGACAGTTTAAAAGTTTAAAAGTTTAAATCTAACGTCTTTTGTGTCGGTTAAAACACGAAGCGATGTGGTTAAAAAGACCCAGTTCAGTTCATACATCTTCCCTTTCATCAATCAGAAATATTGAATAATGGCGTGTGTTACAAGAGAACGGAAGAGTGAAGGGAAATGTATCCTGCAGGTGGATTTTATTTTGAAGTTCAAAGTGCATTGACGCTACGTGGACATCCAATGAGAACGTAGGACTGTGCCAGCACTGTGAGGTCAGCTGTAGATGGCAGTCTTTGCTCAGCCATACAGACTACCACTGTTCCCCATAGTGACTTCTCAGTTCTTATGTTTATTTATACACCAACTGCCTGTTCCAGATAATTATTTCCATGAAAAATACTTGGAAGTAGGTTTTTAAGAGTGTCCAGAAATGACGCTTTCAGACATTTTCAGTCCTCTGATACGCAGTAGGAGTTCTGAGCCGCGTCACGTCTCTCCGGAGTGACATTGTGAGGATGAGTCACAGTCACAGCGAGCGCTTCCCCGACGTAAACATTGTCACGCCGAAAGACGCGATGAGTCAGCGTCGACGCTTTGCCGTTCTTGAGGGTGGACAGAAAAATCAAAACGGAGGACAATGGTGGCCAGACACCAACAAACAGGACAATGCTGCCTTCGTGTGTCAAACAGTACGTTAGTCATCTGGAGACGACGTGAGGGGCGGTTCAGACGGCACTGTTGGAATCTGCTTCAGGGATCAGTACTCGCAGATAAACTGGAAATTACAGTTTACTTTCACCCCTTATTCATAATCTATGATCAGTATAACAAAGATACATCCTTTATTATCATATTTATGTTATTACATTGTAGTAACAAGCAGATATTCTGCAGTGTTTAACATCTATAATCTCTCCTATTTTATATTATTACAACTTTTTTATGTCATATTGTGCACTTCTACCTCTTTCCCTCGGTAGAATTGATGCGCCATTAGAAGAAGTGAAACACGTAGAAAACTATTTATTTCTCTTCACGTGCACAACCATACAAATCCAGTCAGTCCGAGATCTCCTTCCAGCCAGACTCAGTAAAGCTGTCATGAAATATAACCCGATATCAAACCAAACACCGAACCTGCAAGGCCGTTTTTTTTTCCAGGAACTGTTTCAACAACTTACGCTGTTCAAGTAAAACAGCAGTTCTGTTATTTCACTAACATTGCAAAGCATCCTTTTCAATTGCACATCAGTGCTGCGGGCGGTTAATTAGCCCCGAGGGGAAATACAGTAATCTACTGTGTCAGGAGAGGCGCGTGTGACCATCCTACTCAAGCCGACGCAATACTTTGATCCTCGTCTTTCCTGCCGCCACTTACAAACTCAGCCGAACAGAAGCAGCGCAATTACTTGGTTGAAGCAGAGTGCTGCGACTTATTGATGAATTTAACGTCACGCTCCGGCTCAGGGAAGTGATTTCAATTTACAGGAATGAGCGGCGCTGCGATAGCGACTTCATCGAAGAGGCAGAAAAACAGACGAAACAAAGAGGGAAGCTCGGGCACAGTGTTTAATCAACAGTCAGGTTTATAAAAAAGGGAAAAATAAATAGATTTAATGTGTTGTTTCGTACTTTGGACACATACCTTCGTTTTTCATGATGTAGTGGATTATCTGCCCGACGGTGTCATTGTTTTCACTGAGGGTGTCATTCATTTCTGGAAGATAAGCCGAAAAACACACACACACAGTTAGAAATACCTGAAGTACGTGTGTGTGTGTGTGTGATCAGTATTCAAAGTTATTATGTCCTCAAGCAACATGTGAAAAGCACGTCACAAATATTTAGGCAGCATATTTTCCGAGCGCAGGACAAACTGTAAAACTCTCCTCCGGCACGGCCTCAGGGCCCCTTTTTACATCAGAAATGCAAAACATGATCCCCATAAATCAGAATTCACGAGCACTTGTTACTATTACGACTTGATGCTGCTCCCGTAGGTCGAACGGTTTAACTGGAGCAGGATGCAATTATTCATGTCGAATGAAAAGCCACACACACACACAGACTAACGGAGCATTTTGTTTGATTACTACTTGAGAGACAAGCTTGGCAATAGCAATAAGTAGATATGGTCTGATGTTGATGACATTGTAATATTGTACTGTATGCAGGCTCAGCCCGGCCCTCGTGCGATCATCATATGCACATTTCCCTAGAAATGCAATCACTGAGCGATTTCCTTCCGACTGGCCTCATTGCAAACACACACACACACACAGTCTACTCCTTTGAGGCACTTCCTGTTGACCGCTTCCAGAGTTTTTCCTCATGTTCTGATGAACATAATATACTCTGGCAGCGATTCGTGGGCGTCTTCTAGTGCGCCACAAAGCTGCTCGCCAGCTGTAAGTCAAAAGCAGAAAGAGGAAACCTGATCATTGTGCAACAAGAGACGACCGACGATCGGATCAACTGAATGAGAGAGAGAACACACAAGCGGCGTGTACTTTTCCGACTCTTTTGTTTTTTCGATGCATGAGAGAGAGAAAGGGTTGGGCCTGTCGCAGAAAGACAGACAGAGGAAAAACCCTGATGCACTGACATTTGCTCCACAAGAGAAACCAGCTTTACGCCTTCCTTTTCCTACTAACGACCTACTCCACTGAACAGATCCGGTCATAGGATTCAACGGAGGGCTTCAGGGCTTTGGCCAACATGGGGAAACAGTGGAGAAATGATGTGCCAGGAGTTGCATGTTTAATAGTGAAGTGAGTGCAGCAGACTCTCGCTGATCTTGGCAGCGTGGTGTGAACCCTTCACTCTTATATAACAGAGCAATCCAGTAATACCAGAGGTTCCACATCTGGTATTCAAAGTCTGCTACTTTCTCCAAGAGGCCGTCAAAGTCATCCACACGTACACAACGCGTATAGCAATTAAGCATTATCCGGAGTTATCATTAGGAGCCAAGGGAAATCAAACGGTGTGGAGGATTTCTTAGTTCCACGTCACTCAACACACCCGAAGTTGAGTCACACGTGTGACTGTCAAACATCTTCCGAGTTTCTATTGGCCTCCACTCCTTAGAAAGACAGAAGCAATCGAGGCTCATGGCTGGAATAGGGAGCTGTATTTCACATTCTTAAACTTTAATATATATAATTCTCTGTGTGCGTTTCGTTATTTGAGCTTCTTTGCCTTGTTGAAAATAGCCGGGCCGGCGGCGCATGCTTTCAGTCCATGTTAGCGCATGTGCTATGCTACGTCACCGCTATCATGCACCCGCTATGTCACCGCTCTCGTGCGCCCGCTACGTTCTCTAAAGAGCCATTCGCATCATACAAGTCTATTCTTATCACCGTCTGTCTGCACCGTCAGTAGCTGGCACACACCGACGTCATTAGCCTCAGGAATGTAGTAGAGGACTGGAGGGCCGCTGGGAGAATCTAGTGATCGCTCGCCTTGGATTTCACCATCACATGACAGGAAAGTGAATAACCTCATGCAGGCCGATGACTAATTTCAAAAAAACACCTTGCATGTACTTTTCCCATCGACTGAAATGCAACAGAGTCCCAGCCTGACTGACTGCCGAGGGAATTTGGCCCAATATTGAATATCAGCGCTTGTTCAGTTCATCAGCTGTTTTTGACGAATCTATAGTCGACATTACGTTACTGCGAACGCACACTGAGCGTCCTAGTGCATTTGTTGCCATCGTTAGAGTGAACAGCGGATCGATTTTTAAATATTGCTGGAGTAACGAAACGAGTCAGAGCGGCACACTTTTCAATGTATAGCTTCTTTCCCGTCAATCTGTCTTCACTTCCTTCCCTAACCGCCTCTCTAATCTCCTCTCTGTCTACTTGGATTAATGCGAGCCTGCTTGAGCAATATTTTAGGGTGTGTACTGAGTATAGATGATGATGGACGCCCTCAAACAATGACCACATAGATGTAATAAACGCATAAAGCTCATCGTAATGGCCTCTCAGACAATGACACAGAGTCTGCAGTGTCACATTTTATTAAGAGGGTTTTCCAACTCTCCCTCTTTTATTCTGATTTCCTTACCTCCGCCCAGCTCGGGATCCTTTTCTTCCTCCTCACACTGCTCCTCCTCATTGGCCTCAGTGGTGCACCGATAGCCCTTCCTCTTCAACACGTGGCAGATCACCACCCCCAAGAGGCCCAAAAGGAAGAAAACAGGCACCAGGGCGAAGGCGACGTAGTCTGCGGGGTTTGTCCCCGCGTCACCTTTTCCATCGGCTGTAGTCTGACCCCCTAGAGGACGAAGAGGGACGGAGGGGAGCAAAGGAACGAGAGAGGAACAAAAGGATTACTCTAAATGTTGCTGCGACAGGACACAAAAATGGATCGTCATTACGACGCCCTTCATGGTAACCTGATATCCACAGTGAGGGCGAGGCTACGTTTGGGGGCCGAGCAGCTGAGGGGATTTAAATGCTATCAGCTGAGACATGAGAGAGATTTCCTGTTCCCTCCCAGGATCCCTCCAGTCTGCTGCCGCCTCTCTCTCTCAGCAGCTTTGACGAAACCAAAAACTATAAATGCTCAGTCGACATTTAGCGGGGTTGGTCATATCGTAGTGTTACCATAGCAACTGATTGCTGCAAAAAAGGGTACGGGGACCATAAACCACAGCACTAAAGCTCGAGCTTCCCTCTCCCACTCCCATCTGCCCACCGGACTTTAGACCCATCAGGGCGCCACAACGCTGAGCTCAACAAACTTTACAGACTTCATTAGTAGAGACTAACCATTGTTTTCCTCATCGATTAATCCCGCCGATTATTTACTTGATTGGCCAGTTTCTTCTATAATATGTGACAAGTAGCTAAAACGGCAATCACATCTTCGCAGAGTCATTAGTGACTCTATATATATATATATATATATATATATATATATATATATATATATATATATATATATATATATATATATATATATATATATATATATATATATATATATATATATATATATATATATATATATATATATATATATATATATATATATATATATATATATATATATATATTACATTTTAAATGATGGCCCTAATGTCTTGAAAGGGATCAGGTCAAAAAGGTAGAAAGTGATGGGTCAGCGATCGGCCAAAGCTCCCCTGGCTGCTGCTGTTGGCGGACCACGTGAGATGGAAAGCACAACAGACAAGAGGGCCTTTGTCTGTTTTCCTGTTCCCATCAGAGTGTGTGTGTGTGTGTGTGTGTGTGTGTGTGTGTGTGTGTGTGTGTGTGTGTGTGTGTGTGTGTGTGTGTGTGTGTGTGAGTGAGTGAGAGACACACACACAGACTGATATGGGAGGTCACAGGAACAGAATCTCAACTCATATCTGCCTCAAATCACATGTTCATGCCGTTTGGAAACGCAGCACAGCATTGTGGGTACAGGCGCGTATCTACATACCTAACTATGTGCCTCCTGATGCATACAGAGGCATGTGTGCTTTCCCCCCCCCCCCCCCATTGTCCCAGTTCCCCTGATGCATCAGACTGGTGAAGACCATTGTCTGCTGACAGACTGGTGTGCGCGTCCGTGTGCTTATAGACTAGTCGGCACGCTCCCAGTAAGCACGGGCCAATTGGAGGATTGTATGAAAAGCATTGAAATAGAAAAAGATGGGTTGAATAGAGTCCTCGAGGAGGATTTAGACTTCAGTCGTAAAAACCTCTTAGCAACCACAGCTGGTGCCATGATGAAAGTCTTCAGAGGGAACAGCCAAAAATAGAGACATCTGGAACAGGTGGAACCGAAGGTCGAGTGCAAATCTAAGGCTTTAACAAAGTTTTCTTCATTGATTCAGCTGTTTTTTGTATTCAATTAATCAATGACTTGATAAAAATGTAAGAAATCTGAAATCACCCGAGGTTGCGTCTTTTTAAAAATCCAACCAACAGCCCAAAACATACAAAATATTCAATATACGTTATGATACAAACCAACGAAAAGCGGCAAACGTTCACATTTGAGAAGCAGGAACAAGAAGGTTTGGTGTTTTGTCTCGATCATTTGTTTTTAAGGGTGCTCAATACAGAATTCAAACCATATCTAAAACACATTTGCTGCCATATTAACGTTCTGAATTTCAAATGTAGCACCTTTAAATGACCAATCGATGATCAGAACGGCCTGATCTGTCCGTCACACGATCGATTCGTTGAACAGTTTTGGCACAAACAAACTACTCGGGTATCACATCGACAACGGTGCTGAAATAAATGGATAATGTCCGTTAAAAATCAACCCGAGAAGAAAAGCAACTGTGTTCACTTTGACTTTTAATGAAAAGATGACGACATGATGCGTAAGTGATACAAACGAGGTCGCAAGATCCAATATGGGACAAGCTACGAGGAAAACATCAAATCCAACACTTGGATCACGAGAGAAGTGAACCCGAGTGGCGGTTACCTTCCGAATTCACCGACACCATCACTGATAAGAGGAATTCCTCCTTCCTGACTCTGGAGGAGCAAACGTATCTCAGTCTACGACGTCGAATCCTTGAGCTGAAGCATCCTCTGGAGCCTTCATCCTCTCTTCCCTTTAGAACATCAGATGAACTAATGGAACTATTTCAGCCATCGATAAAGGCAATTTCAACACTGATACTTGAATCTCTTGCTGGCACCCAAATTTGTGCATGGAAATCACCCATTACCTACAGAATCAGTGCATAAGGATGATGACAACACAACACCGCCAAAGGGCTTCTGAGAAAAGAGGACATCAGTGTTCCTCACTTGCTGAGGTCAGCACTTCATGACATCAAGATGTACATTGTTTCCTAAACCTAAATTATACTTCCTGTTGTATTTTTTAGGCGTCAGGTCATTTCCAATGTCGTGAGTCACTTCTTGGCAAATGTTGCATGAAATAATACTACTCTGAAAGGAATCAGGGAATCGGGCTGAGACTTTTACTCTTATCCAGTCGGTAATCTGATCCTCAGCTGGGCCACATGTACGGTAACTGCATTATTCTCCTCCGTTTGCTCATTTTAGGGAAGGAGAGAGAACGGAAATGGAAACTGTTCCATGTCTCCTCATTGACCCCTGTTTGGCTCTTTAATAACCTCTCCTTCCAAGTGCACCTTCATTTTCTGAGAATCTACTCCAGAAATATTCTGCTTCAATCCATATTTGCAGGCGTTAAAATGTACGCGTGTATGTTTTACTGTTAGGAAAGTTTTCATTTCACCACAACAAGAATATGAATGGGTTAAAAAGGCCCATCTGTAGCTTACGCATTTCCTCGCATTTCAGGAAATCATGTGCAGCAAAGCAAATCTGAGACCCTCGGACTCAAACTGACCGTTTCTCATTTCAGATTAAAAACGAGAACATTTCAACTCTTGGACCCTTGTCTAGTCACCAAGTGGAGATAAAACCTCCCTCAATCACGGCCTCACTTGCAGACTTAGCACTGGCCCCGTGACAGATGCCACGGTCTCAGTCCGCTCATGCTTGCACAATTCTAAATTTGAAGAATGAGATTCATTGCGGCATCCCTTTGAGGACACAACTAGCACCTTAATTACCAAGAACAAACAGAAGCGGAGGATCTTTTTATTCGGGTGACTTGAAGAATGGAGCTCCTCCAGACGGCTTTGTACTCAACTTCATTTAGAAGGATAGTAAATCTTTAGAAGCAATATAAAACGCAATGCTGCCAGTAGGCTTTGAAGATGTAAAATAATAGTTGTTTCTCACAGTGAGTGTATGTGGACGTCATCACGATTGTTTTTCTTCAGATATTGTTTAACTGGAAGGATTTTCACAGGCCTGAGGTCATAAAAGTGTCAAGAATTTTACTAAAAAACAGTTTTGTGCAAACAAAAACGCTTTTTCTTATTTACTTTTTTTTTTTTATCCCTTTTAATAATCTTGTGACCCTTAACTCAGGTCCTCTTGGGGGGGGGGGGGGGGTCCCGAACCACTGACCTAGACCACAATAAGGTCCGCAAGTTGCACGCTGCAGTCGTTAGATGAAGCGGTGAAGACAGCTGAATCGATCCAAGACTCACACACACACACACACACACACACACACACACACAGCATACCATTAATACCAAACCAACGCACTGGAGGGACTAGGTCTAATTAAATGAGCGCGAGTGTTCAGCCTTGGCCTTTTGCAAGCCACAGACTCCTGTGGACTCTCCATGGAAAATTGAAACGGGCCCAGAATTTGAAAAGGTTGGGAGGAAAACCAAAGCGTAACACGGAACACTGGCTTGAGTATTCTCTTGATGCAGAGACACGTACAGTCGGCTACTCTTCTTCTTCTCCGACGACACAGAAATGGTCCAAGCAGTATTTAAAAACATACCCACAGACTCCAAACAGGCTGTGAAGAGTAAAACATCTGTGTTTGCATGGCAGACATTTATCCTGACAGGACAATAAAAGAAATCTTTATCTTTTATGTGTGATTGTGGTGGTCATATGTGAAGATTATCTGGCTGGACAAAACCTGTAAAGTACCACAACTTGTAAGTATCATAAATGTGTGTTTCCAAAGGAAAAAATCCCATTTTCGTTTTGTTTTTACTGGGTGTCAACTGGTGCGATGCTAATTTACAGGTTGGCCCGCAATCCCTGCAGCACTCTGTATGTAAACATCACAGACACTGAAACTAGTGACGAGTTGAGAGGCAATTGAAGTCTTTTTAATTTGCCCTCTGAATGGTGTCATGGGATCCTCGAGTTAAATTTGACCTGATTAGTACCGAGAAATAACAGTTTTAAGGGAAGGAAAAGTACAATAGAAGCTCAGGAGTTCCAAACATACCCTAAAGTTGTGTTAGGGAGGGATCATAAACCTTTATAATGTGTCTGCTGGTAAACACAGAGTTTACATTGGCATGTTAAGTCACTTTATTTTGTATTAACGTGAAATGATCTTATTATAAATGCTCAATATGCTTCCGTTTTTCGCTGACTGCATGATGTCTTGAAGTTCCGGGCTGTCACGCGGGAGTTATGTGTGCAGTATCTGTCTAAAACGTCACTTAAATATGTGTATTCTACCTTAATTAGTGGCCAACGTTCGTGTTCCCATAAATAATGCATCAATCGCAGAGAGCCCTGTGATTTAATAACCTCAAGGCATTTTTAAAATCAGAGCAAACTTGTTTTTTCTGAGGAGATGAGAAAAGGAGTCACGGCTGTGCAGCGGTGTTAAAGTTACTACTTTTAGTTTCCACACAGAAGGGTTGAAGGCGCGCGTACTTACGCGTGTCTGCGGTTGAATTAGCCATAGACGGACCGCAGATACCCGGAGAGGTGGCCGGGGATGATGTTGTGAACGCCGTGGTCACCACGAACCGCGGTCAAACTAAGCCAGAGGAGGGACCGTTCCCACTCACATCAACGCATTTCCTGATTCACAGCGAGTGGACACGCCCTCATCTTAAAGCGATACTCCCCACATGTTACCTGACGGCCCTCCAACACAGACAGGTACACGAGAGGCAGCGTCTTCATTGGCTGTTGCAAAAAAGGCGGGTTTAGTACAGTTTTGAGTTCCTGCTACTTTTCTTTGAGTATTTGCATTTTATGCTACTTTGTACTTCTACTCACTAGAATTCACAAGCTATTATAACTTTCACCAGCTGTAACATTAAAGCAAAGTACTCATAAATGCAATAATCATTCATTATAATTCAATAATTCTCATTGTTCTGAATAATTTGTACTTTAACTTTTGGCACTTCCGAATATTTTGAAGCTAATACTTTGTACTTTTACTCAAATAAAAGAAGCAATACCACGGTGTAGAAATAGAAATAAAAGCTATGCATTCATTTGCGTAAGTAAAAGATGTTGTACTTCCTCTGCCACTTTGTTTTAAGTAATTAAAGGATTCATGAAAAAGCAAGACAGTGTTTGCAGACTCAGAGTCCTCTGTGCCAGAACAACAACAACAACAACAACAAAATATATACAAGTTGTACAGCAAAGTAGAGTTTTGATAGCTTTTACTCTGTTGTTTTTAAACCAAACAAAGATTGCAACCAGAAATTAGCCTCCACCCGCATGTCTAGACAAAGCCAAGACTGAAGCTGGAGCGCAGAAAATAAGTGTGTTTTTACTGAGATTTATCGAAACAAACATTCAACAAATTGTTGTTATTAACATGACAATAATAGAGGTGTGATTCATCATTTCAGACACAATAAAAGTGTAAAAAATAACTATGTTTCATGTATTTAACAAGGAAAATGTACAAAACATGACAATAAATGATCATACAAAGATGAAGAATGGAGCACAATCAACAGTAGTGGAAATGATGCTGCAGAACAATCAGACGGTAAACAGGTTACATTATATTGAAAAATCAAGAGAGGAAAAATATATTTAAGAATAAAAGATGTGACAGAACACAAAAAGGACTGAGATTATTTCACTGTCCATCTCTTTGTATTAGTTATTTTTCAACCACTTTAAATGAATGTTAAATGTATTTCAGTCTGTAAATAATTACATGAAAACTCCACCAAGTCAGAGAGTTATTATGCTTTTTTTATGTACAACACA
The DNA here is from genome assembly GCA_028022725.1 of Lycodopsis pacificus. NCBI lineage: Eukaryota > Metazoa > Chordata > Actinopteri > Perciformes > Zoarcidae > Lycodopsis > Lycodopsis pacificus. The sequence continues at coordinate 10,934,859 of CM051710.1, read as the reverse complement.
AAGCAAAAAAGAAAAGTACAATATTCTGTGTTGGATCAGCTGAGGTCTCTGTCCGTCAACCTGCAGGTGGCAGCAGTGTACAAGGGCTTCAGGCACACCTGCCCTGTTAATGCTCATATCGCCTTCCAGATGTTGAGAAATCAGAGCTTGTTCAGAAACATGGAGAAAAAAAACTAAATATCCAAAATCCAGACCTTTGTCAAGACACATTGGCCAAACACCATCAGAAATAAAGGAGGAGGGTCTAAGCTGCATGTCTTTGGCCTGTGGGAGGAAGAACCCAGAGGAGAACTCTGAGAGAACCGCTGACATGGAGAGAACATGCAAACTCCACACAGAAGGGCCGGCCAGCCTCTGGATCAAACCCGCCGCTCTGTGAGGATATACTAAATCTTATTGTGGCATTCTAAACATATGGCAGCATGACTACTGGAACGCACAGCCAGATGTGGAAGAGGAAGTGGGATTGGATTAGACAAACCTTACACTATGGAAGCCCAAAACCAATGGAGCCAGACAGGCTTCAACATTGAACCCACAAGGGAAGAGAGACCCGGAAACCACTGCAGGAGTTTTGTTTTATGGAGGAGTTGGATTTTTAGATTTTAAGATTTAAGATCAATTTTAAAGCACAGTTATGGGTCTGGCCCCACAATATATAGAGGAAATGTTGACCCCTTATGAGCCAGCTAGCATCCTTAGATCCTCAGGTGGGGCCCTTCTGGCTGTTCCAAAGTCGAGGCTGAAAATTAAAAAGGTGGCCGTGCCTTTGCCATGAGGACCCCTCGGCTTTGGAGCGACCGGAGGAGATAAGGCTCGCAGAATCAGTAATCTCTTTCAAATCACTTCTTAAAACCTATTTTTACAGCCTGGCTTTTATCTGACATTGTCGCTTTGCTGCTATATTTTTATTTGTTTTTACTAAATTATTTAATTTTATTTATTCATTCGTTTATTTTTATCATTTTTATTTATTTTTATCGACTGTACTGTTTTATCCGGGTTTAATGCTTACCTTAGTTGTCATGCTTTGTTGGGCCTCACTGTTGAGCTTCCTGTTATTATTGCATTGCTTCTGCTGCTCTGTCTGTCAAAGCACTTTGTAAACTCTGTGTTTTAAAGGTGCTACATAAATAAAGTTATTATTATCATTATAAATATTACAATTACAATTCTTATTTGGGCACACAAAAACACACATGCACTAACAGGAAGTAATTTATTATAAAACTCTTATCCCCTTCACAGTAATCGAGCTTGGGAACACCCTGGACATCACGAGCAACTACTAATGTCATTTAAAGTCAAGTTCTTAATTAACTGCATGTTTTCCTTGTGACTGCACCACACTAGTTCAGTCCTGCGTGGCAGTGTGTTCACGCATGTGACATTCATCTGAAGCAATGCTGCCCTCTATTGGACACATCCATGCTTACATTGGGATCTGATGATCAGCATCACTCACAGTATATGCACATTTTATAATGTGCACATTTTATAATGTGCACATTTTATAATGTGCACATTTCATTATGCAAATGCACTGTTCAAGACTATGTTTGCCCAAAATACAAATAGACTTGAAGACAAATTGTTTATTTACATCACATTGATAAGCAGAATGTTAATAACTGGCATATTAATATAAAAAACAGTGGTGCCATGTTATTAAAGAAGCAAATCTTTGACCTTTTTTTGATCAAATCATTCAGATGCCAATTACATTTACACATGGATAAGGGTTTTACCAGAAATATGATGTGCATTTAACATTGTATGCTGCTTGTAGCATGTAAAATAGCCACTGTAGCCGGCTTAATATGTTAAAATATGTGCGTTTAAATGGGAAACATGTGTGCAGTAAACTCGTCTGACTGTGTGCAGCAAGACGTGAAGCACCTGCCAGTAGCTGGTGCCAAACACCAGACTATTGGCCAGATGGCGCTGTGCAGCTCAGCCAATGAAATGCCGCATATCCACATTTATAACAGACCACTTCGATGGAAGCACATTTTGAAGCAGCTGCAATGTGAATGAGTCTGTGAGATTCAAGCATCGTCAGGAAAGCTGCCAAGTATGATATAAAAACTTTTTTTTAAAATGTTTTGCCACTCCTCCTTTTCATTTTCATTTGATTCCATGTTAATAGACAAGCAGTCATAAGGTTTCATGGTTGATTATACATTAATATTAACACCGAGCTCGTACCAGACCTAAAGGATGCTGCAGGTCTATGCAGCTGCACAAAAGCCGAGTGAGTGACTGAGTCTCACTGCAGTTTCCAGCAAAACAAGCTCAGACCGGCCAAGTACACGCTAGTAAACAACAAATGGCAGAGAGCCCAAGAAAACCAGTGACTTCTGAAGAAAGTGGCACATTTAGACATGTTCAACTAATAAATGATGCTGTATCTTGATAGATTAAACCATGCATACATGCCATAGCTAAAAGTATCTGCACCTTCACTGGGTGCAACATGAGAGATGCATATACATATCTGTGCATCAACAATTACAATCCAATAAAAAAATATATTATTTTGAAATGGCCGTTTTGCATGATGAGTACTTTTACCGTTTGTCTTTTAATATATTTTTATGCCAATACTTTTTGTAGGCTTTTACTTCAATTAAGTTTTGAATGAGGGGCTTTTACTTGTAACAGAGTGTTTTAACACAGTAGTATTGCCACTTCTACTACAGTAAAAACACCAGAGTTTACTGCCACCTAAATGTACTTTACACATGGTTTATTGTACTGTAATTATGACCAAATATTGACTGACAAATAATCTACCGCTGTAAGCGAAGAGAAGCTCATTTTATTGATACTTTCCTTAGAGATGTATTTTTACAATATTGTATTTTTTTTTGTTGTAGTACAACAAATACTACGTGCATTGTGGCACAGTAAATGTGCCCCTATTAAAGACTCGACTATAAGTGTTGTGAAGTATATTAATTAACACACTGGCATGTGCCCCACTGCACTGTTTACAGCTTCTCGCCAACCACACTGTCAGCCTCGTGCATTTGGAGAGGGCAAGCAGTGCAACTGACGTCACCATCTGAGAGCACGTTGGATTGTGCATGTTGAGGCTTTGCCGCAGCCGTAAGTACAACGCAAACGCGCAGCAGAAATAGCACCCGTGTGGTTTTGTGCACGGGGAAAGACGAGATGAGGCAGATTTATTTTCTACATATCTCAGAAAATTGCAGAGTGTGACTGGTTTCAAATACAGTTGGCTTTCTGATTCTTATTTTGAATTTGTACACCTACGATTTGAAAGTATCAATGAAACTTTCTGCTGGGGACATGACTTTAAGGGAATTATATGAGGAAGATGGGAATAGGAGAAAAAAATAAAGAAAACAAAACTATACTAAAGATCTGACATTAAAAAACATCAATTGCAACAGTCTAGTTGATGAGAGTTTAAAAAAACAACTATGGATCGATATAAAGGACAAAGTATTGATGTTGATAATAGTTTGAAAGAAATACAACACAACTTCAGGTCACTCCTCGTGAGCTTTTTCACCTTATCTTTGCTTAGTTCACTGAGACAAAAAACTACTAAGTGGAACTTGAGTTCAATTTATTTTCTTTTTTCGTCAAACGTCATGTTCAACAATTACATTTCATGATAACAGTAAAAAAACAAACACTACTATTATTATTTGCAATGATGATGAACAGCAGAAACTATTTTAAAATGAGTTATCAGGGTTGATTTTTAATAATCATACCTCAATTTATGACTAGTTATAGACAAAATAACACCACTGGAACTGTAACATCTGCTGAATGAGGACGACAGTAAAATACGTTTATTTACCAACTTTGTTAATTCCCAACACAAAATCTAATTGCGAAGGGATTACCCTTATTACGGTTCACCAAGTAGGCCACATCAAGTGTGGGAACGGTCTCCTCCCTCTCATGTATGTTTAGAAGGGACCTCGGGACCATACACACGGCAACGTGATTTCCACAAGCCCTGTGCCGCTAGCCCTGCCTCTCAGCCAATCAGAACGCGTCGGGGCGGGTTGGAGGCGGAGACATTTACTCCCGCTGTCCAATCACGGCGGTTGATGCTACTCGCTGGACCAAAGCACCGGCACGTGTGCCCCTGCGTGTAAACTAGTGTTGGGTGGGCGAGCGAAAAGATTTCGAGAGCAAACGCAGGTGATCGCCAAGCAAAGGCAGTCGTCGCTACCGGGATTTGTACCTACTTCGTTCGGTTGGACTTTCAAGAACCTCACGCTGGAATAGCAAGGCTGTGCTCGTTTTTAAAGCACATCTTCTAAGGTAAGCTAGTCATGTCTATCGCTGTAGCTTTGGAGCTAGCTGTCACTTTGGGCTGTTCGTGCCCAAACGGCAGAAATCCCTTAATTTGACTGCTTCGTATTTTAAGCCATTAAGACTTTTCACAATTCACAGTGAAACCACCAGCTTTGTGTTTGTGTGGTCCCATCTAACGGAGTTAGTGCTCTCGTTTAACCCTTTAGGTGCCGCTTCGTGTAGTATCAGGGAGAGGTTCATGTTGTGCAGTAATTCGTCATGCATGCTCATGGATGACATGAGACAAACGTTTTAGAGGAAAAACTGCTATAAACGTGTAGTTATAAACCGGCCATGAAAAACAGACCACCTGCACAGATTCAATCCTTCATATTCTTGCACATATCACACCATACTTCGTGCGTGAGTGCACATAAAACATCCCAAAAGTTGACAGAAGCATGTGCCAGACAGGGTTGTAAACAGAAGATTAAAAAGGAAAGACACGCATACACGTGTAGGGGACTGACTCATCACATGAGACAGGACAAGTAAACAGCTTATAGTGTCCAACACTGTCATACTCTTAATATGAGAATTAATCGCCAGCAGTACCTAGTTTGGACTCTAATCTTCACTGGCCACAATAATTCTCTATTCCACTGTGAACTGAAGTAAAGACTTTGGTATCAGAGGGTGTGTGTGTGCCTCCTCGATGTTGTCAGACGACATTGAAACAATCAAGACCACCAAACTTCCCACAGGCTGCCAGGAAATAGCCCACTGGTGGCCCTTGAACATCCCAGGGGTGGTTGTGTTACAATTACAAATTATTAATCCCAGGTGTGGTGGTGACTGTTAAACTGTCCATTTCAGTTTCATAACACATGTTTACAGCTGTGCAGGGATTGCTCACCAAAGTTATGACAAATGTGGCGTTTTGCTGGAAGGCTATATTATTTCTTTAACTTGTCACAAAGCTAGATGTTTACACCAGATGTGTAGTTTAGGGACGTACAACTATATCTTTGTTATTTTTTTTAAATCCAAAACAATGAACAATTGTCATCTATTACACAGAAAGTATCTCAATGAATGAAAATATATTATTGTCTTGTTTATTTAAACAGCATAGACATGATATACTTTAAGTTAAACAAGAGTAAAGAAAATGCAATATATAGTTACATTTGTTTATAATAATGTAATTACTTCGTGTATTGTGACTTAGTCGTACTACTTTAAGAAGTCATGTGGCCATTTATTTTGTCCGCCCCACACATGTGAAGCGCGTGCCTCTCCGTCTCATAAATGTGCCTTATGTACAGTGTCCAATCGCTGAGCGTGAATCAGCTCGTCTCGTTGCATATGCAGGAGACAGCGCGAGGCGGACCCTGTCGCAGGCAGCGTGGCCGCTGCAGCGTGCTGCTCTCTCATTGGTCCAGCGAGCCGACCAATCGGTGGCTCGCGGAAAGCGCCGCTGCGGACACGTGCCATGTGCACGCAGAGAAAAGCAAAGCGGACAGAGAGCTATAGGACAATGCAGTGAATAATTATGACACGGATGCCCGGAAAGAAATTAAACTATACTAATGTATCTCTTAAGGTGGTTGATTAGTATCGACATGTGATGATGGTGGCGCGGAAAAGGGGGCGGGTTCTCTCAGACAACCGGAGAAGTTCGCACATGTTCAAACACGGAGCTTCGCCACGCCTTCCTGCAGCCTCCATCTGTACAATGCAGCAGGGTGTTAATGCCCTTGTATTAACAATGGGAAATATATTTGTAAGAACTTTTCTGTAGATATGCAATTACAGTACAATATACAAGGGGCTTATTATCAAATTCAGTAACATTGACTGCAACTAGGCAACTTTGTTTGTTTTCATTGTCAATTAACAATTAATAAATCAATTGTTTGGTCCATAGTGAAACCAGCCATCATTTTCTACAGACATAGACAGATAGATAGATAGCTTGTTATAATATTCCAATTACAATGGCTGAAGACCAAGAAACTAACGAAACGTATTATCACATTTGGTGCAGACTATTTTACTGTCAATCTGCTCAGTGATTGATTGACCAATCGTTAACAGTTTCACAGTATACAACCAGCATGCATTCTCCATTTATTATATCATATATCAGAGAGATCGCAATCTTGTGGGTTAAAAACAGCGAGTGAGCTGCCTATTCTTTCCCACACTAAAATAGACACAATCTTGCATAAACGGCGGTCTTACTGAGTGTATTTCCTGTAAATAATCAGAGTATAGTGCATTGTTACCTCACCGTCATAGGTTCAAACCCGACCGAGCTATTTCAGGCATGGCAGTGGGGAATCTGCATGGTCGCCTCTCGTTCTGCATGGGTTTCCTCCCGCACCCCAAACACATGTTAGCTGATCTGGAAGCACTACATTTCCGGTCGGTGGGAATTTGTGCATTGACGTGTACGAAATTTAAAAAAAAAGGATTGACCAATGAGGGCTGGCCTCCGTCTTCTTCCGTTCGCATCTGCAGGTGTTAAAGGATTACGGGGCGTGTCCCTTGCCCAAGGAATAATTAGCGGTGGACTTTTACTTGCGTAGGTGGCCTAATGCTTTTTAGGGATTGACGAACAATCCCTAATTTGTAACAACCCTCTGATGGAGAGCTTTGTCAAGTCCTCCTGGCGTTCCATTTCTTTTGACTGCCCTATGGGTAAAAGTGGACTAAAACAAAGGCGACTAACAATGTCATTTTCGGCATTAGTGCATGTTCACTTGCTCTATATTAAGATGCATGCATACGCACTTGCTGCATGCCAATAGGAGGAGGAGATTGTCATTCCGTGCTTAAAATGGGATGATAATTTAATCTGGGTAAAAGGCTAACAGCTGGGCGCTACTAAAACAACCACAAACATTCAGTCTGCACCACAAGGCCGGTAAGGCATTACATGGCCATGTTTGAAGCTTCCTTAGGAGGCCAACACAATAAACCGATAAGAGTTCCTTTTTGTGTCTTTCCATAGCTGTGTAGTCCTTGGGAGATATTACAAGACGAATGTAAGCTAATATTGTTCCTTCTCTTTCTGTCGTTGCAGGTGGCCTTCAGCACCTAGAGCATCACACCTCTGAAGAGGCGAGAAGACCAGATACAGAGTGTTACAGATACAGAGAGGGCTCACCAAGAGCTGTTTTCCTCACTCTCCCTCACAATCTCTCGTCCCGTCTGTTGGAGCACTTGTGCCAAGGCTCTTTCATAAGCAGAAAATCATCTCTCGTCTTTGAGCGAGACCTTTTCGCAATTTTATTGTGTTCGTTTTGGAAAGGCAGCCTTTGCTTTTTGTTGACTAAAAATCCGCACCTTAGAAAACCCTCAAAGAAGGGCTCACAGCCCAAAACTGCTGAAAAAGCAAAGAATTTCTCTCCTTAGTTCTTTAACTACCAGCCAATAACCATGATTCACCTGTGTATACATAGTAGTCCCACTTAAGTTAAAGCTTTTCCTTTTTAATAAAGCTGTTCCAGCCTCATCCTACTCTAGTATGAGTTATGACGACTCTAAATCAATGCCCAGCAGCGCTCGGGGGCGAGTGGCAAGGGCCGATGAGAAAGACAGTGACCAGGAAGCAGAGTCAAACTCTCTGAAAACCAGCAGCGGTCAGCCCGGCGCCAGTGTTGCCACTCACGAGCAGGAAAGTGGGAACGGAGGCGGCTCCGTCGGCGGCTCATCTCCCAGCGTGGGGTCAGGGTCCAGAGGCCGAAGGGGGCCCAACTCCGACGACATGGACGGGCTCTCCAGCGGGAACGACTGTGGGGAGAGGGAAAGCGAAGGCGGGATGGAGAGAGACGGCGGGTCACACGGGCGCCAGTCCGTGCGCAGCTCCCACGGCTCGTCAAACGGCAAGGACTCCGGCATGATGCTGGAAACCACAGAGAGCAACAAGAGGTAAGAGAAGAAGAAGCTAGGAGACTATAAAAAAGGCCATCGCACGCCGTCCTGTGCTATGCTAACAGTACAGCCGAGTGTAAAATGGCCATTCACCGCTCCAACTGTCCCTTCTTTCCCCAGCTCCAACTCCCAGAGTCTCTCGCCTCCCAGCAGCCCCCTGGCCTACAGCCTGCTGTCGACCAGCTCGGAGCACGACCCCCCCTCCACCTCTGGCTGCAGCAGCAACCAGTCGGCGAGGGTCCAGACCCAGAAAGACCTGATGAAGGCCATCAAGGAGCTGAAGCTCCGCCTGCCAACCGAGCGCAAGGCCAAGGGCCACACCAGCACTCTGAACGCACTCAAATACGCACTTCAGTGCGTCAAACAAGTCCGAGGTGAGAGGGGTTTTTCTTTGCATCTTCCTAAAAGTGGCGCAATATGTAATTGTGTCTTTACCGATGCACACTCCCTGACTGATTTATGTTTCCCGTTTGCAGCCAACAAGGAGTACTATCATCAGTGGAGCGTGGAGGAGTGTCATGACTACAGCCTGGACTTGTCTGCATTCACAATTGAGGAGCTTGACAACATCACTTCAGAATACACCCTCAAAAACGCTGTAGGTTTATACAGTTATGTAGTAAATAATAACTGCATTCGTCTTGCTTTTGCTAATGAAAACCATGTGGATTAAGCTCTTCTATGGTACATTTAATCCAAACCCTCATCGTTTTCTTTTCCTTCTACTTTCAGGACACTTTCTCCATGGGCGTGTCATTCTTGTCGGGAAAGGTCGTGTACGTATCGCCCCAAGGCTCGTCCCTGCTGCGCTGTGAGCCGGAGCGTCTCCAAGGGACCATGTTTTCGGAGCTTTTGGCCCCGCAGGACGTCAGCACTTTCTACAGCGGCACGGCGCCCTGCCGCCTGCCAAACTGGGCCTCCTGCATCGGGTCTGGTGAGTTGAGGCGACGTGAAATTGGGGAAAGGGTTCGAAAAAGAGGGCGAGATGGTGTTTCATAGGCGGTGAAATATCGAGAGCATGCGGTTTCTGACTCTCCGTCCGACCCTCCTTCCTCTCAGCTTCTCCTCCAGTCGACTGCACTCAGGAGAAATCCATGTTCTGTCGCATCAGCGCCGACCAGGCGCAGGGCGGCGAGATGCGCTACTACCCCTTCCGCCTCACGCCCTACCAGCTCACCATCAGAGACTCTGACGACGCCGAGCCACACCCCTGCTGCTTGCTCATCGCAGAGAGGGTCCACTCTGGATACGAAGGTATTTGTCATTTTACTACTGATCTGTGTCCATGTGAGCGACGGGACACACGACTGGTTTGCTTTGGAATACCGCGTTCCTCTGAACACGAATTACATCGCAGGCGTCCTAATGATCGGACAGATTTCAGAATAGCAAATAAAACCTCTTATCACACGCACAGCCCGTTTGTCTGTCCTCAAAACGTGCTTTTCATCCGTTGTGTGCGTGTCCTCTGTGCCCCTCAGCTCCTCGTATCCCTGCAGACAAGAGGATCTTCACCACCAGTCACACTCCCAGCTGCCTCTTCCAGGAAGTTGACGAGAGGTCAGTTCTTTTACCTCTGTGGCCTTTCACCGTTTGCTGCTTTAGGACAGTAAAAAACATGCTATTCCATGTCACACATATACATATATATATATATATATATATATGTAAATATACATTGTGTTTGCAGGGCAGTGCCGTTGTTGGGCTACCTGCCTCAGGACTTGGTGGGAACCCCTGCCCTCCTCATCATCCACCCTGAAGACAGGCCCATAATGGTGGCTATACATGAGAAGAGTGAGTATATCTGGCAAATGGGCTTTTACTCTGTTGATTTATTTTCCCTTATTTGTTGTGCATTATATTTTTCTCATACGTGTCTGCACTGTTGTCTCTCTTCAGTCTTTCAGTTTGCCGGGCAGCCGTTCGACCACACACCCTTGAGGATGTGCGCCCGCAATGGGGAATATCTGACCATCGACACCAGCTGGTCTTCCTTCGTCAATCCCTGGAGCCGGAAGGTGGCATTCATCGTCGGGCGCCACAAAGTCAGAACGTAAGATTACTCATCTACTCACAGGAAAGCAATGAGAGCAAATGTAGAGCACAGTCTTTCTCCCGTGCTGAGTGGTGCTCTAACGCTATCCTCCCCCGTCGTCTCCAGGAGCCCTCTGAATGAAGACGTGTTCACGACAGCGCAGTGCTGCGAGGCTCGGGCCACCACGCCCGACGTCGTCCAGCTGAGCGAGAAGATCCACCGGCTCCTGGTGCAGCCGGTGCACAGCGGCAGCTCCCAGGGCTACAGCTCGCTGGGGTCCAGCGGCTCGCGACGCTCTCGCCGGTCACACCAGCAGCACTTCGGCGCCTCGTCCAGCGACAGCAACGGCCCCGCCGTGGACAAAGTTGCTGTTGCGGTCGCTCTACACAAACCTGTGAGTCTGAGCAACCAGGGCTTTTAAGTCTACTGTTGAGTCGCAGCCTGCGAGAGCCACCTGAATACAATATATCAGAATATTGTTATTCACTGCCATGCCATATCTTTTCCAGATGACTTTCCAGCAGATCTGTAAAGATGTCCACATGGTGAAGACTAGTGGACAGCAGGTTTTCATCGAGTCCCGTAATCGCCCCCTGCCCAGGAAAAACACAAGCACAGGTAAAATGAAAGGACAGTTAAATAATATAGTGTAAAATTCATCTATGGTAAGAAAGAGTTGTTTTCTTAACTAGTAATCTCTAAAAGACTTCGCTGAGCCGGGCATCTAAAATAATTAGTTAACTTCCTGTTCCCGTCTTTCCTTCATCCAGGCACAACAAGCATCAAAGCGATCAACAGCGACCCAATCAGAAGTTTGATCGCCGAGATGACAAAACCAACCAAAGCGTTGGTCCCGGCTCCGCTTATACCGAAGGAGCCGCCTACCGCCTACTCCTACCAGCAGATCAACTGTCTGGACAGCATCATAAGGTGTGTGTGTGTTGCACAAGCCTAAAGCTTATTCCACCTCAACATTCTGGGGGTTATTCCGTCTCTAATCCATCGATTCGCTGACTCTACGCAGGTACTTGGACAGCTGTAACATTCCGAACACTGTCAAGAGGAAGTGTGGCTCCTACACCGCCTCCTCCACGTCTGACGAACGGCAGGAGGCCGGCAACAACACCGGTACGTTTTGATCATGAACGTCAGCTGGTGTGGTTCTTTTTTTTGTAGGTAATTCATTTGGTGTCAGCAAAAATACTGATCGAAAAATCGTATTCTTGTTGTTGAATATGGATTTTCCTTGATGTATTTGATCTGCAGCATCCTTGATTTGTGTCACGACCACTTACTAGATTGCCGATACGGCATGCTCATGTATCGCTTTGTGTTTTGTCCGGACGGTGCTCAGTCACTGACAGAACCTTGTTGGGCTTGTTTTCTCTGCAGGTGGTTCAGTTAACCTTGTAAGTGAACCACCTCCCATGCCTCCCCTGACCACGGCCACAGAGGCAGAGAGTGTAGCCTCAGTCACGTCGCAGTGTAGCTTCAGCAGCACCATCGTGCATGTGGGAGACAAGAAGCCTCCCGAGTCAGGTGGGAATCCTCAACACTCGCACGCTCTGAACGCTGACGTTTGTCACTCGAAATGACGAGACACGAGGTCGTTGCATGTCTTTACGTTTTGATTTCAAAGCCTTTAATGTCCTCGAGGTTTGTTTTTCGGTTGACCAGTAACATACTCTGATACAGCTTTCTTATTTTTTCTTCCTTCCTTGCTTGTTTTGCAAATAAACTGACCAAAAAGTGTTTTTATTACTTAAGAATTATTTAGCAGAACCCTGTAGCCGCATGTTAAAGCTGCAGGTAATCTGATTTATGCCTTTTTTTTTATTTCTCATCTTGGTTCATCCCGGATTTCTGCGTGTCGCCTCATTTGCAGTTTTCTTTTTTCGCTTTACCCCGAAATCTTCTCCAGTGTCCGCTGTCTTCTTTTTGTCCTTTCTAACTGTAACTTGTGTGTTAAATACATCAGCCATCATAAGCTGGTCCTAATAGACCAAGAGAGGCTGCAGCAACAAAATCCATGATTGTGTTGAATTTAGCAAGAGTGCGTTTTCTGTGATTGACTTTTCATTTGTCAGAAGAAGAACGTGCCATTTCTTCTTTAAACATTCACACTGTGTCACTTCACTGCTTTAACCTCCTTGCTTTTTCCTTTACCACAGACATCATCATGGAGGAGGCTCCTACAACGACACCAACGCCTCCCACAGCAACACCTCCCGCTCACGCGGCAATCACCTTCAATTCTCTGCTTTCCCCTCCCCCACAAGCCGCTCAGCCAAAGAGGGACAGTCGGAGAAGTGGAAGTGTGGGAGGAGGAGGAGGGGGCTGCATGGATCTCACAAAGGAGGTGCTATCCGCCCACACCCAGCAGGAGGAGCAGACATTCCTTGACCACTTTAAGGACCTCAGCAAGCTGCGTGTTTTCGATCAGGCGGCATCTTCGACTCTGCACCGTCAGACCCCAGCCGCCAACCCCCTGTCACGAGGTAGGCCACACGCACCCACTGTCATTACAATGTATATATATACACGTTACGTATTGATACGTGTTGCCAGTCGATTGTTCAAATAGCAGACATTCAGTGTCTCCTTCTCTTTCCCCAGGAGTGCGTTGTTCTCGGGATTACCCCGCTACAGGAAGCAGCACCAGTCAAAGACGTGGTCGTGGCGGTAAAAGACTCAAGCACCAGGAGTTGTCGGACCAGCACAGCTCTCTGGGGCTCGACCCCAGGACCAGCACAGCTCCCATGCCCCTCAACATCCCCATCGGACCCCCGACAAACTCGCCCTGCTGGCCGGCCGTAGTCTCTCAGGCCGGCATTCCCGCCGCCCCTTTTGCTCCTGGGATGCTTCCAATCTACCCAGTTTACCCACCGCTCGCCCAGCCCTTACCCGTCCCACGTCCATCGCGTTTCCCCCCCACCCAGATGGGACCTCCCATGATGGCCCTCGTTCTGCCCAACTACATGTTCCCCCAGATGGCGGCGCCCATCTCTCAGCCAGGCCCCGTCCCCTTCTTCAATCCTAACTTCACGTACCCCGCCGCCACCCCCGCTATGGTTTCAAACCCCTTACCGATTCCGGCCACCTGCTCCCCGTCTCGTAGCAGCACCCCACAGTCCTACAGCCAGACGCCTGCTGACCGCGAGGGCGCCGCGTCCCCCCTCTTCCAGTCCAGATGCTCCTCACCTCTCAACCTTTTGCAGCTGGAGGAAGCACCAAGCAACCGCGTAGAGGTCACCACGGCCCTGGTAGCAACACAGCAAGCCACGCCTTCTGTGCAGGGCTCAGCCAATCAGAGGATCTGTGATGAGACCTCCAAGGAGAACGAGAACGTAAGTACACAGACGCTCAGGATAGGATGTTAAGCTTTGAAAACCACTAATATGGCATTTCAAATGTATCTTAAAAACGTGTTTTTCCCCCCCGTTAGGGTGAAGCCAATGAATCCAACAACGATGCCATGTCCACCTCCAGCGGCCTGCTGGATATGTTGCTACAGGAAGACGCCCGCTCAGGCACCGGCTCAGCAGCCTCTGGTTCAGGCTCCGGCTCAAACGGCTGCAGCTCCTCGGGCACCAGCGGCATGAGTAAGTAGTGACACTCTCAGAGTCCCACTGGCTGAGTCCAGATAATTGACGTCAGAAAGCAATTTTCCGGGAGAGATGTCTTTGAAATAAGTCTATATATTTCAAAAACGTCTCCTTCATAATGAAACATAATGCCGTAATTACTCTTATGTTACTTTCCCCTGTTGTCGTACTGAAATATATTCTCAACTTTCACTTCCTTGTCCATTCAGGCAGCCACACCAGCAAGTACTTTGGCAGCATCGACTCGTCAGAGAACGATCATTCCCGCAAACAGCCAGCAGGGGGCAGCAGTAGCGCCGGAGGAGAGGGCGCTGAGGAGCAGTTCATCAAGTGTGTCCTGCAGGACCCCATCTGGCTGCTGATGGCCAACACCGACGACAAGGTTATGATGACCTACCAGCTGCCCGTCAGGTACGACAAGAATGTGACCACACAACACTGCAGCCTGTTCAGTTCAGTTTCAGACTTGCTGGAACTTTATAGACTCAATGTCAGACTTTTCAGTGACCCTTTCCCCCCCCCCTGTGCATCACAACAGAGACATGGAGACCGTGCTGCGAGAGGACCGCGAGGCCTTGAGGAGCATGCAGAAACAGCAGCCACGCTTCACAGAGGACCAGAAGAGGGAGCTGAGCCAGGTGCACCCCTGGATCCGCACGGGACGCCTGCCCCGAGCCATCAACATCTCTGTAAGTACACTCGCCCTGAGCTTTGAACGGTTCGGAGCATGACTTATTATCAAGTAACGACACAGAGGGGAAAGGAAATCATGCGTTTTGTTTTTGGTTTCGTTCAGGGCTGTACGGGCTGCAAGTCTCCGCCTCCCGCCGCTCAGTCGGATGTGGAGATCCACGAGATGGAGCTGTGCGGTGCGCTGAAAGCTCAGGAGGAGGGCGCCAGAGAGGGCAAGACAACTCTGCCAGAGACAGCCATGGATGAAGCTCACCCAGAGGACGGAGAAGAAGAGAAATGAACACAAGACATGACCGCAGAGGAGCAGCAAGCTGTGAAAGAAAAGTCAGACACGACTCACTCAGCAGATGGCCAAAGATGAAGAACACTATCACGGACGTTTCTACGCCGATAGGCAGAAGATGTTCACCTTCCTGCACTTCCTGTGCCCAAAACTATTGTTTCACAAGGTGTAACATGGTTAAAGTGGGATTTGCCGGGAGCAAAAAGATGCATATTGATCGAGACAACTTCCATTTGTTTTAGGTCAGCCAGGACACTTGGCCCGGTTCATTCTTCACGAAGTCCGACTTTGACGTCCGCACAGCAGGCGTGTTGTACGACTGCACACTGAATGCCTTGGAAGCACTTCACTTTCCTTGTTCTTGTAGTTCTTGGCATATTTGCTGAAGTTGTAAGATAATCAGAGAGGACTACGGTGAATGTAAAGATGGATGTGCTTCACCACAGTGTCCTCCCTCACGTCTTCCCTCCTGTTTAGGGTTGAGCTCGTGAGGAAAGGAAGGGAGTTTATCTGTGACTCTTCTTCTTGTTGAATGTTTCCAAGGTTGTGTGGGATCCTGCTCCCAGTCACATCCTGTATTTTCTTTCTCTTGTGTAAAAATAATAAAGAAGAAGCAACTGTCACCTTATAGACAAAATGTACAGTGGAAACCAGGTTATTTTGTAAACAATGTGTATATTTTTATACTGTCATCCCCCTCAAATAGAGAGGATATATGCCCATAAGAGGTTCTACTGGAAAATGTGAAAATCCAGGATCGAAATAGTGTCCGCACGGAAAGAAGAAGAAATAAAAACAAGCACTTCAGTCTTTGAAACGGGAGAATAAAGTTTCTCGGGACCCAGCAATCTAGTTGCTTTGCTTGAGAGATGTACAGTTAATCGTGGGGCAACGTGGCAATCGCCAGGAGACTAAATGTGGACTTGAAAGGTTTCTTCCTTTTCATTAGTTTGTCTCCCCCACAGGGAGACAAACTAATGATTGTCTCAAACATCACGGACAGTATTTCCCAAACCGCCGAAGGAAGCTCCGGTGTTGCCAGTGCTTGCTCACGTTGGCGAGTGGATTTGAAAGAGGAGGAAGTAACTCTCAAAGAAGAGTGTTTGTTTACTATCTTTCTTCCCCTCTGTCTCTCTCTTCCTCTCTGTGGCACTGTTCTGGTCATGTGATATCCTTTGCTTTATGCCGTCAGTGGTGTCAGTTTCTAAATATTTTTGTGAAATTCTTTGTACAATAAAATGACTAAATAAATCATTTAAATGTGAATTCAGATTTCCTTTTTTTTTTCCACCCTCTGCAGTCAGTTTTATGATTACATCTCTTTGCAGTCTATTTTGGTCAGTGGTTGTTTTGCAGTTGGCCTGGATACTCAGAAGTGTCCGGAATGAACTGGAAGCAGAGAGCCGATCTCCTCACCGAACCACAGCCTCCTTCTATTCAGCTGTGGCTTCCACCCGGAGTGGTCACCACAGCTTAAAAAAGACAAAAGGCAGGCCCTCGGTCAGACAAACACAAAGCTGACTTCAATGCACACCATCATTATAACAATGACGACATTGATCGTAATGTATGTGGGTCATTTTGGGAGAGGGCTGACGTTAATAAAGTCACATTATGAGTATTAAAACCAACTCATTTCGTCTTCCATAATTGTTGGAATGCTGTTAAACTCTTTCAGCAGAGGGGTGCTATATCTCTTCATATTTCTAACCTTTAAACTTTTTGAATTATTAAACTTTTAGCAACTTTTTTTTTAATGGGTTTCTATGGAGAAGATTTTCAAATCCTCTTAAACTGCTTCAACTTTCAAATCCTTCAACTTCCTCATACTTTCAGCTACAGACACCATTTCAGAGATTGTTCAAATATCAAAATGTTCAGCTCTTTCAGGAGAGGTGTGATATGACTTTTCATATTTGTAATCTTTAAACTTTTTGAATTATTAAGCTTTTTGCAATTTGTTTTTGAATTGGATATCTATTTTCAGCAATGTTTTTGCGATTAATTTCAGTTTTCAGCATTCCAACGCATTTTCAGCAGGAAATGCTTTTTCTAGTTTACTTTACTCTCGTGAGTTCTGTTTCATTCTTTCCTGTATGTAAACTTAGCTTTTAGCCGTCTAATTTCTTTCCACCACCGTGAAATATAACATATATATAACATAGTAACCTTCACTTGCAGTGTAAATTGTGCGCGTGTGCCCAAAAAACACGAGTCTAGCCATGCTAACAAGCAGCCGCTGATGTTTAGGAGCTTATTAGCACAAAACACGAAGCATAACTGAGGCCAATTAGAGGATTTAAAAAGTTTGATTTGTTGAATTAACAACAGCTGAAAATGTGTACAATGATGGGGACAAAGAACAGAATAAGCGCCAAAACAGAGTTCACGGAGAGACAGAAAAAACACGGTATGTGAACTTCATAGAGGCACTAAAGGGAAGAAAAGTGGATCATCAGAGTCCAGGTGTGTTCAGACAATTCTTTCCCTCACGTCACTCACAGAAATTTGACCGCTGGACCGTTTGGGCATAATTTCCCTCGAGTGCCTATATTTCCTCCTCTCATCCATGTACATTTATGCAGCAGAGTCATATGGCCCAGGGGATCACAGTTGCGTGACGATAGGATTCATGTTCTGGGGACCATGAATGTCTCCACAAAATCTCGTGCCAATCTGTCTTGAAGATGTTTCACAGGACAAGTGAAAACTTTGACCTGCTGGTGGCTCAAGAGGAAAAGTCCCTAACATCTTTAGGATTCATCCTCGGGGGACCATGAACGTCTGTGCGCATTTTTGTGAAACAGAACCAGTGGTTGGTTGGGATATTTCGGTCTGGACCAAAGTGGCTGACCAACCAACCTACTGCAGAACGACATTGCCAAACACAGATGCCTTGCTGCTGGTACATTCAATAGGTCATTATACACACACACACACACACACACACACACACACACACACACACACACACACACACACACACACACACACACACACACACACACACACTCCATAAGCAGACACACCTGCAGAAACGCACACATTTTCCATATATTCCATTACCCTACCTGTTAAACAACAACACAGAGCTGGAACATAACAAGCACACTGTTCTTTCAACTGTACATACATTGCTTTTGGCGGTGAGTCAGTGTAATTAATGTTAACCTGTATCAAACAGCCTTCTGTCCTCTCAATATCACATTCATTCGCCTTTTCCTTTCTTCTCCTTCCCTCCATAACACACCTTCTCCTCACCCATCACGTCCACTTCGCTCCCCTCCCCCCTTTTAAACCTTGCGTCTCTCCACGCCCTCCACTCTGATTCTCCGTCCTTCCTCTTCTCCTCCTCCTCTCCCGTCTTTTCCTAACCTTGGAAGGACAGCAGGATGGAGGACCGGGTGTGGACTGTGTGCCTTCTTGTCATTCTGACGCTGGGATGGACCGAAGCTCAGAGTGAGAGTAACTACACCAGGTAAGTGAGAGACTTTAGGTATATTCTAAATGTCTTCGGGTATGTGTGCCAACTATATGGCTTGTCAATGTCCCTCTTGTGCATCCGTTTTGTGCACATGTGGCATGCCGTTTTCAAGCCCACATCGGTCTAAATTAACTACTGTGTGGGATTTTTTTCTCTCTCTCTTGGTTGCAGTATGATGATTATAAAAAAGTGCAATAGAAATAGAAGGTTGCAGTGTTGAGATGTGGTTGGCGTCCCGTAAACACACAAAACGACAGCATTCTGTAACCGATTCAGTGATTTAACTGGACAAAGGTTTAAAGAAATCTGACTTTCATCCTCTAAATCCACAGTTTTGGCTCAGAAAATGTTGAATTTCATTTTTGGAAATGCTTGTTGAACACACTGCTATGGCTACTCCCACACACATACAGGGTGTAAATTGAACATGAGAGACAAACAAATGCCTGTGGGCTGTCCAGCTCCAGAGAGGGTCGGAAGGGAGGGTTTGTTTGTTTTTGGCCAAATGTGGCATTACAGTAAAAAAGACACACAACGTATGCCTGATTAAGACAAAAAAGAAAAAGGGACTGTTCATCAATAGATGATCACAGAGACAGTCTTCCCAATGAATAAAGATGATTCATTTTGGCCTCTTTTTCCCCAAGAAACAAGCACAAAACAACAAAAATGGAGTTTGATGATCAAACGCAGCCGATTTTAAAAAGGAGACAAGCTGAAAAGAGCAGCCAACATCTAAATTAACGAGTCTGCTGCTAAATGAAAAGTGGAGGCTTGCCCTGCTTTGATCTGTGTTTCACCAAACTTCATGTGTGCGCGGGCTGTGTTGAAAGTGCCATGTCTGCTCAGAGTAAATACCTGTTACGTCTACCGACAACCTTCTTGTGGCGCAGTCAGTGTGTGGGGAAAGCTCACGTTACTTAAACAGTATATTGAAAGTCTTCCTGGCTTGGTTTGACCAACTTTTTAAGAAAAAAAATAACACAAATCAGGAGTTCATTGGGAACCTCCCCAGAGTCAGAGAACAGAGACAGACTGTGCCACTGTGGTTTTCAGCGTGTACGTAAAAGAGTGTATGTGTGTGTGTGTGTTCTGCCTCAATACTCTTAGTGAAGCGTGTTTTCTTCCAGTGCAGCACATCAAGTTAAAAGTAGTTGATGGTGGTTGTGTGATACTCTTTTCAGGCCCATCTTCCACTGTGGAGGCCACCTGGTCACCGACTCCGGCATCGTGGCCAGTGAAGGATTCCCCAGTCCCTACAAACCCAACAGTAAATGCACCTGGTACATCACTGTGAGTCACTTTTGAAAATCCCTACACCGTTAAGCCAAACTCAACGTGGCTGCTATCATTTGAGTCAAATCATGCATCATAAAGCTACACAGGTGATCATTATTGGCTGATTAGACCTCTCAGGACCGTGAGGGGAGGGCTTGATTGACAGCTCCCCTGTTAGCAACAAATCCTTCGTATGAGTGTTTGGAGTTTGTGGTCACCTTCAACCAACCGAAATGAGTGAAAACATCTGTGTCAGTGTGCAATTACAGGATAATGGTAAAATAGTGTGATAATCACAGGAGGTCAGCAAACCAACTCTAAATATGTTCGTTTTACAAGCAGCAGCAACTGTGATATATATTCAATGTTTGCAAATGTTAGCCGCCATTTGCTACTCATATGTGGGTGTAGTATTAAACCCCTCTTGATGGTTGCATTTCATTGCTTAGGAGTTCAACTATTCGTTTGTAAAATAAAGAATGTCCTATCTTATTCTTTCAGAAATTATAGTGTTGCTTTATGGTGCTCTTTTTTCATTCATGCCTCCAGGGATTAAACCACTTCTGAGTGGTTTGTGGGTTGTATTCAACTCCAGTTTATATTCTCAGAGTTTCTTCCATTCAACATGTTGAACATATAGGGTCTAAAAAAAGATTAGGTTCTATACGACCTAAAACCCTTTTTCTAAATGATGTAGTTATAAAGTCAAAAAAAGCTTAACAAACAAAGAATACAGCAGGCAGCGACCCAGCAAGCTGCCCAAAACTCAGTGACTGGTCTTATTTATGCCTTCTCAGCCTGAGCTGGAACGTACCATCTGCTCAGGTGCACAGGGTGAGCTGGACTGATACAACGCTCTCAAAAGTACCAACAAACAAACAAAGCATGAAATCAATTAGATTCCTCTGTAACTGCTGACAATCAAAACTTATTTCTGGGCTCACAAACATTCAGTGCACCAACTGTAACAGAAAATGATTTACTGAAGAACAAATGTACCCCTTCTACCACAACTTGGCAGTGTAACTTACTGTGGACCTAACGATACGCACCTGTTTCCACTCTCACTAGTTGCTAATTACCCGATGGTCTGCACTAACGTGACAAAGAGGACAACAACAACAAAACTATCCTCCCAATCCTTTTCACAGATCAGAACAGATTAATTCAAACATTTCACTTTAAACAAATTATTTAACACACGTACAAAACTATCCATGTTGGGAATTAAGGTCTGGTGAAGCAGCCTTTTTTAAACTCATGACTTCATGTATATCATGGCTGCACCATAACACCACATCAAATTATTGCCATAATTTGTGGTCACCTGAGGCTAAAACGGCTAAAAACATTTTTCTAGCATTCTTTCCTCAAAGCATCACCTGTCGCCCCCCCCCCCAGGTCCCAGAGGGTCACGTGGTAATGCTGTCTTTCCGCCTCTACGACATGGAGGCTGACCCCACCTGTCGTTACGACTACCTGGACGTCTACAACGGTCACACCCGCTTGGTGCAGAAGCTGGGTCGTTTCTGTGGGACGTTCCGGCCCGGCGCCCTCATCGCCACCTCCAACACCATGATGCTAGAGATGGTGTCGGACGAATCCACTGGAGGAAGAGGCTTTCTCGCTTCCTTCAGTGCGGGGAAGCCCCATGTGGAAGGTGGGGACAAGTAATCCCAGAAAGATGCAGTCCATAAAGAACTACTAGATGAAGCTACACGGTTCTATCGAGGGATGTTCTAGTGGTAGATCGTCTCGGCTGGTGTTCTCACAAATTGATATTGTCTGTGAAACTATATTCTAGAGATTTGTTTATGTTCAGAAAGAGTAATACACTCATCTCTGGAATACACAGATCACAAAAAAATTCAGGGTACCCTCTCCCCCCCCCAAAACAAATCCCAAATTACATCATCACGCTAAAACTGTTCACAGATGCACCTGCAGCATATATGGTTGAATACAGTATCACAGGACAAGAAAAACATAATTTCCTTATTTGAAAAAGGTGAACGTCTGGTTTCGTTTGTATTCCCACAGAGAACCAGTTCTGTGGAGGACGTCTGACTAAATCGCAGGGCTCTGTGAAGACGCCCAACTGGCCCAACTCTAATTACCCAGCAGGCATCAGCTGCTCCTGGCACATCTCCGTAGAACCGAGCAATGTAAGCCAATCGTATTGCACTTTGTATTTCTTACTTGTTGTGTACCTAAAATATCCCCTTTTAAAGAGTGACATCTCAGAATTTTACCATAAATCCAATCAATTTAAGTTTGTTTATTTAGTTAGAAAAGAAAGAAATTTAAATGCTATTCATTTTCCTGCAGTGATATCCCTGTGACGAAGTCAGTGTTCTTCAGGTCGCGTGAAATTTTGGTGAGAAGTAATGTCTAGCGAAAATCAGCGCTAATGTCGGCAGGCTAGGCTAAGTAGCTAGGCTAGTTAGCCTCCACTTTCCGAGCGGAATACAAACTTAACTTAACAGCACGACGACGGTTCCTCGCAAATACTGAATGTTGTTAAGGAGCAAACGTCTTAAATCACTAATTTGCTGCTTTGATTGGTTATTTAGGAGCACGATGGGTTCTCCTAAATGTTGTATGTTGTAAAAAGGACAGAAGGCTTGAATTGGGTTAATAGCAAATGGTGAACGTTGTGTTGGAAAAGGGTAAAAAATGCCTTTTAAATTTGTATCCTCATTAGAGTAGTAGAAAAATATCAACAATATTATCGTTATATTTTAGATTGACTTACACAAAAAGTGAGGGGCTAGGTGTGTTGCATAAGGCTAGTTATTGCAGGAGGAGAAGGAGAAAGGAAAATAGCAGTTAAGGGGCCCGTCACGAGGAAATGTTAAACCTCCGGTCCCCGATGTAGCGTACGTGTGTGTTTGCGAGTGTGCGACAGCGTCCCTGTGACGAAGTTCAAATGAAAGGCTTCATTGAGTGCCTGAAGGTGTGCTCGCATGTGCCAAGAGATTGAAAGTAAGGAAAGAGGGAAGGAAGCGAGAGCGAGGGAGAGAGTAAATGCTCCTCTGTATTTCAGAAGTCTGGCCCTTCTCCTCCACGACCACCGCTACCAACTGTACTGTATGTCTGCACTGTGCTGGATTCATGAAAGCTAGTCGGGAATATACCAGCTCACATCATTAATTCCCAGTCATAAATTTCATAGTTTGTACTGGCATGTTTTACGTGTTTACTTCCACCTCTTCCCCAGGTGATCGAGGTGAAGTTTGTGAAGCTGGACCTGGAGCCTGACACGTACTGTCGCTACGACTATGTGGCATTGTTTAACGGGGGAGAGAGGGATAACTCACGGCGGATTGGGAGATTCTGCGGAGACAGGTCCCCAGGGTGAGATTACTGATCAGAAATTGGTGATGAAAGAGGCCTTTTCAAAGACATGGTTTACAGCTGAGCTCTGCCAACGTTTCCCCTTTTGCTAATCCTCCGCCTTTCGTTTTTCCTCTCTAATTTCGTCATCCCTTACGTAGAATAATAGTGACAAATGGGAACGAGCTTCTTGTCCAGTTCGTCTCCGACCTCAGCGTCACCTCAGATGGCTTCATGGCCCACTACAATAGCGTGCCCCGAGGGTCTCGGGCTCCCACAGCTGGGGGGGACTTCATCTATGGACCTCAGGCGACCTCGATGCCAGAAAGAACAGTCGTGAGGCCAAGCAGACCCACCAATCCAACCCCCAAACCAAGGCCTGGCCCTAAACCCACCCCGAAACCAGCCAAAAAACCACTGGTGAAGATACCGCTGAAACCTCCACCACGCAAACCCATCGTCAAGCCTGCAGTCAAGCCCTCGGCTAAACCAAAACCAGCTAAACCCACACCCAAAGCACCTGTGAAAAAGTCCACACTTAAACCTGGATTTAAACCGAGGGCTAAACCTACACCCAGACCTAAGATTATCAAGCCAACACTAAAACCAAGCATCAAGGCTAAACCCACACGTAAGCCTGCACTGAAGACCAAACCCACCTTAAAACCCGGTATCAAACGAGTAAAGCCAACCTCTAAGAGCAGAGTTAAACCAACAGCCAAACCGAAGATTAAGCCTAAAGTAACACTTAAACCTGGAGTAAGCAAGACGGTCACAAAGAAGCCTTTTGTGAGCAAGAAACGTGAGTGGAAGTAATTTATTTTTAAGTTAACAAGCACTTCGCTTTCATGTATGTATATGTGCACACCTGCATCCAGTAGCAATTTAATGTGCTAATCACGTGTTTCTTGCCATGTGCGTTTTCTTTAGCTTTACCTCTGAACCCACTGTGTACACAAGCCTGTAAGAGGACAGGAACTCTCCAATCTAGCTTCTGCCCTCATGACTTTGGTGAGTCGCGTCAGCTAACCTCTGGTCCTGACACATGAATTAAATATTTTGACTACATTTTTTTAGTTTAACAATAATTGGTGCATGATTTGTAAAATAAATACCATGCAAACCCTGTTCTCTTTCTTTGCATTTTGTTTTTTTCTCTCTTATATTTTTCTCTCTTTCAGTGATTACGGGTAAGGTTACATCTTTGACCACTGGTCCGAGGGGCTCAGCAACATTTGAGGTGTTCTTAATCAAGGCCTATAAGGCGGGAAGACTGAACATCACCAAATCAGGGCCCATCATGTCGGCCACACTGACCTCCACCTGCAAGAAATGCCCCGGGCTAATCAAAGGTACAACTATCTGTATTTACAGCCTTTGTCTGTCTCTGGATATTACAAACACCAAACATTTGTACTGACTGAAATGTGACCATATAGCATCAACTGTGAAATAGTGACAGTTGACATGAATATCTTACTGTCTTACCAATAACATGAAATGTTGATCAGAAATCAATTACATTACCAATTCTTGAAAATAAACCAAAACAATATCATCTTTAGTATAATAAAAAGGTAAGAATAAAGGAAAAGGGTGCTCTATCCAATAGCAATATATATAAAGTCTAACATTTATTTCCCCTGGCTTCATTTTGGCTCATGAACTACAACATAGCACAAACTCTCATTGTATGCAGACGATGTGATTCTTTATTTAACCAATATATCCGAGTCATTAAAGGCAGAAATTAAAGTGGTTGATTACAAATTTAATTTGGGATGCAATTGTGACTTTGTTTGATTCATTTTGGAATTAATTACACATTATGACTATTACAAGAGTATATTATTTCAGTCAAACAATATGTGTCCGTTAATTTAATCCATTACCCGGTATTTGACAAATTCTGACACATTTTTTCTCTTGTTCAGGCCGTAACTACGTGTTGATGGGAAAAGTCGACCCACAGGGCAACGGCCTTCTCAGCCCCTCCAGCTTCACTCTCCTCTATAAGCCCATCCACAACAAAGCACTGGCCAACCTCTTGCGCAAACCGTGCTGACATTTCAGCCCAGCCCACCAATCGGATGGACAACTTAAGAAAAAGAGTGAAAATATATCCAAACCTTATTTTTTACATAATGCAATGCTGTCGTGAAAGTTATTTTAAAGAAGAGTAAACATGCATCATTATTCAGTGTCATATTTTGTATTTTGTATGTAAATTATAATATTTCTGTGATAAAAGATGCACATCAATTAAACATGTGATTTTGGTGCTGACGTGTACTGGGTGACGGGAATGAGGAGCAGGTGAGCAGGTGTGTGTGGATTGTGTGGCTGCAGCAAATACAACAAATACATATACACAGAGAATTGAAGAACAATTTTCCAATGCAATGTTTCACAGCAGTTTTCCTAATTTCATATGCCCGTACCCAGAAGGGCTTTTAGAATTTAAAAAAATGTATAAAACAGGATTTTAGAATATTTAGCAAATTTATAAAAAAATATAAAAATGAAATATCACATCACCTCTGCTCTGAAATGTAGCTCTGGTGCCTCCCATTATCTTTGAGATGTTTGTACACCTTGATTAGAGTCCACCTGTGTTAAATTCAGTTAATTGGACATGATTTGAAAAGGAATACACCTGTTGATGAATTGATGAAACACAGATGGATTTCTACCATGTTTACTTTCATTACATCTACCAACAACTCTATGTGTGTTGTTTTGTTGTCTTTTAACAAAAAACCCACATGCAGTTGCAAGTTAAAATGGTGAAACCTAGCAGGATGTTGAACAGGTTGCTGGTCCACAAAGAAAACAGGTAGAGGGTCTTGTTGCAGTAGGTATCCATGGTGGATACTGTCTTGTTGAAGCTGGGTTCATTGATGGACTGAATCCACACATTTCCTTGAGGAAAAAGAAACCAAAGAGAAGCATTAAGTTCCACAGAAGTAGTGTAGTGTAGTGTTAAGGCGTGTTTCTGCCCACCTGGTCCAATATATACTCTTCTGTTAGCTCCGCTTTGGTCTCCACCAATTCCAGAGAGAAATATGTAGAACGTTCGCTAAATGCTCCGCTATGCTCCGATAACCTTGTTGCTAGCTTTAAACAACTACTCTGCATTAAAAAAACATTCAGCTCACAGTTACCTAATGTACTCTATCTAAAGCTGTGGTCATCAATTTTTCGGTCACTTAAAGCCAGAAGAAATCCACGACACATTATTGCCTTATAAACTTGTGGTGGCTATCATGTTAGCAGACACTACACTAGCATTCCAGGCTGAGACACTTGTGTCAAGGAACTGACCATTTATATCAAACAGTTTGATTTTGCGGAGAAGACCATAAAACTAAAACAAAGAGCTGAAAGAAGCTAAAAATTGCACTGATTGTGCATTGGTTAGACTACGACTCCATTCTTTAAGCTTACCAACGATGAACCAGCAGAAGACAAAGAGAGAGCCGATGAAGATCAAGGCCTTGCTGAGATGTCCGAAGCTGGGCAGGAAGCAGAGCATATTCATCAGCAGGGAGACGACTCCCATTACCAGCAGAAAGATGGGGATGTAGGGCTGCCATGGGCACTCCTTTTGGTACACTGCTCCTGTAGAACACATGGTGCATCACTTCACCTGCCTCGTCTACTTCATTTTATTGGCAGATATTGCAATCCACAATTAAAACAATTACTTCAAAATGTGTTTTTGATTCACTTACCTACTACTAGCTGAGCAATAGCTAGGATACCCATAATAACCTGCAGTACTGAGGGAAGACAGGACGGGATATTTTATATACATGATGAGGTTAATCTAATATGAACACAAAGGTGCATGACTTTTCCTCTCACCTATCATTGTAATATAACATGCTGAAGGTTTAGAAGGTCTAGGCAAGAGTTGAAGTTCTTCACTCTCTGCCATTGTGTGTTATGATGAATCTAGAAGGGTCAAAAGGAAGAGAGACAGACACATCAGCTGTACTGTATAACAGTCCGTATACTGCCGGGATATTTCACAAGAAGTGCTCGTCATTCAAACTATAGCGGTGAAATAGCTCCACTATCAAACTTACTGTCGCCTACTTTACTAAAAAATAAATGGCAGGTTTTATGATGTTGCACTTCTTTTAACTGCAAGAACAGAAACAGCAACAATAGTGCTGAAATATTATTTGTCTGTTACTGCTGAAAATTTAAATGATCCGAGGAGATTTTGGAAAACTATAAAATCCCTCTCTGTGAGCAAGAACTCACAAACTTTACCTGCTTTTATTATGAAGGATTCTGTCGCTGTTCATGACAAAATGGAGATACTGAATTGTTTTAACAAACACTTCATATCTTCTGGCTCTCTGTTTGACTCTTGTTGTCCAAGGTCTGTGAAACCCAGTACTGGTGTTCCAGTTTATACTGGTCATCCTTTTCATTTTACCACATTTCCTGTGCAGGAAGTTCATAAAGCCCTAAAAAGCTTAGATCAGAAACCTTCAGGGCCTGACTGTATAGACCCTTACTTTTTGAAAATGGCTGCTGATTTTGTTGCAGAGCCACTTGCATATGTTTTTAATCTGACAATGAAAAATAAGGAAATACCAAGGAAATGGAAATCTGCCTTCATTCACCTATTGTTTAAAGGTGGTGACCCAGCTATTTTAAATAACTATAGGCAATATCTAATTTATCTGTACTTGCTAAAATTCTTGAAGCTCTTGTGAGCAACCAACTTAAGGAGTTCTTATACACCAATGACATTTTATCAACCTATCAGTCAGGCTTTAGGAAAAGACATAGCACTGTTATAGCTGCACTGAAAGTGGTAAATGACATTTCTGTTGCTCTTGACAAGAAGCAACATTGTGCATCACTGTTTATTGATCTGTCTAAAGCATTTGACACAGTTGACCATGACGTTTTAAAGCTAAGGCTCCTAAACTCAGGGCTCTGGGAGCAAGCCGTTGCTTGGTTCGCGAGCTACCTTGAGAATAGGTCTCAGTGCATCAGATATGAGGGTCTGTCCTCTGATATTGCAACCGTCTGTAATGGTGTGCCACAAGGCTCCGTATTAGGTCCACTTTTATTTACTGTTTATATAAATGATCTGGGCCAAAATGTGTTGGACGCCAACTTTCACTTTGATGCTGATGACACTGTGATATATTGCTGTGCGTCAACTCTTGTGCAGGCAATTGATCTATTGCAAAATGCTTTTAATGTTGTCCAAAATACCCTATTTCAAATGAAACTTGTTATAAATGCAGATAAGACAAAGCTTATGTTGTTTTCAAACTCTCGGATTAGGCCACAGAATATCCCTTCGGTGGTCACTCTTGAAGGAAGTGAAATAGAGGTTGACTCTTATAAATATCTGGATATTTTGATTGATGACTCCCTCACTTTTCAGCCATATGTGCAGTACCTGGTGAAAAAGTTGAGGTTAAAACTGGGTTTTTATTTTCGAAATAAGCGGTGCTTTTCAACTAATGTAAAAAAGCGATTAGTTGCTGCTACTTTCTTACCTGTGTTGGACTATGGTGATCTTCTTTATATGCATGCCTCTGATAACTGTCTTCGTATGGTGGACACAGCTTACCATGCTTCACTGCGGTTCATTACTAATAAGCTCTGACTCACCACTGTGAGTTATACTCTCGGGTAGGATGGCCTGCTTTGACCACCCGTAGGCTCTGTCATTGGTACATCTTCATTTATAAGGCAATCCTTGGTCTACTCCCAAGCTACCTGTGTGTCTGCATCAGACAGAAAAGTGTCGGACAATACTCCTTGCGTTCTCAGGAGTTCTTTATGCTCACTGATCCAAATGCCAGAACGGAAATAGGAAAAAGGGCTTTTGTGTACTCTGCACCCTCATCATGGAATATGTTGCAGAATGATTTAAAACTCAAAGAACTGATATCACTTACTGCTTTTAAATCTAAATTGAAAGAAATAGAGGCAGGTTCACAAAAATGTCAATGTTTTTTAAGTTAACTCAATTACGTCAGTGTCTCTTGACTTTTAGTTTATTTTAACTTGTCTTGTTCTGTGTTTTCTGTCTGTAACTATGTGTTTCTTATGTTGCTGCCTGTCTTGGCCAGGTCTCCCTTGGAAAAGAGATTTTTAATCTCAATGGGACTCACCTGGTTAAATAAAGGTTTAAATAAAAAAACTGCAAATAAAAAAAATAGTTAGCATACATCTAGTATGACAAAACAAGCACAAAATAGGAAAGTGTTGTTTTTCCAGCTGCAGATCCATGAAACAAATGTACCAAAACTATTATTTATGTCAACAGTAATAGATTAATCAAATGGTCACGTCATACCTTTCTGTGAGTCAGAGTATCTCCTCGGTGTATCTCCTGCCTGACGGCCAGAGGGGACAGCTGTGACATTTGAAAGTTAGAGACAGTTCACTTGAGGTGTGGGAGAGTTTGCGTGTCATGTGTGCGGATCTGATTCATCCTCTTTTTTTTCTTGATGCTTGTACTCTGTCTGTTAATCATGAGATACATCAGCATTTATCTTTCGATCATATCAAGTTTCATAAACATGGTCTTATCCAACCACTTCAATCTTTTTGGGTAAGGTACCTGAACAGAATTCAGCTTTCTATTTTCTTTAAATCTCTCATTTATCCATAAAAGTAGAAATATAAGGATCATGTGATTTAAATAAGATTAACTTTTATTCAAACTTTTTTTGTTGCTTGCAATTAAAATGAGTTGAGTCAGAGCCCCCCGGGAAGATACAGTATGTGGTATGAAGAAATATATCACGTTATTTCTCTAAGTCTACAGGAGCATTCTCCAAATGTATAGTTTTTGTGTGAATCCAGACCTGATTGATCAACTGCATGACTCAAGAACACAATAGATGACGTGGGAAAGTCAGAGTGAAAAGAGGCTCATCATCTATTGAGTAGAATCCCCTGCTCATCAGCAGCTTTAACCAATCTCACTTGGATGTTTCAGTTCCTTCATCATGGTTCCCTTATTTCCAAGCTGATAGACAAAAAAATGAAGATATCATGATTTCCCTACTTGATTATTTGTCGAGAACCTTTGAAAAAACGAAAAACAAAGAAGCTCTTTTTGTTTTATGAAGCAACAACTTCCTTTTTTCTCTCTCCGTCTAACCTCGGTGGTTGAACAGGCGGTTTTAAAACATCCTGAGATCAGAAATCACTCATTAGGAGAAATACACTTCCTATATTTACAGTTTCCATTTGACACATTTCTTTAGATTTTTTTTTTCAGGTTCCAACATATATTTGGTTGAATCATGGTAAATATACTGTATGTA
The DNA here is from genome assembly GCA_028022725.1 of Lycodopsis pacificus. NCBI lineage: Eukaryota > Metazoa > Chordata > Actinopteri > Perciformes > Zoarcidae > Lycodopsis > Lycodopsis pacificus. The sequence goes on along the minus strand of CM051710.1, from coordinate 10,904,597 downwards.
ATCTTAATCATGTTATGTTATTCATAGCAGTGAAAGTCATCTGATACAGTTTCATTTTTAAGTTAAGTGTTGTGATTCAATGTTACATAAGGAGACCAAAAAGGGAAGCATACAAAAAAGCCACTGCATTAGGCATCATAAAGTATCTTATATAGGCTTGTACTGGATAAGAAATCATTGTCTATTAAAGTGCATGATGGGAAAGATGTGGCATATGGTTGTTTGTTTTATAGAGTGCCATCCTGACACAAATCAACTCCAAAAACCAGACATTTTATCATTTGATCCTGTTCTCTGTATTAAGTTTAAGCCCAATTCCTGGTTGAACATGTAAACAATACATCTCGTGTATCTTTTGGACTGGAAGTGAGAGGGGATACACACAGAGTGCATAGCAGCTTCTGCAGGAGGTAGAAAAAGGCTCTGCATTTCAACCTCCTGCAGAAGCTGCTATTAGCGCTGGGCGGTCCAGCATACCGGTTTTAATTTCCCGTATGATATTAATTTTTCACACACCGCCATACCGGTGCATTGTCGAAACAACTGCTGTAACTCTTCAACAGGCAGCAAAATATATTGTTCGTTGCTGAGAGCTAGTTCTGTAAAGTGTATTGAGAGGGACCCCGAATCATGGTTATAACTTTATAACAACAATTAATAACCCACAACTGATGCTCTTTAACAGGGCAAAACACCACGACACAACAGTTATGTGACACATAAACAATTTGTAACACTAATAATTGTACATTTATAAATTTACACCGCCGAACGGCATGCTGGGTACAGCTCGCTAGCTAGCCCGGTAGCACAACAGTCTGTTAACAACTGGGAGAGGCTGGTCCGTGTACGTTTTGATCGTCTGTTTTACCGTTTAGTCGAAAATACACGGAAATGTACAATGCACTGATTAATCGAAAAGTTGATTCTTGCTGTGGACATGGATAAATGAATATTAAACAGCATGTAGTCAACTACGGATGCTAACACACTCCCATCGGTCCAGGATTATTTATTTAGATTCATTTATGTATTTTCTTCTGTTACCCTGGTATGTGCTTGCGTCATAGACTACATGAGCATTTCTTGCATACGGTCATTCTATTACCTTAACTTTTGAAATATTCTTCTTTCCGGGTTACCTGTTGTGCTTTGCGAAAACACTTGAGCCAAACTGCTATCCCAACATTATACGAACAAACTAGCAAACCCTACAGTAATCAAAGCCTTTCTACATGACATGAAAATGTTTTTATATTCTATGTACTCCTGACAGTAGAGTAAGCCACTGTAAACCTGTATAAAAACCCAGTCAAGGAAAAAAAAAATACCGTGAAACCGACAGAATCTAACCCTAACCCTAAGAAATACCGTAATACACATTTTTGGTCATACCATCCAGCACTAATCTACAGCATCTTGGAGTTAAGTGTGTCTCTAAATGAGGCTGGTCGAAACAACTAGAAGTGCCACTAGGAGACATGGTATGAAGATGAAACTGATTAGTCTTGTCTCGCACTATATCAACCAATCAACAGCCTCGTGAGACGCATCCCGTCCCCTCGTTGGTTTGTTTCCGTCTCTAGACGTTGTCGTCTGCGTCGGCTTGGCCACACAGGCAATAGCAGAGCAGGACACAGAAGCCGCCAACCAGGGACAGAGCCAGCAGGATGTAGACCACGGTGGTGGTCCAGAAGGCGAACAGGTAGAGCGTCCTGTCGCAGTACGGACCCGCACTTGTTGCGTTCTTGATGTAGTTGGGCTGGTAAATAGAGTATATCCACACGTTACCTACAGGCAAGAAAGAGAAGAGGATAACTACGCTGCCATTTCCTGTTTTGGGTGAGAGGATGACGGCCCGCTACGCACCAATGATTTGATTGTATTGCAGATGTTTGAGCCAACTTTGATTTTATTCCAGACAATTGCTTTGAGCAGCGTCAATTATTCAAATACAAATCAGTTTTTCTGTATTTTTGGGGCTTTTTTTGAAGAACTGATAGTAGAGAGATGACATGAGGAGAGAAAGAAATGGTTTGGCACCACCCAGGGGCCAAAGCAGTGTCCTTTAGTACGTCATTTAGCCCCTAATATGTTTCAAAAGATGTATAATGAACCTCATTGGGCTGGTAGTTAAGCTGTGATTATTTAGAGAAGGAGTGTGTTTCCTTTCAACATCCTCATTTCCAGTTTTTTAAACTCCCTTTACATGTCCGTGTGCAGCCGTGTCGATTCTAAAAAGGCAGTGGGGCTCTTTGGAAGACATAGACGGACATCTAATGGCCAACACGCGTTACTACAACTTGCACTTGTCTTTGGTCGCGCTTCCCTCCCGTGAGCTCCTTCGTCAGCCCGCCGCTGTTTCAACTCACCAGCTATGAACCAGCAGAAGAGGAACACAGACGTCAACGAGTTCCAGGTCGTGCAGACTCGACTGAGCGGGCTGGGGGTGCCGTCTTCGGGGGTTCTGGCGGAGGGCTGGCAGGAGAGCGCCGCCAGCACCAGGCCAAAGACTCCCGCCACGATCAGATAGATGGGGATGTAGTGCTGCCGCGGACAGTCATCCAGATATATTGCACCTGATGGACGCGTGGTCGATGACAGGAGATGACAACATATTTAAAATACAAGATTTCAGTGGAACAAATAACACAAATGAAATGTCTGAATGTGAATCGCTCACTCACCGATGATAATCTGAGCAACGGGTATGACACAAAATATCAACTTTGAACATGCTGCGAGAAGAAAGAAAACAATTCGATGAACGCGCATCTGCAGCCTCCTTTCTGCACATAATGAAAACCAAAAGAAACTACAACAGCAATGTGTATGGTTCAGTTGATCTCACCTAGTGCCTGGGGTTCGCTGCGGATGCTTAGAATAACTTCGGTGTTTGACATTATGAGTATTGGGGACGCTCACCTACAGAGGAAGATCAAGAACTGAGAGAGAAGTGGAGACTCAGGTCGTCTACATTGTTCAGCTGGAGAACAATTAGATACAAAATAGGGTGTAGAGTGAGATTACTTGTTACAGTCAACAAGTTCCTGGTAATTTAACTCCTGGGACTACTTTTTAAAGGAAATAAAAGCTTCCTTCAGCCCATTGTTGTCTGCACTCGCCAAACTTTTAACGTCATCAAACAAAGAATGATGTTCTCTCCTTATCTTAACATGGTCATAAATCGATACTAGAGTACTGTTTTATCAATTAAGTGGTACACGGCTTGAAGCATTTGGACTCTGGCCCCTGAGTGGGAGATGCAATGAGTTCCTCAAAAGGTTCCCTGAGGATGGTTGCGTTTGAAAAAAGAGGCTCATCATGATTTTCCCAAATGATGTGCAGATTTTTAGGGCATTCTATGATCTCAAAATGTTTTTAAAATCGTGCATATAGCTGAATGGGAATACATCTCTTCAAGGTGGGGGCATGAAGTTTGGGGTGAGCCCTGAATTCTTACAACGTTCCATCTCCGGCCCTGGACATGAATTGCACACAGTTTGAATTCAGGACTCAGTTTTATACGTTCACACAGTATTTGTGTGACGACAGAATACTCTCAAGTACAGACAAGAGGTTTTGACTGCGACTGCAAAGCAGGTTTGACCAATAATCTACAACAAGAAACAACCTGCGCGCTTACAACAACATGAAAACAGACACATGTGAAGCTGAAACATTGATTGGTTTGGTCCAATTTCAAAGTATTAACAAATAGTTGTGTTTAATTCTTGCAATGGCAACATTGTTTTTAAATCCTTGAAAAGGTAACGTAAGCGGCCTCGCCTCTCATTTTATGCAAACGTCAACCGTTCTCCACCCCGCCCCAAAACCCCAACGTCAAGTCAACTTCTGGAGTCTGATCACGGGTTAAAACTGCAAAAAAATGAAAATAATAAGTGTGGAAGTAGTAATGCAATGCGGTGAGAAGTCCCCGTGTGTCGTTGTATTCTCCGACACTTACCTTTGCTTGAGTCGGGAGTTTACCTGTCCCCTCTGTGTGTGTGTGTGCCGCTGTGACAGCCGCGCCTCCACCTCTCGTGAGCGCGCATGCCCAGACCGACGTTCACGCGGTCAGCTGATGTGCTCTCTATAACCAAAATTGGAAAGGGTTGTTTTTCCAGCTGCAGATCCATGAAACAAATGTACCAAAACTAGTATTTATGTTAACAGTAATAGATTAATCAAATGGTCACTTCCTTTCTGTGAGTCAGAGTATCTCCTCGGTGTATCTCCTCCCTGACGGCCAGAGGGGACAGCTGTGACATTTGAAAGTTGGAGACAGTTCACTTGAGGTGTGGGAGAGTTCACGTGTCATGTGTGCGGGTCTCAACTTAGTTCATCCTCTTTTTTTTTCTTGATGCTACTCAGTTCTCTTTTGGTCTGTTAATCAGGAGATACATCAGCATTTATCTTGAGATCATATCAAGTTTCACAATCTTGTGAGATCAAACCACTTCAATCTTTTTTGGGTAAGGTACCTCAACAGAATTCTGCTTTCCATTTTCTTTAATCTCTCATTTATCCATGAAATAGAAATAGAAATATAAGGATCATTTGATTTAAATAAGCTTGACTTTGATTCTAACTTTTTTTATTGCTTGCAATTAAAATGAGTTGAGTCAGAGCCCCCCGGGAAGATATGAAGAAATATATCACGTTATTTCTCTATGTCTACAGGAACATCATCCAAATATATAGTCTCTTTGTGAATCCAGACCTTGATCAACTGCATGACTCAAGAACACAGAGCAGTGGGAGATCAAAATAAGTTTAAATGGGCAATTTTTAATGTGCAAATCAGTGCAAAGTAAACAAAACAAAGAAATCAAATAGGCAAAGCAAAGAGGTGCTAAGGTTTGTGCTCCACAATAGATGATGTGGGAACATCAGAGTGAAAAGAGGCTCATCATCTATTGAGTAGAATCCCCTGCTCATCAGCATCTTTAAACAATCACACTTGGATGTTTCATTTCCTTCATCATGGTTCCCTTATTTCCAAGCTGATAGACAAAAAATTAAGACATGATTTCCCCGCTTGATTATTTATCGAGAACAGTTAAAAAGAATAAGCTCTTTTCATTTTATGAAGCGACAACTTCCTTTTTTCTCTCTCAGTCTTAGTAACCTCGGTGGTTGAACAGGCGGTTTTAAAACATCCTGAGGTCAGAAACTACTCATTAGGAGAAATACACTTCCTATATTTACAGTTTCCATTTCTTTCTCTTTTAATAGATTTATTTCAGGTTACAACATATCTTTGGTTGAATCATGGTAAATATACATTATTCATAGCAGTGAAAGTCATCTGATACAGTTTGATTTTTAAGTTAAGTGTTGTGATTCAATGTTAAGGGAGAACAAAAAGGGAAGCATACAAAAAAAGCCACTGCATTAGGCATCATAAAGTATCTTATATGGGATTGTACTGGATAAGAAATCATTGTCTGTTAAAGTGCATGATGGGAAAGATGTGGCATATGATTGTTTGTTTTATAGCGTGCCATCCTGACACAAATTATTATCAAAAAAGTAACAACAAAGCAAAAATCAACTCACAAAAAACAGACATTTTATCCTGATCTCTGGATTAAGTTTAAGCCCAATTCCCGTGAACATGTAAACAATACTAATAATCTCGTGTATCTTTTGGACTGGAAGTGAGAGGGGATTCCTACAAACACAGTGCATAGCAGGAGGTAGAAAAGGCTCTGAATCGAGAAAACACTTTCAGACGTTATTGGTGATCAGTGATAAAAAAAAAAAAAATACTTCAGCATCTTGGAATTAAGCGTTCGTCTAAATGAGGCTGTCGAAAAAACAAAGGCTGTGCAACTAGAAGAGCCACTCGGAGACATGGTAGGCGTTAAGATGAAACTACTACATCAACAGCCTCGTGAGACGCATCCCGTCCCCTCGTTGGTTTGTTTCCGTCTCTAGACGTTGTCGTCTGCGTCGGCTCGGCCACACAGGCAAAAGCAGAGCAGGACACAGAAGCCGCCAACCAGGGACAGAGCCAGCAGGATGTAGACCACGGTGGTGGTCCAGAAGGCGAACAGGTAGAGCGTCCTGTCGCAGTACGGACCCGCACTTGTTGCGTTCTTGATGTAGTTGGGCTGGTAAATAGAGTATATCCACACGTTACCTACAGGCAAGAAAGAGAAGAGGATAACTACGCTGCCATTTCCTGTTTTGGGTGAGAGGATGACGGCCCGCTACGCACCAATGATTTGATTGTATTGCAGATGTTTGAGCCAACTTTGATTTTATTCCAGACAATTGCTTTGAGCAGCGTCAATTATTCAAATACAAATCAGTTTTTCTGTATTTTTGGGGCTTTTTTTGAAGAGCTGATAGTAGAGAGATGACATGAGGAGAGAAAGAAATGGTTCATGGCACCACCCAGGGGCCAAAGCAGTGTCCTTTAGTACGTCATTTAGCCCCTAATATGTTTCAAAAGATGTATAATGAACCTCATTGGGCTGGTTTCTTAAGCTGTGATTTGTTTAGAGGTTTTTCCTTTCAACATCCTCATTTCCAGTTTTTTAAACTCCCTTTACATGTCCACCTTAGAGGTCTGTGTGCAGCCGTGTCAATTCTATAAAGGCAGTGGGGCTCTATGGAAGACAGACGTTACTACAACTTGCACTTGTCTTTGGTTGTGCTTCCCTCCCGTGAGCTCCTTCAACTCACCAGCTATGAACCAGCAGAAGAGGAACAAAGACGTCAACGAGTTCCAGGTCGTGCAGACTTGACTGAGCGGGCTGGGGGTGCCGTCTTCGGGGGTTCTGGTGCAGGGCAGGCAAGAGAGCACCGCCAGCACCAGGCCAAAGACTCCCGCCACGATCAGATAGATGGGGATGTAGTGCTGCCGCGGACAGTCATCCAGATGGATTGCACCTGATGGACGCGTGGTCGATGACAGGAGATGACAACATATTTAAAATACAAGATTTCAGTGGAACAAATAACACAAATGAAATGTCTGAATGTGAATCGCTCACTCACCGATGATAATCTGAGCAACGGGTATGACACAAAATATCAACTTTGAACATGCTGCGAGAAGAAAGAAAACAATTAGATGAACGCGCGGACACCTGCAGCCTCCACACATAATCAAAACCAAATGAAACTACAACAGCAATGTGTATGGTTCAGTTGATCTCACCCAGCATCGGTGTTGGGGGTTGAGGGCGGCTGCGGATGCGTTGAATCAGGCCGGTGTTCGACATTATGAGTATTGGGGACGCTCACCTACAGAGGAAGATCAAGAACTGAGAGAGAAGTGGAGACTCAGGTCGTCTACATTGTTCTGCATGCTGAAACATTCTATTCAAAGAGATCTTTTATCGGCCAGAAGACGAGAAGGAAACAAAGAATGTTAACATAAGAAGACAAGATGTTGCTCCCATCAAAGGCAACATCACTGTTTTACAGAGGTAGAGTTCAGATTATCCTTTTGATGAGCTAAAAGCTGCAATTAACAGTTGATTAATCAATTTCTCAATTAAACCCATAAAATTATCAGAACATTTTTGGATAATCATTTAAATGTTTGATTCATTTTTCAAGCAAAAGTGCCAAAAATGTGCTTTTTGTTTAGCATACACGTTTGGCAGGACTTGATACAAAACCATTTATTTATTCAGAAACATATCAGCATAATCATCAGTAATGAAAGTAATCGTCAGTTGCAACAATCTCAATAAAGCTTTGATAGCGTGCAGTGACATCGTGTGATAAAGATTCAGCACAGTACTGGGTTTCAAGGGAATTTCAATTGACTGGTTGTTTCTTTAATTCTCACGATGAGTAACCTGAATTTGATGTGTAAAATCAGTGGAGTTTCCCTTTAAACATTTAGGGAAATTACTCAAAGAAGTAGATTTTTAAAGGACCAGGAACGATGCACAGACCCGGCATACGTTGCGGCTCATTAGAGTGATCTAATCTTGGGTCAGGTCAGTAGCCCAGCCTGAATTCAATTTAGTTGTCATGCAACTCCTAATTATAAGTGTTCAACACTGAAAACATGAGCACACAAGCTGTAGTGACATGAACAGAGGCGGGGGTTTAAAAATACCTTCAGCTTTGTGTCATTTCCCCTCAATCTCTCCGACTGATCAGCTAAACATTCCTTCTGTGAACTCTAGCACAGTACAACTAAAATAGGTTTCAAGGTTAGCAATGCTGTTTACGCCAAATTCCAAATGTTTTCCTCTTTGTAGGCGAAAGTGAAACTCAGTCATCCTCCACATTTGTTATGGTTTCAGAATGATGAAGACAGCTGGAGAACAATTCGATACATAATAGGTTGTAGAGTGCACAGTGAGATTTTCATATAGTCAACAAGTTCCTGGTAATTTAAGTCCTGGGACTACTTTTTAAAGGAAATAAAAGCTTCCGTCAGCCCATTGTTGTCTCAGTTTTACGTTCATACAGTAGCCTACTTGTGTGACGACAGAATACTCTCTCGAGTACAGCCAAGAGGTTTGACTGCATTCCCAACAAAGCAGGTTTGTCCAATAATCTACAACAAGAAACAACCTGCGCGCGCTGACATGAAAACAGACACGCGTGAAGCTGAAACATTGATTGGGTTGGTCCAACTTCAAAAGTATTCACAAATAGTTGTGTTTTATTTATGCAAATAAAACTCTGAGCCTTTCCTTTTCAGGTCATCAAACCTGAAAAGATAACGTGAGCGGCCTCGCCTCTCATTTTACGAAAACGTTAACCGTTCTCCGCCCCGGCAACACACCGACATCGAGTCAACTTCTGGAGTCTGATCACGGGTTTAAACTGCAAATGTAACCGCAAAAAAGTAGTAATGCAATGCGGTGAAAAGTCTCTGTTGGTCGTTGTATTCTCCGACACTTACCTTTGCTTGAGTCGGGAGTTTACCGTTCCCCTCTGTGTGTGTGTGTGTGTGCGCTGTGACAGCCGCGCCTCGTGAGATGTCAAACCTCCACCCCTCGGGAGCGCGCGTGTCCAGAGCGGCGTTCACGCGGTCAGCTGATGTTTCTCTCTTACACAATAGACCAAAGAATGTAGGCTACATTTGTTACATTGGTATGATACTGTCATTGTTGTAGATCAGGTACTTTGTATACTATCTTGGTAGTTAAACCCTGAACAATACATCATTTTATACTCATTATAGGTTGTGTAAAACTGAAAAGTAACTTAAAGCTGCATATTTTCCTCTTTGAGCATCTAAAAGCTCTTTAAATGAAACAATCTGAGGGATTTATTTTTATTATTTAACTGCTCAAGTTCATTTCCACACTAAGGCTATTTCCTGTGATGAGGTGTCACGCGGAAGCAACTACCTGCTAAAAATGTTGGAAACTAAAGCCTATAGTTTTCAATGTCTGTACTCCTGCTCGACCCCCACATTTCAAATCTTGGACTTATGGCACTTTGACGTTAACTTAAGGAAGGAGATGAAGAAGCTGGTACTGCAAAATTGAGTTTTCATGTCATTTGCTAGTCATGCTATTGTGAAGGACTTCTTTGGGAATAAAGAGATTCATTTTTTATTAAGAATAGCAGAAGAAATATCTAAGTTGTAAAAGTGATAATAAAGTGGCATGGAATGCAGATAGAATAGATTCATAAAACTAAATAAAGTATCACGGAATATTTGTACAAAAGTACAAAATATGAAGAGTTGTAAATGCTGTAGCTGTTTGATTTGGGGCGACATAAAGCGTAATGGTACTTTAAGATCACTTTCAAAAGCAGCACTGAAATATTACTCAGGATAATCAAATACTGCCAGCTGAGAGCAGATAAAGGCTGACGGAGCCTTTTATCTGAACTTTATACTTTGCATTAACAGAGGTGTGGCCACATAGCGGCTGCACAGTTGTAATGATCTTCCTGATTGTTGTCGGCCGCAGTAACGTTGCAGTTTATCTCCATATCGTCAAAGTTAGAAAATATGAAAACAATACTTTGTAAATGTTGTGCTACTTTCTGTATGTGAGTGTTATTAAATAATAACTAAAAATGTCTCAAATGCAACACGTCTGTCTTTGATTCTTTTGGCTTTTTGCAATGAAAAGCTCAAAGCTAACAGCTGAATTTTCACCCTCACAAGGGTGCACTTCAATAGTGCACTTCAATAGTGCACGTTCTATGACAACTGATTTCAGTTTCGTTTTCGTCTCATCGTAAAAAGATATGAGGCCATCTGAGGTCAGCGAAATTGAATAAAAAGACTCTGGGCTGAATGCGAAAGTGTTCCTTAAATAGGTATTTCAAATGTGAAGTCTTCCATCATTTAAATCCTGCAATATTTCATATTTGGCCTATTGGAAATGACAAAACTCAAGCACATGAACAAGATAAATCATTTGTAAAATCATGTGACACTTTTAATGACAAGAAAACACAACAGCAATGATATTAAATATAACAGCACACAAAGTTATTTTGGCAGCAGTTTCAAATTCCCCTTTGTTTGACTGCTGAAGTCACGAAGGATGCACCTTCACGTCTGACCAGCAGATCACCACAGAGCATACACAGTGAACAGTGAAATACACAATACGCCTTTGACTTCATCCTTGACGTTTTTGGTTTTATTAGCTCGTCCGGCAACTTCTTCCTGGGAGGAAGTTACGACTCTGTTGATCACAAGTCTGTGAGGCAGACGCTGGAGGACGTCTCGACGTAGACGCACCCTCGGCATCCTGAACGGGATTGGCCGCCTCGCAGATCGATCACGTGGCTCCGGCTCCTCTCGGACTCTGCCGTCTGGAGTCGACCCTCGCCGAGCACGCAGTCCCACAGCCGACCCCTGCTCCACAACTGCACACAAGACAGGGTTGACTGTGTGTGTGTGTGTGTGTGTGTGTGTGTGTGTGTGTGTGTGTGTGTGTGTGTGTGTGTGTGTGTGTGTGTGTGTGTGTGTGTGTGTGTGTGTGTGTGTGTGTGAGAAAGAGAGGGGAATATGGATAGGGATGTGTCAAACCTCGATAGAGATGGGTGTGTCGGGGTATCTCCTGTAGAAAACGGCTCTGAGGTTGAACTCGGGGTTTCCCTCCGCCTTGAAAACTTGCGTCCTGATGGTGTCATTCTCACACCGCACTATGGCATAAACATCTGGAGCTGTGGATCATAACACACACAACACAGCAGGGTGTAAAGAAGGAACAAGAGAAGAGGCCTGCAACCACAAACACGGTGCCCTCCTCACCCGTCTGTTTGGGAAGGCCGAGTCCTGAAGCCCTGCGGAGGTGGACTGTGGTCACCGCAGTGGGTTGAGGTAGAAAACACTGGAAGACAGAGGGAGACGGCAAATCCTCCCTCAATTCCCTACACACACAACAGAGATGGAACAAAAGGAGGATGAGCGTGAGGATTGAAGAGGAACAAAGCTCAGTTAAATCTGAGAAAAGTACTGTTCCCGTAAAAGTGAAAGAAATTATCCACAATATTTTCATATTTTGAGTTTCTTTGTGTTTTTTCATTGTTTTTTGTCATTTTTGGTTTTCTTTTTCGGAGTATAAACATATTGTGAGAATACTTGGAACATCTACGTCACGCACTCTTGCAATAAGGTATAGAAATATTGAAATAAATACACTGTATCTTTGCAAACTACAACACCATAATGATTGCATCTTTACGATATGAATATTTTACATTTGTTGTTTCAAACATTGCCCTAAAATCCGTTGGGAAGCACATGAAGCAGTTTCCATTTATCGCAGAAAAACACTTCCGTTCGGAATACAACGAACAAAAACAAGGATGTCACGTTATTTTAACGTATGTGTTTTTGCCATTATCAAACATGCACACACACAAACATCTGTGACAGACCTGAGTCTGACATCGGAATGGCAGAAGAGGCGTAGCAGGAAGCGTCCTGTGACGCCCGGCAGGAAGGTGGTGGGCAGCACGACGTAGCGCCCTGGAGCCAGAGTCCCCCTCAGCGTCACACTGCGGGAGTCCATGTACACCGAGCTGGCCGCCTGCTCCACCACACACTGCACCCGGCTGCAGCGGTTCACCTCCACCTGGGCCACGACAATGCAGCGGGGGGGGGGGGGGGGGAAATCATTATTTCTGTGAGAACCGGAAGAAACTCTTTGTTCGCATTTCGGCCCGTGAACTGCTCACCTTCAGCACCTCGAAGCCGATAGGCAGGTTTTCTCCTCCTCCATCTTTCCTCCGTATCCTCCTGTCCTCCTGCTGCAGACAGATCAGCACCTCCTGCTCGTTGCCTCTCACCTCAAACATGAACTAGAGAGTCAGCAGGAAAAACCATGTCAAAAGAATCCATGCACTCACCGCGTACTAAGAGTTTCCACATCAGTTTTACCTGTGGATTGTGCAGGAAAGTGTCTCTGTGGTTGATGCATCCTCCACATCGACTCCTCTTATCCACCTGTGCCTCCCATCCTCCCACCTCTCCACCGTCGTCTTCCTTTGTCACCTTTTTCACAACCTTCTCGCGCTCACACTTTCCTCCTTCCCCTCCCTTCTTCGGCTGACTCTCCCCAAGTCTGGCCTCCTTCCGGTTACCTCGCTGCTTGGTCACTCCGGGCTTGGTGTTGTTCTTCCCCAAGCTCAGCGCGTGGTTGCTGTGGAGGACGGTGGATGGAGGGGTTCCTGCAGTAGTGGGAGCTCGAGCCCACTCTCCGTAGCGACACACTTCCCTCCAGTGAGAGCTCGGCCACAGCAGAGCCCTCTCCACCAGCCGGCACACCACCACGTCTGTGAAGTAGTGACAGAAATCCTCCAAATTCATCCTGAGGAACGGGAGAGGAGATTCATTTTTGCTGGACAATAACAGTATGAACAATCAGCAATATTTCAATCATGCTACATGGCCTTTTGTTCTTTCCATGCATGAGCCAAACAAATAATAAAGCATGAAAATCTACCAGAACTCCCCCACATCTCGGACAATGAGGCCCGTCTTCTCCCTGTCTGCACGACTCATCTGTTGCCACTGCTGCGACCTGCAGGGGGCGTGCAAGGAGAATAATGCCAAAGGCAGCAGGGGCATAAGAATGCAGAGCTGCAGGGTTCAACACACTGCAAATGACATGTGAAAAGTACAAGTAGCGTTTCAACTTCTGGAAGCCTTTATAGGTCCATTTTGGCCATTTTCAGAGTTTCTCAGACTTCCACAATGTAAATGGCAGATGTGTCTTGTAAAACGATTCCAACACTATTGTAAAATGTCGGAAATTGGAATTAGAAAATGTGGTAAAAAACAGACCGAAGCGGTTAAACTCTCCCACAGCTCCAGCAAAAGGTCTGATGTACTCAGCAGCAGCCGGACATGTGGCAGGTTCTTACCCCTGACTCCAGGCACCCGTCCAGTGTGTGGTCCCCCACGGGTTCCTCATGCGCACCATGAAGAGTCGGGACGTCCAGCCCGGCACCGTCTCCCCCAGCCTCACCTTCCTCACTGCTGTGATCCCGTAGGCGTGTCCTCGAACCAGGCCACAGTCCAACACCGACTCCACTGTCTCCCCCTCTGCTGGCTGAGAAATAACACGTATATAAGAACGCATTCAACTTCTCCGAGTCGCTGCATTTCTGCATCTCTTTTGCTTGAAGATACGCCGAGATACTGGGCTCTACCCGTATGGAGCAGGTGATGAGGGCTTTACGTTCATGAGCCTTAGCTAATGTCTGGAAGAACGCCCTCCTCTGATCGCTGTGCAGGCTGAGGGCCTCACGGTCCAGGCTGAGGGGCTCCGAAACCCCGCCGGTGAAGTCGATTAGCGCCTCGGTAGTGTTTCCTCCCTCCAGGGCCTCGTAGCAGCCGTTTAGCCTGGAGAGTAACCAGATAGATTGACTGAATGATTCATAACTTTCCGCTCTTCTCGCTCTCCCATGTCTCACTCCACAGGTGTTTGTTTGTGCTGGAACTAGAGCATTTGTGTGTGTTACTAAGTTGGGTGCTGATTGGCTCTTGGGGCTGGTAGGGCTTTAGGAGGTGACTGAGACTGGACTGAATCCTATTCTAGAGTCCTTACTTGGCGTAGGCCTTTTCCAGCAGGGCGCTCCAAAACTCTCGTGGTGTGGCCGAGCGGCAGAAGAGCAGCACTCCGTCCGCGCTGACCGGCAGACGGTCGTCCACAACGACGTCCGTCCACCGGCCGAGTCTCCAGAACCGGAAGTGGAAGATGCCTGCGTACAGGTCGGAGTGCTTCGGATTCCACTCCTGGCCCGCGTGGTCCGGGATCACCTGGGCGAGGAGGCGAGGAGGGAGATGAGATGAGGGAAGAAAAAGAGGACAGGACGACAGAGGAACACAAATACTCAACCTTCTTCCACAGAGACGGCTCAGACGCTAAGCAGGAAATGGCAGCCACCATCCAGCAGTTACCCAGACTGCCTTGGTGCAAGTCCCGAGTGCTGATGCCGTCAACAAACAGGCGGGGGTCCTTACATATCTCCTGTGTGTTTAGGAGAAAGAGACTTCAAGTTTATTTCAAAGAAAGACACATTAAACCTACATTATTTTTATAAATCACACAGACAGAAACATTAGCGTTCATTTGAAGTCATGTTTTTGGTCACCTGACACATGGAAGTATATTCTGTCTCCCTTTTGCTCTATTTTCCGCTCCAAATATCAGGCTGCTAAATGCTGAACGTTCGCTATAGTCGCTGACTTCTGTTACTTGGTGCTGTGTAGTGCACAATCTGCCTGCCGCTGCATGAAACAACGCTGACGAGAGCGAGGAGACCGAACTAAAATGAGGTAAAGTTGCGGGTCAGAAAACGCTAAAATGCTCCGTAGACCTGAGGAAACTGCAGAGTCAGGTGATAATTCTCTGTGCGTTTTAACCCCTTTCACATGGCACATTTCATCCATTGTTGACATAAACATTGATGATATAAGCAGCTTCAAACAAACTCTGGTTCATGATTGCAGCAGTTAGTAGTGTCAGTGTTTCAAGAGGGCTGTGGGTGTCAGAGCACTGCTGAGGAGTCAGATCCTGTCTGTGTGGATCTGTTGATGTCAGTTTGGACAGGGTCAGGTGACAGCGGAGGTGCTGCTGGACACACAAATACACACTCGGTGGTCCTAACGTCATTACATGTAACTCCAGACACGATATGAACCTTCCTTGTGATGATATCAACTTCATAACAAGTATGAGGCCACCTAGATTGGGAAGTTAATAGGAAGTTATAGAGTGAGTCCATGCTGTTTCTGTGCGTGTGTGTGTGTGTGTGTGTGTGTGTGTGTCAGCAGAGGGAGGCGACAGATGTCACCCTATCATACGACTCCCTGTTGATACACGCTTAAAATACCTGAGTGTAGCATGAGGAACACATTACCATTAACCGCTTCTCTTCTGCCCTGAATCAGCAGATTAATCACCAGGTTTCACATTAAGAGCGCCGGAGGTTTGGCCCTCACTCTGAATGAACTTCATGGACGACTGAACAAAATACAACCAGCATTTCTGAATTTGGAGATACATTTGGACCTTGAGGTCTTGAAAAGTCTTCAAAAGTATTGCATTTCTAAAAAACTGAAATAAGGCCTTTCGCAAGTATTACAATTGTCATTTATATACGTTGTAAGTATTTTTGCACATTTTTTCCTACTTGCAAAGAGACTATATGGCGATTATACTTAATTGTATGTACATTTGTGTGACCCTTCCAAAACAATTGAAACGATAAATGACTAATTTTGTGCTTCAAATGTTTCTTCTTCGCTGTATTATGGCACTTTTTGTTGATACACGCAGAAGCCATTTCCCAACAAGCCCTTCCACTGTTGCATTTTGTTTTTTGGCCATTGACACTGGGCAATAAATAATTTAACCTTGACTTTAAACGCCCATTAAAGGCCGCTCTTGCTGTAGCAACAATAAACACACTGATACTTACACACAGCTACACCCATTTCAACACTGGGCTAAAAACACCTGGGCTATTTAAATTGGCTGCAGCTTTTTTTCTAAACTCAGCTGTACACACACACACACCAATAGAGCGATCCATCGGCATCCCGCACCACTCAAGGTCTCACTGCCTGACGCCTCTCCTATAATAGAAACTACTTTAATTAAACCTAATCTGATGGAAACGTGGCATGCTGCTCCGGCCTCTCGATTTAGATGAGGGAGGAGAGGAGATCTATTTGTAAAATAACTCTTTGCTGTTGTTTGAACTGGTTTGAACTGTGAACACGTGGCAATGCGTCACACTCACCATCGGCCTCTTCCAGGTCAGTCCCGGCGGGGGCTCCCTCTTGTAGAAGAGGGACTGCGCGGTGGCGGGGAACAGGGGATCCTTGAAGAGCGCCCCTCGACGCAGGCAGGAACGCCTCAGCTTGTGAAAGCGTTGACCCTGGAAGTGGTTCACTCGTTCGGGCATAGCGGCGGGAGAGGAGAGGCTTCAGGACGGGTGGGAAGAAGATGAGGAATGGGGCAGATGAATAGTTGATATGGAAAAGAGCATGAAGCAGCACTGTCCGCATATTTATAGAACATCTTGTGTGAATTTCAAATTAAAACAGCAAAGTGTCAAAGTAAAAGACAGAGGAATTACACAATAGAGCAGCACAGTTATTCAAACAACAGTGTCTGTCTTCGTCATCGTGTTTGTTTTACTGAAAGAACGAGAAGCTCAGTGGTGAACTTGCTTTAACGCTGATTATCTTTGTTTGCATATTAATCACAAGACAAACAGTCGGTGTGCTGATATGCTGGTGAGTAATATGTTCATGGCTGACTGAACCAGCAACAGTCCGCAAAATACACACGCTGGGTTGACTAATATTGTAAACACAGAAGTAATGTATCCGTTATAGCGTTTAAAAATATCTTGAATAAAAACATTTACATTTAAATTGCCTAAAGTAGTGAAACACCACTTAAAATAGGAAAGCCTGTGGACATCTAAAGGGTTACATAGCTCCGGGGTAGCTGGAGGTCCTGCAGGGCCAGTGTGTGTGTGTGTGCATGTGTGCGTGTGTGTGTGTGTGTGTGTGTTGGGGATAGGGTGAGGGCAGCAGTAAGGTAATGCTACCGTTTTAGTCATCAGTGATATGAACTGCTGGGGTCCCTGAGTCAGCAGCATGTGTGAGCATCAACTGGTGTGTGTGTGTGTGTGTGTGTGTGTGTGTGTGTGTGTGTGTGTGTGTGTGTGTGTGTGTGTGTGTGTGTGTGTGTGTTGATGGCGGGGTCAACTGAGGGTCTTGCTGTGCAGAGAGGGAAAACGGAGACGAAACCTTGCGTCTGCAGGAGCTTGGGTCTGCAGATACCTCACAGGTCAGTGTCATCAATTATCAGCGGGGTTTTGCTTTTCTTGTGTCATATTTATGCAGAGAGACGGATAAACACGAGGAGAACATGTGAAGGTAACACTCGTTCACGATCTATGATTAATGAAAGCATAACAAATTCATGACACACAAAAAAAGTTTAGTTTAGTTCAATTTCAGCAAACATTCATGATATACCAAGACTCCTCTGTGCACAATAAAGATATCTTAATTTGCACTTGATTTTGTTCATTGCATTTAATTTAATTCATACAAATTTTTTTCATTTATGTTTCTTTTTTAATTTACTGTGGGATGTTTTGGCCTGTTTGTTGTCACTGTGCTGCAAGGAAAACGGGACAATAAAGACTGAACTGAACATGTTACGGTGCAAACAAAGAACATGCTTACAGGCAGCTTAGTTTGTGTCAGAAGAGAGGACGATCGTTGCTTCACAAAGCTCCAGCATGAGAAGCTGTTATCCACTTAAAGCTTATTTGTTGACTAAAAAATAATTTAACTGCGAGTTAACAATTATAAGTTGACGGTACTGTTCATTTACAACTACAACTAAAGATACAAGAAACATATAATTCTTTAATTATACATTATTTTAAATATATGAAAATATAAGTTTGACATCACACATTACTGATACACATCCTCTGGCAGCATCAGAAACATCAGACAATATACTATTAATATGCATACATAGACATGTATTATTGTGTATTAAAGGGGCTTTGAGTGATGGACTGTTCCAGTAATGTGGTTTGATTGCTGCCATTCAGTGTGTATTTTGATTATTAGTGACCTTATTCTATCAGTCATTATTACGCATTAGATTGTGATATGTCACTGGTTATACATTAGAGAGGTGTATCCCATTGTTATAATATAAACTGCAGGTATAAATATCTATTACCTTAAAGTCAGACTAGAAGTTCATCCACTTGCGTTCCTGAGATGAATCTAAGCTCCTGGACCATGTCCTCCTTCGGTCACTGAGGGAATCCTAATTTGTCCGATGCAGAATGGCACAAATCACCAGCATTTGTCATCTCGTTCTTCTTGTTTTTGCCAGAGTCAGCTGTTAATAGCCGAGAGACACTTTCTCCTTCTGTCCTCCAAATCTGCCGGGAGCGTCCGATTCATCCCCTCCGGACACTTAACCCAGTGACATCTTCGAGATTTGTTTTACTCGACCTGGATGGAAAAAATGTGAGTTAATAATAATACAGAAAGAAAACGACTCTATGAATGAAGCTGCAGAGTAAAAGCACAGCTTGGTGTGAGCACTGCAAGATCCCTGACACCATCTATTATGAGTGTGCGTGTGTGTGTGTGCGTGTGTGTGTGTGTGTTCATGTGCATACAGCCTTGCAGCGCAGGGTGACACTGCTGTAACTTTATCCCCCTCCACACAGACAATAGACAGACAGTCACCTCGCTGAGTAACATGACACACAATTACAGCCGTGGAAGCCATTAAAATACCACAGTCACTGCAGTTACTCTTGAGTTTCAGACACTTAAGATGAACACTTTATCCTCTGTGTGCAAACTGTTCTGCAGCTGGAGAACATAGGAGTGTGTGTGTGTGTGTGTGTGTGTGTGTGTCCGTGCATATGTGTGTGTCACTCACTTCTGGTTGGTGATGAGCTTCTTCTTTTCCTTCCCTCGTATCTCGCAGCTTTTCTTTTCTGTCCTCATGTTGACATGGTCCACACTTCCCCTCTCTCCTATTTTTCCGTCTTATCTTTTTGGTCTCTCCTCTTCCCTCCTCTCCTCTCTATCTTCTCCCGCACAGACTCCTCGGGTATCTGTTGACTGTCGAGTGTGTTTCCCCTGACACCTGAGAAACCAAGAGGCACGTGCCTTCTATTTTAACCACCTCGCTGCCAAATGACAAGCTAATCATCCCCCATTCCTGTGTGATCGACCCGAAGCAGCAACTCAGGGCTGATAGACTAGAAATCCTGTTTCAGCTGAATGCCTTTTGTGAGGAACAAAAGAAGCCAAAGATCCAATCCATCATAATTGAAAAGCAGTTGACATAGCAACATGTAAATAAAGGGAAATAGCACAATTAGTATCAAAACCTCAAAAGAATAAAAGTGTCTTGTTGCCCATATATTGACAAATGAGGTATTCATTTATTATTTGTTTGTTGTTGTTTTTTCATCCAGTTGTTATCCCAAAATATGGAATTATTGTATATGTGCTTATTCTTGACTTAATGCCATTGGTTTTATGTTTCTGATTAAGAAATTACTTTTGCATAACCTACTTTATATTTAAATAATTATATTATATATTTAAAGCCTCTTTTCTTATATGACAACATATTTATGTATGTATTTACATAGGCTTACTACATATTAAGTAATGCATAGCCACATTTTTGTTTAACTTATTAGGTATATACAATAAAAAAATGTAATATTCTACTGTTGAATGAATTAGTATAGCCTGCTAAGTATAATACATATAATATATTAGCATATGCATTTCTACAATAATACTAGATATGTAAACATGTACAGATAGTTTTTATACTGTATATTCATAATATATTCGTTGATACATGACCGTATATTAGATTTTCATGAGTTCTTCACAACTATACCAACCAA
This sequence comes from Lycodopsis pacificus, assembly GCA_028022725.1. Lineage (NCBI taxonomy): Eukaryota > Metazoa > Chordata > Actinopteri > Perciformes > Zoarcidae > Lycodopsis > Lycodopsis pacificus. Next base: position 10,884,692 of record CM051710.1, on the reverse strand, counting down.
TGAACCCAGTAAATGTGTGTAAAATTACTCAAAACACAATAGCAGTCATGATAAGTCACGCAAATGGGCGTAAGAGCTAACCAACATTAGAATACATATGTTTCAACTGAACAAAATAATATTAATGAAATAAGTGAACAACAAAAAGTGCAAAATAATGAAATAAATAGGCTTTATTTTCTCATGAAGCGCGAACGGCGTTTTCTTCTATCGACAATCTTCCCTGAAATCCAAACACCAGGCATCTACTAGCCGTGTCTGTTGAGATATGCTACGCATGCGCAGCTCCAACTTGCCGATGTGGCTGCCGAGATATTAAACTTTTGTCTCGCCTGAAAGTTTAAGAACAAACTGTTGCGATGAAACTTTATATCCTGGTTTTGTTGAGTGTCTTATGTTCTGTTACAGCAGAAGAAGACGAGAGACTGCCGAATAAATGCGAAGGTAGGACGAAGAAGTGACACTAGCCAGCTGTTATGATGCTATTTACGTGCCTTTATAACAGCGGTATGGCACGCGTTTGCGTGGTTTTGTGTCCTCGAGCGTATGCACAAACCCTCTGACATGTAAATAGTTTTAAAATGGATTCATTCCTCTGTTTCTACCGTCTGTCAGTGTGTAAGTTTTTAACGGTGGAGCTGCAGGACGCGCTGGAGAAAACCGGTCGCTCCAAAGAAGTCCTGGAGGTCGGAGAGGTGCTGGACACGGGCAAGAGAAGAAGAAAGATTAAATACAACACCTCGTACGTTACGTCACTTTAATAGGAAGAGGAAGACACCCTGGAGTCGAGACATTGTAAGTAAATAACCAGCATTTAAACCTGTATTCTGACCCCAGGGAAACCCGGCTGACTGAGGCGGTGGACGACATATGTGAACGCATCCTTCAGTACAGCGTCCACGCGGAGAGGCCCGGCAGCCTCCGATATGCCAAGGTGACTTAGATCCGTCTGCTTTGAGACGTGTCTCCCTTTCATTCAATTCAGTATGTTCCATGTCTTTGGTAATATCAAAGTGCCATCCAGCTGGTTTGTATGTTTTGCAGGGTACCAGTCAGACCATGGCCACTCTGAAGAACCTGGTCCACAAAGGAGTCAAAGTGGATCTGGGTCTGCCGTTTGAGCTGTGGGACGAACCCTCTGTAGAGGTGTCGGACATGAAAAAACAGGTGTGTGTGTGACTGTTGTAAATGTTGAAACACAATCAAACTTTTCATTGTTTTAATTTAAAAGGTATTGCACAGATATCAGTGTAACATAAATGCTTTTATTTCAAGTAATATCTCCAAAAAGTTAGTTAGAAACAGGGGAAGGCCATTTTAACTTTTAACACGTGTGTGTGTGTGTGTGTTCAGTGCGAGACGATGCTGGAGCGGTACGAGGACGTCGTGGAGGACTGGTACTTCCATCATCAGGACCAGCGGCTGGAGAACTTCCTCTGTACGAACCACGTCCTCAAGACATCGGAGCAAGGTAAGACGACGCGTGTCTCATCCAACGGTCTAGCTTCACGTATTCAAAGGCTTTTAAATAATAAGTGTGTTATCAAGAACTCCGGTCACTCCTTCCTCTGCCGAACACAAACTGTGTCGCTCAAACCTCCTTTTGATTGGTTTCGTTTTTCTCCCTCAGAATGTATAAAGGAGGCGTGGAAAGGAGACACGGGGACCAAAAGAGGGGACAAGGAGGCAGAAGGTGACAGCTCGCAAGAGGAGGAGACAACGCATGACGCTGGGGAGCTGTGAGGGAAATGTTTCCAAGAAAGGGAAAACACAGAAGGCAACAGAATAACCTCAATTTTGGCTACAAACTGCAAAGAAACTATCTATTATGACACTATTGTAGCATTTTTACCAACATTTTTATGACCATTCTGGTGCCAAATCTTGTTTCTAGAGTTCATGTTTTAAACTACATTTCTTCCGTTGCACCTTTTTAAACACTCAGCTTTTTTGGATTAAAGTTTGAAGCCTTTGCCATTAACGTTATCGTCCTTTACCGTGTTATATTACGTGTACACGCTGTTACATCTCTCCTTATGCAAGCAATATGGTACACGTCAGTATGTTTACCACAAAGTACAGCCTTTAAATGCAATATGTACAGTTTTTCATTGTGAATAAAATGCTTTTTATTATAACACTTTTGGATATACAGTTGTTTTTCTGCATTGTGTTCCAGAAAAGCATCTCAAAATAACATGAAAGCAGATTGTTTTTTTCTGTGATGCTGCAGGTCGCTAATCAAGGATGATGAGTTTCAGGTGCGTTCCTTCTTTGCTCATGTTGACGGCCACATTAGGAGACTTAACCAGAAGAGACGCTTTCATCGCACCGCCACCACAATGCCTCTTGCTCCTCTGTGCTTCACACTTCCTCTCTACGTTCTGTCTCGATTAGTGGCAATCCAGTGCTACACATACCAGACCGAACCTCTTTTCCTGTCTTTCTCGGAGATGGCCGCCCTCGAGGCCGACTCTTTGCACGAGACAAACGGACCTCACTTTGGGGATCCCGTCGGCGGTCACGAGGTCGAGACGTTGGTGTTGAAATGTCACGAGGACAGCATGGAGGTTGTGATGAAAGCGGATCTGTTTGACCCGGGCCGGCCTGTGGAGCCCACGCGCTTGAGGCTCGGACCTTTCAGTGCCCTGCGAGATCACTGCACGGCCAGAGTGTCTGGAAATGGGGAGTACATCATCAGAGCACCTCTGACTGAGTGTGGGAGTAAAGTGACGGTTGGTGAGCCTCTTAATAATCAAAATGTTCCACTGGTTTTACTGTGGAGTCAGCAAATTTAGAAGTAAAACAGCCAGAAAGCCACACTTTACTCATGAATCCTCCCAATGCAACAGAACCCAGCTGGATCATTGCTTAATGCTGCCATCTAGTGGTTTAGTGTTGATGGTGCTTTGTGTGTGTCCTTGTATCTCTTGTGTGTAGTTTACCCAGAGTGCTGTGCTCTACAACAACCTGCTGCTGTACTCTCCTCCTCCAGCATCACCTGGAGGCATGTTGCGAGCAGAAGCAGCTGCTATTCCAGTCCAGTGTGGATATGCAAGGTGCCGTTCACACAAACACGATGGTCCCGGATGCTGCGTATAGTTGGAATAGCAAGCAAACTGTATTTAAACCGCGAGAACAACGTGCTTTAAAGGGGAAGATGGAAATAAAAGACAACACACTTTTCTATATAAAACCTTCAAAGTAAAAGTCCTAAAATCACCTTTAGTTCTCAGCCTCACAGGATAGATTCACACTTGTTGTTTATTGTAAATCTCAAATGCCTGTATGTATATTGAAATAGTTTATGGTTACTGTTGAAGTCCCTCTACCTTGCAGGAGGTACACAGTGAGCAGCCGGGCCCTGAAACCAACCTGGAGTCCCCCGATCTCCATCCAGTCAACACATCTGGACCTGGACTTCCACCTCAGGCTCATGACAAGTCAGTTGGTTTCTAAACATGACCTCTTTGAAAAATTCGAAACAAAGAGGCCATTGAGGTCCCGTGTTGTATGTTTTTACAACCTGTTACTATGTGTAATGTTTCTTATCCATATGAGCCAAATGCAAGACCTCTTATTATGTTCTCATTGGCAAATAAAAGTTATATTTCCGTTAAACGTACAGATATTTTTGGGGGGTTTTCATTCCTCAGATGACTGGAGCAGTGAGAGAAAGTCGTCCCTTTACTTCCTGGGTGACGTGGTCAACATGGAGGCCTCTGTGGATCATCGTCACCTTCCTCTGCGTCTGTATGCAGACAGCTGTGTGGCTACTCTGACCTCCGATGTGACTTCTTACCCCAGATACCCCTTCATAGACCACCACGGGTGAGTCCTTTTACGTCTTTTAATGTCTGCAGAAGTTCCTGCAATTAATTTTCCCGACTGAAAACTACTTCCTTTGAGCGGAATCGGGTGGCCGTCATTGCATGCATGAATCTGTTCGGCTTGTGTGCACCATTCTTATAAAATGCACCCAAATTACTGCAATCTGATAAGGACATGCCTGCTCTTTGCAGATGTTTTACAGACTCGCAGCTGGACGGCTCGAGCTCCCGTTTCCTGCCCAGAGTCCAGGGCGAACTGCTCCACATTCGACTTGAACCTTTCCTCTTCCACCAGGACCACCGACACACTGTCAGAACCAGGTTCACTTCTTGTTTATTTAATAATCTGCAGTTTAAAGAACAATGCCTAACGTGTGTGTCGCACTGTCTCCTGTAGATATACATAACATGCTACCTGGAAGCAGAGCCCCGTTCAAACAAGCACCCAGTGAAAAAGGCTTGTTGGTTTATGAGGGGGAGGTCTGTTTCACCTCAATGTTTCATCTGTTCTTTCTGTCAACAATGCTGAACTTATCCTAAAACACAGTGACATAGAAATATAAACGGTTGTGTTTTTACCCGTCAGGTGGAGGTCAGTGGATGGTGATGACGGTGTTTGTGGGAGCTGCAGCAGAGTGAAGGAGACAAATGACATCAGTGGTGCCAAGTCCAACCACAAGAGGGCGCTGATGATTAAAACCAAGCCCAGACAAACTGGTAGTGCGTCTGATACTCTTACTACTCAGCAGTAGTAGTAGTACTGAATACTCTGTGTATAAATCACAGTTTGAGCCATGCAATTATCAACTTAACTCTGATTTTATGTCCTTGCAGAGCTGCACCGAACCAATTTGGGTCCAATGATATTTCTCCCGTTTAAAACACAAACATCTGTATTGAAGTGATTGAGTTAAATAAACATGAGTATCTGTGAAATATGAGAAAAAATGAATTGTTTCATCTGCGGACTGGAGTAGGGGGTCCTGGCACACCTGAACCTTTTACAATATAATGTGTAATAAAGTGTTGCTGGAGCATTTGTCCTTTTATGTTTTATTTTCAGACTCTTTCAGACCTGCAGATTCATGGGAAATATACTGTAAATATGTTTTTTTAAATATATTTCTATTAGTGTCATGAAACTCAGATGGATGTTTGAATATTTGCACAATTATTACCACCAAATATTGGCATTTTTTTAAGGGAATTTAATGCTTTTTTTGGGGTATGTTTTTAGCCTCTTTTTTCTCAGATGGTGGTGCTCCTCCTGTTTGAAGCTTTTACCAGTAATCATGTGACATTACAGTCACCCGTATCCAACCTCGCAGGCCGATAATCACGACGCCACTGTTTGGACTCGTATGTTGGCTGATGAAAGTCTGCAGTCTGATTTGCTTTCATCATGGCGGCTTTCATCTTTGCATTGTAACCGATGCTCGCTGGCTGAAGTCAGACAAACGAGGGCTTGACATGTGTAACCATTAGTTCAGTTTTTTTTAATGCGTTTGCGGTTTTCTATTTCAACATATGACACAACTTTAAATATCAAACATCTGTCAACACCACTCATGCATTACATGCTTCACTTCTTTTGAGGATAAAACTCCCGCTCGATACCACTAAGACCCTACATAGTATTGTTATACTGGAATAGTGTTGACATTGGAAGTGATTTAGTAATTTGACAAAGTTTGACCAGCTGCAGTTTCTCATTCAACAGTAAAAAAAAAAAAAATGATTTGCACTCAGTTCTTTTTTCATTCTTAGGTATCTGCTTTGATTTTTGAGCTATTTCATACAGGCATAAAGGTTGATAATGGCCAAAAAACGTGCAAACAGGAGGTTGCTCTTCACTGTGAAAGGTTCTGGATTCTAAACTTGGTTCCTTCTCTTTCCTCTTGACCCTTTGATCCTTAAACGCAGCGTGTTCAAATCATTTTATTGGTGAGTTTTCCTTCGCAGCAAGAAAGGTCTGCTCCCCTTCTCCATCCAACACCTGCCAGCACGAAGTGAGGGAAGCTTGGAAAAAACATTGCATTTGGATTCAAGGCAACCAGGATCATTTGCCACTCTGCTGTTTTTGCCAACCGTGATTTAGAGCCTTCAGTCAAGGTTTTTATGTTGCAGACATCTGTCTTGTTGCAGTAAAACAAAAATCATCATAGTTACCATCAGGAAAATCCTCTTTGTAGATCTTTTTGTTTTGCTAACTTCTCGTGTCCAGAGGTGATGCTTGAGAGCGATGAGAGATCCCTGTTGCAGGTTCAGGACAGTTTGTGTCAAAGGTCTGTCCATCGTTTCCTTCCTCTCCAGACTGCCGTATACACTGAAGGTCAGAGGGGAGCGAATACGAGCTCCTTGAAGATCTACCTCGATGACGGAGGGTGACCCCCTGAAACGGACCGGACATGTGAGATACATCTCCACGTTAAAAGAGGATCTTCTTACAGCCTCTCCACCTCGATATCCCGAAGTAAAGCGCACTTCGAATTGTACTTTCTTTACGCTAATTGTTAAAGTTTTTCAGAAGATGCTCCCGGACGAAAGGCTTGTGATCCAATTTTATTGATTTGTAAGATATCTATTGGAAATTATGAACAAAAAATTACATGATTTAAAATAAAACAATTGAGGAAATAAATACAAATCAAAAAACACAAAAAAATTTAAATATATCGTTTTTAAATCCTAAAATATAATAGATCTCCACATACTACACTGGGGAATGTGTTATGAAACAAAGTTACATAAATTCTTAGCTTGAGGAACTCAAAGACTTTTATTTTTTATTTTTACGTCAATGGAAAAATATATATAAAAGAAAAATTTCAATATAATTCAAAAATGTTAAAAACTGACGATTATGTTTCTCCAGTATCGAGCAACGTTGGTATTGTATTGGCTTTTTAACCCTTAATTGTGGTTTGTTGTCGTAGATTATTAATATAAAGACTAAATGGTAGCGGGCCTAACACGGATCATCGACATGCACCCATTGTCTTCCATTAATATTTCCTTTGCTCTGAATTGAAAATTGGGGACCCTCCAGAAAAGATTATCAATCAGATTTTGCTAATCTGATTTATAGAATAATATATCTGTACCACAGAGTTCTATTAGACCAGGGTAGATCTTTCTTGCTCTGGATTGTTTTTCTGTACCTTCATAATAAAAGTTCCACTTTGTAAAACAGCCTTATACAGCACATCTTTTAATGTGTGGTACCACAACATGCATTTAGGGTTTCTTCTGAGTGCACCCACGGTGTGTCATTGCTCCAGCAATTGAGAAAATAATGATGCAAAAATAAACACATTTTCTATGTGCATCACCACATTCATATCTGATTATCAAACCCCAGTACAATGCCATATTGTTGTACTAAGCACAGCTAATCCATCAAACAGACGCCCTTGTTGTGAAATATGCTCTTATTCTGTCAAAGAGGCTTAAAGTTGACTTTTATAATTACACCTCCATGGTATTTTGTTTATTAGGATTTGAGTCTCTCAGCACATTTTTAGCCGCAGGGTGCAAACTTTGGCAGAATGAGGCACCTGTCAAGGACCACCTGAAGCGTTCCCTTAATCAGTTCAACGTTTTCTTGTTTCATTTTTCGCAAATGATTTCTGTTATCAATTTGTGTTATTCAACTGAGTCCCACTCTTGCGTTTATGCTGCCAAAAGTGCAATATTGACGCATAAACGTGCTACTTCACCATTCAATTTACTTTATTGCACTTGTCCTGCGTCCAAGGATAGCATTGCTTAACTGCACTGTAACTACTACACACACACACACAAAGCACACCTGGGGAAACATTCCTCGGGGGAAGTCATCAATCAGTTTTATGGCTTTCTCTGGGAAAGTTTCCTCCTCTCCAATCAAGCGTCTTCCCTCCCTCCGCCCTCCTCCTTGATTCTCTTTCTTATATTTCCATCTGTATCAGTTTTGGTTCACATCTGAGAACGATCCACTGCAGCCAATTAACTTCAACCATTTTTCTTATTCCACCGAGGGATAATTGGAGCAAACTGGAGAGTGAGATCTTTGCCTGGACGATACAAGATAAGACTATTACAACTGGCTTTCCTCTGCGTGCTCAATTTGCCCGCCTGTGGTAATAAACCTGAAGGTGGAAGATCTGTGCAAAGGTAGAAACTAATGTCCTTGAGCTGTGGAATTGAGTCTTAAAATTCTACTTCTTTTTTTTAAAGAGGAAAGAAAAAACTGCCTTGAAAGTTGAAAAAAAAAAAAAAAGCCACTTGTCTCTAAATAAGATCAACCTGTTTCAGTTTCCCCTCAAGTGTGTTGACTTTGGTTTGTTTGTCTGATTTTCTCCAGAGCTTGCAACGACAAATTCAGTGAAATTGATTCATTTTCAGATAGATGATGAGAAGCGTGTCATCAAGTGCAACCTTTTATAAGTCATGGAAGAAGTATTCATTCTGACTTGAAGGCCCTGAAACATTCCTTCATACAAGAATGCAAGATGTCATGACAACGTTTTTCAACGAAGAGACTTTTTTATATTTTATATTTGACTTGACTGATTTTAAGTGGGTATTTGTTGGAACAAGCTGATGTCACATAGGTTCATGCACCATCAGGATTTCAGAATGAATTATGTCAAATGAAATTGATTACAGTTGTCGTGTTGCTGTCTACAGTCCTGGTTAGTTGTTAAATGCTCAATAAATGATACTAATGGATTTTTTCCCCTCCAAACTTCAACAGATTGTTGCTTAATAAGTCAAATATTTGTATGTTGGAGTGAAATATTTCTGACTTGGAATTACATTTTCAGGGTATAAGAAGTGCAGCCTGAATAAAACCAGAGGTACTGTCAAAATGTATAGTATCAAATGAAAAAGTACTCATTATGCAAAGCAGTCCCTTTCAGAGAGATGCATTATTATATATTAATATGAGAGCAGAAGTTGAATGTCAGTTGGCTGAGATTCACTTTATTTTGTTGGGTTGTTTAACCTGTAACTGTGCATCAATTACACAGTGACAGTGTGTCATTGCTGAAACAACAACAATATTAAAATACTCTATTACCAAGAAAAGTCCGGCATTGTTACTTAAACACCTACTAGCACTTAAATTATCTAAAGTAAAAGTACTCAATTCAGAAAAATGACCCCTGTAATTTCTTTTTTTTCACAAGGGAATTTTGAATACACAAAGTAATCGAAATATACTTATTTCCACTATTGCATATTCAGCTGATTCTGATTCTGATAAATGAAGTTTCAACAGATTTTCACAATAAAGGGCCAGTATTTCACTGCATTAGATTTTGGAAGAAATAGGTTTGTTGTTGAGATTCGGTGACAACATGTACATTATTACTACTTAATTGTAGATTTAAAGAAACAAAACTAAAAAAAATATCTCATGCATAACGTTTTACACCTTGAAATCAAGTTGAATAGAGAATGTCGTGCTTGTTTGAGTTGGATAAAGACATTGTGCCTTAAGTAGTTTGGCAGAAGCGCACCGTGCGTAAAGCAGGATGTGAGTGGCTCCTCATGAGGTGGGAGTACTTGGCTCACTTCAGTTAAATGGAGAGACGCACCTCCCAGCTGATCCCGTTCATTTATCTTCCCTCCTCCTCCTCCTCTTCCTCCAGTACCCGGTGTGTTGCCCCCTCTCGGTAGGTTTACTTCTGCTCTGCTGCTCTGCGGACGCGCTGGACAGCTGGATGTCCGGACACTTGCTGCTGCGCTCCTCTTAATGATCCGGAGAAGCGAGGAGAAGGAGAATCACTGGGACGCACATGGTGAGCTGATTTATTTCTTCCCCTTTCCACTGTTGTATTAGTTGTGGGCTCTGTGATACTTGAGGTGTTTGTGAAGTTTTATCTGACGTTGAAGTCGCGCGTAAAGAGAAGACATGAACGGCTGTATTTGTTTTGGCACTGAGGTAAATTATAAGGCATACATCAGTTATTGATCTGCTAAATGTAGCTTAAAAGAAAAGTGTTCCGCACTGCGTTGGGGTTTCTGTTCTAAATTATCTAATAATTTACCAAGCGGACTAAGTAGCCTGACATTGTTTCTGACATCGCTCAACTTGTCCTGAGAAATTCAGCCGATATGCGTGTTTTATTTTATTTATTTATTTGTTATTATATGATTTTTTTATGAATAAATAATTGGTTTAGTTACGTTTGTTTCTCTAAATACAGGCCAAAGGAATACGTTTGCTGACGTTTTATTTGTGCTTTTTAAATTGTTTCCCTCTCATGTAATCATAACCTTTTTACTTTAACAACTAGGACATAATTTCCTTATAAGACCTTAATTATAATACATTTGTATACAAATTATTAATACATGTTGCCACTGGGAAAATCCCACTATTATTATGATATAATTGTAAGCAACTTTAAGCATATATATTATATGTTTGTCATGTTGTTGCGGATGGAATAAAACATAAAATATGAACATAACACCACAATTTGATTAGTTGGACTGGATTTAAAATTGAAAAAAATCTCCTGCCAAACATGCCTATTTTTTTTAAACATCTGAATAAAGATGTTTGATCCAACTGGGATAACCTAACACTGTAAATATTATTGTTCCTCTCTGTGAGATAAAACGAATTGACTGCAGCCAATTTGTGCTTAACAAGTGCAATTAGCTGCACAGAGTGGAGGCAATTACGCTCCGGGCTTCACTGTTAGCTCTTGCCAAAGTAATCAGCCTAAATATGATGAACATTAATGTTTAATGGACCGTGGGCGAGTGAATCATTATTCTCGGGTCTATTAACAACGCCCGCAAAGTGCGTGTGACTGCGGGCTATTTTCCTTTTTAACGTCTGTAGTTGATTAGTTTCCCTAAAATCCCCTCGCAGCACTTGTGTCAAGAGAAAATATACCGTATTTGCTTTAATAGACAGCCAAGTCCTCCAGATATATAAAGGCCGATTTCTCCTTTTTTTCTTTGTATGAGAGGGCAGCTACATTTCTAAGTCATGCAATTGTACAGTTGAGGGCTTGAGTGCCTTGAGATTTATTTTAAAAGATATATTTCCTTTTTATAATAATTTCAAGAATAAATTAGCCAACACAAATCATGGGTGTTTTTTATTAGTTATTTGTTGCAGCACTGGAGTATACTTTTGTGTTTTCTTTTCCTCTTTGTTAACCCCGTGTGACATTTTGTGGATTCAATTGACACTGAGGCCTCAGTTTTACTTCCATCATGCCCGAGGTCGTCGTTGGCGTGACTGCAACATGAAATCACAATGATTTCATTTCCATCTGTTTTTCAATATCAACATGTGAAGCCGCTGGAGAGCGTCTTGCCAACTTGCATGAGGCTGTGAAGAGGGGAGAGGAGGGGGGGGGTTGACAGGAAACTCACGTTTAAATATGAAGTGGGTAACATGTGTTTTTTTATTCAAAAATGAAGTAAGCAGGGCGTATGGGTCAACGCCAAGGCTGAAACACCTTCCGTGTGTGCGTGGAGGTGCAGTGGGGCCCCCGGGGGCCCCCCGCACATGCACCGGATTGGCAGTTTTGTTGGCGGTGCAACCCCGAAGGACAGAGGCCGTTAGCTAAAGATACAAGCAGCGATAATCCATTTTGTGCTGTCTGTTGCTTTCCCCCCTCCTGGGCCGCCCCACTAAAATTAGATTATTACACCTAAAACAGAACTCGTGGAATCCGCTCCGTGTGGAATAACACACAGATGGGCTTCCACTGTGCAGGCAGGAATGCAGTTTGAGAATACAGACCGCATACGTAGCCTTCCTCTTCTCACCCGAAAGACCAGTGTTGTATTTCTGACCGGCTTGAGGACAATTGCAAATTAACAAAAGGTGTCAGTGTGGTAACATGCACCAACAGGTGCCTTGGTTCAGCTTCAAACATGGACGCTGGAAGAGAGCGAGAGAGAGCTTATGTAATTTACCATATTTATTTAAAGGCTCTGTGTCTTGGAGCAGCGCTGCAATGTAGAAGCCTGGGAAAACTTCCCAGCTCGATCCGCTTATATCAGCTTGATGGAAAACTGTGTGTCTGTGTGTTTATTTGTACAAACCACTGTTTAGTCTTTTGAAACTCATCACCGAGTCGCAAAGCAATTTAACATATCTGCCTCCGTGTTGCTGGCCCGGGCTGCCTGCCCATGACGAGGAATGTTAAAACGTGTGAGACAGGCCAAATCCAGCTCATCTGCTCTCCAGAGCAGCTCCAGACCCGGACAGTTCGAAAGTGTGAACAGGCCAAAGAGAGTTAACAGGTAGCAAGGGAGAATACCACACGCACCAGAGCTTTCTTCGCTTCAGTTACAGAACCTTAAGTCCTCTAAATCACAGTAGATGAGTTTGTTACAGCAGAACAAAGCTGTAAAATGTAATTTTATCAACGCACTGATGAATTCCCATGTTGCTACTCCTTGATGATCCTATTTTACTCGTACTTTCTGACGTTCCTTGCTCTTTTCTCTGGGATTTGTTTCCCTGCCAGTAAAAAGACAGCAGATGATACGCAGGAACATACATAAGCCAAAAAAACAGTTATAATCAAAAAACAAACAGAGGTACGAGGCCACGGGGCGACAGTCTGGCTGCGTCTTCTCCAGATCTCCAATAGATCATTATTCCAGATGGAATCACATTTCCTTCTGATCAAAGGGGGGGGGGGGGTCGTGCCTCAATGATATTAAGTCTGGCACCCCCCCCCCCTTAACTTACATTTTTTACAGCTCACATTTATCTCCAGAGAGGGAACATTTCTTATTATTCATCGCAGTGTTGACTGAAGAGTATTCTTGTCTTTATGTGCGTATTGTTCGTCTTTTGGGGAGCCAAACCTATGAGGGAGGTGGCGGTGATATGTTATAGTTGTGCTTCACATTTTTGGCCCCCCTAAAATTGCATGTGGGCCCCTTCATTTGAAATGGTCTCGAAGCGCCAGTACCTCAGATAACTCCACAATACCATTTATATTTGTAATTAATCGAGAAGACTAATGATTTAACTTTGACATTCTTGTGTTTAACAAAAGTGAGACAATAAGACATGTCAACTTCCAACAGGGGGGTGAATATGTATTACATATGCAAAAACAAATCTTGTTATTTCAGCTTTTGTTCCTCTTCCTGACATTCATCAGACGCATTTCAGCGTAATGAAGAATAGAAGTAGAGCGGCTTTAGGAAAGTGCGAGTGCAGAGCACGAACATGAGCGTCGCTCTGCTCTGATCGACTATGCTGTAAACATGCCCCCAGGTTGTCAGCAAGTATTTTTCCAGCCCTTTGCCAGCCAAGCATAGCTGCTTCTAAAGATCACCCGCCGGAGATGTTGATCTCATCTTACCACTATTTGGCTGTATAAGCTTTTTTGAAAGACAGCGATTGCTGCCAAGTCACTTCAAAACTTTTTTTTTAAACTTTCGGGGTTATATTTTATAAGTTAGACCTCAACGTGAGGTTTACTGGGGAGAAAGGGAAAGGGGGGGTGATGGCCCCTTTTAAAACACGTGCTATTTGTAGTCGGCATGCATTAACAAAAGAACTGGTGTGAAATACTCGTGAACGGTACTTTACAAGGAACGCACGCTCGTCTTCGACATGCTCTTCCCCGGCTGTGTGAATTTATGGAAAGCAGCAGAGAGAAAAAAACAACGTTGAAACCATATCCGGTGGGTTACGGTGGCGGTGCCAGACAGATGATCTGGTTTCGGAAGAAGAGAGAGAGTCTGGATTTGGCCTATGGGGCGCATTAAAAACCTCAGGGGCCTCTCTCGGATGAACATCCATTTATCAAAGTGGTTGTAATGGGCCGATGTTTAATTAATCGTGTAATGTGACAAAGACGAGAGCAAGTGCATGTCATGGGAATGTTAAACAACCGCCTCCTTTATCCTTCGCGTGTTTCACTCGGCCCAACCCTGAACCCCAAACCGCCTACGCTCACTCGGCAGCACTCATCCAGAGCGAATTCTTCCACCTCTTCCCTGAATCCTCTGCTAACCTTTACCCTGCTTTCACACCATCTTGCCTTTTTTATACAGCCAGTGCCTTGACACCAAATGAAACCAGAGTCCTAATTAATCATCCGATCAACCTATCCTCAAGTCCTGCTTTTTATCAGTGCGTTCAGGTTCCCGTGCTTGTCTCGACCCGTCAGGAATGACCGGCCGAGGCATTCTGGACCCCAGGAATGTGGATCAGTGGCACCGGGGGTCACAGTCAGACCGCTCATCACTGCACCCTTAGCTTGTAGCGTTTCCTGTAGCAACACCACGAGACAGCGTCGCCTGATACGCCTGATCTTGGCTTTTATCCTCAACCAGGTTTGGTTGATACCACTTTCTGGCAGGTCTTTGCTTTTGAAAGGTCAGCAGCGGGGCAGCTTGTCCGAGGCAGCGGAGTGAGTGCCACGGCCTCCGCGCAGGCCCCTCAGAGCCGTGTGGTCCCCGAGGGAAGCCTCATGTTTCGGTCGTTGGCTAATTGAGCGGGATGACGAGGCCGGAGAGGCGTTCGGTCCCGTCCTCTCCTACGGGTTTGGTTTATGCAGCCCTGCTGACTTTGCTGTCAGTGTCAAACGCTTGTTAGGACATCATCAATCTCGCAGCAGTTAAGAATATTCCCACAACAGAATGAAGGCGGCAGGTGATAGATGGGCCCGGGAGACGGAACGGGTAGTTATTTGATGAGAAAATGACAGTCCTCTTGAGAAGGAAAGAACCGAGAACGACATAAAAGTGAAAGTGGCAGGTGCTGAACTCTCTTAGCATGAAACAAATTAAGGAAGCGCTTGTTTGGAATGTGCTTCGAGGCTCCATGTGAGCGGTAAAACAATAAATCACTGCTTCCAGAGAAAGCACATGCATTGTTCGCTTTGTCCACATGCCAAAATTAACGCTCTCGGGTATCAAATCTCGACAGAGGGATGAATTACACTCATCAGCGGTTGTAAGAGACGGGAAGGGATTTGTTCGCGCAGCGGACATATACACAAGTCCGTGTTTGTCTTTAACCACGGAAGTATCCATGTAGAGGCTCAAGCCGAACACACATTTCGATCTATAAATCATTCCCGACCATCCTCAAGACTAATCTCCAACAGCTTTCCTTCCCTCCCCTCGTTTCTTTTTTCTCATACCCTCTTTTCTGCTCAATAACTCTTCACATTCCCCTCGCTCGCCTGCAGCACTGCCCCGACCGACGGTAAAGTGATTTGAAAAGGAGAGCCATAAACGTGATGGATGTGGTCCAGCTCTGGGTTTAGCCCCAGCTGTCGGGCATGTTTTTTGTCATCTCAGACAGACCCGCAAGGGTGCGCGCCCTTCTTCACCCGCTCATCTTGGGCTTGAGAGGAGTTTCAATACAAATACGTTCTTAAATGCTGTCGAAGGGTCACGGGTTCAAACCGGTGGCCGACACACTACTGTGAAAATCGGAGATTACATTTTTATGGGCCGAGATCTTCACTGGCATCTACTGAAAGGCTATAAGGTGTGGTTGAAGTGATGCGGGGAGCTGGTATTATTGGGTGTTTTCAATAAAGGCACAGGTGGTCCTATCTTCTGTTTCCATCTATGGCTTCAAATGCAAGTGATATAAATCAATCAGTTTATGTTTTCTTTTGTTTTATGATCTATCTCCCATGGTTTTTTCCTTCCACAGGCTCGATAACATGACGTTCCGGCCCTTTTCCCCTCCCCCCTCCACCTCTCTCTTCCCCGTTTTCCTTCTGCTCCTCCCTTTCCTTCCTCCATCCCTCGTTTCCTCTTCCCTGTCTCACACCCCTTTGAGCTGGACTTCTCCCCACGACCCCTGCTACTACCTCGACGGCCGCCCGCGGCACTGCCTGTCGGAGTTCATCAACGCCGCTTATGGCGTCCCAGCCAATGCGAGCCATTCACTACAAGGGCCCGATTATGACAGCAACATCACCACCTTGACGGACCTCCACAACCCGCACAACCTCACCTGCTGGATGGCTCGTGGAGGTCCTGACGTCAAAGAATGGGTCCTCACGCTACCTCTGGGTCGACGCTTTGAGATCACCTACATAAGTTTACAGTTTTGCCAACACGGGGAGCCATTGGACCCCATCTCCATCTCCATACTCAAGTCTATGGACTCCGGGCGCACCTGGAGGCCGATGCAGCACTACTCCAGCGACTGCCTTGGGGATTTTGGGCTTCCCTCCCAGACGGTGGCCCAGACAAGGCACCAAGAGACAGAGCCCCTCTGCTCCGACCCTCGCCCCCTGCAAAAGCAGAGGGGCGGCATGGTGTTGGCCTTCTCCACCCTCGACGGACGGCCATCCTCTCCCGATTTTGACCACAGCCACACCCTCCAGGACTGGGTGACGGCCACAGACATCCGTGTGGTCTTCCACCAGGCGTCCAAAGACGCCAAGGTGGGCAACTCGGACAAGAGAGAGGAAGCACGACGGCGTGATGGTGCAGAAGATGACAGAGGGACTGGGCTTCTGAGGTGGAGATCTGGCTCCAAGGGGCACGCTGGAGTTCAGGTGGAAATAAATACAGATAATACACTGGCATTTTTTGAAAGGGAGAAAAAAAACTCATTGATAAGGGGGAGAAACAAAGGGGAGAAAGTGGACAAACAGGGAAGGAAGGGTCATTATAAAGGGACAGGTCAAGACGAAGATGGACACAATGTGACGAGCAAAGAAGGCGGGGAAAGCTTAAGCACAGACGCGCTCACGTCTTCAAAGAAAGGCGGGAAAGCCAGAGGACAAGGCCTCAAGAAGGAAAACAATCATTGGCTGCCTTGCCCCAATGGAGGTTGTGATTGGACAGTTGAGGGGCGGAGCAGGGACAATAAGGGGCGGGAACTGAGGAAGAGGAGGAACAATAACCTCAACACAAGACAAAGCTCCAGGAACCTGCAGGTGGCCCCGCCCTCTGCTGCCCGAGCCCCTCTGGCCCTCTCGGACCTGCAAGTCGGCGGCAGGTGTAAATGTAACGGACACGCCTCCAGATGTCGCCGTGATGTCACGGGCCGGGCAGTGTGCGTGTGCGAGCATCACACGGCGGGGCAAGACTGTGATGTGTGTGAGGATTTCTACTGCGACAGACCCTGGCATCGGGCTACACCCACGCACCCAAACCCCTGTGTTGGTGAGTCCTGTGTCCTAAATTATGTTATACTCTGCACATTTTTTTTTCATGTTTCATATATTTTTAGATGACATATAAACATATGAATCTCATGTATGTTATTTAGTCATAAGTGTATTTTCTTCTTCTTCAAAACAAGGTAAAAATCAATAAAATATCATTCCAAAGAATCTCCACATACTGTAAATTCTTCTGGTCCATTTAAGTGGTGCTTCAACAACAGAGAGATATTATGAGATTTCCCATAATGCAACTGGATAGTGTCTTTCATTAGACCCTCCCTGAGTGCTAAACATTCATGTATTTTAAACTCCACGCTGACATTTTGTGAAGCAGGCTTTCTGTTATAAATGTGTCTCCAAGTGCAGGTCGACATGACATCATCAGGGTAATATTCTCCTGAAAAAAGATATATATATATACTGTATATATATTCGTGACTGGTGTTCATTATTTCCCTCCCTTGTCCAGCCTGTGAGTGTAACGACCACTCAAACAAGTGCCGCTTCAGCATGGAGGTGTTTCAGCAGTCGGGCCGGCGTAGCGGAGGCGTGTGCCAGAAGTGTCGCCACCACACGGCCGGGCGCCACTGCCAGTACTGCCAGAACGGCTACACCCGAGACCACAGCAAGCTGATGAACAACCGCAAGGCCTGCCAACGTTAGTCGCTATGTGTGTGTGTGTGTGTGTGTGTGTACATGCTCGCTTTGTCTCTCTCCGAATGTACAGAAGTGTTTATGGGGTGGTTACATTGTGAGAGCGGACAGCTATTCCTGTTGGTGATATGCACGCAAACACACCCACAAACCCCGCTGTCCGGCCACCTGTATCTGCCGTGACCCCCGACCTTTGACTGGTCAAACATGTCCTAAGTGACTGTGACACTCTGGTATGCTGGTGTGGAACTTGAACACGGGCCTAATATATCCAAAGTTAATGGGCTCTCTTTGAGCTCGACAGTGCAGGGATGAAAAAAGACATGATCGCCGACTGAATATCCTCATATTCAATCACTTTTTATGCATGAAGCAATAGCAAACTGCAAATTCATGACCTCCACCACTCAGTCTTACATCTCAGCGTTCATTTATTGATGCTATATATAAATGCTAGTCACGCTTCGGAGCCCAATTACTCATCCTCTGCAGTCAGGTTGTTTGGACTCATTGTAAGGATTTGTGTAAATATAACTAGAGTGCGAACAGAGCTGATGAAGTGTAGCTTCCTCTCTCGCTCTGTCTTCTCTCATCGGCTCTTATCCTGTGATAGCTGTGTGGCAAATAAAAAGCTTTGCAATGTAAGCCATGGCAAATGATACAGCATCACAAAAGGACAACAGATAAATGAACTCAGATAGGACATTCCCTCAGGACGGATGCTGTCAAGCAGGATTAAACCGGGTCCCGTCACTGATGGATGGTCCTCTTAATCCTGTTTACTGTCCTCTGTGCAGTGGTCTGACTTTGACACAAGTTTTTGCTGAATACATCTTTAACTCGATCGCAACTCAGTGCACTCTACTCCACAAAGCCAGGGCAACTCTACCAAATATGCCTGCTGTATCATCTTCATGAATGTGGAACATATTGGTTTGCGGAAGCCCACCAGTACAACCACAGTCCTCTATGATCGGCCTCTCTAAAACCTTCACTGGGTATCACAAGACCACCTACAACTGAAACAACAGGACAGTTATTGCTGCTTTAACCCTCCAGGCTACAAAAAAATAAGACTTTGGTTTCTCTCTTCTCTTTTTTTTAAGCATGTCAGTGCCATCCTTTGGGAGCAGTGGGTCGCTGGTGCAACCAGACATCGGGTCAGTGTCTGTGTCGAGAAGGGGTGACCGGCCTCAGGTGTAACCGCTGTGCCCCGGGATACCAACAGGGCAAGTCCCCTCTGCGGCCCTGCATACGTAAGTCCACTACCAGTGTTAATGGCAAGTCATAATCAGAAACAAAACAAAAGCCTATTGTTTCCATATCAAGGTATTGAACTGACTATGTTTGACGTATCAGAAAACGTATCGTAGGTGTCTCAGATCAGGTGAGGACTTGTTTGAATATGGATTTCGACTCTTAATTTATCTAAAAAAAAGTGTCCTCTGCATTCAATGCATGCCCGAACAAATCAGACTTTTAATAGTTTGCTGTCAGTCAAAGTGACCTCTTTAATTTCTCCTTCAACTTAATTAGCTTGTGGCCTAAATGGATTAAACCTCCTATCATGCTCTGTAAGCCTTTATCAAGTAGTAGCTCAGTATAAAAGGGGGCCGCCGCTGTCCAGGCTAATTTGGCCCAATCCCACCAGCATGTCCCCTTTTCATCATCCCTAGAGACGGTTTCCATAGCAGCGTTAACATGAGCCGACCGCTACAGGGAAACCTCATCTTCCAGCTGATGTGGGATCAGCGTCAGATCAAGTGGATTGTTGCCACTCATGTCTCCGTGGCCCGGCCAGCGCCCGAAACCTCGGCCGCGGAGCGCTAATCCACGTGCGCTTCCACGGCTAATCGCGCGAGTGTCGACGACTCCGCGGGCCCTGGCGCTGCGTAAGCCCCAATCAGGTGACATCGGGAGCCAGCAGAGGCCAGCTTCACACCTGTTGCCCCCCCCCCCCTCCCCCCATCACAGGGCCCAGACTAGCTCTCCCAGAGAAAGGAGTGTGTGAAAGAAAACCTTGTTTGTTTTTACTGCCAGACCATCTCAGGCTATGTATAGCATCTCTTCCCCCCCACCACCTCTAGCACCTCGCCTCTCATCAAGCGGACCAGAAGGCACGCAGCAGCCAGGCTAAACTTAAAGTTAGCTCACGCTGAACCCTTCTTACCCACACCTTGAACAGCATGGGACGCTCGCACGATTAAGAGTGTCTCTGCTGTCCTAACACAACGAAGGCAAAATGCAGCGACTTTATATTTGGTCTAGATTGAGAGAAGAACTACACAAAGCTGAAGAACCAGAGACGGAGAAAGGCAAAGCTAGCTGGTGAGATAGCCATGGTTAGCTTTAGCTAAAGCTAAAATTAAATTTACTGTTTACTTACAGTTATCGGGAAACAAAAAATATAAATGTTGATGAATTGACATCTGAACATTAAGCGCAGGGTCGAGTGTGAAGCGGTTCAGGTGAGCGGTTCTCCAGCTGCTGCACTAGTTTAAATAAATTACATCAAATGAATCGATTACATTAGTTCCAATACAAATATCTAGAATAGAAGGACAAGTAGACACCTCGCAAAATAGTGATATTTAATTCCTATTATGCAGGTAAATAATCAAAATAAAGTTTATTTTGTCAAACAAACTAGTTACAGTGAGCAGGAAAGTTGAATTAACACATTTTGTTGGTGCAGTATATTGTATTTTCTCCGAACATTATTCAAAGTCTCATTCTATACACTATATATCTATAACAGTAAACAACTGTTTGTGTTTGGACAACGTTTCATATTTGAAAAAGTTGGAATTTTATGAAATAAAAAGCTTTGTTGAAACAATCCTCCCAGCTAGATATTGAAAAATGTTTCATCTCACCATCAGTAAGAAAACTCGGGTAATGTCAAACGATAGCCAGCCCTGCTCACACAGCGGTGTACTGCATTCATCTCATGTTGACCCCTCACATACACTGCATGTACATCCAAACACACACACGGCACCTTCCTGTCGTTTAAAAGTAGGGGGGGGTGTAGGGTGTCACTGGCCCAGTTGTGTCACAGACGAGTGGACACGGACGGGAGGACGGAGTGTGAACACGCCGTCACACAAACACACTTTTACAAGAGGCCTGGATAATGTATATACAGGCCAGTTCTCACACACACACACACACACACACACACACACACACACACACACACACACACACACACACACACACACACACACACACACACAGGACAAGACCATACAAGAAGTGATGGTTTGACCTTATTAAATTACCAAAAGTAAAGTTTGCATCTATGTGTGTGTTCAAGTGATTGCAGAAAGTGTGTTTCTCGCCCGTAAAAAGGACCACACACACACACACACACATATTTTTGACACTTGCTTATCTTCTGTGCAGACATGCCCCACGCACCGAGAGGCACATAACACACACTCGGTTTGCCACGACCCGAGGGCTCGCGTGGGTTTGCTGAAGCTTCTCTGTGTGTCTGTTTCTGCCCGAAACTGTGTTTATGTTTGCAGGAATTCAAGAGGTCGCTCCGACACCAGTGTACCAGCCTCAGTACAGCATAGGTGAGTGGATTTACACGCTGGTTGGTGTTTTGTGTTTTATTCTGGCGGTCTGGTTTTCTTTTTGTCCAACTTTGGCTCCGCTGAGCTGCAGTTTATCTCTTTTGATCTGTTTGTAAATCATGAATCGATAAATAATAAAATGAACATTAAATCAAGTAAGGACTTGAAGACTTGAAGGCAAACCTTTAACCTTTATGCTTTTTCCAAAATAACAGAAAAATTCACTTTCTAAAGCATCCCGTTGAACCTGTTGAAGTCACCTCATGTTCAACAAAGATATTCATCAACCATCAAAACAAAAACTATTCATGCAGTGGCTAACCACTCCCTCCTAGTGGCGGCTCGAGTAATGTCCCACCTGCTGCAGTCGAGGTCATCTGTTAGTCACAGGATACTGTGATGACAAATAGAAGCAGCCATATTGTAATTAGGGGAAAAGACATGTGCTGATATGCTTGCTATGAAATGATACCCTCACATTTGATGCATACTCCCTCTCCCTCTCTCTCTCTCTCTCTCTCTCTCTCTCCCTCCCTCCCTCCCTCCCTCCCTCTCACAGCGGAGGAGTGTGTTTCATACTGCCAGCCTTCTCAGGTTAAAGTCAGGATGAACTTGGAGACCTATTGTCTCAAGGACTTCGGTTGGTGCCAAGAGTTTTTTTTATCTATTACACCGTCAAAAAAATAACAATGTCCCAAAGTGTTTGTACTTATGTTTTCCTCTGAAATAAAATGTAAATATATTTGGATAAATAAATAAAATATAACCTGTAAATCAAACGAATGAAACCAAATTTACAAAAAAAATGATACGAAAATGTGATTTAAAAAAATGTATTTTGCTTTTCTGTCTTTCTCAGTGCTGAAGGTGCAGGTGAAAGGGATGGAGCGTTCAGGTCCCTGGTGGCAGTTCTCCATCTCAGTCCAAACCGTCTTCCGCTCGGGGTCCACCTCTCGCGTTCGCAGGGGCCCCCAGTCTCTCTGGGTCCCAGACCGCGACCTCGGCTGCGGCTGCCCCGCCCTCCACGTGGGCCGGACCTTCCTCCTGATCGGTGCGGAGGAGGGGGAGCGGGGCTGGAGCCCCGAGGAGAGTCGCCTGGTGGCGGACCGCTCCACTCTGGCCCTCCAGTGGCGGGAACACTGGAGCCCCAAACTGAGGGGCTTCCGGGGACAGGACAAGAGGGGCCGCTGCCCGCCGAAACACCAGCAGCACCATCGCAGGGAGTCAACAAAGCCCCAGCCTGGGTACATCCCTCCTCACCTGCTGACTGAGAAAGAGCCTGACAGTGTGGACACACACTCTGTGAAGGTGGAGGACACTCAAACCTCAGTGGTGCCGCACACACACTCTCACACAGGCGCAGAGGTTAAACCCACAGAGGCGACCCTTTCGCCAAATACAGCCGCTCTGGTGTGCTCTACTCAAAGTCCTGGTTGAAAAACAAACCGCAAAAAAGACATTTTGCAGTTTTTTCCCCAAAAGGTTTCAGGAGAAGCAGGCTTGACTTTTCTTCCTCAGCGTTGAGAAACTCCACACACACACACACACACACACACACACACACCTGTTAAGTGACGTTCAAATGCTAATCTTAAAATGTGAAGAAACACAAAGGTTTCCTCATGTAAAACTCCACCAACACAATTGGTACAATGTGAAATATCAGTTTTATTTTAATATTTTCTACAAAGGAACATTTTGAAAATTAAACTCTGACTGAAATGTGTTGCAGAATTTTTATATTTAATCATATTTATACTTGGATCACTTTATGTAGCACACATAGAAACAAGTGAAAACTGAATGAATAAATAAATATATAACAAAAGGTACAGAATGTGCATCAAAACCTGTTCAGAAATGTTATGTTTCCTTTTTATAATAAAACAAATGAAAGGAGATTAGCACATCATTTGTAGATTATTTGGGGAAACTGACACTATCTGCTATCTGCTCTGTGGTAGAACAGCTGACACAGAGACCAAACTAACCTCAGCCTCATTTTCTAACCATATAGGAATCCTCCCATAGACCGCTAGGAGCCCAGATACGGATCTAAAAAGCCTCGGTCCGACCTGTCGTCATGACTCCTGTTTCAATCTGAGTAGATGTGGCGTCATGTAGCCCAGGGGAAATGGTGCTGGAGGTGCGGAGGGTATATTAAGACAGATGGAAGCGCTCCCATTTGTTGAGCAGCCATGTTGTTTTGGTAGCGGCTGTGTCAGCGATTGGCTGTGCCATCCCGTTGAAGCCAGTGATTGAAAATAAAAAGAGAAAAATAGATCCGCTGACTGATGGACGCTCAGTGGAGCTCAACATACAGCACACACCGAGGGTCCGGGGGGGGGGGGTTTATACTCATGAGGTCCAAATATCTTCTTCCAGCAGCTTCTTGGGGCCCTGCTAAACCCACAGGGGTCCCTATAGGAACTATACTGAAAATATTCTGTGTTATCAGGATTGTTATTATGAATTGTTGTTTCCTTAGGGCCCTCAAATCAGCTTTAGACAACTTTGTAAGTAAAGAAAATCATCAGGACAGTCTGTTTATGGAGCTTTTTAGCGTCTTTCAGCTCATTTCTATGGTTCACTCTCATCACACTCATTGTTTTATATGCTACCTGTCCAGCACCAAACAACAGACGGACACAGTTCGCAACTTGCTGGTTGAACATAGTTGGGTTTAGCAGCTACAGAGCCAGTTATTTCCCTCGGGAGTTGGTGGAGACCAAAACAAAGCTAAAAGAGTGAAAATGTTGGACTTACATACGTTAGCTGGCCAGAAACATGACTCCAAAAAACAACTTACAAGGTGAGAATGTGTCAGAGTTAAGGTTTGATACTGGCAACAAAATGCTAAAGCAGTGTTTCCCAAACTTTCTGGTGATCTTTTTTTAAAGTGACCATCAAGACCCAAACAGGCCTTATCGATAAATCACGAGAAGAGTGAATTTGTGCAAAGATTTAGGTGGAGGCCATTTTTCCCCCCTCTCATCAGTAAAACAAACAGAGTGTATGCAAGCCTTTTAATTTTATATGATTATATCAATGTTATAAATAGGTCACAATTATCAGAACAATACCAACATTCAGGCTCCCTCGTGTGGCTCAAAGGTGCACTGCAGATCTTAAATAAAAGATGATAGAAGAAATTCTGCAAATTTATTTGGCGACAGTAATAAAATCTCCTGCGACCGGCCTGTGGGTCCCGACCCAGTGTGTGGAAATAACCGCTATAGTAACTAACTAATAGTTAGTAACCTAACTATTTAGACAAGGTATACTTTGCATTGGGAGCTGACCTCTGAGACAAAGAAATATAAGATGTAAGAATAGAAGAAAAACTTAGCAGCGACGCAACGGCTATAACAGTCAGCATGAACAGTATAGAGTGCAGGGATACGGTCACGTTCACACATGTATACCGATACAAACGTGTGTGTGTGTTGAAGGGAATGAGAGGGGGGAGGGAGGGGGGGGGGGGGGGACAGACAAAGTGTGTCAATGCATGCAAAATCATGTCTTGGAGGCCCCCCTGTGTGTGTGTGTGTGTGTGTGTGTGTGTGTGTGTGTGTGTGTGTGTGTGTGTGTGTGTGTGTGCATGTGTGTGTGTGTAGGGAAGCACCTGCTGCGTCGCTGCAGGAAGCACCTGTCAGCGGTCGTCTCCTCGTGCAGCCTCTGTCGACATGAGGGTTTGATCCCGAAACTCCCCAAACACTCACACTTACACAGACACTAACAGACAACTTAAGCTCGTTGTGCTGCGGCGGGGGGGGGGCACATCACCTTTAAGCCGACAACACACACTTCTCTGAGACGCTGAGGACGGGGGGAAGGCCCGACGGTTTGGTGGCAGATGGAAACTTCTTCTTCTCTGGCATGGGAGGCCGCGGTGTGTTTGTGAGTGTGTGGTATTATGTTTACAACCTGCTGAGGGTACGTTTTACGAGAGGTGACTCCTCCCGCACTGCAGCCAGAGCCAAAGTTCAACTAGACCCCTTTCAAACACACACTCTTATTTATATCCTCTCACTTCCTTTTTCTCTCTCACACACACACACACACACACACACGTCTACTTTCACTTTACTCTCAAAGCTTGTACATCTCTTCCTCACACACTTCCAGGTTTCTCACCAGAGAGCTCAAATCCAAGTTCAGCAGGTTCCACCGTCACACTTCTTTTCAAGACACACACACACACACAGCCATAACACACACACACACACACACACACACACACACACACACACACAGCCATAACATATCCACACACACACACACACACACACACACACACACACACACACACACACACACGGCTTCTGTTAACCTGAGAGGCAGAGGGTCAATCCCTGTGATCCGCAGCCTGCATGCCTTCTATACAGACACGCCGCCGACACAGCAACCTGACTCCCAGCTAGATTAGGACTAATCAAGCATGGCACAGCTCTGGGCAGCAACACCATGACACACACACACACACACACACACACACACACACACACACACACACACATATATATAAATACTGTACTACAAATATGTGCCCACCAGAAGTATTTGCTGTTTTACATTTCCTACAAATTATTACCCAAAGTCATGGAGTTCACATGCAAATAACACATGACATCCAAGATGATAAAAAAAAAAGACTTGTATACAGCCAGCTCCACCAGAGGAGGGCCAGTAAGATCAATGGTTGTTTGCATATGCCTGATTTTAAATATCCAAAAACAATTGGTGCATGTGGACCATAAAGAAGGTAGGTCATCGTACTCTTATGATAAAAAAAACAAGTTAAAAGTGCTGCAAAAGTCTGTTAAACTGTAAATAAGATAGATGCTGAACAATGTCATGATTCATGGGATAATAGAACTGATTCTTTTGAATGTAAAGAAGCTTGTATGCATGCGTGTCTATTTTCCAAATGGATTTATACAAACGTTTTACACAGACTTTCCACATGAATGACGTGACTGTATAATCTTTGTACACGAGAACTCAGTGTGCGTGTGCCTGTGTGGAACAAGTGCTGTCACATGTCCAGAAACCGACTTCTCCTGTAAAAATGTTCCCACCACATCCAGGTGTCCACCAGTCGTCTGGTCCGCTCTTTGGTCACTAATGTCTGGGACGTCTCAGGCCTTGCCTCCCTCGGCTTTGTAGTCTGTAGCCTGAACCTCATGTTGTCTTTGTAGTCGCCAAGCGGAACTTTACTTTGGCAGCCACCGAGTTCGAGGGGACAAGGTGATTTATGACGCGGAGGGCAGCAGGGCGAGCCGCCATTTTCGTTCAGTTTGTTTCTGGATGTTGTTATGGCGTGCACGCAGAGAGTTTATTAGTGCTGGAGAGTTGAAGTCGGGGTCCAGGATTAGCGATCAAAAGAGTGAAAGGGGGGGGGGGTAAAGGTTTTGGGGTAACACTAGCCCAGCCTGCCCAGGTGGTGTGGTTGAAAAGAGACTCCCCATCTGTGGTGTGGATAGGTCGAACATGGGCCGTATGTGTGTGTGTGTGTTGGATTCTAACATGGTGTGTGTGTGTGTGTGTGTGTGTGAATGACTTTTATGAGGCGTACACTTCGTGGTGAACTCCGTCTAGTTGGATTTGAACCGTAACCGATTGGTTTTCAGGCTCGGGGACGTGACCCGCTGACCTTTTTTCACAACATCTGCAACCATGACTTTTCCTCAACCACATTTTAACTTCACATTACTCTGTGCCACCCAGTTCATAGAAGCCAGAGGAAAAGAAACTGTTCTTCAATAGAGAGATAGATATATAGGGAACGTTTTAGCTGACACGGACAAGAAGTCAATCGTCAATCAACATTATTGCATCATGTCTGTGATAAACAATGTTGCACATGTGTGGAATTAAATGAGTTTGTTATATCTGCTACTGCACTAAATCAAAATTGCTTACATTGAAAAATGTCATCTTACAAAAATGGACAAAATACACAAAATCACAGTATTTTTTTCATCAATAAATAGTTTTATTGTCTTATAGTTCTACCGCAGATCTTTTTCTTTACATGCAGTATTTGAAATCCCTGCCAGACACCGGTGGTGGTCTCACGCGTGGGTGGTCTCATCTTCAGCGTCTGTGTCATGTGGCAGAGACGTCTGGGCTTCAGGGAGGTTGTTGCACTGCAGGTAGTAGAAAACCACTTGGACCTGAAACACACACAGAGAGGAGTCTGTTCAGAATCATTTCACCTGCACGCTACGGATGAGTTATTATACAGGAAGTGAATTATTTCAATCATTTTAATACATTGTGTATTTTAAGAGTTTTTACCTTTCTATCTATTTAACCTTTTTTATTT
Source organism: Lycodopsis pacificus (assembly GCA_028022725.1). Lineage (NCBI taxonomy): Eukaryota > Metazoa > Chordata > Actinopteri > Perciformes > Zoarcidae > Lycodopsis > Lycodopsis pacificus. Next base: position 10,857,163 of record CM051710.1, on the reverse strand, counting down.
ATTTTTAAAGACAATTGTTAGATATTTAATAAACTAACTAGTAATTGTTTACATTGTATCTCATTTAGGATTCTGTATTTCCTTACAATAGTGTGCAAAAGGCTTAAAAATGTTTTTTTTTTAAATGTGCTCGTGTAAAATAAACATGACTGAAAAAAATGAGATAAAACAACTCAAAATCCTTTCATCAATTAAAAACAAATTCCACGGCAAAACATGAAAATAAATTCATCCTCACAAAAGCAACTGTTTAGAAAGCAAAGAGCTTGTTTTGGCAGAAAATGTGTTGAAATGTTGCAACGCCAAACATCAGGTATCCTCTCTATTGAGCAGTACTTTTCACTGCTTCATTCCCACCTGCACCACCACCTCCCGGGAGATATCCATGGTGGGACCGTCGTGCCCGAGTCCAACCACAGGGTGACGCAAGAGGCTCGGACCGAACACGGTAGCCAGGTTCATCAGAGACATCCTGTTGACGTCTTGCATCTTTGAGACTCTGGAGAAAAATGATATATGAAGAAATGTCATAATAACTCAGTAGAAGCAGCATAACATACTATAGTGCAGTAGCTTGAATCTATCTCTCGTATCAGTTTCCTGACAGTTGTGTAACGACGGACCGTTGCAGGTGGTGCAGCAGGTACAGGAAGGTGTGGCGGTTGGGCTCAGGACAGGACTGCAGCAGGGACAACATGGACACCAGCCGAAGGTTCATGTCCTGGATTTCTACAGGGGAGAGAAACACACAGGTGAAGTTCAGCTCACATGGTTGAAAGAGCATTTCAAGAGTAAGTGGGGCGAAGAGTTAATTTATCAATGTCATTTAGAGCCCACGTTCTACTCTACAGTAGGTCAAAGAAAGAGGAAAATGTGATGTTTAACTTCATAGGGAGACATGTTTTGAGGGAATATGGCAGATTTCAGTTGAAAGTGTTTTAAATATTTGTGTAAATGGATTTTAAAAACTCCAAATTGAAGCGTCCTGTATATTGTAATGAACTATCCCTCTATGAATGACAGCAATTGGCCTCTGAACACAATCAAATACTTAATTTAGAAAATCTCATCAAGATGAAACACTCATTTAATCCCTCCAGGTTTCTGTGAGGGTTCTTACCCAGTGTCCCGGCCAGGCTGTGAAACATCTTCGTGGGTAGAAGCGGCTCGGGCAGCTCTCTGAAGTACAGTTTGAGAACACCAGAGACAACGTTCACGTCCGCACTCCTCAGCCTGGTTACTGCTTCACGCAGATCTGAGCGGGGGCAGAACCAAGAAGGCTGCGATCAACATTACTGTGTCGGCTTTTGGCGTCCGCTTCGATTCCAGGTGGAATTATATCTCAACAACTGTTGGATGGACCATGAAGTTTGGTTCACACATTCATGGTCGCCAGAGGATGAATCCCTCATGACTTGATTGACGCCCTGGCTTTTCCTGTAGAGCCTCATTGAGGTTTCTGATGCTGAGTCGATTAAGATAGCTCGACAAGCATTTGCATGTATTTCACTGAAACGTGGTTAAAACATTCATGGTCCCCGGAGGATGAGTTGCGAAGATGAAACTCTGCTCTGCTAGCATGGCCATAGACTGTCAGGAAGCTGAGGCCTTCTTTGTTTGAGCATGGTGACCCAGTGTCAAGTTTACAAAAACAAGTCAAAACCTTGGATAAACAAAACTCAAGGAATTGCGGACATGAGAGCCTGCAGTGTTTTTCTCTTACTGCTGTTGAACGCATCCTTGAGCGTGCCGATGTCACTGGTGGTTCCTGAAACCCGGTAGATGCCCACCTCGTCCATGCCTCTCCTCTCCACCTCCTCCACGCAGCAGCGCACCACGTGTGGGACGAGCACTCCCTCGTGTCTGACAGAGAATTGAAAGTATTCCAAAAAAAAAAAGTCATTTCAGATTCCACTCTTGCCACACTTCTGCTTCTCTTCAGCCCAAGTTCCCACACACAACAAGCCGCCTCACTTCTCAAAAGTAGCTGCACAAAACAAGAGGGAAATAAAACTCTCGACTAGACTGGACTAGACCGAACTGCAGTTTCAGTTTCAAGTCCTTTTCAGCAGCCCCGTGAGCCCAGACAGGGACTTACTGAGACAACGTTTCAATGGGGACGCAGAAGACAGGTTGTTGTTGCGCTGCGGCGCTGGACAGTTCAAGCGGGTGGGGACAGTACTTCAGGGAGAGGGTCACCTCCACCTGGCCAAGGTGCAGAGTCCGTCTCCTCCATCGCTGATTCAGGGCTTTAGAGTCCAACTGATGGACAAACACAAAATATTAGAAAACACACATGACAGCAGGTGGTTAGAAAAACACAATGATTATGAATTATTTTTTTTTTTTTTTTGGGTGGGGGGAATTATTTAATTATTTATTTACTTTATTTACTTAATTTTATTTCATTTATTTGTGTTTAGTTTTTTTTGTTTAAAAAACTCTTTTTCTCTTCACTTGTTATGTAGTTGTTTGTAATGTTTAATGTTCTGTGTTCTGTATGCTCTCTTGCATTGTTAAAATAAAATATTAAAAAATAAATTTAAAAATAAAAGAATTTAAAAAATGATTATGAAATGCTTTGGATGTGAATCTAGTGAAAATTATTGAAAACAATCCAAACCACAACTCATTTCAGCCAAATCCCTGCTCTACATTTTTTTAAATCTTTAAAGCAGCAAAAGTGGATATGACAAACATACATCCAGCAGCTGGGGGGGGCAACATGTTTCTGACCACCTGCTAAATACAAGTCCAATATTCACTCTCTCCATTTTAGTCTCCACCAACTCCACAAATGTCTGGCTCTTTAGCAACTAAATGCTTCATCGCGTGCACTAGCTAGTCGCCAACTTTATGTGTTCGCCGTTTGGTGTTTTGCAGGCCGCGTGAAGTCAGTTCAGTCAATTAAGTTTGTCTGTTTTGCTCAAAATAAGGGGCGATAGTGAACCCGAAACAGTAAAGTCATGGGCCGTAAAACCAAAACATTGGCGCTGAAAGACGCTGAAAAGTATTGTAGAGCTGCGGGGAAACTGCCGGTGATACGATAACAAATCTGAAGCTCGGTCCGTCTTCATACCTTGAGAGACGCTTTGCCCAGGACAGTATCGTCCTGTCCGTCTGACTGGCTCACGCAGAGCACCCTCAGGTCCTGCGCCCCGTCCACCTGGAAACACAGCTCCTGTTTGACAGAAGGACCGCGGCGTTAACGCCGCCGACGACAGCAGCGTCCTGAAGCTACAGCAGGAGCGTTCACGTCTGATTTAAAGTCTTTTGATCTGGTGTCGACTTTACTGCCACTGATCAGGTTTAAAGCGTGGCATGGTCCGGTCACACTGCCGACTTTTAAATCCTCCTGAAGCCTCACATCATGTCGGATGCTGTCTAGACATGAAGAAGTCATATAACCACAGCCTGGACTCCGGCTGGCGAATCATCTGCCTTTCATATCAGTTTAGCTCTCTTCTATTTCACGTTTGGGGTCAATTATCTAGTAAAAGAATAACAAACCTGGTCCCAATGTGGGTTGAGGCTGTGGACTGATGAGTGTGTCTGAGCTTGTTTATCGTAAAACTCATAGCCATCCACCTCCACACACACATACAGAGCTGAAAGACAAAGAACATCAACCTTTAACTCATTAGTTACTTAGCGTAGTTAACAAGGATGAATAAAATACTCCACATACAGGCTGGTTGCTGCAGGCCGCAGGCAGAGTGCACGGCCACGCTCAGAGTCCCACACAAAGACTTCTCGTCCTCTACTGGTGAGAGACAAAGACATCCTGAGGCTCACTGGGTTTAATGGTCCTGAACAAAAGTTGAAACTGAGCAAGATGAGAAGGACGTAGACAGTTTCGCAGGCCGGCATTAAAAGATCAACAGCCCACAGAGGCGGTGTATAGTGTTTCAGATGCAGGATGTGATGCGGTGCTGGGGGGGGGGAGAGGGCGGTGGATGGAGAGGTGGTTGGTCGTACCAGCGTGGGTGCTGTGGAGTGGTGGCTGCTGGGTCATTCTCAGTTTCACACATGCACTGGTGAGGGTCAGCAGGTCTGGAGGGACCGTTTCTATGTCTGATAAACAACACACAGAAAATAGAAGCACCAATCAGCTCACAGAGCCACAGAGGAAAGAAGAAGAAGAAACACCACTCGTCTTGTCACCAATAGGCTCGTTAGTAATGATCGTGCTTCTTTCTTTTTGACAATTTACAGACTTTTGATTGTGTATTACCTTTAATATTGCTATTGTAATATTAATACAGCACAGATCTGTTTGGCAGATCAACCTATCAGCTGTGAACGTACCGTCTTTGGTGAGTTTGTCAATGACTTCTCTCCATTCTTCAAGCTCATAGAGGGAGGACAGGAGCAGAGTGTGACTCTGCAGGAAGGCGAAGCAGATTGTTTTCATTTCGGTCGTTGGTCAGTATTCAAAACTGCAACTTCACTGGCAAATGACAGGCGGTGTATATGCATGCGTGTACCTTGCCACTGGGGCTGTGCAGCTCCAGTGTGTAAACAGGGGAGTGTGTGAGCAGCGTCAGCTCCGTTTGCTCCAGTTTCTTCCTGCTACGAGCCGCAAAAGCCAAGCCCCTGGACCTGTTCTTTACACAAACACATTTATATTTCACCCGTCTGTAAAGAAACACCACATTATAAACTCTGTGTATTTGCCAACATACTGCGTGTTGCCGTAGCTGCTGGCAGAGGAGGTGCATCTTGGTTCTTATGGCGTGTAAGCGAAGGTGTGCGTCCGGTGAACGTTCCTGGTCCGCAACCCAGCGGCGTTTGAGACCAGCGAGGGGCAGATACCAGCAGAACCTGTACTGCTCCTGCTTCCTGGAAGAATACATGCAGTGTGTTTTTTTTTTTTTTTTACCGCTGTGCCCAGTAGACCCCATTTCCCACAAGTCCGGCTTCTTTTCTCCTGCTGCGCTCACCCTCTGGTTGCATGTTTGGTTCTCGTGCACAGCAGGAGGTCGGTGTAGAGGAAGAGGTGACGCAGGCTGCGTTCCCCCTCGCTCACGTCCACCACAAAGCCGTCGCGCATCAGCTTACGCCTCTGAGTGACGCACAAGCACAACACGTTCTAGGGTGTAAGTATTTTTATGTACATCTTGGCTAGATATTTCTGTAAGCCTCACCATGCCGTGACTGAGCATGACCTCTCGTTTGCATTGTGAGCTCTCGTTGACACCAGACAGGAAGCTGCGGGACAATCTTAGCGCTTCCTGTAAGACGGCGTAATCGCCGTGCTCCTCTGGCGTCGTCTTCAGGAGGTCCTAACGAGATCACAGAGAGGTGGCGGAGTCAGAAACGAGCAGGAGATCCGACTCCTTGCCAAGTCCTGGGACTGTGCTCCAATTACAGTCCGTGAGAAATAATGTAGTCGTCAAATTGTTGACGCAAACGCAAAAGAAAGACGAGAGAATAACAGTGGAAGAGGTTCGAGAAGGGACTCGTTATCTCACGTGCATCACTAGTGTGGTCTTGGTTACTCTGTCCAAAGGCTTGTATAGCAGCGCTGCAAAGAACAAAGGCAACAATCAGACGCCGTCAGCCAACAAGTTACCAAAAAAAAACGAGTATTTACCTTCAAATGTGTATGTGGTCCGAGTTTTGCTCGAGCCGTTGCTGGACATCATGCTCTGGAGAGATAAAGTGAGACTGGTTGGGATCACCTTGTGCACAGCTTGTTACAGTAGGTGTTCACTCTGGATGTGAAGAGTTCGTGGTACCTGAGCCAGGGTTCGGAAGCGAGGGTCTGAGTGGGTGCACTTGCGAACAACTTTAACAGCTTCCTCGTAGTTCCCAATGAAGCCACCGTACAGCCCGAACTGGTTCACCTGTGACGGCAGAATAACACTATGATATGAGTGGAGGGGGGGAGGGAGGGGGGGGGGGTGAAGCAGTATCCAGATTTGGTGATTACCAAAATTAATTTCAATGTGACTCATTATCTCCATTTCTTTCCCAAACAAGGTGTCTGCCATGTCACGATTTCAACATCTTTTTAAAAAATGAAATATTAATGTTGGGGTTAGTCCCCACCATACATGTTGGGGGGTTTTCTTGTGTAGCAAAAATGGAATAAAACTTTTTATTGTGCAATCTTGTGTTGCAGAATGATAATAAATGAACCCTGAACCTGTTCACAAAACTGTAAATAGGCACATATGAACAAGGGGGAAAGTGTCAAATAAAAGTGAAAGGTCGTAGACCTTCTTCACATTAGAAATGGTGACATAGTTGTAACTAATAACATTGTTAATTGCTGCAACCAAACATGTGAATGTTATTAGTTTCACTTGTGCTTTTCCCTGTTGAGACAAGTAAAAAATGTCTGTTGTGAAAACGGCTTATGAATATGATTCATTTGGGAAATAAACAGTTCTTTGCAAGATGTGCGAGATCATGTCTTCATGACCAGACAGGGTAACAAAACAAATCCTGTGAAGTCGAGCTGGAGTGTTTTATGTCTTTTGAGTATAAAAACATGTTGGCTCCTTCTGTTACTGGATCATCAGTGTTGTTAATTAATCCCCAGGATTGTTAATTGATTGAAGGTGTTTTCACTCGTTAGGCCTCTTCTCTTTGTGAGAATACACAAACTGTGATGATTGACATCTTCCTCACTCTCCAACAGACAACATATTTCCTCATTATTATGAGTGCATGTCATTTGGTGCGCTAACTTAATTGCAGCATCACTCCACCCAGATGTGACCTGAGTTCAATCAGCCAAAATAACTGAAAACACCTGGGCAGGTGTGTGAAGCCACCGACGATTCCATTGCTAAACACATTTTATCCACACGTTGTGGAAAGGCTTTAAATTCAACATTTTAACAACGGTTTTATACATAATATATATTATGAATATTAACAAGATATCCCAAAAGTAACACTTTTTACAGTTTTCAAAGGTGCAATGTGTAATATATGTCCAGAATTTTTTGTTTGAACATTTAAAAAAACAACTGCATGTGAAGAAGTTAGCAAAGCAAGCTATTACCCAACTATGCGACAGCACGCGTGGAGATTCTAGGATAGCGGTGTTATTTTAAGCGGCTCTCAGAGTCTCGGCAGTTTGGTTGAACTTTGCACATTCTTGCCAAGCCGTTAGTCAGTGGTTGGCTTTCTTTCATTTTTTTTTTTAGTAACATGACTTAAATGGACCACTAGCCAGATGTAATCAGCACTTCTGAGCAACAAACTTTAATTTCTCCATCTTAGAACAAACGACAAATGTCAACCGACGCTCGTCAGAAAACAACCAACAGAGTGCGAGAGGTTTGTAGCTTTCATTGTAAATACTTGAGATCATATACACGATATTGTATCATGGGAATGTCGAAGATTTTATCTGCTGCGACTTTTAAAAGCTCTACAGATACGTGGTTTGTTTTTATTTTCGGCTAATGCTAATTTTTCAGCGTAAATAAGTCTAAATGTGACAATTCTTTGCCAAAACAATGACATTTCTGTATTTTTATACAACTTAGAGAGGAGGTGTGAATAGATAAATGAATATTGTGTGAAAAATAATGTGAGTATGTTACATTATGTGAGTTTTGGTGCCAAGTTAAAGATTCCTCAGGGGGGTTTGGTAGAACTTGGGGGGATTTGAACTCAAATCCTGGCAAAGATAAGAGTTCAAACCACAAACTGATGATTTGAATTCAAAACACTGGTCGTTGTGTTTCACTGCTTTGCTTTCTGTTCACTATCTCCGCCAGGTGATCGTGCGATCAGTCGCACCGCTGTGTCTGTCCGCGGCTAATCTCACATTCTTCTGCAGCAAACTGCATTATATTTTGGTTGGCCAGTTACGGCTGCATGCTCAAGAACCTCTCGTGGTTGTAGTGAGTCACACTTTCTCTATTTGTCGACTCCTCGCTCACTACTCTGTGTTATCACGAGTGCATCTCAGTCGCCCCATGAAGTGTAACATACGACGAGTTTGAGGAAAAACTGGTTGCATACATCGCTTCGTTTTTTAAGTTTGAATGAAATGTGTTTCAAGCTGCTTTGAAGCTCGTTGGCTGCGTACATCTGTTGTTAGTCAGCTCACTTTTATTGTTTTGTACGGTGTGTTTGGCGAACAGCAAAGGGAACTACCAGTACACACACATAAGATTGTATGGCGTGTCTTATACGACGACTTCAAGCCAATCGCCTGCATTCATCGACGCTTGTTTTTGAGTTTGAATAGTTTGTATTCATTCATTCATTCATTCATTCCCTTCATCTGGGCTCTCGTATGTTTCACTAACAGCCTGAACATGTGCTCTTTATCTTCTAATATCTGGAAGAAATATAAGTTCAGCACAGGTTTGTCTGCTTGCTCTGATTTAATCCTCTTTACACACACACACACACGCATTGCTGCACACACTCATGAAGAGAACTATCAAGAGCGCTACCTAAGCACAGGTGTCTTATAGGCTGTCATCAGGGCGCGGCACAGAGGAATCACTGCCTGTAGGCGGGCCTTGTTCACAGCACACGCTCGTAGCAGCAAAACCACAGATGGAACTAATTACATTAACGACGGCAGCACATCACTGGCACGGCTTCACTTTGGAGCCCTCGTTAACGTCATTATTTACACCTGTGATTTACCGAGGGCAAAATGTATGCTTTCAAATCTTGGTTTTGTTTTATTCATAACAAAACAATATATACTAACATATAGATGTAATAAATTGTATTTGTATTTGCATAAATGTACACAATACAAAACATTATATTCGGTAAAGTCATGAGATGTATGGATGTGTTAAAAATAAAAACTGAATTATAATAAAATGAAATAACATAACACAAAGCGTACACAGCATGAAAAAATAAATGATATAAATATATATTATATTTATAATATATATATGAAATTTAAAGAAAATCGAAAAAAAGGATTAATTTGTGACACCTTCCAGTGGATCAGTCTTAACGAGGTCAAACTATTTTTTAAATTCTTGTAGAAATTTCGGAGCTTACAAAAATACCAAACATGTCAGGCTAAGTTATGGGGATATAACTATGAAACAATGCACAGAATAAATAGCTCAATTTGATCGAATATTTCACGCAGCAGAATGAACTTTAAACACAACAATGACATAAAATGATTTTATAAAATCAAGTGAACATTTACGTCTGCTTTGGCTTCTATCAACTCCTGAGGGAAACATTTGTCTCTTTAGCTTATTTCTTAAGAACAGTGAAAAGTAGGTTGATAAGAGCGTTGAGAGTGAAACAAAACAGTAAAGTTACCGACCATGAAACCAAAACAACCAGCTGAAAGACGGTAAAATGCTCTGGCAAGCTCATGGATTCCCTAATTGAAGCGTGACACAGGATACAAGCACTGGAAGTTAACATCGTTAGTGTCCAGGCCAAAAAAAACAAGCTAAATTTGTTATTAAGATGTTACCCACAATGGTATTAAATTGTTTATAAATTGGCAACCCATTGACGGCGTCATTGTCTGGTTAGTACCAGCTGTGCACGGCGCATGCAGCTTTACGACGCCAAGAGCCAAAATGCTTTTTCTAGAGGTTTTAAATATGTTAAGTAACTTGTTCATCTGACAAAGCAGAAGCAGAAGTTCTTCTTTCTTTGCTTCGGCATATCCTTTATTTTTGTTGTTGTAGCGTAGTTTCACACGCACATCCACACACACACGTCATCTGCTTCATCTACTGGACTACCGCTGGACAACAAACATGAATTCATGCACTTTAGGGGAAACCTTGTTGAGCACGTTTCTTGGCGATAGAAATATGGCTTCGTGGACTTAAGTGGATGGACTCCTGTTCTATGTCGAGACCTACTAGAGAACTTACCATTTTCAGGAACAGGTCTCCCACCACCAGATTAAAGCCCGTGTAGTTCATCTCTCCGTCCTGCTTGGGACCACCGGGCTCAGTCAGCCGGGCCTTGAGGCCAGAATAGAAGCTTTGGTGCATGTCTCTGATCTCAGGCACCTGGTAGAAAACAGTCTGGACCTGTCGGCCGGACAGAACTGGCTGGGAGGTCCCGGCTGAGGCGCGCAGAGCCTTCATGGGCTACAGGGAAATAGAAGTTTGAATGAATTGAGCTGTACATGCAGGGAGGCTAAAGGTCAATTATTGTAAAGTTAGCATTAGCTGTATTCATTGGCCCTAACCAGTTGCCAGGCAGGACTCCAGGCAGTAAATAAATAGCCTGGCACATTATCCATCATGAAACATATTAAACAAACAAGTTATAACATGTTCATTTGTGTGTATTTGGATAGCTTTGGACAGCGACAGACCAGCTGTTTCCCACTGTTTACAGTCTTTAAGCTAGGCTAAGCTAACCGGCTGCTAGCTGTAGCTTCCATGAGAGTGGTGTCAATCTTCTGAGAGAGAGAAAAAAGAAGAACCTCATCTATGATGGAGAACACTCCATTTGTGGTTTAACAATGAAGCTGAAGAACAAAGACATTGGATGTTCTGCTTATAATCTTGTGTGGCACGCGAACCATATGCACGTGGCTGCTGCTCATACAGTAAACACATCCAACACAAAAGGGCCGACCTCCTTTACGTTCACGTCGAGTAGAAAACTTTTCTTCGTCTTCGGAGAGCAAGTTGGACTCGAAAGAAGGGTCACGTGCTGATTGTACTTCAGGCAACATGGTTTGAGGAAAAGTTTCATTTTTATGTGGTGACAGCAGAGCAGCAAAGAGGAAGTTTAACCGTAATATTGATTATGTTATTCGGGTTTTCCCCTTTTTTTGCAATATGGAAGAGCCCAGAGAATAACACGAGTTGAGGATTTAATGGTAAAATGAGGACACTTAGTTTAATTTGTGTGTGTGCTTGTTACCATCAGCAGAGTCTCCAGCTCTCTGAGATAAACCTCCTCAGTCTCCAGGATGCCTTTCAGGACCACGAGCCTCCTCTCCAACATTTCCTTCGGGCTGCATAACGTCTGAAATCACAGACATTCAACCCTTACGCCAAAGTCTGTCTCACAATACGGGGTCCAGACAATTCATTCGGTCAGCGACACTGCAAATGCCGCAACGGTCGTCGTTAAGGATGAAAACCTAAAAGATGAAGATGACTTTGAATCGGATAAACACTGACGATTGTCACGTCATCGCACTCAAAATGTATTTTTCTGTGAATGACTTTTTTTTTTTCAACATACTCGGGTCAGCAAGAACAAGGAAGTCAATGTCTCAACGTCAACAGAACACAACGGTTGGATTTTTGTATTCGGTTTTGTTTCCTGTCTGTTTTAAAAAGCATTTTCTGACAGAATGAAGGTCCGAAATAAGCTGGACATTGGAGAGTCTATGACTCCATGTATTGTTTTTTGTACTATGTAGAATTCTTTAAAATTCACTCAAATGTAGGTCGATGGACAGCCAATAGATGAGAGAACTTTTGCAAAACATGAGGTATAACTCGAGGACCTGCTGGTAGCGTTCTTCTTCTCTACATCTAGGATCCCTCTCTGTTTTACTGGTATGCCTCTCACCAAAATAAAAACGTTCTACGTCTGTAAAGTGAAGGAATGCAAACTCACGGGGGTGTCTGGGAAGTCTAAGCTCTCGGGGAGGAGAGGAGAGAGCAAACAGGACACTGCCTCCTCCTGGAACACGTCCTCCTCCAGAGCTTCAGTCTCCGCTTCCACTGCAACTGACACACAAACACACACAACACGCAGCATGTAGTAGTAGTGGTATGTACATAGTATCTGCTTGCACGCCTTAAACATTAATGTTCCTAAATGTACAAAAAGATAGCTGATCTTTGACTGAGGTGGTTTCGAGAATATATAATGCTTTGTTCATGAACCTTTTTCTACACATGCCAAACACAACGTCTCCCTCCCTCACCTGGTACATGCTGTGTCTCCAGATAACGCAAAGCCTCCTGGTAGACGTCCATCGGGGGCTCGGATGTCCTCATCAAATGCCCGCTGAGCTCTCTAGACGCAGCCTGAGAACACTTCCTCTTTCTGTAACGGGTGCACGAAAAGGGGAAAATACAAGCTTCCGTTCTGTCCGATAAACGCCGATGAGAAGTGGCACCTGCTGCTGTGATCCAGTCCCACAGTTGCACTTCACTTCCTGAAAATGAGCTGATTTCATCATACTGGTTGCAGAGTGTTTACTATCAAATCGTCACAACTGCATATTCCTTCATCGGTTTCTGAAAGTATGACTTGAACTAGTTGCTATATTACTGTACCACATTTTAATTCTGACCACAGCCTGCAGGGCGTAGTTTTTAAGTCTTAAAAATGTAAATATATCTAGTAATACACATGTAAACCACATCAAAACACGATGTAGTTTACAAGTAGAGTGACAATCAGTCTCAGTAATAAAATTTAACAGGACCTACTGCATATTAACAGCTAATGTAATTCACATAAAGACAATATAAAAAGTGCACAGCACACAACCTATGGAAATGTAATTAATAGTACTTTCTCAACCTGTAACCCCAAAATCATTCAATCATTTAAACCGAGACAAATACATCTTGTGTCTGTGTGTCGATGTTCAATGTTTTTATAGTGCAGCGCTGCCCTCTGCAGTGAAACAGACGTTAACACGGCTTCGTTTGTGCTCCTTCCGTTCTTGTGTTTTAGCCTAATTAGTTGTTGTCGACACAGTTCACAGCTTTTCTCTCTTTTTTTTTTGAATTCTCACTGGACTGACGTGACATATGAAACACCACCACAGCCCTGAGGCGCTCATTCGTTTCCTGTTGGGGGCGTTTAGACGGTGCCACTGCTGGTTGTGGTTTGTGGTGTCATGAAGCCACATCTCTTGTATGTGCTGACACTCCCTTTAAGGGCAAAATATCTTGTTCAGCCATGATGACCAACACGCCACATTTAACTACATAAAGTTGAGCTCTATTCACATTTTTGAAGATGTGTTACAAATGTATGATGGGCATTTTGTCAATTATAAATCAAAATATGAAAAAGCATCATTGGTTACTTCGATTGTGTTTCTGTCTGGTGTTTATTTGTGCGAACAAGCTGCAGTCTTGTGTTTAGAGCTTTGTCTGTAGTTTACATGGATGATGCTACAAACCTTCAATGATATATTTTGGCCACTTGGGGGCAGTAGAAACAAACCTTTTAAAGATGTGCTGGTGGCAAATAGTCTTCCTCATTCACATCCAGGAGTTATGGAGCAACATTTGATCATTAGGAGTGTGGTTTGTGTCCACCTTATGGAGCTAAGTTGTGTATGTGAATCCAATTCAATTAAAAACGAACTTTTGCCTCCATGTTTCCTTTCTGTGTGTCTTAAGGGATGTTGGATTTCTTTTGTCATTTATGCCAAAGCAGAGTATCTAAGAGGACTCTCTTTTTAAGGTCATGAAACCAAACAGATTTTTGATTACTGGGTTATTTTAACAGAATCCTAACTTGTTTCGTTTTTTCGTGAAGAATCCGACAGACGTCTTGGACCAAGATTTCATGAATCTGAGAAGAACAGGCAACAGGAAAGGCTTTAGCAGGAAGTGCTTTTAGTCCTGTTGATTACATAGCTGACCCGAGAGAGACTCGACTCCCCTTCGAGTGGGAGAGTCCACAGAGAGAGAGAAGAATGTTCCCCTTTCCCCTCATTTCCTCCCCTCAGTCACAGCTGCAACTCCTTAGTGTTTCAAACGGGGAAACTGTATCAGGGCTGAATATTAAATAAACGTCACAAACAATTAATGTGAGTACTACAAATCCATTACAAACGGAATGTAAAAATAGTCATAAATCAGGAGGAAATGCACACAGGCCGTCTGAAGACTATTGAGCTTCGGCCGCGGCATACAAAGGGAATAATTGCATTGCACACGTTGGGCTGTATTGTAGTGTCCAGATTTCGCCTTTTATTAGATAGCAGGATGTTGTTGTTCATATTTAACCTGTAACAGCGCACCTGGTTCTTTGCATTTGGATCAATATTATTAGCATCCTGATCTTAAGTGACTGAAAGGTGCTCAATAGACAGAGGCTGGTACACTTTACTATATCAATGCAAATAGTAGTTTCTGCCTCGGTAATGCCGAGTTTCACTCCTGTCCTTCCTGGGAGAGGATCTCGCTCTTTTCTCTTTTCTCCCCCTTAAAGGGGTTTTTGGGGGAGTTTTTCCTGTACCTGTACCTGTGTCGTATGTGTACAGATTGTAAAGCCCTCTGTGGCAAATTTGTAATTTTGGGCTATACAAAATACATTGAATTTCATATTTAGCACCTTTAATGATAATATACAACCGAGGAACTAAGCTAAAGAGCTAATGGTATGGACTTGGTTTTGATTTTACAACAAACTTTTAGTTTGATGTTTTACTTTACAAAAATAAACTTTTTGTGATATTGGAGAACATGGTTACTACATGAGAAGCTCCTGTTCATCTACCACATCCCTATTTGTTTGTTTCAACTTGGGTTCCTCTTTGTCATTTCTCTCTTTGTAGGACGCTACTCTTTGAAATATGACCTGCTATAAAACTCGCATATCAAAGCGCTGAGTCAGCCTCTTACTGTTCAAACTAATTGTTTGCACACATTTGTGTTTGCTTCGTGGTTCAAACATACAAACTAAATCAGGAACGATCCCATGAACATCAATCAATGGGTGTAAATTTCACAGGAACCCGTTTCACTCTCAAACATGCCGTGCCAACTGAGTCACGATTTTGTGCGGACATGTTGCAGCAGTGAAAGCAGTGATGCAATGTAGTTCAGTCTCTTCGTTATCTGTCGTTTGGTGCTAAAGCAGGTGTCGAACCAACACGAGGCTCAATAACCGCCTTTAGAAACTTTCACACGGCGAGAAAAGAGAGAAGTGAGAAACAGCGAAACGTTTGTGATCGAGACTCAACTGGAGAGTTTCAGCTGGTTGACAGAACAATGTGATTATGTTGAAGTTATGCAAGATGGAGCTTGTCGTCTGAAACAGATATTACTTTATTGGCCAGCGGATGTCAAAGGTCAGACAAGAACCTGAGCTACCGTTCAGTATGAAACATGCAATGTGTGTTAACATAGTATTCCACTCAAAACTTCACAGTGAATCTCAGGCTATGAACAAAAACAATATATTGCAAATGGCGCATCATGATCATAAAGCGTGTGGTTATGATGCCCAGTGCTAACTGCTAACGGTTGGCGTACATGTGATGCTGCTGTGCCTAAGTATACAGCTCGGTGGAGGCATAAGAACATGAAGAATACTAACTGCTACAAGGCAAACATGTCTTCTGGCCTCAACGGGCGTGTCCTATCCCCTGACGACCTGTGTGGTGACCACTGAGGTGTGAGTCCCCTGGTTGCTCCTGATCTTCAGCTCACGGTTCATCTGGCACCACACACACGGGTAGCACCAGTACAACTTACAGCAGTCGTCACAGCACGAGCCCTGAGAGAGGGGGGGAGAGGGAGAGAGGGGATAAATCCAAATGTTGGTGAAATGATCGACATATAGTCACAAGACAATGTTACTTATTTACGAAGAATTTAAAAAGTGCACTGATAATATTGCATCTATTTGCTGAGACTAAATGAGCCTGGCTGCAGCTGAGTGGCTGCAGCTGAGTTGAGTAGTATTATTAACTCATATTCTTTACCACTGCAGTTGGTGGAAACAAATTGTTCCAGCAGACAGATACGAAGCCACATTAGCATTCATTTGGAGTAATCTTTGTGTCAAACTGGTGAATTATTCTCCTTTTAGCTTCACTCTGGTCTTGAGGTTGAAGAGCAGTGCAGAGTGAACCACAACATCATCTCGCTTTTGACCGAAATTACTCAAAATTTGCTTTTTACACATTTTTATAAAACTACGAAAAATGAAAACACAATTTCTGCCTATAAAATAAATAATTTCTCCTAAAATAATTCCCTTCAGTCAAACCTTGTTAAACGTATTGTGTCATGAGCTCTGTAATTTGAGCAATCTCAAACAATCAGTTGCTCTCATAACAGCTGACATTTCAAAGGACTACGGGACAAGGCTATAAACTGGAGGGTAAGTTGATATTTGATGATGTTTGTATCAAACCATGACTACTTCATTGTGTGCTTTACCGCGGGGGGAATGCTCTTACTGCAACGCGCTTCACACACACCGGCTCTTGTGTACATTATGTAAAGTGCACAAGTCCACAGAAAAAAAAGAGAGGCCTTCAAAATCAGTGATGCAATGAAAATGAAACACACTTGTCCCCCAACACTGAGTACTTTTCGACTGTGACTTCCCTTATGTGCCTTACTCCATAACTATGTAAAATGTTCATTTTTGTTTCAATACTAGTGCTGGGCAAGTTAACGCATTCATTAATTAACGCCGACAATGATTTTATCGGCGTTAATGCATTTTTTTTAATTAATTTTTTTATTTTGATAGTCCGTTGCTCTCTGGCAGCGGTGGAGGAAGTCTCCAGCAGACTACGTTGATGCAGCGTGTGGGAGAAGTATAGTTGGATAAACAAAAGCAAGACAAGCGAACAAAAGCCAGAGAAGTGGAGACAAACCGCAGCTGATTAGTATCGATTCGTATTCGCATCGCGTTTGGTGTGAACGCACCTTTAGGATCGCAACGAATGACGGCATGTATGAGCCTCAAGAATGAGCTAAGAAAGTTAGCGGAAAGATTAATGTGAGACAACATCCGGTTTCTTCAGAAGAACATCCGGTTTTCAGAACAAGATATTTCAGAATAAGATAACAAAGTATGAATTATATTCACATGAGTATACACAAGTATAAAACATGCTACCTGCACCTAATACACCTCAATTGTGCGTAAAGCGTCTTTATGCTTTGATCGCTGGGTCACCATCATCACCTCGGAGTTACAGCATTATATTTATGAACAGTAGAGCTGCTGTCACATGCTCTGACTGTCATGAAGACATACATTTTTGCTGAAACGTGCTGAAACATGCTATGTTGCACAGCCGTGGAACGTTTCACATACAGTCACACACTGAGCACAGATAGTGAAGAGATAGAACTGCTGCTGTGTAAAAGGAATACTGCTGTTAAAAAGCACCTACTTTGCAAACCAAATGGTATTGCCCTTTTGTTCATATAGCAGTACTTTAAAAATAAAAGTGCACAATACACTACTTTTTAATTCACTATTGAACTTTGCCATAACAATGCGATTAATCTTATTTACACGACGGCATGCCATTTCTGTCTCTACATGTTCGCGTGTTTACAATTCTCCTCTGCTCTCTGTATCGCGCACGGCGGACTTCCGCCGCGATGCGCTCACACACACACACACACACACACACACACACACAGAGACACGTGCGGGCACACTCCCACCAGCGGACAGAGTGCACGCGTCGGAAAATATGACGCGGGAACCTGCTGAAAAGCAGACAACAATATCTGCGTTTTTTTAAACGCTCCCATGTGGTGAAGATGGCAACACTCGCTCTCCTGCGAGTAGCAGCCGGAGTAGCTCTCCTGCTCTGCTGTGTGGTTGTCAGCAAATATGCACATTGACTAGTATTTAGAGAGAGGAAAGTGAGGAAGTGTGGCACCTTACAGCTGCACTTAAAGGTAACCACCTCAACCACAGCTTTTTTTACTGGATGTCATGGGTAGTTTCTACTCAGGAACTTACTCACTTTCAGTTAACTGTTTCGCTGCGACTCGAGACATTAAACGACCCCACTCTTTACCTTTATGTTTCTGAGAATAAAACTCATCAATTACTACATGGAGTGATTTGTGGAGGAAAGACGAAACTCACACTCACTTCAACGGTCAACGGTAGATTTTCCAAAATTACAAAAACCTAAATTATTTAAATGTTCTCACTACGGGTATCAGTGGTGGCTAGAGTTCAATTAACCCTTCGCTAAGCCCCGCCCATTTTTCCTCCAGCCATAGCCGCCACTTTAAGCGTGCACCCACTCCCCAAATGTAACCCCCCTCCCCTCCCTCCCCTAAGCCGGCCTTACAGGGATGTTGTGGCGATCTCTGATGGAGGAGCGGAGTATGCAGGACACCACACAGCAGACGTCCAGGAGTGGCATGCAGCAGCACCAGCCGAAATCACCGGCCGTCTGACACTGCATGCAGGGGAAGCACCAAAGGCCGCAGCAACCTTGAGGGCAGAAGAGGAGAGGGGAAAAACAATATATGAATTCTGACTTTATGTGCTGAATATTGTGGCTAATATTGAACATCTAACACTCCACGAAAGCTCACTGCAACTCCACCTTCTGATGAGAATTGTGTGAAATAATCAAAAGCTCCAGAACAGCTACTAAATGGATCTCGTGGTGAGATTGTTTTCTTAACAGATGCCGCTCTGCCACTCATTTTATGGATTTAAACCACAGGCTGACGACCGCATCCTGTTGAGCTAAATGTGAAAGATTGGTGAGCAACATTGTTGTGGGGCTGACTTACAGGTGCCCATGTCACTGCAGCAATCGCACATGCCAGTGCTCCATGTGCCGGGGCTTTGTTGTGAAGTGGTCATTGTCACCACGTGGGACGGCTGCTGGTGGACGACGGCCATGCCTGGAGGATACAAAACAGAAATGGAGAAACCGGGAGGGGGCACAGGGGACTTGTCCGTACACACTGGAATCGCTGGCATTCTTATGCTTCGTTAAGACAGGTGCATGCTGGGAAAGGTGACCGCACCTCTGCACTCGTTGACCATGTCTTTATAATCTTGCAATCATATTCCTTTGGGTTAGAATTAGTTAATGTATCTTCACAGTCGCACATTCATAAAGCTATGAATGGTCATATCATGTATGTTCACGCAGAGGCCTGCAGCAGTGTCGCCCAACGCTGTGTCCCAAAGGAACAAGATGTCCTTTGTGCAGACGCTGCCGGAGGGACTATGGAACACATACGAATGTGTAGTTGAGGTCAGGGGTTGTGCAGAGTCATTAGAATACAGATGGTACAAAGCCTGGGACTGAGCAAAGCTTAATCCAAACAATGCGCATGCACCAAGAATTGTCAAAGAAAAGATGTAGGCCGTTAAACCGTCTCCATGATGAGCTTTATGAGCGGAGGAAGAGCGGCCATTAGGTCCAAATCTCTTGTGTTCTGTGGGTGTTCGCTACTGAGTTCATTTTAGTGAGAATCCTGTGGTTTACAGTATTTCTGCCTCACGGTGTTGTGGGATATTTAGCTTGCAGGACACGTGTTCTTGTATGGTTACTTCATCCATTAGCAATATTATTTCTGAATAGTATGTAGTTCAGGTGTCCAGTCTTACAATAAGTCAAGAAAAAATAGAAATGATATCTGATGCCACACAATCAATGCAGTTAAGATGGCCACCTGTTTGTGCATGTGCTTTATGTTTGCACAATTTAAATACTTCACAGTAAACTTGAATGTATGCTTGAATTATTTGATAGTTCACTCACAACTATATAAAAAACCAGTTGTGTAGCATTAACCTAATTAGCTTGGCCGTAATATTTTTGCTCATGTTAGCTCTGTCAGATGTGGCACTTCAAGGTTCAAATAAAACCTTCAAACGCTCAATTTTGAATATAATTTATTTTCTGAATCATAACAGCAGCTCCAGCAAGCACGACGTTCCTCTGTCTTTCATTCCGTCACATATAAATCACAAATTCATCGTGGGCAGAGTTTCAGAAAGATTCAAGCCAGCTAGCTAAGGAGCTAAATTCAGAAATTCAAGCTAGCTGCTGACATGTGCTCACTATATAGGGTCAATTTTAAGTTTTCATTTTTTACGTTATTACCATATTATTTGGCAATTT
Organism: Lycodopsis pacificus; assembly: GCA_028022725.1. Taxonomy (NCBI): domain Eukaryota; kingdom Metazoa; phylum Chordata; class Actinopteri; order Perciformes; family Zoarcidae; genus Lycodopsis; species Lycodopsis pacificus. Next base: position 10,837,374 of record CM051710.1, on the reverse strand, counting down.
TCCTAACCGACTGGACCCGTGCTCAGTTTTTAATATCTTACAAAAAAAACGGCGGAGCTCTATATAACTGTTAATGTATATTTGGTTAAATTAATTCGGATCAAGCTAAGCTAAGCTAAGCTAACATTCATTTGCCACTTTAACGTTAGCTTTCCCGTTGCATTCCTTGAAGTTGTAATACATCAGGGTGAATCATGAAGAAGTGCGACGCAGGAAATGATGTGAAGTTACCCATTGCTCTGTTGAAACTGCAATGTAGCAAATATAGCAGTCAAATAAAATACAGTGTTTGATATAAATGTTTTTATTCAAATACGACTGATAGTAATTGCGATTTTACACTTTAAGTACACTTTTTTTTTTTTTGTTTAAGCAATATAAAGTTATGATTAATGTGGTCACGCTGTGCGCTAGAACAAGAGGTATGAGGAACTCAAAGCATCTCCTTTCTAACGTTGATTAAAAGTGCTTTATCGTGTTTTGTCCCTGCAACTGAACTAGCAAGTGTATTGCACCTCATATTACATTATTATAAGCTCCCTACAGCCTCAGCACCAGTCAAAGACTAATTCTTGCTCTATTTACGCTACAATAAAATACTTTTTCTTACCTTTTATCTGGTTTCCGTGAGCTGTGTAAAGAATCAAGAGAAGGTTCTGTATATTCAGCACCGAGCTAAAGTGTGTGAGTGGCTTTGTGTTTCTGTTTCTCGGTAAACCCGTCCCCCTCTAATCCCTCCCACGCGTGCATCGTAAATGGTCGCAAGGTAAAAAAAAGAAAAAGAGAGACCGACAACAAATCTGTTGAACTAACAAGCAGGAGTTTGCATCTGACACGTTCAAGCGGATGCAAGTGCATGAAGATGCAAACTAACAATTTGCATGAGGAACAAAAACGAAGCAGACCACTCACAGTTATCAGTTGATACAACTTTATAAAGCATTGTTAAAAGTGTTTTGCTGCTGTAGAAAGTCCATTTAGTGCAAGATTGAGACATAAAAGATTTAACTGTGCTTACAAATGATGAAAGATAATAAAACAATTTAATTGAATAGATGCAATTTAGTTTTATTACAAACTACTCCATGTGTAAAATTATATGGGCATGAAATAGCAAAGAGGAGGATTTAGGATTACTATTCCTGAATGGCTGCTATACTATGAGCAGGATTAATATTGTCATGCTGGATCAAAGAATAAGATATGTGAGAGGCAGTGGTGTGTGTGTATGTGTGTGTGTGTGTGTGTGTTATATTAACATTAATATTACAAGAGGAAACACATCCTGCATCTGAAAATCCCTCGTCTCGCAATAATATTTCCATTCTTTTTTTTGCATACCCTTTTTAAATAAAATGCCAAATGACATAAACAAATGTGAAGTTGAGGGCACGTGAGGACAGCCGGTTGACGCCACCTGCAGGTCTGTGGATTCATTGTAGAGAGACAAAACCAATACATTACCATACATCATACATCAGTTTTTGCGAGGACATGTGTGTTGCCGAAAAAAAACCTTCTGCACATACAACAATAAACCCTGGTTTACTGAAAAACTCAGGCAGCTTCATCGGGCCAAGGAGGAGGCTTACAGAAGTGGGGACAGGGTCCTGTACAACCGGGCCAGAAACACACTGACGAGGGAGATCAAGGTAACAAAGAGGAGCTACACTGAAAAGCTGGAGAACAAGTTTTCAGCCAACGACCCCTCGTGAGACCCCCCCCCCCCCCACTGAGGCCAATCACCAACTGGCTGACAAACCTGAATGTTTTCTATTGAAGGTTTGATAAGCCTACTCTCACACCCCCACCTGCCCCATTATCATCAAACAACCATCTACACCCCCTGCCTCCTCCTCACCTCTCCCAACCGACCCCCCCACCGGCACTGAGGATCTGCGAAGAGGATGTGAGTCAGCTCGTCCACAGACAGAAGATCAGATCAGGAAGGCACCAGGCCCATCTGAAGGACATCACAGGGCCCCTGCTGGACCCCCTGCAGTTTGCCTACCGTGCAAACAGGTCGGTGGATGATGCAGTCAACATGGGACTGCACTACGTGCTGCAACACCTCGACTCCCCAGGGTCATATGCAAGGGTTCCGTTTGTGGATTTCAGCTCTGCGTTCAACACCATCATCCAATACTCCAACCCAAACTCTCCAGTTCTCTCCAGTTCACTGTGCCAGCCTCCACCTGTCAGTGGATCACAAACTTCCTGACTGACAGGACGCAGCAGGTGAGGCTGGGAAAAATCACATCCAGCACCCGGACTATCAGCACTGGCGCCCCTCAGGGATGTGTGCTCAATTAACCCTTCCCTAAGCCCCGCCCATTTTTCCTCCAGCCATAGCCGCCACTTTAAGCGTTTGAGCACACAGCACCTTCTTTCTCAACGAGGAGGATCCCAATCTCAACGTTGTGGAATGAGTCATCATCATCCGAGTCCTTAACAAATAATAAAAATGTAAAAACACAATTATGACATTTCTCATTAAATAACTATCAATAATATTAAGCAATGTAGCCTAGTTACAGGCGAATCAGACGCATGAGGGAAGGTGTGAACATTATTCTATAAAACTATGCTCACAGGGTTCATCAAATAATGGTGACAGTTCTAAATTATGCTGTGATGGTCCTTCTAGATCAGGGGTGGGCAAACTTTTTGGCTCAGGGGCCACATTGAGTTTTAAAATTTGACAGATGGTCCGGGCCAGTAGCAGATGAATGGAGTGTTTGTGTGAACTAATATAAATTAAAGTAAAAGCCATGACCTAAAAAGTAACTTGCATTTAATTTCAGTGGGAACAGTTGGTCACCCTTTTTAACCAGTGCGTCAACATTTGGTGTCAGTTTTGGTTGTGGCAATTCTCAGAACTAATATAAATTACAAGTAAAAGCCATGACCTAAAAAGTAACTTGCATTTAATTTCAGTGGGAACAGTTGGTCACCCTTTTTAACCAGTGTGTCAACGTTTGGTGTCAGTTTGGTTGTGGCAATTCTCAGAACAGATCTGAGGTTTTAGTGTAAAGGTTAATGACTGTGGTCTTTTTAGCAGTTTGATTATTTGAAGGGATCATACAAATATTTGACTGTCACATCTAACATTATCAGAGCTCTGCTCTGTAAAGTCTTTCCTTGTCTCTCCTCCCTGTGTCACAGTGTGGGTGCCTCTCACTGGCGTCAGGACATGTATCAGAATACCCTTATTTTATTGGTTAAACTGCATCACGTGACGTGATTTACAACGCATTGGTCGGTGTTTTTCCTGCACAGCTGAACAAAGTGCCGTAAATGCTAGAAAGGAGCGTGAATAACTCCGCTGCATAAAGCAAAGTCCACTGAAAACGGGTCCGCAACGAACCACCAGTTGAGAATCACTGGTCTGCAGGATCGTGACGAGCGGTGAACAGCTGTTTGTGTGGCGTGTCTTCCGTTTCTTCCTGTTTCATTCACCTACATTCCCCTGGGTCCTAAGCCCCTCCCTGTACAGCTTGTTATCACCCTCTTTGCACCAACGTACATTTATAACAAATACCACGCATATTATACGGTAATCAGCGTTGCATATGTCAAACTCTATCGGTGCATCTCCGGTCTGTCTTTGCTCATCCTGCATCGCTCTGCTCTGTTCTTTAATGTAACGTTAATGGAGCGACGGAGCCTCTCCCAGCTGTTAGCAGACTGTTGTGCAGTACCCAGCATGCAGTTCGGCAGTGAAATTTTATAAATGTACAATTATTAGTGTTACAAATTGTTTATGTGTCACAGACTGTTGTGTGCTGTGGTATTTTTCTCTGTTAAAGAGCGTTAGTTGTGGGTTGTTAATTGTTGTGTTATAAAGTTATGACCATGACTAGAGTTCCCTCTCAATACATATAAGACAACTAGCGCTGACAGCGGCAAAGAATACATTTAGCTGCCTGTTGAAAGCAGACAGCAGTTGTTTCGGCTATGCACCGGTATAATGGTGTGTGAAGAATTCATATCATACTGGAAATAAAAAAACGGTATACTGCCCAGCCCTAGTCTTTATTATAGTTTGGGCAATTTTGTACCAATATCTGACGGGCCGGATTAAAAGGCCCACCGGGCCGTAGTTTGCCCATGCCTGTTGTAGATACTCTTTCAGAAAGTAAGAGTTACTTACAAAGGCTGGTTTGTAGAAGTCTGTGGGACTGTCACCAAGGATTACAGGAAGCCCTCTCAGCACCAGTGTCCGAACATCAGTTGGCTCTGTAGTCTTTTGGGGAAAAACACAAGTTACACAGTTAGAATGACAAGAAATGAATGATCTATGAGAAAGCTGAACCAACCAAAGACAATTTTGATTGTAACTACTACAGTATACTTTCTGTGTCATGTCATTACATCAGCTGTGAAAAACAATGCAAATGCATAATGGACATGTACCAACCTTGGTCTGTTCAGAAAGATGTGCCAACAGCTGCCCAACGTTCCCTCTTTTCGATTGAAATATGTTGATAAGCCGATGACTGTGCCGATCAAGGCTTTCGTAAAATTCCTGCTTGAGATTCTTGCCCACTATCCAGTTGAACTCCATGCACAAATGTAAAGTACAGAGAATGCTCCAGGATCACATTTCAAGACTAAATAATACTTTGCCAGTGGGCGTGAGGTGAAGCCACCTGCAAAGTAGTGCTGGAAAAACACAAATAAATGTCCTTGCTGGATTTGAAATGTTCATTCTTTCGATAATTAATTAGCCTCCTTGTTCCATCCACAACCACATACAACTGACCAATATCCCACCCGTCAGACCTTCTCTTCATTGGCTTTGGCAAGAGACATCAAATAATGATAAAATGACATATATGCAAAAACATTAGCACTATAACTCTCTTCAACATACCTGATCTTCTGTGAAAAGCCCAGGCCAGCGTTCCAGCATCATGTGTATGGCAGGTTCAGACTCCACCACCTCTTTTCTTCTAAGTGCAAACGTCAGGTCCATCTTCTGGGCCTTCTGGTGAATTTTTGATAAGTGGACCTTCATTAAGGGCATTAATGGAGTTAAATGTGCACAACCATTCTTGGTCTAAACAAGGAAACGGTACAGTTCTAAGGTAGCTCCCATGTTTTAACCTGTAATGTTTTAACAGGTAACCCCTTTTCCCAGTTATGAACTCACAGTATTTGCACTGCCACTGCATTATTCACAAGAACCTGCAAAAACAAGAACAAGAAAACGATTAGCTCAACATTAAATTCAACAACCCAGTTACATTAACTCCACTGCATAACGTTACCCAGCCTCTGCTAATAACCAACTAATGACCTCGTGCCTTGAGAAGCTAGCTAAGTTACTGCTATAAATGCAATAAATAACTCCTGTGCAACCTAACCAAGCACCATTTTGAAAAGCTAACGTAACGTTATCGTCAGCTAGCTTAAAACACAGCACACGCAAACACGTGTTAAAGTTATAAACTGGAGCCCACAGAAAATCGTTAGCATGCGAACACTCAGCTAACGTTAGCGTTTAGCTTCACGTTACTTGTTGAAATAAATGCTCCCAGAATGATATCTAACGTTACAGTCAATATGGTGAGAGTTACACACTCGCCATTCCACTTGGTTCAAAGTTGTTTCAGAAATCGGTTTCGCGCTCGGACGCAGGACGAGCAGACTCCTCTGGGCTCGTGACTGCGCTGCACACTAATGCTCAATCGAGTGAAATTCAAACGCCCCCCCCCCCCCCCCCCCCCTTACAGAAACGTAACCTACCAAGTTATCTCTGCTAAACATGATCAGTGCACTCAATAATTCAGTTGATTAGTGCAAACTACTAAATATATTTAGTAATGACACAGTTGTTTTACAAAACACGAAAGTATAAGTAATGACTACTGAAAAGTTTAATTTGAAATAAATTCGGGTCAAAGGGCCGGTTGTAAATGTAACTACTCCTAACATATTGGTAAATAACTGTCTCTGCATTTGATTATTGTTTTTTTCAAGTGTAAAAAGATTGTACATGCAGTTATATTAATGTAAAATATATTTAAGCACATTTCTGTTATAACTTAAATCCTTTTAATTGAGGGTTAATAAACCCACATTACTCTATCAAAGATCAAACTTTTAAAGAAAACGGCAAAGACAAATATCAAACACAAGTTATGCGGTTGCACAATCCCCCGTGAAGTATTTCATGTGTTTTAAAGCCACGTTTAAAGTAGTCTTCAATGTACTCACAACACATTTCCATGTCAAATGTAGGGTAAGCAGCCAAAGAGCTGCTTCTATGACTGTGTGTTTAAGTATCTCATCATTTCGACTTTCTATCTCATAATTATGACTATGGGGATATTTTTATTATCAAGTCTAACTGTTAATTTCACGGTTCAGTCAAATTCGACGCATACATGGCCAATAAAGCTGATTCTGATTCTGATTCTGATACGGGACTGAAGCTGAGGACTCACCACGCCATGCTAGCGACCCTGTGAGGCTGCGGAGATTATTACACAGGACAGGTGAAAAATATAGTTTGGCCTGACAGTGGCACATTACCAAACCGGTTCAGGCTCAGGTGTCCAAAGGGGTCTGGCAGGGATAGCCCCAGGGCCCGGCTCCTGTCACAGGCCCATGGACACCCAAAGAAAATCCCACACAGGTGGTTTTGATTAGTCTGCCTGATTAAGGAGTCGGTGTGCACACACACACTGATGTCTCCCTCTACTGCCGGCTTTGATGCAGGACAAGTGACAGCTTTACTATTAGTATTGTGAGAAGGAGGCCTGGCACCATGCAACCCAGTAGGCCTCTGATTGGCCAGCTGTTCCTACTCACACCAGAAGGTGGCAGCATAGTACAACACATAACATCTGTCTGTTATCCTGTCGCTGCTCTGTGGGAAGGTGAAGTGAAGTGTACAAATAGAGAGAGAGAGAGAGAGAGAGAGAGAGAGAGAGAGAGAGAGAGAGAGAGAGAGAGAGAGAGAGAGAGAGAGAGAGAGAGAGAGAGAGAGAGAGAGAGAGAGTCAGTCTTCAGTGAGACAGCAGTGAGAGTGGATCATGCGGCGGACAATCTCTTTATCCCATCAACTCCACTGGCAACTATCATCTTCATCATCATCATCATCATCCTATAGATCCAACCGATCCCAGTTGAGGAATAATGTCAGCAAACAACACCACTAGGTCAACACAGGTGGGCGACTATACCTGCGTGCGCTTTTACGTGTCCACCGTGTCCTTCTCGGTGCTGCTCTTCTTCAACCTCGTCATCAACTGGACCATAGTGCGCGTGAAGCGGCTCCGGAGTCACGCCCGCTTCGTGCTGGTGTTCCACCTGCTGGTGTCCGCCCTGGTTCACCTGGGGATGAGCAGCGTCTTCTACTACCAGATCCACCTGGACGCGCGGCCGGTCCGCTCCGCGTGCCTCGCCATGATCACCGTTTTGATCAGCAGCGCCTCCAACATCCTGCTGACGCTCACGGTGATGGCTTTGGACCGCTACTGCGCGGTGTGCCACCCGATGCGCTACACCTCCGCGTGCGCCTCGGGCCGCTGGCCCTGGCTGCTGGGCGCGCTCACCTGGCTCGTGGCTTTGGTGATCCCCCTCAGTCTGCTCCTGCAGCCGGACTCCCGGGCCTATAACGGGGCGTGCGGCCGGGATCAGCTGAGGAAAGGCCAGCTGCAGAAGGTGCTGTTCATAGGTCTGTGCACGCTGCTCATCCTGTACAGCTACGTGCGGATACTGGTGGAGGGGCGGCGGTTGGGGGTGGTGAACCGGCGCAACCGGGCCGGGTGCAGGACGATCGCGCTGCACGGGAGCCAGCTGGCGGTTTACATCCTCCCCAACTTTGTGAACTTCGTGCTGACGGTGATGATCAACCGGAGCCTCATCCAGCCGGAGACCAAAGAGCTGTCGGCCGTGGTTATCTTTGCTTTCTTCAGCCTGGCGCAGTGCGTTGCGCCGGTTGTTTACGGTTTGCGTAAAGAGGAACTTCTGGAGCACTTGAGTCACAGGTTCCCCTGCTGTTCCCGATACTTGAAGAGTTTCCTCGGCTGGACTGTGCGCGCCAGTTGGCCACACACCCAACACATAACACGGTACGTCCCAGCCTCCATTAGAACGAGTCTTTACTTAAAACCAGGGTACCGTTTTCTCTTTTGGTACCGTTTGGAGCAACTTTTGGGTTGCCAGGCTGTGTAAAACCGCACTTGCTGGTGAGTCACAATTGGTGGCATTGTTAACAACTTGGCAACCCAAATTTGGCATTCTGTTTTACAATGATGAATAAAACACACAATTATTTATTAACCAGTAATAACAACGTGTCAGAAAATGGTATCAAAGTGGGCTGAATGTCTGAGCACGTGCTCCTTTACAGATTCATGGGGACGTTTGCATATAGAGGAAAACATAGTGGAGGAAAAAAATCCTCCACTACATTTCCACTCCTGAAGTTAACACTGTCACATGAAGTAATATGAAATGACTGAACACAGTACAGGGGAAATACCTAAATTCCAAAACGAATAGGTTTTTTTTCTGCTCATGCATAATAAGCAATAACCCACAAAAACCTAGATGATAGCAGCTGTCAGAGCAATGTATGTCCTCTTGTGCCCGCTTTATTCAATTTGAATGTTTGACCTGAATGTCGGTTAACCAGAACACACATTCACACACAGTCATTCAGAGACAGTTTTTGGGCAAATATGCTCAGGGGCACCTGTAACTGTAGTCTCATATTTAATAGACGTAAGAGTGTGACCAAACAAAGTAAATACACAAGTTATCTCCTAAAATATGCTGCTTTAGATTTGTCTCTGCTGTTGGCCTGTCATTGTTTATCTTAACTAAAACACTTAACATTCAAATACATTATCAAATCCAAGTCCAGACACTTAAGTAAAGTGTGAATTCAACAGCAAAAAAATAAGTAAAATCTCTTTGAAGAAGGTGATTAATGACAAGATAAGGTCACTTAATTGAAAGAAAGCTGTGAAAGTAAGTGATTTGTATATGGTTCAATATCACGATGACTACTGTATGACGAGTTTGGGCATTTCTTGCATGATACGAGGATGATTTCGTAGTAAGAATATTTCCCTTGTAAGTGTTGTACATTTCCCCACAACACCACAGAAAGGGGGCACATGAGCTCATTATAGGGCTAATTCAGGTTCTTTTTGAATTCTCTTTTTCCCCCTCAGGGAGCGAACACTGACAGCACAGACGATCATCTCCCTACAGGCCTCACAAGCCCCAGAGGAGGAGGAAACAAGGCCAATGGCGGGTCAGGAGTTCCTCACATGACTGAGACTCATGTCAAGGAGGTACAGACTTTGCTTGATGGGGAAAAAAGTATAGTTCCAGGATCCTGACTGCCACATCAGGAACATTTGGATAAGTGGCTGAGCTCGGACCGGAAAGGAACTAAAGGAACCGCCTTGGACACGATAATCCTGTATGAGGTTTCTTCCGCACCAGAGGAGGCTAAGATCTGATCTTGCATCATTGTCACCACAAGACATCAGCACGTTGCTCTATTTGTGACTTTTTATCAGTGGAGCACTCATGCTGATTCACATCGGTGGCCAACAGCAGAAGTCAGCATGGGTTTCACAAGAAGTGGGCAGTTTTCTTTTGGTAAATTTTCCTGGCTGGTCCACGGGTTTAAGCATCAGGTCCTCAGGTCTCTGACCTCAAGGCCACAAACGGCCCTCCACCGGGATAGAGGATACACTTCGACATATCGTCTGGGGAAATGTTTCCACCTGTTCTTAACCTTGTGGATATATATAAAAAAAGAAGTGAGTTTAATAATGGCTACTTGAATATTTCCAGCACCGTTAAAACCCAGAGAGAGGAGGACACACGCGCTTCGCTTTCTCTAATTCGCTGAGAATTACATGAGAAGATCGACGGCACTCTCTGAGATCTGTATGGGGACGGATGGACAACAACGTTGTTGGTTTCGAGTATCAATAAGAACAAAATCAAGACGATCGATACCCATAAAAATGGATCTATTTCCCGAATGATGACATTCTGGGCACATGAACGCACAGCAGTCATCTAGTTAGTTCATTTCAACACAAATAAAAACATGTATTTACCGTTAAAGGCATTTTTCACGTTTTAACATGCATGTGATTAAGTAATAAAAAGAATAGTGAGGAAAAAATGCCCAATGTTTGGCAAATTGTTTGGTGGTAATTCAACATTTTCAGAGGTAAACAAATTCTCTCCTCCACCTGATACATCAGCTGCTCTAAATAATAAATGACAAATATGAACATCAATATCATGGTCCGGCTCTGGTATGTATTTGATCAAAACCAAACTGAGCTGAAAGGGAAAAGTCGCCATCTTTGTTTGTGGATGTCCAATCAGTGTCGGTTTTAAATGCAGTGGATGGAAGTGCGTTGTTGAACGGTTGCTGCTGAGCTCGTCAGTTTAGTTTTAGTCAGATGGAGAAACACATTCTGGGGAAATTCTCAAAGCTTGAACCGCAGCGCTTGTGAGGCGCCAGCACCGCCTTCACTATCTCTCAGTCTCGCACCCAGCAGCAACACTTATCAAGTCAAAGTGCATCCAAGTGAGCAGGATGGAGAGAAAGCACCCAGCAGCTCTCTGGTGGTAAAGCTCTTACTGGCTGTCCTCTTAGGCGTTAATGCCATGGAAGAGAGAAGTGAAAGCCATGTTGCAAGTTGTTGTGTTTGGAACAGAAACAGAAAGTCAGTTTGGCGGGAAGGTGAGTAGAAGTGCATCAAACGGGGGTTTTTCGTTATCACCAGAAATACATATTTAAGAATCTGGACTTTACAGAGACAAGAGTTGTATTGAAACTATATTCAAGAGACAGGAAAACAGACAGATGAATAGATACTTTATTTATTAATCCCAACAGGTAGAACCAAAAAGCTCAAAGTAGATCTGCACAAACAATGACTCCAAACAGTCGAGTCACTATTGTATAACACAAGAGGCATTTGATCACATCGGTTATTCAAGCACGTGTTCAGTCAGAAGATAACCGACTTAAAAGCAGCAGTTTGTCACTGTACGAGTTACAAAAAGGAAAGAATGTGCAGATCTAGTTCAAGTTTTCTGGTGGCTTTTGAGCAGATTAAAACAAGAAATGACTTCCTTAAAGTACCAGCTATGTAGACTAACAGTTCATATCTTATAATTACAGTTAATGATGCCCGATTATTAACTTAAGTCACAACAGGAAGAGCATCTGCAGACCGGTTTCTAAGGCAAAAGGTTTTTGCTTCTGAATGTTTCTGTGATGAGCACTGAGTGAGATAAATTCACATGCAGTAAGGCATTCAAGTACATAAAAACCCCACACTATTATACATACATATACATGTGAACACAATTCAGATATCAGATATCGTTTGAGATACCGGTGTGCATCAATGGAAAAAAGCTAAAAACTGATTCATTCCTCTGTTAACTGGCCTCTTTATCTCAAAGCTGCATTTATTTTCCCACGAACGGACAAAAATAACAACATAACGGGTTAAATGATGAGATCATGAAGGCTGAGACACAAAGTAGAGGCTGTGTGTGAAAGCTCCATGCACACACACACACCGGATACATTCAATCATCAGCTGTTCCAGATACACGTGGTCATCTGTGAAAATACAGCTTTTTCTGTCATATTGATTCATTCTTATTTAATATAGATTCAAAATTCCAGCCCAAACTCTGGACGTCTCGAGTCGGCATTAAATAAATAAGTGACAGAAAAACTGGTTCGCAAAGACGCCTGAATTTGATGACAATCGAGATACGAGGACGCCGGTGTGTGTGATGGAGGGGTTATGGCGATAACAGCGTCTTAAAGAGAACTTGGCCTACAGGAGCCTGAACGTGGCTAGAGATACAGAAGCGTACGGGGGGGGGCGTTTAGAAGCCCAGAGGGTGAGGAGCCACCACTCCCCCGTTCTCCACCACGGCAGCAGAGATGGCCCTCAGGTTCCTGAAGAGATGTCTGGACTCACCGGAGCTCAGGCTCTTGATGTTCCTCATGATCCTCTCGTGGGCCTGAGGGACGGAGGAGCGGTAAATTAAATTGTTTTAGAGTTGCGAGATTAAAAAAGGTCCAGCCTCCTCATATGAGACATTTCTGTCAGTGTCTCTGGCGTTGACTGTAGGATCTTACCTCCACACACCAGGTCTCACACAGCATCTTCTCATGCTGAGCTGAGGCACTGCCCTGACTCAGAGAGCGTGAAGCTCTGCAAGAGAGAGGGAAATAAAAACACACAGAAGAAATGTTCGTTTGGACCACAGAGAAGCTGCATGGGAGTGTGAAACAAGCGAGAGTGAAACTGGGACAGAGAAAGACGGAGACAGAGTTTGATAATTCTGTTCTCGTTTTAATGTTTGCATACCTGGACAGGACCACCACCATGGCGTACAGGTCGATGGCACAGTCCGCCACTCTGCTCAGGACAAATTGTTCATCTGCAACAGAACGAGTCGAGTTAGAGATCGAGATGGTTTGTTTCGAGGAAAAGCATTCCCAACGTCTGAAATGACACCAAACCTGCACCAGTTGGGGATTTTTTTTTTCTTCTTTCTACTGAACACCCACAGGGTTTCCCCTCATCTTCACACACACACACACACACACGCACACACACGCACACACTCACCAATGATCTTCTTTCCGTGTTTGATCAGCAGCTCCTCGGTGATCGTTCCAAACTCTTCGATGGCCTTAGTGGTCTAGAAATAAAACGTAAATCAAGAATCAAAAAGGCAACAAAGCAGAAAAGCCCCCCCCCGTCATATCATGAGCAAATCAGAATTCTTACAATAGAAATGATATCGCACACAAGACAAGTTCAACGCACCAGTTCTCCGCTGTGGGCCAGCTCAGGATGTACGGTTCCCTGCAGCGTCAGACCTGTGCTCAGACCGGCCTTTCTACAAACAACAGAAGAAGAAGACCGTGTTCTACATACAAGCAGAAGAATGTCACAACATTGGAGTTATTATGAAGCCAGAATAAACAGCACAGCTTCTCCTACCACAAGACTTTGGCATTGTGCAAACACACGGTTTAAAACTGAACAACATCTGTCATATGTAATATTTTATAATAGCGTGTGTGTGTAGTAACGCCCAAGGAATCCAAATTTCACTTCACAGGTCCTTGAAGACAGACTCGAATCAATAAATTGCATCATGTGTTGTGCATCGCAGGGGAAGTCCCCGTCTCCCACCGCTGAGGCGCTTCACCACTTCCTGTCCCCCCCGACCGGAGGAGACGGCGTGAGAAGTGAGACCAAACCTTTTGGCTCTCTTGGTGAGTTCTCCAGCGAGCAACCCGGCGTTGCCGATGGGGTTCTTCAGGGCCTTCTGTAAGCTCTTCAACTGGTTGCCAGCGTTCTGGAGGACACAGACGAGATTCATCAGTGTCTATTGCTTAAAGTGCCTGAAAACCTTTTTTCTTAAATCAGCTTAAAGGGATTCAAAACCACAGATCCTTGGTGTAAAACAAGTAAAAGGAAGTTGCTTCATGATCACCGGTTGGTAAACCCACAAGACTCTAGGGGTGTCACGGATCACAAACCTCACGGTTCGGTTCGGATCACGGTTCAGGAGTCACGGTTCGGATCATTTTTCGGATCAACAAAGAAAAGGGGAGGAGACAAATATAACTTTGCTTTCCATTTATTAATTAAAGAACTTCAAGAACACTTAAAGCAAAGAACTTTGGCCTATAGTCTTACATGAAAACACAAATATTGAAGATGTCCAATTTGAAACAAAATGAAATAAATAAATAAAACATTCAAGAATACTCAATTCTGATATCCTCGTCCTTTCATCAATACTGAAAGAAAGAAACAGCCAGTGAGCTTCCACTGTTTACACTGAACTGAACTGCTCGGCAACAACTTGGGTCTGTGTTTACTTCCTGTCAGGTGATGCCATTCAAATACACAATGATGTTTACCATCACTGTGACATTATTTTCAAAAAGATGAGAATATCTCCGTTGTCTGGGGAGAGGGTCGACCTTTCTGTGGTGACTGGAATATTATCGGGCCTGTCGAGCTTCACTCTGATGCTTCTGTCAGCACCTGAACCAGGTGTGTGTGTGTGTGTGACTCTCACAGAGGGGGCGTGTCTACAGCACCTGACTATGAATCACTCCGCCGTGGTGAAAGCGGTCTCTACAGTCTTTTCCTTCTCATAGACGCCTGGAACAGCTTCACACTGAAGTGGGTGCGTGAGTGGACTTCGTAGCGTGGCTCAAGCATTTTAACCAGATTTATAAATCCTTTGTTTTCTACACCGGAGTGTCCCCGTCGCTGACAGACGGGATGGTGTCTCTTCATGTGTGGACATGCCGATGCTTTGCCGTTGTCGTGCGTCTTTCTCTATAAATAACGCCTACATACCGTAACGCTTTGTCCACCACCCTCATCCGTCATTATATGTTACACGGAAGACAAAATGCTCCCAAACTTGCGACTTAAATGACGCCACGGCTTCTGACGTTCCTCCGCTCGCCATGACTTCACCGTTAAATGCTTCTAAGCTGCTCCGTTCACGTGAACACACTCCTGCTTTATATCTGTTCACTGACCTGCTGCATTGATATTCGGGGACTTGTTACTTGAAAAGGAACAGCAGCAGTAGAACTTTATTACACACTATGATGATTACACTGTAAAAATAAAATTAAAAAAATACTCGATTGATCCGCGGTTCACGAGTGATCCGAACCGTGAGGGCTGATCCGAACGGATCACGGATCGATCCGTGATCCGTGACACCACTACAAGACTCCACGACCAGAAGCAGGCAGAAATCACTTCCTCTCTACAGAACCTCTGTGCTTTTCCCACAAAGACATTGTCAGATCACAAAGTCTGAGAAAGAAACGGCAAAGACGTTTGATTTCACCTGGAAGCCATTGAGCGCCACGAAGAGCCTGAGGATGTCGTTGGTGCCCTCGAAGATCCGGAAGATTCTCAGATCCCTCATCACTCTCTCCACTCCAGCGTCCTGAGGAGACGGATTCACAAGGATGATGATTCGATTTGCATATTCAGCAACCGACATGAGGCATAAGCTGTTATTTATCATAACTCGCGTAGAGATGACAGTTTGCTGTCAGCTTCTCTCACAAGTTAAAATTAGGTAGCGAAAAAGAACAAACAGGAACAGAGACCATCTATATTCATCTCTGTGTTTTGAACTGGGCATGTGCAAGATACCGCTTGTGCAAGATACCGCTTTCTAAAATGGCTCCTGGGTTCTTGGAGAAGTTCCTGGAGCGACAACGGGCTTCTGAACCCAGAAGAGGGACAGTTTGGTGCCAGGGAGGAAGTCTATTAAAGACCCAAGTCAAGTTTCTTAGTTCAAGAAGCAGCTTTTTAGGAATTGTAAGCATATGGTCGCATCTGTTTTTTCGACAGGCTATCAAATGCTAAAACTCAACAACTTGGAAAACAAAGTGATGAAACCATCAGAATGTGCATTTGTCCCGTGCAGCTTCTCTGTGGCGTTTGAATGAAACAGGACGTGGAGCGAGCACTCACCTTCATGTAACCCATGCCACCCATGACCTGAACGCACTCGTCAGTCACGGTCCACGCTGCCTCCTGCAACGAGGAAAAAAAGCACAATCGCAGACCATCTTAAATCAGGAAACAAGCAAAGACACAACTAATTCCTCTTTCTCCCACTCACAGGAAGAGGAACATCAGAAGTATTTTTAAAAAGAGGTGCTGTGTTCCCCCAGAGCACTGACGAGTGTACCAAGTTAACAGTTACAATACATAAAAAGCAGACGCAAAAGAATGCAAATACTCAGTTATAGGAACTATGAGCTCCTCCGGTGTTCATGTTCCACCACTGAGATCTTACGGAGGCAAAGATCTTGCTGATGGCCGCTTCTATCTGGAACTCCTTGGCTCCGCTGTCCATGTTGCCGCTGATCATGTAGGCCATTGCCTGCAAAGAAGACACGGAAGTAGAATGTCAAGCATGAACTTGTTCAGCGCCAATACACGACGGTGCAAAAGTGGTTTAAATTGTGGAGAATTTTTGCTCAAAACATTTCGTATTCACGCTGGCGTTTGTAAAACCAGCTGTGATGAACGTTAATCCCACTCGACCGACCTCAGTGACGTACTGCAGCATGGTCATGCGAGCCACCTTCTCCTGGATGACTCCATAGTTGTGGATCTTGCTCCCAAACTGGGTTCTGTTGGCTGCGTGATCCACCTGATGGAGAGAGGACAATGGCGACACGCCTTTAATTACATCGCAAGGAGGATGTTTGGCGAGCAATCTTGTGGCGGAGCTGACCCGAACTGGCGGCGCCGAGGCTGTTGCTCAGCGTGACCACACAGTTGCTCTGATTGCAAAAAAGACAACGCCACAAGGTCTGACAGTGAACAACTGATGAGAAAGTTATGTGTGAACAAGTGAAGAGGTGTGACCTTTATGCCCGCATGCAAACACACACATTGTATTTCTCTAAACGTTGTGACCAGAGCACGTTTTGAATCTTCAGCACCTGTAACCTCAGCAGGAAATTGCTCAGCAGAAACAGGCTGCGCTGTGGAAATTTCCGACAGAACCCACAACAGAGTAAGCGCACAATCGAAAGACGGGGCGGAGCAACGCGGTTACAGAGCAATGCGGTCGATGGGAGAGAAACGCTCGTCCTGTTGCCGTCACTGTTGCGTTCACTCACGGCTTTGTTGATGACTCCCTTCATGGTGCCGGAGAGGGCGGCCGCCATGCCGAAGCGCCCGTTGTTCAGGATGTTCATGGCCACCTTGAAGCCCTCGCCCAACTCGCCCAGCAGGCAGTCGGCTGGCACGCGGACATTATCAAAGTAGACCTCGGCTGTGTTGGACGCCTTGATGCCCATTTTCTTCTCTGGAGGGCCACTGTGATAAAGAATAGATATATGTATATGTATCATGAGCCCAATAAGTGACATGAATCCAGTGATGAACAAACAATCTAGAGAAAAGATGTGCTCACCTAGTCACTCCTCCAAAGCTCCTCTCCACCACGAAGGCAGAGATCTTGTCCTTCATCTCCCCGGTCTTGGGGTCCTTCATGGGCGTCTTGGCGAAAACGGTGAAGATCTCAGCCAGACCTCCATTGCTGACAAGAAAAGGAAAAAAAAAAAGGGGGGGGGCATCAGATTAGGGAAAGACACAATCTACTTTGAGCCATCCCGTTGAGTTACTTGTACACCGCTGCCCCCTTGTGGTGAAAAGAACGGTGATCATGTACGCCGTGTCCTCACCTGATCCAGATCTTGCTCCCACTGAGCGTGAAGTACTGTCCGCAGGGGGACTGGACGGCCGTGGTCTTGATGGAGGCGGCGTCGGAGCCGCTGGCTGGTTCGGTGAGGCAGAAGGCCGCTATAGTCTCGCCTGGAGGGTCTCACACACACACACACACACACACACACACACACACACACACACACACACACACACACACACACACACACACACACACACACACACACACACACACACACACACAACGGAAATTATTAATCAGCTCTTCATTCTTCATCAGAATATGTTCCTTCTCAATGTAATACGCGAGTATGAAACAAAAGATGCAGGAGTGTGTGCACTACGCCTCCTGGTGTGGCCGTGTTTTGAAATCCAACGTAGTCGTACACGGTTTCGGTCTTTTCATGGGGTTTGGAATGAAAAATACAGAAGGAGAATGTAACGAGTGGCGTACCCGTGGCGAGCTTCGGCAGGTACTTCTCCTTCTGGGCTGGATTCCCAAAGAGCAGAATTCCCTTGAAGCCGATGGACTGGTGGGCGCCCAGAGTGATGCCGACGCCGAGGTCATAGGTGCCGACGATCTCGACCAGCCGGGCGTACTGCAACATCGAGTTCACCGCGTCAGACGCACTGCACTTGCCTGTTTAGCTCGATGCAATGATGTCGTGAAACAACCATGAACGTAGTCGAGCAGACGCACCTGTGTGTTGGAGAGGCCGAGGCCGCCCAGGTCGGCCGGCACCTGCAGGCCGAAGGCCCCCATCTCCTTCAGGCCCTCCATGGTCTGATCTTCCACCTTCTCCAGGGCATCGTTCTTGGCAGCGTCGTTCACCTCCTGCTCACAGGAAGCAGAAAAGGGGCCGAGCAGAAAAAGGTTTACGTAAAAGAAGTCGTGAAGAAGTTTCAAAATTCATCCGACATTATTTGAAATTACCAGAAAGAATTTGTTGACGGGCCCCACGAGCTCTCGGAGAAACTGCTCCTGCTCTTCATTCATGACTGCGGCAGACACACAAAACTTATTGAACTTCTAAAAACTTATTTTTTTAATGAAACACTGACATCATTTCAAAAAGATATGAACATAACCTCCTCAAATGTACCTGAGGGGTAGGGGAACACCTGGGCCGTCGCAATCTGCCCCTTGAAAATGTTGACGGCGTACGATTTGGATTCCTGCGGAAAGTTACGTCATTATTACTGAAATAAACATTTTGGTAATTCATTTTGACACTTTGGATGTGTTGAGACATCCATGACTGTGTGCATTAAACCTAAACAAGGTGCAATTCCCAAAAAAAACATACTTCATAGGCAGCGCTACAAGAGGTCAAAAAACTACACAGGGTACCCTTAATTCTTAAGACGTATTCACAAGTTGATGTGAACCAACCATGGCTAATCAGGTTGTTTTGTTTAAAAACAATAACACTATCACGAATAAAACAATTCTATAATAATAGTAACTGAGAAGTAACATACAGCAGCAACCGTCGTATTTTTCACTTTAGTGGCAGTCTCACTGCCGACTGCTGCCTCCTTCTCCACCACCGCCTGACGAGAGAGAGCAGAACAGTTCATCAACTTAGTAAAACAATTAAAAAAGGTGAGGAATCGTTAACTGTACCTGCATGACAACATGGCTGGGACAACAACAACATTTCTCCATTTCCAGCCAGAGCACCAGCTGATCTCAAGCACTAAGTGGGTGAGAGGTGATCCCAAGGCAGCTTAGTCCCCGAGCAGCAGCTGTACTCTGCATTTAGTCTTTCAAATGGAAAACAATGGCAGTTGTACGTCATTGAGTTTTTGAACGAGACGCATTTGTTTCTGAATTTGTGATATACTTCTCATTTAAAATAACTTTTTCCATGTCGGCTGTCAGTTGACTGAATAACTGAATTCTATTTTGGCTCATACATACCATGTCGACTGGGAGTCACGACCCAGCTGATAAGCTGATAAAAAACATTATTTATAATGGTTAACGGAAATACTACAAACAAATAAAAATATGAGTTATGTTATATAGGAGTTTGGTTATACAGACGTTTTGGATTGACACTTTGGATACACGTCAGCCGATGGGCCTCAATGAGGATTTTTAAATGAGTGTTATGTAATCCAAGTTATTTAATGTAGAATTTGGGAGCTATATTTTGTGACGGCCCCTCCCTGATACTCCTTCATAGCCCCTTTGTTCTATTCTTGGTCAATTCTTGTTTTGCGATGTTCTCTGCATAGATTGTAAGTGTGCGGATATCTATTCTACCAGTTATACGGATATTTAAACTGTAAATGTAACTCCTGAAGATCAAACAGGGACAAATCTTCAACTGCGACACAAAGTAAGAATAGCATTTTGTGACATAATTGCCCACTGTGGATATGGAGCAGTGAACATGGTCTGAACCCTGTCTGGACAGCAGAGTCACCCACATCCACGGTGTCACCTTTACGAGTCACGTGACCAGTGAACTTTCCCCCGCTTCCAGCGGGAGGGGGGGATGCCGACGTTATGTCAGCCATCCACAACAAGGACAATACACACACACTCGAATACATCGTAAACCACACAGCATGTAACACACACATCTGACAAATAGTGGGTATGAATATGTTTTATAATGTTAGGCCTATATGTCCCTGTAGTGTTTCCGTACCTCCGCAGCCCGGCTCGCGTAGAGACGGTTGTTTTGTACCGCAATGACGGCCCCGGCATGTCGCTGACCTCTGAAGAACAAAACAAAACAAATAAAGGATAAGTGGATTTAACTTGCAATATTTCGTCCAGAGACGAAATGTTCAATAATAGCTTCAAACTGTTAGCTTTACGTAAGTTACCCAGACAGCACGGGAGGAATCCTGAGAATGGAGCCGCACAGCGCGGAGGACCGGCTCACTTTACGAAGCAGCATAGTGTTCTTTTGTTTAACACACAACACAAATTAACAAGTTAACAAAGTTTAAATTAACAAAGAGATTGGCAAACGTAGACAGAAACAAGTGAGAGCGACGCTAAGCTAGCCGTTACGTCACGACGTTGGTTTGATATGCAACTTGTCCAGTTTTGACTAAAAGCATTAAAACATAAAATGATTGTAGTCTTCCCACAAAATAATAAAATCGATATTACACACCGATAAACGTTGGTGTAGATAAGTCCGTCCAGTAACTGACTGTTCCTCCAAATGACAATGTATCACGTCTCGCCGGAACTTGTCTAGCCGCGGTGCTTCCTGGGATATGTCGTTCTATGATACATAACGCCTGTTTACCTAGTCAGTTTGTATGCTTAGAAAAGTGTGTTTGCGTTTCAGTGTTTGTGAAACGGGTGTGACAGAGAAAACTCAAACATTACTCACTCAGTAATTACAATGTAATAAAACAGTATATTCAGTTAAAATAAGGAAGGTCAGTCATTGATACAATAACCTGTCAGCTGCACTTCAACTTATCTTAAGAAGTAAGGAAAAGTTTATAGAACTTATGTAAGACGTAACTGCAGCCTTTTGAATCACACAAATTGAAACAATATTATGCTGAAAAAAAGTATTAAGATCAGCATAAAGTATGTGCACCGTGTCTACTCGTCGGACACATTTAGAATGAATAATGAAGTCTGGACAGCATGTAAGTATCAAATTTATTCTCAAGTACACAAACAAAAGGTGGCGATATGAAATCAAACAATGTGACACAGTCAGTCACTTCTTTTTGAAATGTTGAATCTTCATTTAGCACATTAATAGTTCGGTTATACATGATTTATATAGTCACTCGTACAAAAAAAAAAAAAAAGAAAAAAAAAATGAAATGGGTGAATAAGGCAAGTCAGTTCCATGAAAATAAGCATGGGGGGCATTTGGATCACAGTTACTTAAGATATACACTGAATGTAATCAAGAAGTACCACTCGGCGTTTTTGTCTGCACGCATTAGTACCGACGACTCGGCCTAGACGGTGATTACTAAACACAAGTTCACCTGACATTTTTTGGACCTATTTTCTTTTCACATTAGAGCTCGCTGTTCTGTATTGTTTGCATTTACATAGGAGATATATACAGAGAAGATCATTGTCAAACAATGCTGGAACAAAAAGGAGTTATTTCATGTACCTGGAGTGTGAAAATGTCTCTAAAAAAAAAAAAAATGAGTAAGGCACTCAATATAGTCCCGTGCTGCCAACCGATCTGGCATGATGTTGTATACAGGATTGCATCCTTTTCAAGTACGCGTGTACCTGGCGCCCTCTGGTGTTAAACGGTGGTCCGTGCGCTTCCTGGATGGACAGCTCTGACATTCGTGGCTGGTTTGTTGAAGGTGCTTCCCTTCCTAAAATATTGGATTTCGGTTTTGAAAAAAGCCAGGGTGCTGAGCAGCTCTGATAGGCAATTTAAAATCTTGCACTGAAAGTTTGTTTTGAGGAAAAACTAGCTCACCGCTGAGGTAAGAAAGTAGAACTGGTCTTTCTGGATTTAGGTTTTGGAAAAATAACCGTGATGTAGTGGATTTGAATAAGAGAAAATGTGTTGAGATAGTCAGACAATACCCCAATTCTTTGTCAGTGTTAAACCCTGTTCTCACCAAATTTGTAACAAGTGCCCTTAATCCAATAGGCACTTGTGAGCTCAAAAATCTAACCACCGCGTCAAAACAAGTGTGAACCGTACACTACCGTCACATGAATGGTCACTCAACACCACCGAGACAGAAAAAACAACAACTACATGACATCCACGAAGAACTCGCTGGGGTTCCCCATGGCCAGGTGGAACGACTGGCGAGAGGCAGTCAGCTCGGGGGGCACGGCGCCCAGGTCGCGAATGGGCGGGGCGCCGGGGGGCCCCCCTGGGGTGGAGGAGGGGAGCGCGAGTAGAGTCGGGTGCATGGGGGCCGTGGCCATCTGCTGCGTGTGAGGAAGACCGTGCGCCATGGCCGGGTGCGCGTGCTGGGGCACCATCATCACCATCATGGGGTTGTAAGGAAGGATGCCCGGCGGGTAGGGAGACATGTGGGGCTGCTGGGGGATGCGGTGATGATGCGAGCGCTGGGAGGAGGCGTGGCTGTGCTCGCTGGGTGCGGCCGAGCCGTGACCGCGCCTCAGGCTGCTGCGGGTGGAGTACTCCGATTCGCTGCCGCTGCCGGAGCGCGAGTCGGCCCCGCCGCCTTCTACGCCCGCGCCTGAGGGGGATTTCTCCCCTCCGCCCACGGTGCTGCCCGGGCCTTTAGTGCTGCGACGTCGCTCGCCCTCGCTTCTCGTCGAGCCGCTGCTCCGGCTCCCTGAAGGGGGGGAGGGGGGAGAATGCGGTTAGATGAGATGTACACACAAAACACACATGATTCGTAGTCAGCGGGAGGATCGTGGTCTGCGCTCACCTTCACTGTGCTGGCTGCCGGTGCTGCCGGGGGCGTAGCTGTAGCTGGTGAGCTCGTGGTACGGAGGCGGCTGGCTGGAGAAGGCATGCGTCGGGTAGGGCTGATAGGGGAAGGTGTGCATCATGGGCCACGGGGAGGCCCCCGGGAGAGGCAGGGGCGCCAACGTGTCCTGGTCCGAGGCCCCACTGGAGCCGTCGTTGTCGTTCAGGGAAAGGTTGGCCATGTCTGTGTGGGAGATAAGAGGAGATGAACAACGGGTGGAACATGTTTATATGCCAAGAACAAACTAAACTGCAGTTTGTAGACTCGTTTTGACATGATTTCTGGAGGTTCTAAGTACAGGGATGGCAGAGCAATAAGGAAATCCTTCCATAACTGAAATGTTCACGTGATTACAGCCACCAGTGTGTCCACACAAACGGATCCTTTGACGTCGACGTTTTTTCCGCAGTTACTCACAGTTCTCACAGTCGCTTAAATCTCCGAAGACGTAGTAACACTGTTCGGAGAAGGTGATCTTGTTGACGGTGTGTCGGATGAAGCCGGCCTTCAGCAGGTTGCTGGCGTACTTCCTGGCTTCCCGGCGGTCCTGGAACCCCTCGATGTGGTGGAAGAGCCACTCCACTACGTCCGAGCCTGGCGGAGGATGCGCGACACGTAAGACAAGGTGGAGCTCAATTCATCCCAAAGTAAAGACTCGCAGTATACAAAAAGCACATCATCTCTCCTCGTGATTCAGTTGCAGGTGATTCCACTTAAGCAGATGCACTTCAGGGGTTTTCCCCTTGTTCAAGTCACACGGCTTTAATAACGCCCGCCCTGTAAAGTCCTGTGAGGCACGGAAAGCTCATGTAACTAATGTATGTTTGTCTTACCGAGGAAAGCGTTGGGGATGGTGATCTTAAGCCACATGCGGTCCCTGACCTCCAGACCGGACTCTGGCGAGGCCATGGCCTTGGCAACAGATGCCATGTCAGAGTGCAGGGATAAGTTGAAGTCATCGAAACCTGGGAAAGAGACGGAAGGGCATTTTAGGGAAGCTAAAGAGGAAACTATTACTAAATAGGTGAAATCCGGGTCAAAGCAAGAAGCTCTCACGCTCGGTCTCGGTGACGGAGGAGGAGGAGGTGATGGTGCTGAGGGACGAGCTGCCCGGGAAGGGAGGGTAGACCCCGGTCATAGCCACGGAGTGGCTCACCCACGCTGCCGGGTCAATGGGTCGGATCGGCTCGTCTGCAGAAGAGAAGAGGAAAGCGTTACTGACGGCAGAGTGCCACCAAACCAAAGGGGAATAAACCGATAGGGGGGGCAGCTCTGTACTCACTGCGAGGCAGAGTGAAGTAGCCCTGAGGAGACGGGTCCCAGCACTTAGCCACCGTCAGGATGATGGGCCTGGAGAACACCACAAGGCATTAGAACCGCCGGTACCCACTTGTGTACGGACACAACGTGAAAGATATTGACTGATAAATATTAGAAATGAGGGAAAAACAGCGACTCACCCCGGCTTGTGTACGATCTCCCTCAGCACCCGCACTGCATCGTCGTTACTCATGTTCTCAAAGTTGATGTCGTTCACCTTTTAAAAAGAGACAAAAGATATGAGTTTGTCCGACAGATGATAAGGATAATCGAATAAGCATTGAAGTAATTTCCTTGTTCCAGCTTTCTATTTCTCAGGATCTGCCGTCTTTACCGTCTCATTAACTCCGCCAACAACACCAAAAGGAATAAATTACAGCTGAACTAACATTGTTTCTAAGCTGGAAAAGATCCAAAAATGGGCGTCACGATGTCTAAAAACTGAAAGCTACACCAGAATTCAGAAAACAAAACAAAAACATTCACATGAACAAAACCCTGCCTTTGATTTAGGTCTAAGTCTTTGTTCTTCCTCACCTGCAACAGCATGTCTCCAGGTTCGATGCGGCCGTCTGCAGCCACAGCGCCTCCCTTCATGATTGAGCCGATGTAGATGCCTCCGTCCCCCCTTTCGTTGCTCTGGCCCACGATGCTGATGCCCAAGAAATTATACTTCTCTGTGATGTTGAGGAAACAGTGTTAACGCTACGCACGTTAAAAAAAAAAAAAAAAAAAAGAAGTGCAGTACAGTATTTGACTTGTTTACAGACCCATGTTGAGAGTGACAGTGATTATGTTTAAAGACATCGTGGAGTCTGTCACGCTGCTGAAGGAGGAGGCCTGGAGTGGGGAAAAAAATAAATAAATTAAAATAAAATTAAAAAAATTAAAATAAAAACACAAAATTACCATGAGAGCTGCTTTCACACAAAAGTAGTATCTCTGAGCAAACCATGTTTAAACACAGAAAAGCCATAAGATGGAACAAACCCTCTCCAGACGTGGTGGGCGCTGTTTCCTGCGTCTGCGGTGGCGTTTAAGGAGCCTGGAGGCGGTGCTCTGCTCTGTTGCACTGCTGAACCTACGAGTGTCAACAAAGAAGAGAAACATGGCGGCACAAACATTTAAGAACCACAAAAATAAATAAAAATAAATAAAAATAAATAAATACATTTCCAGTAAACTGTCCCCCGTCCTCCATCGCCCCCTCACCTGCTCATGGTGTCGTCGTCCTCTGAGTCGCAGAAGCTGGTGGTTTCCAGCTCGCTGCTCATCACCGTGCTGGAGCTCTCGTATCCCGCCAGGTGGCGCTCCAGTCGAGTCTGGCCGTTCATGCGAGGCCCTGGGAACACCGCAGACGAGAGGGAAGATATTCATGTTTGCTCACGTCAGCGTTGACAAACATTCCTCCACTTCTCGACATTCCTGATTATATCACTTATTCATTGTTTGGATGTTGAGGAGCGTGTGCCAAATCGCGCTCGTAAAACAGCATTTTTCTTCATTGTGGTCTGCGGTTTCTTACCGTGAGGCTCCATGCTCTCTCTGTGCCGAGGTCGCTCCCTCCTGAAGGAAACTACAGACTCCGTTTCAGTCTGGTCGTCCAAGGTCTCCACACTGCCCGTCGCGTTGGGGCTGAAACAGACGGAGCAGCAGCACAGTAAGAAACTTCAACTGATTTAATGTAAGAACTTTACCAAAGTTACGTCTCTTTTTCCAGATGTGCTGTTCATATAATAACCAATACACTTGTTATAGGACTTTATTACTTATAATAAGCTAGTATAAGCAAATGTATGGGTCTAGCTCTAATTAATGGCAAAGCCACTTCTGCCACGGTCACGTGTGAACACTTGTCACATCCACAGCTGGTCACAGGCCAACATGCATGTAGCAACAAGCTAATGCTCCAGTGAGCCGCCGTAGGGCCGCAGACTTCAGTACCATTAAGCACACAAACATGCTGATTACACAGGAAGACAGAGGACGCCTTGTGGTTCATGATGAAAGCAAGAGAAGAAGAAGAACAGCAAAGACCCTACAATTTAAATGGCGTTTCATTTTCCAGGATGAGCGACGGTGTTGTGTTCCGGCTCCCAAAACAAAACACGCAGCATGGAAAAGAAACTGACGCGGTTCATTCTCAAAACCGCACGTTTAGTAGAGTTAAAAAAAGAAATTGTTTTAATTTGAAATTGGATTCAAAATCCATCAGGCGACCCCCCCGATCCGGCAGCACACGGGAGACGAGACGGGAAACTCCTTCTGACCCCGGAACCAAACTCAAAGCGCCCCAGACGACATACTTCTGGAGGAACCAAGAGTGACGTAAGAAGCCAATATAGTGATAATATTTGATCTGTTTTGGACACTACACGCTCCATTCGGATTAGACGAAGAAAAGATAAGAGGATCTTTATTTCATTCAGAAAGCGTCTGCGACTACACGGCCTCTTTAAAGCCGACCCAATCACTACTTTATATGAACAATGGATCAAATGGCCCAGTGTAATACAAAAAGAGACATATTTCTCTCAAGCGTGGGTGAGAATGTACTGCGCAGTAAAACGATATCCTAAATACTCAACATTAACATGTTAAACTATGCGTATAAACATTAAAAATCAAGTTATGTTTGTTTAATGTGTCCCAGAACACGTCAATAACAAGGGAGGCCTCAGCTGAGATCAGGTTCAAATGAGCTGTAGTGTTCTAGCTATTCTTGTAGCAACGCGATACTGGGAGTGTATGAGATACATACAGTCTCTATATTACAGCTGTGGGAGACGCTCAAGTGCTCCAGGTTTTGGGCCTCGTGATGCCCCTCTTTAGGGTAAATTCATAATAAGCGCGTTCTTTGCTTACTGGAAGGAGGGCGGCCTGGAATCCCCGATGCCACCGGTCCTCTCCGCGGGCGGGGGTGGGAGGGGCGGAGGAGGGGGCGAAGGCTGGGTCGTCGTTTCCACGGGAGGAACCACCGCCACCGGAGGCTCCGCCGTTGGCGTGTCCGAAGATACCAACTGGAAGAGACAAAAACGGAAAGAGAGAATCCAATCTGAGATAAGGAGATGCGAAGCGGAGAGAAATTAGCACAAAACTAAAAAAAAACGAATGGTGAGAGGGAGAAGAGAGGGTGAGAAAAAAAAAAGGGAGAGGACTGAAAGGAGGAGCGGGGTAAGATGTCAATTACTTTGACACACAAACAATGTACTGTTTTCAGACCGGCGTCTCGAGGGCATACTGAAACGCTATCCTACACTTAACCCGTCTCTCCTCATTTATACGACAAAAGTGCCCGGACACACACGGAGGGAACACGCATCAACAATTAGGACGAACACCAAACAGCATCCAGTTACATGAAGCACGAAAACACACGCAGGGAGGGGATACGACGTAGTGATGACCTAAAGAAAAAAGAAAAAAAAGGGCGTATCGGGCTAAAATATGACAAAGAAGTAGTCTTTCAATACCGTAGCTTTTGGGACATTTAGTGCCCTTAAATAAGCTTTGCAGTCCCTGTCAAAATAACTCAAGCTAATGAGAGTCTGTCAGGCTGAGTCCCCTCCCCCCCCACTAATGGCTGTGCGACTATGAAATGCCCGTCTTCTGGGATCCCTCCATCCATCTCGGCCTGCGGATCACATATCAGTCCCTCTGGTCTACAGAGCTTTGTCCCCCCCCCCCCTCCTTTAAAGCCTTCCCTCCTTCTTATGCACTTAACAGATGCTTCAGCCTCCAACCTGCTTATCTGACTTTTTTTTTTGGTCTCTATTCAAATGTTAACTCTCGGGGTGAGGGTACAACAACGGGGGCCCTTCTACTGGAGACATGGAAATCTGGACCTGGCGACCCGCTGTACTGTAAACAGTAACACGCTGTGCGAGCTGGAGTGTCGATTGACAACGAGAGAAGTTAGAATAGTTAGATTATGTCATGTTTCTAAAGACTTAAACAGCAACACCAACCGTGCTACCAGTACAGCTGTTGGCTACAGTGACTCAGACTGTGGCTCTGATGCACGATTCTGCAACGTTAGTGGCTCCGATTTGAAATGCTTCATTTTATTGCTGCTCGTTAGACCAGATGATAAGTCTGAGTAAGATAATAAGCCAGCTTTCTTTTTTCCCAGAAGCCTCAGCGAGACATTATTGAAATAAAGTAATTTTACAGAGCAGTGGTCACCGGTGACATCTATTCACACACGCAACAGGTTTAACGCTTCTTACCCATGAAACCACTCGGCCGTTGAAACATGGCAGCTTGGCGCTGTCGTCGGAAATCTCTTCCTTCACCACCCTGAAGAGAAGGGAAGAGAGACACGGTGAGGCTCGGCAGGTAGACGTCGCTCCAGCTTCATAACATTATGGAATGTCTGAACGCTACGGTGGGACGAAGGAATGAGGGCTGAACACAACTCGGGGACATTAAATAGTTTACATTAAATATATTAGGCTTTGACAACAACATGGCTGAACTAAATCAAATGCTGGGCTCGGTTTTGACAAGCTGTTCTTGTCCGCTTGCCATATTCCTTTTCACATGCGTTTCCAGATGTTTCATGCATCAGCCTGTGGCTAATGCAGCAGACTGAAGAGGCTTTAGTCGAGTAATACTTAAGCTTATGTTCACTTTAGCTTTAGGTCAGGCTTAGCTGACCATTTAACGCAACCGGTCACTCATTCACAATCAATGTGCCGCATAAAAAAGTACAATTATATCACTAAATATAGATGGAAATACAAATACGCATAACAATAATGCTCCTTAAAGGCAACACATCTGTCTGTCCATCCTTCTCTCCTCCGTAGTCGTCCTCCATGTTTGTCAGAAAGACAAACATTTGGCGTCAGCTGTGTAACCCCCCCCCCCCACCACCACCATGTTATTACAGTACTGGGACAGGAGGGGCTGGGCACTCGACTGCTCCAAACTCCTTCAAAAGTTCTCCTTTTTCCAGCGTCATCTGCCCGTGTGCCTCCTCTCGGTCAGGCTCCACCGGGCTTTTGTAAGCAGCTGTTTGAGAGCTGGTTTTGTGGGCGAGTGTTAGCGGACGGCCACATTGTTGTTACACGAACTGTGACACAAAGATTTAGCATGTAAGAGCTGCGCGTGTGGCTACTGACTGCTAGTTAACAAACTCGTTTTCTCTCTCTCTCTCTGCATCCAGACAGCGGATGAACAGATGCAACATTCTTCTCCAGAGAGCGTAATTGTCTTCATTCCTCGGCCCATCCAAACAAACAAGTGACCAGTTGGAAGTCAATGCACAAACAACCCTGAAATATGCAGACATGTTGGATCCCCCCCCCCCTCCAGTCTCTTGCTACTATCAAATTCTTTCACACCCGACACGGCATCGCATTTCTACCAATAAGCTCCCTGAACGCAGGCGTACACAGACGAATATCTAATAACTGGGAGTGAACACGACCCCGCTCTTTCAACCCGTTTCCTCTCCCCTGTGGAAACCCCTGACACCCAGCAAATGGCCTCAGTCCAGCCCCAGGTTCCCAGCACCGGTCCACGGATCTCCCCCCACTGCCACACACACACACAGCTCGACAGCTGGCCTCATACCAGGGGAAATGAAAACACACACTATTACACACTCCTCTCCTGGGTCGGGGCGAGAGAGCGAGAGAGAGGGGGGGGGAGAAAAACATCGCTGCGTTGATTGGACAGCTGACCCAGAGCTATGTTTGAATATATTTATTTTCTTCATCTGAACTGGAGATATGTAAATGAGAGCGCGTGATGCCAGGCTGCAGGACTTGTTCTGCCCTACTCTCTCGAAAGACTTCTCCTTGCTCTGCTGAGCGAGTCTTTTAAAGACGAGGACATTTCTCCTTTTGGAAAAAACACCAACAAAGTGCACACAGTGGTCTAAACATGTCCTGTCTAGTTACACAGGGACAAGCTGTTAATTAGACCGCTAACTTAGAAACTGCACTGGTGACTGTGGTACGGCTAGTCAAGATAAAACAAATAACGGAGGCGCGTTTAGAGCGGTTTACCCAACGAGTTGAATGAGACGCTGTATGGTCATTTCGGGAGGTTGTTGCTGAACTCTATTGCATTACAGAGACACAAGAGGAGCGTCTATCTGTGGAAACATTATTAGCCAAACGACTGGAAATGTACATTCTTCCCAATTTTCTGACATTTGTTTGGCCAAACAATTAAAATCAAAAGGAAATCGGTTAATCAGGGATGAAAATAATCACACGTCGAAGCCCCAGTGGACACTATTTAATTCATGCAAACAAGAAGAAGAGTTTACTTGATAACACCGACTAAAGGCGGTCCTCTGTAGGGCTACAAATGACTATCTCCACCATGTACCACCTACTTTATGAGTATAAAACTGTCAAGACGCCAAAACACAAAGCTCCCAGAGCCCAACAGTCATGTCCGAAGTCCGAACCCCTCACAAAGCAGCTCACCTCATTTGGGAATCTGCATTCTCACTTGATAAATAACTGAAATAGCGATCAACACATTTTTTGCGGTTTGCACCGACCGATTACTCAACTAATCTGTTCAACAAGCGAACAGGGAACTCACTCAGACACATCTCTGAAAGTCAGTTACTGGCGTCGTCGCTATTATTCATTCAAACGCGCTGCATGCAGCTCTGTCCAGGCCCAATGAGAAGATATCTCCATTTCATCCGGAGGGGTTTTGAGCTGATGTTGCGGATTCCTTGACTCCGATTGGTGCCATCCAAAGAGGAACAAGTTTTAATACTCATCCAAACACTACAATGCATTTAACAGAAGCCCTGATGGTCCCACTGGGGTGGAATTAACCACAAACATGCATTATTCTGCAGGAGAAGGCACAGCAGCTATAGACAGAAGAAAAAAAAAAGATTAATTGATAGAGAGGAGACAGCTCTTTCTGGAGGAGTGGATCAGGGAGAAAAGGGGGGGGAGAAAGGAAGGGAGGAAGCTAGGGGGAATGAAAAGGATGGCTGGCAGGCCATAGTGTTAAAGAGGGGGGGGGAGACAAAACCCTGGCTTCAGTCCCGAGAGAAAGAAAAGGCGAGGATTTCACAAGATGATGGACTGAAGGAAGGGAGGGAGGGATGAGGATTAGGGCAAAGGAAAGCAGCAGGGACAGGGAATGCCTCCCATTGTAATGATGTTTCCTGAGAAATGTCCCAGCCTCCATAGTCTTATTATTTATAGACCCACTTATATACATTCATCACTAGTCATGATCACTTCTGAGTAAGGATGTGTTGGTTGAATGGCGACCTGCACGAGCAGCTTCACTTAAGTGTATTCCTTCTGGGACAAATACACGACAGCCGGTCACGAGACAGGATTGCACGACTTTTGTAAAGCAGGCTATTTAATAAAGTTTATTTTGAATTAGCAAAGCTTTTTAGTGCGAAGTTAAAGCTCCTCCACGCAGACAATACAAAGGCACATTTAAAGTATTGTTTTCCAACAACAACATTTTAAGTATCTCGAGCTTTAACAACTTTTAGCAGCTTTTATTTGCATGCAAACCACAAATATTCCCTTCTTAAAAAAAAAAAAAAAAAAAAAAAAAAAAAAAAGTAGAAAAAGTCCCAGCAAGCTCACCCGAAGTCCTGGTCCATAGACTTGAAGAAGAATTTGTAGTTCGGCTTGTTCAAGACCTGTTTAAAATCCAGCAAAGTGATATTTTCCGCAGCGATGGGTATCTTCACCAAATACGGCGTCTCCTCTTCGTCGATGTGGTAAATTATTTTGGTTTCCGCCATCTCTGCGGTCTGCTTTTCTCCCAAAGCTGGAAGTCCCCCCCTCCCCACAAGAAGCGCACTATCCGAGGCGAGGTGGCGTTAGGTCGGTTGGGTAGTTAGCTCGCGGCTAGGTGGCTAACGAGACTCGGCTCAGAGGTGAAACGATGATGGCCACTGAGATTTTTTCGGTCCGAGCCAGAGGACGTGAACGCGCAAAGCCTGCTCTCTCTCTCTCTCTCTCTCTCTCTCTACCGACTCTTAAAACAGTAAAACACTCGCACTGCCCCGCATTGTTACCGAGGGGCGAAAGAAACGACGGACCCGCTACATTCACACGACCTATCGTTCACTACCAACAACTTTTTCCCCCAACAAAAACATACAGGGGAGGGGGTCCGAAAACTTTTATCCACTTTTTGCGAGCCAACGCGGCGTGTGACGTAATCACGTAACACCCCCCCCCCTTTTTTTTTGTACGTACTCCTCCAAATACCTCCACCTCCACCCCCACCCCCCCCCCCCCACACACACACACACACACTTGTATTTGCAGAGGTAGAAGTATTAGATCTGTTACTTAAGTAAAAGTAGCAAAACTACAGTGTACAAATACTCTCTTATAAGTTCTGCATTACAAATATATGCCTCCAAAATGTAGTATAGTAGAAGGTTAAAGTATCATAAAATGGAAAAACTCAAATACAGTACAATCATTTCTAAATTGTATTTAAGTACGTTATTTGAGCGAATATATTAGTTACTTTTCACCACAAGAAATTAGTATTAAAAAAAAGTATTTATAGGATAAGTAAGTCCACAACTAACTATTACATAACACACCTTATTTTTATACTGTTGATTAAAAACCTGTTTCCCCCTTTTGTTATGGTTTGTATTAAGAAATATAGTTATATGTAAAGCCATTTGTAACTACCGCTTTCAGATAAATACAATACGAGTAAAAAGTACAAGAGTAGGTAAAAGTATTAGCTCAGGATAGATCATCAACCGGGCAGCCTCGGGTCCCAGAACATTTCAATCAGTTGGTTACTTTAATGACTGCTAATTTATTTGGGATAATGCTAATAAATATAAACTGAAATGACAGCGGTCTTAAGGTAAGTCGTTCTTTATTACCCATCTTTGTTAGGGGCGCTGCATAAACATTAAGTAAAATCGTTTTTAACTAAATTACAACAAACAAGCAATTACGAGCTTAAGGGACCCACAACAATCTTGCAAATGGGCCCCTAAAGCAACAGCAGGCTATAAACAGAATATGTTTGCTGTAATTTATACCACAAAAGAAAGAAATCCATGATGAAACATAATACACACTGCCAATTTTATGGTGATTTTCTAAATATAAGCACCCGACACAGTGTACACGCGTTACATATAAAGTAGCTTTATTCATGTGTGCATTGGCAGGTCAGTCTTCAGCTGCATAATAACAAGCACAGAGAGTGAAACTTTATGAAACCTGAGAGAAGACGTTTAGTGTTTAACCTTTTATTTACAGTCACCAAGTACACCACTAGAGGGAACTCTTCATCAATCCATCATTAATTAAAGAGCAACAGGTATGCAGTACAGTGATTGGTGTATGTGGTGGTATTATATAAATAAAAGTATAATTTGAGTTGGTCCCATAGCTGCACTTTACTTTTACAGTGTGACTACATCATGACTCTAAATCAGCAACTATATCTGCTGTTAAAAAAAGGATATAAACCCTGTTTCCTTTTAAAGCTTCATGTTAAAAAACTGCGGCCCGAACACCACCACGACCACGCAGGTGATCACGAACAGCACCCAGAAGGTGACGGCTAGTATCTGCACCCGGAACAGCGTCTTCTTGCTCTGCTCTATGACCTCGTCTTCGCCCACCAGGCCCGGCGCCGTGCCGTACGGCCTCTCCGGGTGCATCTGCTGCACCCGCAGGCTGACGGTGGGCAGGATGATGAAGCGGGCGTCTCTGCTGTCGCCCTCCAGGGAGAGCACCACTCTCTGGGTGACGGTGGCCAGGCGCGTCGCCACGGCCACGGGCAGCCGGAAGGCCGCGGGGGGCAGCCCGGCCAGGATGCGGGAGTTGCAGGGCAAGGAGAGGGCGTCTCCGGTCTCCAGGGGGGTGAGGTGGCGGCAGAGGGGGCAGGGGAGGGCTGGCGTGCTGCAGGCGGCGTCGAGGGGGTCGAGGGGACACAGCTGGATCCTTTGGAGGCACTCGGTGCAGAAAACATGGAGACACTCCAGCATCCGGGGGCATTTGTTGTACTGGTTGTACTCCTGGTAGCAGATGGGACACTCCACATCCATGGGCTCCCCCGGGGTGGTGCTGAGGCTGAGCACCGCAGCAGCTGGGCCCCCCTGCTGGGGAGCTGGGACAACACCCCCCGTCATGGTGGGAGGGAGGGATGGAGTTGGGTGCTCAGTGATGGCAAGATGCAACTTGTGGACGGATCTTTAACAGAAGACGGTAAAATCTGTAAAGAGAAAATAACCTTTAAGACGAAGAGCCCCAGAGGCTGATGTGGCTTTTTTTTTTTTTTAAATGGCAGGATCTGCTCTCCCTGGGATGCCGCTTTGTTTTATGAACAGATTCCACAGCCCATGAGTCATGGGAAGTAATGAGTCACTGTAATGATGCTATCTGCATGTGTGCACGTCCACTTTTCTCCACTCACATTAGTTATTATTTAAAAAAAAGGGCCACTCCATTGACTTCAGTGAGTATTATTCAGTCTGAAAAAAACAGTTTTATCTTCGAGAAAATAACCCCGATGATGTCATTTATCTCGGCTTCGACTTTTCTGGTATAGCTTGACCTGTACCTGAGACTAAAAGTGAGAATCTCGGCTTCATGGCGAGTCAATTTTGACCATTCATTTGTGAATTAGTTTCTTGTAAGTCTACCAACATCATAGAAGTGCAATACTAAAAATAAAAGTTGTTGGAGTGGCCCTTTAACACGAAGGAACATTTGAAAAGAGGATATTGAATAAGCTGCAGAGCCTGGCAGACAAAGAGTTTGCCACCAACAGTTAGGTTAAAAAAAGATTGACGCTACTTCGTTCAATAGAGGGCTGCAGCCAGTTAGCTTAGCTTAGCATAAAGACTGGAAACGGGGGGGGGGGGGGGGGGGGGGGGGGAGGGGGAGCTAGCCTGGTTAAAAAGATCCATCTAACCTCAAAACTTGTTTTTAATCTTCAGTTTGTGTACATATTTAGGCTACTTGTTTTATGCTAAGCGAACTTGCTTCTGGTATTAGATTTGCTTTACTTTTGTGACGCTTTTTTGTTGTTGTTGTTGCTCACATGGGACAACAACCCAAGATCACTCATGGGGGGGGGGGATTGCTGCTAAGCAGATAGAGTCTCCTTTGAATTGGTCCATGGCAGCACATCGCCTGAAACCTTCTTCTTTCACAAGTCTACGCTAGAATCAGAGCAAAAAAATAGGAGTTCAAATGTCATTTACACCCACAATAAGCATTTTTGCTTTACTCACAATATATGTAATGTTGTGAAAGGGCAATATTAAAAACCAGCCCTGAACGGCTGCTCCGTATAAACAAATGAGCTCGCTTGTGTTCAGGCCATCGGGTTTCAGTCAGATTATATTCAGAGAAACTGGCAGCGATCCATCTCGACACCTAAGAAGCAGATAAGAGAGACACTTACCGCACCCCTCCCTTTGATCAGTGCACACTTTGATGCTCGCCTCCGACCCCCGTCACTGTTCTCACAGCTCCTCATGTTGGTACAGATCTCATCCTGGCGGGGTGTCTTCCTCCCTCTTCTGCGTGCACATTAACCACTCAAATGTCTACCTTAATTATCCCGTATAGCTATACGAGGCTGAGGCTCGGCTTACTGGCAACCCTCCCGTTTCGTTTTGCTCCTTCTGAACTTGATGTCACTCGTCGTCCTCCTCTCTAGCCGCCCGAGTCCCCCGTGGGGCATCTCCGTGGTTTGCTCTGCGGTAATTAAACCCCCGGTGATGTGAAGGTAACCAGGACACACAAGGCAGAAAATGACAGGTTCGGAGTCGACTTACTCGACTCTATACTTGCGTATTATGTTATCATGATTTCCACACAGTCAGCATATGTTAAAAAATAGCTGTGTGAATTAGGGTGCAGTTATTAACAGCCTTACATGTTTCAACATGTTCTTTTTCATATTTAAAAACCAGCGCACAGTCCAGTGGGAGTCAATGAAAAACAAGGGTGACTAAATTGCAAGCACACAACACGTGTGTGTGTGTGTGTGTGTGTGTGTGTGTGTGTGTGTGTTCAGAGCGTGGTGCGAGTGAATTATTGACACGCATGATGACCTTGTGTACGGTGCACCCGATTGAATGATTTCCCTGTTGAACAGTTTGTCCTGTACAGATGCAGACGCCCAGTCAGCTATTTTCACTGGCACAATGTCAGGCTGATTTCTGTTCACCAACTTTCACGAGATTCAAAACTGACTATTGGGATACAGTAAATGTGCTGAGATTGAGTTCCTCTGAGGCGACGCAATGATATACTGAGGCGAATACTTTGCGACACGATCTTTAAGCCACAAGTAAAAGGAATAGACCAGACACTCGGTGTATCATGAGAATTAACTGTTCCTATATGTGGGTTAGGGCAGTTTTACAACCATCAGGCCAAGCTGAAAGCAGGGATATTGTTCATCCTGTTTACAAAGAAATCCATCCTTGAAACGGTAACGGTTGACGGTAAATGATGGTCGACAAAATCCACAGTCTTTGTTCTTTGTTCACAGTCTTTGTGTTACCGCCTCTGTGCTGTGTCTCAGTAGAGAAACCCCGTGAAGGCACAAATAATCTATTTTACTTGATTTGTAACTCAGGCTGTTGAATATACTGTTAGCTTCACATTAAGTCTAAACTGCAGCTTTGACCAGTGACTGGTCATTTTGTTCCCCATCACTCACTTACACTGGAATCACTTGAAAAAGGGATTTTACAATTTGTTTTACAGGAACAACGACAAGTACCATCAGGTCATCAGAGCTGTTAAAGGTGACGATACATATCAAAGTCTAGATTTCAATTTTAGCCAGCCTTCGTGGGCCGAAAGTGACATGTCGACATTATTGTTTCGGGATGAGTACAACAGTATAGTAGATCACTTATGCATTCAATTTAGCAGCCCTAAAGAAATTAACTCTCAGAGCCAAAACAGCCGTTTGCTGTGAAATGTTCACAATCAATAATCATGTTTAAGAGTGAAGTATGACTTCATCAAGGTTCTTTTTTTAAATATATAACTATAGAGATATTTCCCTTTGAACCTCAGTTTTCGGGAAAAGTTCTCTTTTGTCATCAGGTCAAAAGAAAATAAAAATGAACAATAATCACCTTTACTCTGAGCTGGGGGCAAAAAGCGGGAATGGCTGCAAAAAAAGAACAAAAGACTAACACTCACACACACACGTACACACACACACACACACACACGTACACACACAGCGAGTTTGTTTGTTATTATTGGCCAGGGTTTCAGCGGATATCACCATGAAAGGAGTTCATGCTGGAACAGATATGAGGAAACTTGTTTGGGGATTACCATAGAGAGGAAGAGCTGACGTCACCGCACCCACACACACACACACGAGGGTGTGGAGGGGTAGCTCCAAT
The DNA here is from genome assembly GCA_028022725.1 of Lycodopsis pacificus. Taxonomy (NCBI): domain Eukaryota; kingdom Metazoa; phylum Chordata; class Actinopteri; order Perciformes; family Zoarcidae; genus Lycodopsis; species Lycodopsis pacificus. The sequence goes on along the minus strand of CM051710.1, from coordinate 10,799,946 downwards.
AAAAAAGATAAAATTAGATTAAGTGGGGGGGAATCTTAGACACTGTTTCTTAAAAGCACATTGTTGCTTACCTTCCGATGAAGCTTTTTGAGCTGACATTCTTCTCAAAGTAAACACTCAATGCTCCAGTATGTTGTGATTATAAAGCAGCAGAATAGGTGGTCTATAATGTCTTGCATTAGCTTGACCCTGGCTGTGAATTTGTCCTGTCCTGTATGAGAGTCATTAATGTGTCAATTTACATTGGCCCATGTACAAGACACACACACAGAGTGTGTGTGTGTGTGTGTGTGGTGATTTGTGTTGGTATAGTTTCATTGAATCACTAGCCTATTTGGACCTTGATGACTCATGTTTATGCCGTCATCCTCCCACACACACGTCGTCACACCCCGAGATATAAACTCTGGAGAACTCACCTTTTGATTCATTGAGACTTCGAGGTAACTTCACTCAGACACAGCCCGGGACCAGAAAACAGGATGTTCTCAGAGCACGAGTGCGGGATTTGTTACCGGACCTACAACGCAGGTCGTCGGTGTCCCCGGGAACTCCACTGCAAACACAGCTTCTGTGAGAGCTGCCTGCTCCTGCTGGCCCTTTCACGACCCCAGGGACCCGATGGGGCCGACACACTCATCGTCTGCCCGCTGTGCCGACACACCACATCCATCTCCGGGGAGGGGAGAGTGAGAGCCGAGCTGAGGGTGGACGAGTGCGTCCTGGAGCGGCTTCTAGTTTCGGGAGTCCTCGACAAGGAGGAGGAGGAGGAGGAGGACGAGGAGGACGAGGAGGACGCGGTCGGTCACGTTCAACACGGCTGTGACGACACCGAGGAGCCGACGCTTCCCGAGACTCCAGCCGAGGAGAGCGACTTCTCCACGGGCTCCAGATGCGCGAGGCTCCGGCGGTCTTGTCGGAAAGTTTGGCGGCTGCTTAGTAGGAAGGGCTCACAGCTGCGGGGCGGAGAAAGTAAGTCACGCGCTCATTGTGGTTCATGATAAGTTCATGTGAGAGAACATTTGGGAGTTCTTAAAATGAACAGTTTGTGAATAGGGTTTGGTGGTAACAGTAAGTAGGCTACTTCGTATCAAAAGCAAAAGTAGACTGCACGTACTCTTGCAAAATGTCTTCTTTCAGTGTTTTAAATGGACTCTTCAAGGTCCTGAAAGACGTTTTAGTGTTTTATGTTGGGTACACTAGTAATAGTTTATACACACAGCATACTATTCAGATAAAGTATTCTTCCGGGATTTTATGTACCCTCCTGTGTTATTGGGGGGGGGCAATTTAAAATGCTATCATTCCTTTTTAGTACACGATGACCTCATTGAAATCCCAGCTGGTGTAATCAGCAGCATAACTGAGAACACCTGTGAGGTTATGGGGCCTTTAATCTACGCTAACAATGGCTCTTATTTCATCAATTGATCGTATTATGTAGCTATAGTTAAATAAATACAAATAACCATATATCTCTTGTGTAAGTACGACTAGCCAATATGAATTTTAGTTTAGTATCAAAACCCAACCCAGAAGGAAAAGTTATATTTGAAAAATAAACAGTGGATGAATATAGATCTCTTTCTAATGTGTCCTGTCTTCCTTTCAACAGACTGTATGACCAATGACGACTTCATGACCATCGCCATGATGGCCAGCTACATGTTTTAAAGAGTCCACAACTTCAGATACCCGGGCTAATGTGATACTATTTGAATGGTTCTCCTTTGCGACATGGACTTGTGATAATGATGGTGATACAACTATGCTGGCAAGACGCATTCATCAATGATTTAATTCAGCTTTTCTACTTTCTGAATGTATGTTTAAATGATGACCACCATGATGCTGTTGCAGTGAAATGGAAACAAATGGAAAACTTGTGACTGGCACTAATGTGTGTGTGTGTGTGTGTGTATATATATATATATATATATATTTTTTTTTTTTCATGCATTTCATTTTGAAATTGTTACATATTTAAGGAAAATTAAAAAGTTCTGGTTTCATCTCAATTTGAAGTGCTTTTTTTATTTTTTTTTATGGGAATTTGGGTGAGTCAGTGTGTGCACTATAACTAATCAAAACAATGGCCTATCTTTGGCCTGTGTGTGTGTGTGTGTGTGTGTGTCATTGCATCAAGTCTCTACAGGCCTAAGCTGACTTTACAAAGTAAGCAAAAGGAGGCAAATGTATTCCTTTGTTCAAAGAAAGTAAAAGATGAATACACAAAGCAGGGAAAAAGAATTTTACATGAAATTGGCCAAAAATGAGAAACCATCCCACACAGACAAATCCAGGAAGTGGGCTACTTGAGGCCAGGTGAACGGCATTGCATCCAATCAGACTCATGACCAGCAGCAGTGTGTGAAAGCTCAACGTGAATCACTTGTTTTTGACAAGTGAAGCGCATGGATCGACAACACCACTGCGGCTTATTTTAAGGTCTGGTAGAAACCCTGGCAAAAGAAGCTGTCCATCATGGTCGAAACCTCTTCTCTCCACTCAAGGTAAATATCAATTTCACAAGCTTTCCACCAAATGTAGTCATAAAATCTGCAAGAGGTTGGCGATTACTTTTGAGTGAGGGCATTATGATCCCCCATTAAATTACAACAATCTTCCTGCGGGTGTTTTTCTCCTGCAGACTCTTGTTCGTTTGTGCGCTGGCTTGTGCAGCTGTCATGCCGTTCATGTGTTCAGATGCTGCAGTAGGTGAGTAACACGAGCTGGCCAGTAAGCTAATGCTCATCTTTACGAGAAGTTCTAAAGATGTCACGAGGATGATTTGATTGGGTGCAAGCTTTCTCTTTGCAATTTCACAACAATGTAGAGAGATGAGGTTTTATTGTTCTGTACTTAAACGCATTTGGAAGTGTATTTGATATTGAGGCATGGTGATAATACTAAAATAAGGGTATGAAATGAGCATACAATATTAAAGTGTCGAACAAATTATCAAAGTGACTCGTTATTTCATTGTCTTCTTTCAGCCAGTCCCCAAAACAACCACGTGGACGCTGGCGTGAGGCACATCGTCCGGAGACGACTGTATACTCCACACAGTCCACACCGTCCCCTCTTTTCTGGTCTGCCATCACTCCAAACTGGAGTTAACAGCGAAACTGAGAAGAGTGGGAATTACGGAGGCGCCTCGTCAATCATTTATCAATCAAATCCGCCACGGTTCACAGAAAGTAGCTTCAGTTCCAAGAACAAACCGTCCCGTGCGGGAACAACTAGTGTGCCGAGTGGAATGAGCCCGGCAAGCAGCTACCGCCCTCTCGCTTATAATTCATACTCAGTTACCAATAAAAAAACCTCTTCCAAAGAGGCTGCCAGTCCCTTCCATCAGAGCTCCAGTCCTCCAGAAGGGTGGGGCGCCAAAGAAGCTCACAGATCCTACATCAAAGAAAGCGTTCCCAAAAATGACTCTCCCTCTCAGACTAGTAGATATCGGAGTTCATCGTGGCTAACTTCAAGAGGGCTTTATAGTGGCTATAAAGACACAAATGAGCACTCTTCGGCCGGGGCGCAGAGAACAGCCAGTGGGACGCTATTAAGCAAATATTTCGGCCCCGCGAGTCAAACTGCCACTCGTGCACCATCAATCAGCAGCAGCTCTGTTATTAAAAGCATCCCCAGCCCAGAAATGCTGACACCATCCATCACAGATTTCTCCCAGGGGTTGCACTCTGCGTCCGGCAGCGAGACACCAAGACTCAAAAAGATCAAGTCGTATCTGTTCAAGGACTCGCAACCTGCTTTTGGTGGACATGAGAGACTTCAAACTGTCCGAGACGAGGGACCACATAAGCAAAGGGCCTCTGAAGTCACGAGCGGGTTTTCTTCAAATGTTAAACAATCGCAAAGAAAAGACCCCACCAAGAACATACCACATCTCTCTGATAATGCTAATCCCCTGCATCATAATAATAATGGGGCCCATTATGGTGCTCAGAAGGACGGTTTCGCCAAATATCGTCACACAGCTCGAATCTCTGCTCGAGGGAAAGACGGCATCTTGGGAAGTAACTATGCGGCTGGCAGCAGTAAGTCTGCAGTAAGTAGCATCAGTGATGCAACCACAAGAGGATCAACGCATGCGTCCACACCTGGACAAGCCATAAAAAACCCCTATGGCTTCAGAAGTTTGGACAATTCTAAATGGAGAGCTGCAAAGGAGCCGCCTATTCCCTCCTCAAGTGGCTCCAATGAAAGGACCAGCTCTGGACGATCCAGCTTCGACGAAGGAAAGGGCTCTAAAATCACAAATATCAACCTTCCCTTGTCGCCAAAGTATAGCTTTGTCCGGGGAGAAGCGTCTGCTGCATGGGCGAAACCAGAGAAGACGCCTACAGAGTACTCTGCACCGTCTCCTGGCACACATCAGGATCTCACATCAGGATTTAAGGAAGCCCGGCCTCGGCTACCCGATAGCAACCCAGATCACAGACGGTTCGGAACCCACAAAAGAATATATGCCTTCAAAGCATTTGGCCCTCGATCACTCGAGGCAGCCAAAACTCCAGTCAGTGAGCCAGAGGAGTCTGCCAGAGACCAGCAGGGTTTAGAAGGGTTTAGACTTGGAAGCCCACAGGTCTGGCAACCAAAGATCAGCCGTATAAACGCAACAAGCCGCACTGAGCCAGGCAGTGAAGACCATAAACCCCTTTTAAAGACGGCAGGAAGCGCCGAATCTGTCTCCAAAGTTACACCTGACGAATACAAACAGAAACACAAGATCGATATGCTCTTGATGTTTCCGTCTATTCAAAACAGAACTGAAAACGCTGATGACGAAGCGCACAAAGAAAATCCGGAAAGTCACAGAATCTCCTCCGCTTATTTCAGATCAGCGGTGGAACCCGACACTGAATCCAGTCCCAAATCTGAGCCAGGAACACCGGACAAAACCGAACTTTTCGCAAAGATGGCGAGCCTGCTCAACAGCTCCACCAGCAGCACCGCGAGAGGCCAAGCGAAGACGCTCAATGGATCTGCTCCCATCAATGACACTGCAAAGGAAGCCACAGTCGGGGTCGTGGCTCTGGCCTACGCCGACATGCTCGGACGTGCCTCGTCCAGCGGTGTCGCAGCTACAACCCAGACACCAACCACACCGGCCGACAAGGGCGACTTTCCAAACGCCTCTGCTGCAGCCGAGCAAAAAGAAGAAGCGGGGAATTTGACCTTAAACTCAGAGGAAGCCGTGCGTAGTGGAGACGACAGGAGCAGAGGTCCGGAAGACGTTGAGGAAAACAAGATGGCCGTCGGAAGTGAGGAAGTTGACGATGGCGCGAAAACATCCGATTTCTTCCTGGGTAATGAAGGAAGTGGAAGCGGGGGTTTTGATGCGTCTGATGTTTCGTCAACCGCCGCCACAAAGAGCCAGGGCCTGAGCGAGGACCTGTTGGAGCTGGAGTATCTCCGGATATCAACCGGGAACATCTCCTTCAAGTCGATGACCCACACAGAGCCGTGAGAGAAACGTGTTGCAATTGTCATGTGGTTGGAAAAATCCCAATAAAAGATTGAAAAGTATTTGAGATTCTGTTCTTAAAATTACTGAATTAATGGTGTTTTTAACCTAATCTCATTTCTATGTCAGACAAATCTTAGTGTTTGGTAAGAAATAATTATATAATTGTTAGTCTTGGTTGTAGCTTGTTTACAGGAATAGTTGACATTTTATGTCTCTGCTGGTTTATTGGAGCTCAACAATTAGTTGATTATTCGATCAAGAGAGAATTAAACGGTATGGCGACTGGTGCCTGCTTTAATCTATATATTATATGATATTAAACTCTATGTTTGAGTTTTGGACAATTTGTTGGACGACACAAGGCATCTGAAGACACCTTCGACTTTAGGAAATAAATAGCCTTTTAAATAGTTTCCTCTGATTGGTTTCATTCATTGTAATGAACACTCATCTGGCATGACCAGCAGATGCTGGGAGTTATCTAAAAATATGTTCTATAAGTCCTGACTGCTAACACAGCATTTTTATTCAAACATTCTGCAACACTGACCTAAAAAAGATCTTCTCCCCTCTGGAAGAAAGCTTAGTTCAAAATGTGGTTTTCTGAGCATAACCTTTGCGTGATTCTAACAAACGGTTTGCATAAAGTAATGTCGAGAGTACGAGGAGGGGAAGCAGAAGAAGGTCATACTTGAGGCTTTTTATAAATTGATTGTATTCCCATTCCTTTGTGTCCTCATTCCCAGGCAGGCCGTGGCTATTCAGCGTGCTGACACAGATTTTCCACCTCCTCCTTTTCGAGCTTACAAGGTGTTTCAGCATGCTGGTCTCTGGGTTAACACGCTATGAGATGGAAAAACCTGGTCCTTCCCCTTTTTGTTTGAAGGTCTTTCAGTGGACTTTGCCAAACCGTTAATAAAGAGCTGTTGAGGAAAACAAGCAATTGGGTGGTTTGTGCCTACTGATTAAAGCCATGAAGCAAATCCAGACTGTCCTGGAATTTGTTTGTTTCAACCACAATAATGTGCTCGTCCTTATGTTGCTACACTCTTATTTATGTTAATAGAAACTGAACTGGATATGCATTATTATACCTCTAGTGAGTTTATCTACAGCAAGAGCAGAGGGAAGAAGTGCCACTAGATGGCGGTACTTGTCCATTTTGTTTCACCGCACGTGTCATCAAGTGCTGCATGTTGGTAGTTCTCATGCTGTGGTGTCCTTTTGGGCTGCACTTTGAAGCGCAAGGAATTTAAAGAGGATCAGATAAATTGCAGAATTACTGTTATGGATAAAAGCTTACAATTAAGAGCAAAATTGATGTTTTTGCTTCCACCCTTATCAATCAGCCAACCAGGCGTTCAGCTTTCGAGGGCATTGGGTCCACACTAAGCTCACGTCATAGATCCCAACAGGTCCATTCACAACACCTGACCCTTCACCTTTTCCCCCAGTGAGCCAGCGCCACCTAAACACCAGTTCTACACTGCTCCTCAATCTATGAGCTCAAAGGGGCCCCAAGGAGAGGGTGGGAGGGTTTGAGCGATCCGTCAGTCAAAGTTAAACACATTGTACATTGGATTAAACCCCTCCCCCCTCCCTCCCTCCTACCACCATACCAATACCCGTGGAAAGTGGGACCATCCACTTTCCCATAGGGCTGAGCGGTATGAAGGTGCTATGATGTTATGTTGTCAAGGCGTCGGCCTGCCGGCTCCTTCAAAGTTCCCCTCTTTCTGCGCTGCCTTTTGTGCAGCCGACTGTTCCTGGTTCACACACTCCCATACCTTTCAGAGTGCTGGCCTATAATATTCCCCCTGTGTGTGTGTGTGTTTATCACAGACAGTGTGTGTGCCCCCCCCCCCCCCTCTTCTCCTACTGTGAGGGGAATTCTGTACCATGTGTCTGCGGTTTTTAGAGAGCTTTCAAGAAAGAAAAAAAAAAGCACAGAGGTCTCACAGTCCCCCCCCCCCAACCACCACCGTCACTCCCCCAAAACACCCTCCTCCCTTTCTCATTTTCCCTCACTCCATGTGGCACTTTTTTGTTTTTTACAGTTTAAACCTCCCTTTTTTCTCAGGCAGGCCTGCAGCAGCTACGGAGTGACAGAGCTAATTTTGCATGCAGCCTGTAATAGAGACAAATCCATAATCACGGCACACATTCTCCTATGAGGCGAGGGAGAGAGGGTGAGCGTCGGTTGCTGAGGGGGGAGAAGAAAGGGGAGGGAGGGTAAGACAGAGAAAGGCTTTTTGTTTGGCTAAGTACACTATGTGAAAGAGGGGGCGGCGAGGAAAGAGAGCTGGAAATACATTAGAAAAAGAGTTGCTTTGGTATTCGTGGCTCAAATTACCTCGCATGCCATGCAGCGGATGGACCCAACCATCGGATCCACTTGGTTTGACCATGACTCTCTGTGTGTGTGTAAACTAACTTTGAGTTTACAGTGATTCACTTTGCCCTGAAACCCATATGAACTGCAGAGGGGGAAAGTTTGGAGGATTAGCAGAGGCAGTTTGCAGCATACCGGCTGTAATCCAGGGCTCAGTCAACACAGTCGGTTTACTTAAGCTAAAACTCTATGACTTAAGTTGTTTATTGTGGCAACTTGAAGGGGAAAGTGGTAGAAATAAACCAAAATCTGGCCCGTCATATATCTCAAATTCTGTAGAAACGCTTTCTGCATCTTCACTCACGTCCAACCCGTGCTATACTTGCAAAAAAGGTTTTGAATGATGGGAAGGAAGCAATCTAGGAGCATGGAATAATAGCGCCGGCATTATAACATTCCCACATCTGCTATGGGAGATAAAGCTATTTCCGTGTCTCACATCCAGCGAGTTTCCTGTGGCCTGCGCCGCCGTGGAGGAAGTCATAAAGGCAGGAAGACTTCCTGTATTGTTGCCGACGTGGAGCAGTACGGACTGTTCATGCTCCGTAAGGCCGGGGAACAAAGATGTAAACACAGTAATAAAAAAAAAAAAGCACTCTCGGCGTCTGCCCTTCATACCAGATGTTTTCACAGTTGTTTTCAATGGGACGCGTAAAGGATCCCTCTTTAAAATAAAATCAACCATGATGACAAACACAAGCATTATCTATGTACTCAATCCAATCTTAGATCTTTGCGTCTCATGCACTGTATGTTCATTTAACCTGTCCCCTTGCGTTGGAGACAATTACTCAAATTGCACCAGTTTAACTTTTGCTAATGTTGTCATCCATCTAAACTGGTCATGATGCATAAGGATCAGGGTGGCCTACCGCCTCGGCTCAGCAACGTCCTGCCAGAAAAGTGTATGACCTTAGTGTGGACGTGAGTTCTGAGCAGGTCAACATGTGATTTTCACTTCCCAGATTGTTTCGTTCGAAGGATGCATAGAGGCGAGAGGAGGCGGCGTACGAGCCTGCACAAGTATTCCTGTGTCCAGTGTATAAACACGTCGGGGGTTATTGAGTTCTGCCGCTGTGTGCCGATGGCTGCACGGAGATACAGTGTCACACACTCACAATGAAGGAGATGAAAACACCCGCCCGCTCAGACACAACAGGCCCACCTGTTGGCCTCTATCCAGAAGCACCTCTCTGCGTCTGAACTCGGTGTCCTCTCGTCTTGGCCCCCAGCCAGTATCCACCCCCCCATCCCCATCCTCCTCCTCCTCCTCCTCCCTGTCTCTCTCTTTCACTCTCTCGTCTTGACCCGGAGACGTTGCCGCCACCACCACGGCCGAGGCGGACACTGCCGCTGCCTCCATTCTCTCCCCCGTCACGGAGAGCAGCGCTGGGGATGAGAATGGAGTTTGTTTTGACTTCTCACGTCGACCAAAGCGCCGCTCCACTGCATCACAAGGAAAAAAAGAGTTGACCTCCTCAAGGTTTTCTGAATGAATCATGAGGGAAAAGTTGCTGTCACTGTGTTTAGGATGTAAGCGAGTGTGAAGAGTGTCGGTTTCAGTAACCCTTCTGGTGAAGGTGTGTGTGTGTGGGGGCTTTTTCTTTTCTCATACAGGTGCGACCACTGACCTTATTTTTCTCCCAATAAAGGGAAGTGAGAGGATCAGCAGGCCTGACCTGCGTTTCGTGTGTGTTCCCTCATTCCTATTCATTCCTACGGTGCCTCTGTCTGGGTTGAGTTACATGGCCATCTGTGGACGAGGATGACACAAGACCTCATGCATGTTAACGAGAAGAGAAAAGCAAAGATTTACCAGGCCTGAAAAAAAAACAAAAAAAGCCTTATTTAATTAAACCGAGCGCTGAGCGAGAGGTCGGTATCAAATAAGACAAGAGAGGGAGCTCGCCCGGCAAGCACCATGTTGGTCAAATTACCAGTAAGACGAGTGATTAACCCCGCTGGCGACACGCCAACCTGGAGTGCAAAAGATCTTATCAATGGTGAATGTGACTCACGCAGCTAAAGAGGCTGTGCGGATAACAATCAGGCTGTTTTTCCACAGTGTGACATCCGCCGCGCTCGCAAGCCTCTACCAGCGTCTGTGTGTGTGTGTGAGTCAAAGATGGTGAGGGCGTGGGGGGCATGTGTCTGTGGCCTTTCATGCAGATGTTTACACTCGCCTCAGCCCGTAAATTGTAGCATCTTCCCCTTTTCTCCCCCTTAAAATAGTAGCACTGTTGTTGTTTCTGCCTTAAACCTGACAATCATCCACGCTACATCACTCAAAAGGAAGCCAGTCACAGAAACAAAAGAAACCACGAGCCCCTTGTTTTTTTTTCTTCTTTTTTTTTTTCTAAAGCAACAGAAGTAAATCAACTGTCTACATCAATGGCAAATCTCACAATATTTCCCACTCAGTACCATATCCCTCTGAGGAACAGAGATAAAATACAATTTAAAACAGCAGCAGCACTTTCCTGCACATTTTATGAACAGCTCGCTTAGCGATCATAGAGCCACTTAAACTGTTGAACCCTGTTCGTCTGAGCTCTCCCACAAGAACTTTACACCATCAACAACTTCCCCACTGGCAGTCAAAGGACACATCTCCAGACTGCAGGCATGTTTGACAAAAACAACAAATAAAAATCATTCGAAAGTCCATGAGATGCTCGGAGCTCAAAGTGGGCTCTAAATGGCAGGAGGATAATGTCCACTCTCTCTCTCTCTAAACTACAAGAACCCTCGAGCGTTTGGCTGAAAACTGCTGAGTTTCAATATGAGAACATCTCCAAAAGACATTAGAAATAGATCAAGATGTGTTTGCCTGCAAGTCTGCGGGAAAGTTTGGGATTTATGTGCTGAATCTGATTTGAAGTCCAATTGTCCCCCCCGCTTCCGCGTTGGTAACCGCTATTAGAGCCAATTCCGACCACAGATCCCAATCTGCTCATAATAAAGCTGCATTGTTATGCTCTCGGCCCCCCCAGAGTCACGTGACCAGAGTGAGCGAGTTCATGAACTTCCCGAGAGAGGCAGACAAACACACGGGTACAATTTGGAGCTACATAGATGCACATGTATTTTTCTTTTTTTGTTGTTGTTGTTGTTGCCTTTTCTTTCTCGACATGACTTTCTTTTTCATCCTCTGGTCAAAGGTGGAGGCAAATTCAAGATTGAAGCGTGCGCAAGTCCTCACAATGACTTTTATCTCCAAGTGTCACATAAGCAGCGAGGCCAGATATGTCCCAGTCCCCCCCCCCCTCCCCACGCTGCAAAAAACAACAAGGGAACACAAGAAGTTACACTTCTAAAACAAAACAAAGCAATACGTCCAGTCTTGAGAGCTGAAGGTTGCTTCTTGAGGTGCTTTTGGAGCTTAGTCTTTTTGTTGTTGTGTTTTGGCACCGTGACAATTAACTCCTCCATTACCGACAAAGAGAAACGGTCCAAATCTCCTCCGATTAGGGCCATGGCTTTGAGTCAAGTCGTCTCATAGATCATTGTCACACCGAGCAAACATAAACAAGTTATTTCACGAGAACTGTACAGCCAGAAAGAGACAAAAATAGACACAAAAATAGACTTGATGATATATTCTGCGAGGACAGCCCTATTAGTACTAGCTGCTAAGACGGTGCAGAGAGACAGACAGATAAAAGGGACAGACAGGCACTTCAGTGCTGATGCATAGCGGAGATTAAAGTAGGAGCTAAGCAAAAGACAGAAAGGAGGGCGGGAGATAGAAACAGAGTCTTAAAGAAGGATTTAAGGTCAAAGCACTTTCAATTCAACCAGTTTAAAAATGTAAAACTGTATAATCTTAAACAGTTTGGTACCTTCATGTATAAAATAGCTGAGAACAAATGAGCAGATCCATTTGTTAGTTCGTACCGACAGAACTGCGATATGAAGTGACCCCCCCTTTTTTCCTGTGCTAAAAGCAGTGTGCTGACCGCTACAAAGCTAGCATTAGCAATGGCTATTGATAGGGTCGCTATCCTCCGCTGTACTGTACGTACCTAATGTTATTTAGCATCCTGAGACGAAGTGGATTCAACGAGACACAAGTGTCTGGAGCTAATAGCAGTAATGGGACACCGTGGCTCTGTATCAGGGGTCTCAACCTGAGCTGTGGTCAACAGGATGCTGAATCGATGCTAAAATGTTAATCTGACCTCGGTGGCTTAAGCTAACGCGCAAGCTACTAACCCCCCCCCCTGCTACAGGTTCCTTGTGTGTTCAATACTTTAGGTGTATGGCTTTGTTAAAAAGTTAACAGACAGATAAAAAGACAGAATAAGAGCAGCACAGGCTTATAAACGAGCTGAATGCTAATATGCTAATATTTCTCACAGTAGACAGGAAGGCCAGCAGATTGGCTCGTACCGTTATCATTATCAACGCTCGCGGAAATAGTCGCGGCTAATTTGAAGTTCTTTGTAAAATGGCTACAATCTGAAAATGAGGCACTTTTTGAGCCGATATATAATTCTATTAATTTCTTATCCATAAACTAAATATCCACCTTAATTATTAGAATTTCTCTCTTGAAAAAAAAAATCAAAAAACACCAATCTCCATTTTATTTTTTTGTACCGTTCTCTGATTGGCTTTCACTCAAGGAAGGAGAGCAGCAAATAGCTTGTTAAGAATGTCATTTGGCACACATCCCCGTTGGTTTCCACAACCAACAAGATGAAAGCGAAAGTTTTCCACCAGTCTGTCAAAGTGCTTCACGGGCGTGTCCGATCCAGCTGCTCCCTCAATGTGATTGGCCGTCACAGAAGGAGAACAGGCAAAGCTTTGAAGCTCTCCGAGTGGCACCAGATAGTTTCCCAAGGGACGACGCACTGACATCAGCACTCTGAAGAACCAAAAAGGAAACAGAAAGAGGAAATTGTTTGGTTAGAAGCAGGAGAAACAATAACCCAGATATGAAGAAGAACTAAATATTATGACATGTATATACAGTGTCTCTTGCTTATCAAGGTAATTATGATATCTAATGCAAGTTATCAGTGTCTGCTTATCATCCTGGGAACACAGTGACCCTCAGATTTAGAAAGGAAGAAGGCGATAAAAAGGGAACAGCGGGGAAGGCGAGAGTGAGGACACCTATTGCTGCAGGCGCAAGCGAAATCATGACGGCTTTTTCGGGCAATTTCAGCTCCTCGCATCACGTCGGACATGTGAGCACACAGGTGTGTGTCGCCGGGGAAAATATGTCGCTACTGTGTGCCACCAGCAATGGAGTCTTTCCTGGCCTTGTTTGCACGGTTGATAGGATTAGCGGTAATGCAGACTTAATGATAATTCTGCCCCAGAGTAGAGAGAGCAGACGAATCACATGGCGTCAGGCAGCCATCTGCTCGGGTTTTTTTTGGGTTTTTTTGAGCGGCCCCTGTGCACGGCGTGGTTTTAGGCCGTCCCAGGCCTAAAGTTGACAGCTGCGAGATAAACCTGGTTGACATCTAACTTTGAGACACGACCACCGAATGATTTAAGGGGTCAATATGCTTCAGAAGCGTTCGCAATTTGACCCGGCCCCTAAAATAAACTCGACAGCTGTGCTATTTTGGGAAAACGAAGTTCACGATCGTCAGTGAATCGTTGTGAAATTTCTGCTCTTCGACTAAAAATAATGGTCCTAGGTTGATCAAACGACATCATATTTCCAGACATCGTCCCGACACAACAGGCTGTGCAGGAGCACCAATTGCTCCTTTTATGCTGTGCTGTGTGTCACGGAGGACAACTGACCGCCTCGCGACGACCTTTCAGCAACACCGGCGTGTCGAGAGTTTGCGCAGGGTGCCACGTCTCTTGGCCCCGAGTCACGCCGGGGATTTATGATTCTGTGTTGCTACGACCCAAAGCCGACCAATCAGAATACAGAATTAAATTATGCAGAATAAACCGGCTGACCAAAGTCTGACACTGATAACACACATTGCGACACACATTTTGCTACACATCTTTTACCCGGCATGCAATTATCCTGCAAGATAGGTGGCCACCGATAATGTTTATGTTATTAATGTTGCTGTTCTGGTTAGGCTTTGTAATGACTATTGCATGCGGTGTAATTGCTTTGTCACGCCTGTTAAGTGTTGCTTTAATAAAGGGAGCGGGAAAAATGCAAAATAGCGGAGTTCACCTAGAGTTTGCAGGATCATGACTCTGGCTATAAAGGTTAGTCGATGCACTTCAAACTGGGTTACTCTGTCAGATGTGATGATGACTCACACCGAAGGCACTCAGGCTGCCTTCAGCCAAAATAACAAACGCACGGAGCTCGTAAAGAGAACAAGTTGAGAGAGTTCCCCGTTTGTCTCTTGCCCTGAAATTTCCCAGCAGCGCTTGACTCTTTAATTGCATGAGGGTACTCTATATTTATGCCCCTCCCTCCCTCTCTCTCTATCCAGTTGGTCCTCTTCCTGGTGCAGTGAGCTATATTTAGCCCCCCTCGGCACAGACGGTGCCCGCCAGCCGGCCAAGCCATGACGACCCAAAACCGGAGCGGAGCCGCTCGAAAAAAAAACCAAAAAAAAAAACCAGCGACACAAACAATCAAGCCAGCCAACCAGAGGGACCAGAGGAGACAGCCAGGACATGCACCGGTGCACTGCCATGGACGCACACAGAGACACTATAATTATGTGGATGACATTCACTTAATGATGACCTTTCACCAAACACAGACACGGGAAATTATACAGGGAAACAACCCTCCGATGCCTCATCCTAATGCACATGCGCCCTCTTATATACGCAAACTTGCAAATGTTTCCGCTCTAATCAAATAGTGCCTTCTCATTTTCACTTTGCTTCCCCTTCCACGGGTCTGACCCTCCCATGGTGGCCTGTCCATCGATCTCCTTCATTTCCTTGCATCGTTTCTCCATCGAATGGGCGAATCGATGCAATAATGACCGCGGTGAGGATCGTGCGAGAGTGTGTGTGCTTCTCTGCCAGACTGTTTAAATCAAGAGTTTCGACGAGGCGATCTGCCTCCGCAGTCTGTGTCTCGCCAATAACTGTTCTCCAGCCGCCTGTGTGTGTGTGTGTGTGTGTGTGTGTGTGTGTGTGTGTGTGTGTGTGTGTAATTAGGAGAGTCTGGGTCTATGTGATGTCTCAATCGAGGGCAGTCTAAAACTGAAAGCCACCCTGTTCTCTGGTCGTAAATCGAGTGTCGGTCTGTCATTTTCCTGCCGCCCCGCCTCCCACAAGACACGGAGCCGGTCTGAGCAACGTGATGCGGGTCACTGAGTCCACCGGTCACTCAGTCAGTGTGAGTTCAATCGCATTTTATTTCAGATGGAGAGAGCTATACCAGAGTTATTAGACTGGACATCCCCACTGTGTTTATCACTTTATCTCCTCTTGTTGCATCAATCTGCGCTTTGCATTCAGGCACAAAAGACATGTTCGGTTGTGCAAGATACCAAATTCCTGCCCGGCTGCAGCTTTGACGCCAACCCTGACCTCTGACCTATAAGGACGGATGGTGTCGCATGCTGCACTGATTATAAAGGCCCCTGAGGCCCATTCGTGGTTTGTGACACTGACCTGGCTGTAACCAGGGTAGGAAATTCACATATTTTTTTGGGGGCCATTTTTGCCCCCACTGACTGAAATCCAGGGGCATTTTCGAAACATTGGGGGCATTTTTTGAAACTATAATACATGTACTTATTTAGGCTTACAATATATGAGCAATTGCAATTAGGCAGTAGCCTACAGACAAAAAACAAACAAATCAGACAATCATATTCAATTGTATTCTTATTTCTTTGTGGTTATTTATTGTTATTTTTAAATGTTTTAAACAACTATTAACCATTATTAAGTCAACGATGCCCTGATACATCAGTCATTTGATGGAATTATTGAGAAAGAATATTTTTGTAGCACCTTAAAATTTTTTTAAATGTGCCATTTGAAGGTACAAAAGAGTAAAATATCTTAATTGACTGTCAGTCAGGTATTATTCATTTCCTGCAACCCTCAAATCAAAGAATAAAGACACTTTATGCACAATTTAGGTGTATTTTCCCTTTAACTCACGAGATGCAGGTAGCATGTTTTATACTTAATGTGAATACAATTCATTTTATCTAATTTCCATTATGCAATATGTATACTTTGTTGGCATCTTATTCTGAAAACCGGACGTTCGTCTTAAGAAACCGGATGTTGTCATAATCCGCAACGAAAACGATGCATGAATCCGCAGCCTCGTCCGCAGAAAAACAAAAAGCAAGCTGCAACCTCTCTAAAGTCTGCAGGGAATGAGTGTTTGATACTCAAGACGACAGACTTGGGGGGGGGGGGGGGGGAGTGCAAGCTTTCACATTTACTCCTTTTCACTGTCAAATATGCCGATTCAGAGAGAATACATTCAACCAGTTTGATGGATTTCCACTGATGCCAGGGACAGATCTGAAGACAGCTGTTGAAAAAAATTAAATTCAGGGCCGTCCCACATTAAGAACGCATGTTTTGTAGTTTCAATAATCTGTGACAAATTTTTGCAAAGATCAGACAAAGACCAGACACGTCTTTCCAGAGGAAAGGCTTCTGGGAAACAGGAAGCCCTTTTTGGGGTTCTTTTCGCAGAAGCACCAGCAGCAGTTTCTTTGGAATGAAAACAAGAAGAGCTGGCCGGTGAGCGAGCATCGATTATCAGGTGAACGCATTAACAGAAAATCAAAGGGAGGAGGCGTCGCCGTGCTGCCCACCATGATGGACTGATAAGTGGTTTCTGGGAAGCGTGGGGGACATTGGTATGGCAACGGCGGAGCATTCACATGCTGCAGGCCAGTAGCTCCCATTAATCCTGATACATTTGTGCTTTAATTTGATGTCCTCTCCTCTTTATTACCGGAGCATACGAGAGAATACACTCAACAACATCGGAGAAAGCAAACGGGAGGTCGGCGGCTCCATCATTGTGCTCGAACACAGTCAAAGTCGATGGACAGTTAAAATGTCGGCCATATTGCCCAGAGAATTGTTTCATTGCTTCCGTTTGCCTTCCTCCGAGTGCAGACTGCTTTGTCGTGGATTTACTTGTGTAGCGAGTGGACCACAAAAGCATTTCGCTGTGCAACCCATGTTGCATATTGACAATACATTGTTCTCGAATCCTTGAACATGCTCGCTTTGTTAATGTTATCCTTGTTAGAAAACATATGGCGACAATAATCCCTCAATACCGCCGACGAATTGTCCCACAGGAAGCTTTTCATTGTTTCAAATGCCCCCATTATGAGAACCGTGAACGCAGCACATCTCCCCTTTATGCCGAGCTGTTCACACACACATTGCACTGTGCAGTCGGCAGTGGAGGGCAGGTAGTGCGCGCACGCACACGCACACGCACACGCACACACACACACACACACACACACAGTCCCACCTTAAACGCTGCTGCTGTCAATCACACTCGCAGCAGCTACAACCGCAACATGAGTGTGTAACATGTTTGCACGTGTGCACGGGCGTACGGTTGCAAAGGTTGCGTGGCGGAGACGATGACAAGGGGTTATGAAATCTTTAAGAAAGAGGTGGAGAAAGTCAGCGAGTCAGACGAGGCCAAAAGCTATTTCTTACATGACACATTAATCGCTTTAACTCGTTAAATGTTGTAATTTCTGTCTGCGTTTTGTCCGATTTCTTTTGACACGATTGTATAATAATTCAAGTGAGAAAAAGGAAGGGAAAAAAAGGCGAGAGGCCGCAGGCCAGTTTCATTATGCAGCGACACAGTGGGTGAGACTGTGAGTGGGTGTGTTGTGGCACACAGGAGCTGGAATGTGAGGGGACAGGAAGAGACAGAGCAGCAGTGCTGAGTGGGGGGGGGGGGGGGGGGTAAGGGGGGGATAAGGGGGGGAAAGAGCACGTACGTGGGAGAACCACATTCAGGCCCACGTGCAGCCTCACGCCCGAGTATTTTTAGAACACCCGCGGACAAAATTCGGAACATGAAGTTTGCATTCGTGATCCGGGTGAAGCATGTCGGCCTTTACATACCTGACCGTCGGCGGCCAGACGAGTGGAGAGTGCGCTGACCCTTACATTGACCCCTGTGTGTGTGTGTGTGTGTGTGTGTGTGTGCACCCGGAAGCTTTAGAAAATGTTACCAATCGAGTAGTGGGGGTTTACAGAGCGCAACTGAGCAAAATGTAACCCTCCATGCTGTCTGCAGGTTCAACACCATTTATTAGGGCTGAAACGATTAGTCAGTTGTCAGAAAATTTAATCAAATAAAGTAAATATTCAGTTTTATATCATTGTACATTATATATATATATATATATTGTCAATTAAAATTAAAAAAAAATCTTAAATATTATTTGAAAGTTGTCACTCCATTTTTGTCTGTCCAGCAACAATCAATTTAGCAAAACACAGAAACTGTGTCACCTGCAATCAGGATTACTGAAACAAAAGTTGCAGCTTATTAACCTAAATATACCTCAGAGAGGAGAGCAACTGGGTTTAAAGTGGCATTAAATGTCCATTCCATTGCTGCAAATGACTCAAAAGTGTGTGTCTTGTAGGCTGAACATTTTCTACTGTAGGTCCAAAAGTCAAACTAGCACCTTGAGGTTGAAAAGATGAATTGAGATTGTCGGCGAACTACTTTAAAACACATCGTGAACTGCGTAAAAGTTGAGCCTCGCTTCAGTGGTTGTAAATATAGCGTTGCGGGCCGACCTCGTCTAAGAGAAACTGGCTACTCTACTGAAATCTGACATGGGACGTCCTGTCCCTGGACACACGGAGCTAAAGCCGAGAGGACGAACGTGTTTTCGGGAATGTTATCTCATTCGATCTCTGTCTCTGTCACATACACGCATTTTCAGTGTTTGCTGACTCAGACCACCGATTTCTCTTTGTCTCCGTGTGTGGTGTCGCTCCACCAGTTCTGCTACTTTCTCCCCCATGTGGATGGCTCTCCTGAACACACACACACACACACACACACACACACGTAGGCGGCGTCTTGAGTGAAGTGATATATGGAGTAATAGCATAAGCAGGTGGGGTCCTCGGTTCTGAGTAAGGCTTTTTCCAGAGTGCCAGTTCGCTCTCTGACACGGACGGACAAACGGCCTGAAACACAAGAAGCTGTTGCACCATCTTTAAGAAAGGCAGTTGAGCGACGGAGCTGCTGTTGAGACATTCGTTTCTCGTCTTGCTTCACCCGGTGCATAATTCAAATAACAGTCAGCAGGATAATTCCTTTGTTTGGGGAGCTTAGACTTTTTTTTTTTTAAAGTTGGAACTTGTAAAACTTTCAGTTCAAGCGAGACAAAGCGGCGAATAAGTCTTCGGTGAAGTAGCACATGGTTTCAATCCTGGAACAATCCTCACAAACAAAACGTCAACACCTTCAAATACGCCTTTGTTAAAGTAACAAAGTTGTTTTATGTTTAAAGTATTAATCCTTAAGATATATATACTCTGGCTACCATTCAGTAAACACTTATTCTGCCATACAATGAATGTATTTACGTTGCGTAATCAACTCGCTATACAGCAACTTTCATTGTTGGTGGCGGAGTCCGCCATTCACTGTTTCCTGTTCACTCTCCTACAGCAATCTAACAGAAACACATTGATATCCAATGCAATATTATATAATACTACTAACAACTAATGGTCAGCTATCAGTTACGATGTTAAATCATTCAATGTGATCACAGAATTATCACACAAAGCTATCTTATGTATTTATTCTATTTGTAAATCAATATTAAACATAAATGTCACCATTTGACGTATTGTACGAGCGTGAGCTCGAAGCTAACTTTCCATTCCTATTATCCCTATCGGTTTCCTCCAAACAGCATTACATCCCCCGATGTTTAATAATGCATTCCTTATGGCCCCGCTGTCGTCTGAGGGTCATTACTAATTCAAAACTCCACAAACTCCAAACAAAAGCAGATTACAGCCACATCTGCTCCGTGCTTGTGGCGGCTCTCATCAGAGTCTTTCAAAGGATCAATTAGAAGCTTCCTTCTTCTGCTAAGACACTGTAAATAATAAATGTGGTCCTCGTTTACCTACTGAACCGAAATTCACCCTGTGCTTTGCAGCATCAGAGGGTTCAGAGAGCAACTGACGAACCTCTGGATCATTAAAATGACGGGGGGGCTGACGGGGCTGACGGTGTGGAATCTAGTTTGCGTTTGGAAATCTTCCCCGTGTGTTTACAAACTGATGCCAATCTGTGTTTCACAGTGCCTCCCTGTGTGTGTGTGTGTGTGTGTGTGTGTGTCCTCATGCCAGCTTCTGGCCTGTGCTCCAGTCTGATGATGAATTGTGTAATTATTAATCGAGACATCTCTGCCCCTTCATACCGCAACAGCACACACATCACAGAACCTTCCCCATTCGTAGCATGTAGCTATTTGATGGGCAGTAATTGTATGCGTGTGCTAACGTTATATATATATATATCTCTGACTGCTGTAGGTGTGGATGGGTGTCTGTATGTGTGTAACACGAACCGCAAATATTTATCTACGGACCTTCTGGAGGCTCTGCTGGAGACGCTTCTCACTCTCACTTCATCTCCACGGGAGGAAAGAAAAAACATTTATTAAGAGTCCTCTCCTTCTAGTCTTCATCTCCATCCTGTTTTTAGCCTCCTCTTCTTCATCCACTACACTTAGTTTGCCTTAAACTTGTTAATACAGGACTTACAGGACCAGTGACACATGTTCTGTCCCTGTTTTTCCCTCTTTACTCCGGCACACTAGAGTGGAAACACTACGAGGGTAAAATAATGATCGTCACCACCAGCATGGTTTGCAAAATGTTCCACCGCGATGTTAAGTGCATGTGATTTGGAGCAAATAGGCTCCTTTGAGGACTGCTCTGCATGTGTGGTTGGTTTTCTGACAGAATGAATACAGATGGAAACAAGAAAACATCAGAAAAAAAACCAGAAGAGCAGTTAATGGAAACATGGATGGAGTGTCACCACGTCACGTAGACGTGCAGCATGATGACGCAGGGCCGACCGCTCGCTGTGTGTGTGTGTGTGTTGTTCATGGACAGGAGGTGATTCATATTCAGATTCTGCTGGACTCCTAAAAAGCCCTCATCATTATCAAAGCAGACGCCAACACCGATGACACCCACAAAGCCGCTCAACTACCCGGTAGTCCCATACAGCTGGGGAACACGTGCAAGCGGAGACTCGTGTTTCCTTCGGCTCCTCTGGATCACGACCGGCCGTGAATACAAACAATTTCATTAATGCCAAATGAAGTTCAGCCGGGACGTGAACAGTAAACACATTGCACTGACGCCACCCCTCCCGAAACCTCTTCAGCGTGTTATTTCCTACTTGTTTGTTCTTGACCACGGATGACTAATAAGTAGGCAGGCGAGTCGGCCGCATTTTTTCATTTCCTCTCCTCCGCTGATTCGGGGCTTTTAATGCTCTGGTTAAGCGCTGTGACGCCCGCAGCGGAGAGAAGAACATCGTGTTAACGGTGCTGTGGAGAGGTGCATTGTGGGGGCTGTAATTGACAAGACAGCATCTCTGAAATCTACAGACAACAGAAACAGAACATCAAGTTTCCATGAAGCATTAAAAAAAGGGACACAAACAAAATCAAAATAAGCACGATGTGTCCATGAACACCACTTAAAAACACACAGCCAGTCCTCACTGCCGGCACACACACACACACACACACACACACCCTCATGTGTGGAGGAATATAAACCGACGCGGTGCCAGTCTGTGTCGGGCGGGTGTGGTTTCCCCATCGTTTCCATTTTGGCACATGAGCGGCGAGAAAAATAAATCCTGGCACACACGACGATGGTAAGAGCGCGACACGGCGGCTGAATCCAAATTAATTTCTTCGATTTTTTGTTGCCTTCTGAAAGTACAATGATAACAATACACCCAGAGACAACGGGGTTAATTCATGTGTTATTTGTCTTGTACATTCGTACTACAACTCGTCCTCCACAAGCCGGCTCTCTAATAAAACTGATGCCGGGCCTCAAAACTCAAAATGAACAGTTGACTACGTGTGCTACTGGTTCTGCAATACAAGCTAGAGACTTGTCTCCTAATGCAATAAATCAATTGACTCCCAAGAACAAAAACCCTTTCCAGTCAGAGAACCCATGTGCCGACGTGAAACCGAGTCCACGCAATGCGTTCAATTCAATAAGGAAAGCCCCGCAAAAGCACAGGAAGCCGTTAGTTCTGCCACTGAGGCCCGGCGAAGGGGCGCCGGCGCCGAGGTGAGAGGTGAGGCAGCACTCTAAAGGTTAACGACCGTTCTCCGGCCGATAATGGCAGCAGTGAGCAAACATCGCAGGCTCCTTCATTCGATCTGCACCGATGAGTCCCATGCGGTGCGTCGAGGGGCTGTTTGTTCTCTCTCTCAATCACCACGCGGAACATTTCAGTGATCCCGACGTAGATGGTCCAGAGGAAGTGAGCGTGAGGGGGAAGAGTTCAGGGGGGGGGGGGTTGAATCTAAAACTCTCTTGTCCACGTGTCCGGATTGGAAAATGCTCTGTCGTGAAATAAAATATTTGACTCTTTGTCAATTTGGCTTCCTGATCCAACAGAGCTGCAGAGGACGCGGACCCTGGTCGACGCGTCACGGTTAGGTAACTGAAATGTAGGCCGTGTGTGTTTATTCTACAGTTCCCCTCCAGGAGTTGAGCAATCCATATGTCAGAAGATGGCCTCATAGAAGGGTAGAAACACCCAATTTATAAACTCAACTTCCACTTTGCAGAAAGTCCTCAGAGTCCCGTGCTGCAAGATCTGTTGGCTGAAGCTAGTTTTTACGTCATACTTATAATTGCCTTCATAAACTCAAAACCTTTGATTTGTTGGACCTTCAACCGTAATTAAGAACATCTGCAGGCGAACGAAGCTGTTTAAAAAGCGGGTGCGATTGCTCCGCATTCTTATTGGTTTTAATACCATTTCACTTCCTCTTTTCCTCAAAGTCTACGAGGCTGAAGAGTTGGTTTTGCGAGACGCGACCGACGACTGTCACTTGCTAATTTAATCCCCTGCAGCTCATTAAAATGAATCAACGCCAAATTATAATACCTGGTTGGTGTTCTGTGTGCAAGCTGCATTAGTTACACTCGAGGGAAACGAAGCAGTAAACAGATGTGAAAGAGGAAATAGTACATACCAGAAGTACACACTCCAGTATTTCGTAGGTAAGATGTGAAACTTGACATGTCGGCTGTTGCGGTCTTTCGTCATTTCATTGCCTCGTCCCAAAAAGCCACAGCCGTCTGGTCTAAAATGTCTTAATCGGGCACAATTCAAGCAATCTAGTAAGATCAGGCCTTCAAAGCCAAAGCCCTTGTGGGAAAAAAAAAAAAGATTTAATGGCCGCTCCTGAGAATAACTTGACCTCTCCGCAGGAGTCTTAACTGGATTCTCACCCTGCTTGTAAACCGTCAGCACTTCGGCTGACCCAGAGATCAACTCTGACCTCCCGTCATCCCCTGAAGCTCCTCCACCTGAACCGTCCGGCCTCCGCACAACTCAAGACGCACACAGTGACTGAAACCACATGCGGCCACATAAACAAACAAGAGGAAAGGAACACACACACACACACACAAGGCCTCCATGTGAGAAGTGGCTCGTTAGTGGACGGTAATCAGCTTAGTGCTCTCCTACGCCCACTGGCGCTAAGCTCTTTACAGACAAACCCAGTTAGAGAAGGAGCAGCTGAGCGATGCCATGGCCACGAATCCAATGAAACGCACAGGTCATGGTGGAGACGTGGGGGAGAATATGAGGTGGCGGTGTCAAGACAATCACCTGAGACAGAGCAGAGACGCGTGTGTGTGTGTGTGTGTGTGTGTGTGTGTGTGTGTGTGTGTGTGTGTGTGTGTGTGTGTGTGTGTGTGTGTGTGTGTGTGCCTCAACTAAATTTATAGGGGCGACAGATGGAGAAGAAGAAACGAGGCCGGGAAACAAACATGGAGTGAGAAGAACGAGGAAAAAACTCAAATAAAGCAAAAAGAGAAACTTGAATGATTTCCAGGGAGAGTGTGTGAGGAAGGAGGAGGAGGAGGAGGAGAAAGAAGCGGACAAATAAGAAGGAGTGTATGTGAAAAACTCCCTCCTCCTCCTCTGTGGCCTCAGTAACCCCGGTAGGTTGGTGGGTGGCTGCTCAGTTCTTTTAGGCAGCGCTCGGCGCTCTCCAAGCCCGGCATACATCCCATACCACAGCGCACAATCAGAGCTCTGTAGCCAGGATCACGCTCATACAGGGAGCTGGCACGCTGCCAAGCTAACACACACACACACACACACACACACACACACACACACACACACACACAGAGAAGATAGTACGTAGAGTAAAGGGAGTTCATGTCAATGGAACCTGTCGCTCCACCACTTTGGTCCAGATTGAAACATCTCGGCAAGAAAGTCGTTGGGCGTACTTTCCAAAAATGTCAAACTGTTCTCTGAGAGCTACTTCAAAGTGTCATGAATTCACCGACACAATAACAAGGCAATAAATCAATCATTCAGACAAGTACACGGAGTATTAATAATACGACGCAGTAATGAGAGCTGCATTCAGGCTCCATTAGGGGCCTCACCTTCACGCCGATGGTGACGCAACAGACTATAAAAAACCAAACAGGGGCATTTCTAAATGCAGACGTGCCCTGTAAGCTATCTCTCGGTCCACAGCGACCCTGTAAGAGGTTCATTCATTCATTCATCCATTCATTCAAACAGAAAACCCCTTGTGCACAAACCCGACTCACACGCCCAGCTGAAAGCACCTTCATTTGTGGAACGTGATTATGAGAGGAAAAGAAAATGTCTGGTGTGAAAGCAATAAAAAAAAGAGAATAAAAAGTCTGCAGAGAGAGAGAAAGAGAAAAGACCGGAAGAAAGAGATGTTTGGAGAGCGGAGGAGAGAGGCTTTGTTCAAAACAGTATTGACAAAAGGGACAGGAGGTGTGTGTGTGTGTGTGTTTAGCTGTAGTCATGGAAGGCCAGACTCAGGTCGGTGAAGGTAACTTTGGCCATTGGTTAAGCTTTTGGCTGACCTCTGCTTCCTGCAATGTCATTGGCTCGTATGATTTGTCTCAGCTTTTCTTATTTAGAGCAGTGTGTGCGTGTGCCAAATGCATTTAAATAAGGTGTGTAAGTGTGTGTGTGTGTACCTTGAAGACTTGTCTTTGGATGTGACAGAAAAGCATTTGATTACCTGTGCATGGTTGTGTTTCAATTCACAGCTCTTTAGTTAAAAAGTGATTCATGTGCATGAAAACACACACACACACACACACAAACACATTCAGTCTGTCCGGCGGCGCCTCTTTGCCTGACCAAGCTGCCAATACAGCTCATTCTCCTGACGCCGTGTGTGTGTGTGTGTGTGTGTGCGCCAAATGCATGTAAATAAGGCACTAGTCAGTCAAAACATGACTAGAGTACTGAGTCATTAGCCGCGGCTTTACTACATAATTACCATTCGCTCAGCCGGGCAGCTCACCAGAAACACACAAACACACACACACACACACACACACACACACACACACACACACACACACACACACACACACAGGAGCTCCTGTTGAGAAGCCCTTGAGCAAGGTGCTTAAACCCTTAATAGGCTCAAGGGTAAGTGAAGGATTTATTGGTGAAACAGAGCCATTAATCTACGAACAAATGAACCAAAAAACTGACAAAACGACTCCATTTGAGACGTTTTATTCATTTTATCCACAGCTTGCAGGAATTTAGAGTAAAGACAAGAATGCTGATACATTTTGTCACGTGCTAGTCAAACTTCTTACGCGTGTCTGACTCGGCAGATATTTGTGAGGATGTTATTCCCCCACAAGCAGCTCAAATGTCTTCACAAAAACATTTTATTGCACTTCGCCTGCAGAAAATGTCCACAAATACATCAAATCTTTAAGCAAAAACACCAAACATTTCCTTGGTTTTTTTCAGATTGTATATTTGGGTTTAGGAAGACAACAAGCGATCTGAAGACGACGTCTTTGCAGACCCAACAACTAGTGGGAATAATCAGCAGATTAACCTCTTGAGCCTTTAAATACTTCTGTTCAAAGAGCATCTGTTATCTTCAGCCAGTTTCTCGTTTGTCAGTTCCTGAACGCCTCACCGGCAAATGCCTGGTTGTGTCCGTCTGTGTTTAAGTTTGAGTTGCAACACGGCAAGTGATACAACGTTGATAGATAAGGTAAGTGTGTGTGTGCGTGCGTGCGTAAGCGATACTGTGGAGTCGAGCATGGTGTCTGTTACATTATCGGAAACAAGATCCGATCCCCGTCGGCTGTGTGGAATTACACACACACACACACACACACACACACACACACACACACACACACACACACACACACACACACACACACACACACACACACACACACACACACACACACACCTTGTCTAATCAGTTGATCTGTCCCTCTTCAGACTTCATGTGATGAGCTGAAGAATGAAGACACACACGTCTGCCGCTGTCGCCTTGACCTCGTGAATACGCTGTCAACGTCATCTATCAGCAAGAACACACCGAGCAGTGTGTGTGTGTGTGTGTGTGTGTGTGTGTGTGTGTGAGAGAAAAGAAATGTCCTGTTGGGAGATGGGCACTGCAGCCTGGTCAAGGTCTTGGGAAGATGAGCGGCTTAAAAAACAAAACCAGGCGGGTGATAACACCGCCATTACTAAGGCTGCTTCTGTTTAACTTACCGGCTTTGTGTTGTCTTATTTCGACGTATTCTCGTTTGTTTGGTTTGGTGGACGGATACCGTCGCTATGGAGAGGAAGCCCGTCTGAGCTCCGTCTTGTTGTTGCTGCTGTGAACAAAACACGGCGCCATAGCGGCTGGGTTCAGCCCAAAACTCTCCCAAAATACAAAAGTGAGCTGATTTAAGCCGATTCATGCTTTAAAGGATTTTCTGCACAAATGGGAACTTTAGTTGCGATTCAATGGAGAGAGTTTAATGCCCGGTGCTGGCTGTGGACGTGCTGTGACTGCGCTTTTTCTGATACCGCCTTCATTTAAATAAATCAATCCCTACATCATTATCATCCCCACAACCTCGAATGTACCTCACCTCCTCCCTTCGCTCTCTCCCTCAATGAGTCCTCCCTTTGCTCCATAAAAAAGCGGTGAAAAGCATTCTCATCCATCATCTGTGCTTTCCGGCTTCAAAGTTGTGAGTGTCAACAGGGCTTCATGAAAAGGCCCTTTGATGTCTGTAATGAGGCAAATAGTTATAGTATGTTCACAAATATATGCAGCAGGGACGGTAAATATTACGCAATCTGCAGAGAGAGGAACACATTTACAGATTTACAGCGTTTAGTTTCAATGCGGTTCAACGAGTGCGCAAGACTGCATGATGACACACACACACACACAAGTCCCAACAAAGCCAGTTACCACTCTTCCTCTAAATGACACCATTGTTCCCACTACTCAAGACGTTACATCCAATCGTCTGGATTTCCCCCGAAGAACAGAGAAGTCCACCGGAGTGAACGACAGCAATACCATAAACACAACACCGGTCCTTCTTAAAATATGCAGTGTCCGGATATTTCCCCGAAGACGAAGTCTGATCGATTTTTCGTGTTCCAGGTTGAGGTTGTGTCATCCATCACCGAACGGACTGAATGTAAAGTGATAGTTTTGCGCGGGCCGCGTTCAGACCGCATGAATCAACGCAGCCGTTTCATTCGCTTTAATGATGTGCAGGGTGCTGATACAGAGGGCTCTGGGGAAATCAGAACACGGGCAAAAGCGTGCAAGTGCACATTCCAGGGAGATGACTTTATAACCGTAGAGCTGCTCTTTATCTGGCGAATGAACGCCATCGTAATAGGCTGTTAACATAGTACATAAACCAGTCATCCTCGAGCTTAACTCACGGTTTCACTCGCACCTGAAGTAACATGCCCACACCGACGCCGCCGCTTGCACTACAAGTCAAGATCAGCAACAGCCATGGCAAGCGGACGCATGTTTTTTGTGCGAACCTGATGATGGAGTTCAACGGTTTGTTCAGTTTCCTGTCATGCAGCGAGTTCGTTCTCAAGAAAGGTCAGAGGAGATGCTTCTGTGTACTTTATAGGCTTGCAAAAACCTTTTTTTTTCTCACTAAAATCCATCTGTTGCATGCAAATGAAACCGAAATAAAACAGAAACATTTAGACCTGTTTACAGCACCTATTATATATCAAGCACATGTCAGCAAAACTCTCCAGCGGATCTCCATCATGGCGCCAGATGTGGCTGCAAAGAGATTTGTGGCGCTATTAGCGAGCTCATGCGGGTTAGCAGAAGAGCTGATGGCAGAGTAAAGAGTGCAACCAGTGAGGAAACCGGGGTTTTTCTACAGTCAAGAGCTCCGTGTGCTGTCCCGTAGCCCGATCTATCCGTCACAAATCTGTGTGTATATGTGTGTGTGTGTCAGCGTTCAACTCAGATTACTCCTCCAGTCCTCGGTTTCGCCTAATTGCACAGAGGCGAGGGCCGGTAATGAGTCGATGCTGCCGCCGCCGCCGCGCACGCAGATGACCTCATCACACGGTCTGTGCTTGAAGTGAGAGACGAAAGAAAACACGTCTCAGCCTTCGAGTCCTCAAATAAAAGCGTGTGTGTGTGTGTTTATGTGTGTGTGTGTGTGGTGACGGACACACAGCCTTCAACACTCCCTAAAAAACCCAAACAGAGGAGAGCTGTTGCTATGTGCGGCGTGAGTTCGGTGACTCCCTGAACAGACCACCCAAACAAAGCCAACCGGACTGCAGAACAACTGGACGGCCTTGACTTTAACAGAAACAAACGATGCCCAACAACAACAAAAAGAGACCGTCCTCCATTTTGTGTTATTTTCCAAAAAACCTATCAAAATGTGAGGGGGGAATATGAAATAAACACAGAAATATGGCTTTTGTTTACTCAAACTGGCACGGAAATGGATCCAGACGTCTCTGCTGTCCTCATGGAAACACGCAGGTTGTCCTGCATCTCCCCCTGTGTGTAATTAGGATAATTAGGAAAGTTGCAATGTGGAGAAATTTGAGCTGAATTTCCATCTTAATATGGATTATGTAATCATAAGAACCTCCCATATTGTCCTGTTTTTCATACCCATACAGTTGATTACACAGCAGCCGAGTACAAGAGTCTGGGAGGCTAATAACTAGTTGAAACATGATATTATGATGTTGCTTTTATCTACATGCGTTGCTGTTGGTCTGCCTTGATCTCAAAAGGGGTCACACTTGATAAATAAACGCTGAATTGGAGAAAATGCAGGGTGTTTTTTTGTCCTCCGCAATTTCCCTCCCGCTGCTCCACATCTGTGTGACTTTACACTCTGAATGCAAGCAGAGCCGAGTGTCGCCGCGCTGACGGACTCACTCTAGCGGATTCCCGCACAAAGCAGGTTAAAACGACAGACGCACACACACACGCACACATTGACACACTCTGCCCTGAGCCTCACCTGATCGGGGGTCATGTCCCGACCACATGGTCGTGTTTTACATAAAACTGCTAGTGTTGTTGGTCTAACCTAGTGTTGCCCTAGAGTACACACCCAACAATAAAAGGCTGTCAGCAGCATAAAGAAAACTGTGAGGGGGGGGGGGGGGGGTAGAGGAGTGAATGTGTGTGTGTATTTAGTTACAACATGTACTCAGTATGTATGTTATGTATATATGTTAAAAAGGCAAGTTGGCTTCTTTACAACTGGTCGGATCGTCCGACTGCTTCTTTTCCTGTTGATAATTACTTTAGTTGAGGACAACGTTACTGCCAAAGTGATACTAAGACCCGGTCGTAATAAACCTGACTTATCCTTCGCCCTCTCTCAGACAGACAGACGGGCTGATTGGGAGAGAATTACACGCCACTTCTAATGTCTACGGTGGACAGGACTTGGTCGCTGAAAGGACTTGGCTGTGTGCGAGTCCCACGTCGCTCCGCTGACTGACTTTAAGTATGTTTACCTCTTCCTGGCACACGTGACCCGGGACATTGAGGAGGTAGCAACCAGCTGCCAACCAGGCCAATAAAAGCACTGTCGCTGGGACGGTCGACGTCAGAATGGATTTATTTCTGTGGTGTTAAAGTTCTATTTCAGTTGTTATTTTTGGTGTTTTGGGGAGTTCTTGTATTTGTTATATATACATACATATTGTGATAGCGGTTTGTAATTGTAATATTATCAACTGATATATTTTCCAGTATTTTTTAAACACGATACCGTTTTTTTTTCAACCGTTTACTTTATCTTTAACCAGCTTCTTAAATTAATTATTCACATCTAAACACAAACCACTATGTGTATATAGAATATACACCGTGATAGAAGATTTGATTCATATCGCCTAACTAATTAACAATTTGTGTAGCATCTTGATCTTAGTTATTAAAACCGATGCACACTGTAGATACTGATGCACTTGGTCAGTTACGCATGACTTTTTCCAATTAGCCAACAGTAAACAAATGCAAACATCCTCACTTCTGTGAACAACAACGTTTCCAGATGGATCGAGGCAACATTTGACACAATAAACATTCATGGCTCTCCCCATTAGACGCTCCTCCTTCCTCGACGTAGTGTGTCCCGTGGCGTGGAAGGAGTTTTAAAAGAGCTACAGGTTATTTTGAGGCAGGCACACACATCCTCGTCCAGATGGTAAAGAAATAGAGTTCAAGGACAGCTGGGAGCGTGGATAATACACTCTTCCTTTTTTGTTTGTTCTCTCTGGAGGAGTTCGTGGGAGTGGTGGCGGATTTAATAAAATTAACATTTTGTCCCGAAAAAACCTTTCCACTTCGTGAACTGATGTTTCGCTCCGTTCTGCGGAAGGTCCAGACGGCACACATCAGGAAGGAAACACCGCCACGCGGCTAAGTGAAAAACCCACACGTTGGCTGAGCTTCAATAAACAGCAGACACATGAACACAGTCGCTTACATTTTTCTACACAAAGGCTCAAAGTATTAGCCACAGGGCAACAAAGCCCACACGCACGTCACATTTATTTAGATTTTCTTAAATATGTAATTTAGAGAGAAATAGATTGATGTTCAAATGTAGCCTTTGGCCCTCTGTGCCTAAAGTATGCAGACCTAAGACGTGCACTCTTTTTCTCTACGAACTGGATCCTGTTGTAATTACAGCACAGAGAATCCATGCAGACAAGATAATTAATCGTTCCTAAACTGTATTTAGTTTGGAGCATAACGAATAGATGGGTCGCCGTGTACCCTCTGCATTTTTGCTTTTTGTTGTCGTCCGTCTCTTTCTCCGGTTGCAAAAGGGAAACGTCTCAGCGCGACACTAAGCATCTATTTTTAAGCGTCTCTGCAAGCGTTTAAAAGGACGGAGTGAAACACAATGTGAGAAGGAAAGGAGGATGAAAAGGCGTTTTGGTGGAAAATGTTGAACAACAGTATGTGTAGTGAACAGAAGGGAGGGAAGGAATTTCAAAAATCTGTCAAGACTAGATGTCAGATGAGGACGCAGATTGTAGTACAATGAAGAAGTGTGAGGTAAAAGGAGTCAAACAGAAGAACGAAGACAGAAATAAAGAGAAGAGTCGGGCGAGAAAGGAATCAAGAAAGCAAGACAGAAAAGGCCACAAATTGCGGACTGCAGGGGGAAACTCTTTCAGGAGAGCCCACTAGTCTTGGGGCTTGAGGCCTGCCAGACAACCGCGGCAAAAACACTCGAACAAAAGAATCATTTATTGGAGGAGGAAAGAGGGGGAGGCAGAATGGAGGGATGAAAGGAGGGGGGGCACTGTACAGAGGCATTTGAGAGCTGTGTGAGTGAAACACTGGCCCCATCTCAACATTCACAGCCAATGTGCAACACTGTCCCCCCCCACGCTGCCCCGCTGACATACTCAGAAGCCGGAGCCCATATGGTCCCACTGTGGTCGCCTGCTGGCTTATATATTTAAAATACACCCAACAACACTGTCTGCATCCACCAACCTCCACTTCCCAATAAAACCAAAGACGGGTACGTATGGATGCTGACTGATGGTTCATTTCCTTGTGTGGAATATAAAAAAAAACAGCCGCGCTGCTCTCACCACAAGATCCCTCGATGAATTTTTGCTAATGCCTCAAGTTCTTTATTAAATCCAACTCTGGAGCCGGGCCGATGAAATGTTCACCGCAGAACCCCGTGAGGGTTTTAAGTCTGACACAACCTTCGGTACAAATCAAGTGGAAGCTAGCAGGGCTACATAAACAACAAGGCTTGGCAGGATGCATTCATCACAAGAGCCCCACTGTGGGAAGGCTAGGTAAGACTACTGAGTGTTTTACTGATGCATATAAATCCACATCTCCATTTAAATGCCTCTCCATCTGCAGGCGTCTATTTCTTAACGGGGCAATTTAGTGCAGACAGTGGCTCAAAGAGAATGTTGTTCTATGAGGAAACGTCTCACGGTGACCTAGTTGAGGCATTGTTTAGCTGCGGTGGAACCCCACCGCTAGAGCATTACCCCACACAGTAGAGGGAAAAAAATGACATACAATGAAAATTCATCATCTGGCCTCATTGACCTCCCTTTCTTGACAATAAAGTAGATTTCTGTGGATGCTTTCTAATATGCGACCACAGAAAAAGAAAGCCCTGTAGGTGGTTAAAACTGAACAATCACAGCCGTCTGCTCGGATTAAGCGATGTTCAAATCATAGAAAACTACATTCTTATTGCCACATCTAGAAGCCTGGCTTCAATGCTCACTTCAATGCTTGCATACTATTCTTCAATACATCATCATAATGTCAAAGATGTGGGGTTCTGGGAAATCTAAATATTTTGGAACAATCTTTTTTTCTCCTCCACTGGTTTCCTCTACTCGAAACGAGTAGAGGATATCGGGTCAACGGAAAACCAGGCCAGAGTTCAACTTTATTTAACTTGAAGAACGCTTCAACGGTATGCCGAAACAGTTTCCTTTGCTTTTTATGCCGTGAGCTGTTCGCAACAAGCTCTTCTACTTGGAAAGTAACGGCTCTTCTGGAGCAGAAGGATTCTGCTGTTTGTCAAACGTCTCCTGAATCTGCCCCCGAACGTCAATAGGAAGCCTCGAGGGGATCAATAGTCTTTTCCAAAAAATCTATATTCATAGTTATTCCAATAGGTTGTCTGGCCTTTAGCACCTTACATAATCACATAAGGTAAAAAGTATGCATATGCCTTAAGAGGAAATCTACTTATGAATTGTCCGAGCAGACGATCTATATCTCATATTGTGGATTGAGCAGACATACAAATTAAACTTGTGTCTACCTGGCGCCAGGTAAAGTTTGATTACCAGCATAAGGGAGGATGCGTATTCTTCTTTTCTATCTGAATAATGTCACAGAGCTGAACAGAGCCTTACAAATGTGCTTTAAAAGAACAATGGCAACTCTTACCTGTTCCCTCCTTGTTTCCATTCTGATGCGTCCGCAGCTCCTCTGATTTGTAGAAGTCGATGCTGGCGTAAGTGTTGAGTGTTGAGCTGCTGCCGACTGCCGCGCCCACGACCCCAGAACCTCCACCCAGTACAGAGAAGAGGCGAGAGGGGGCCTGGCTTCCCGAGGGTCCATCCAGGCCCAAATGGGGGCCCTCTTTGTTGGCCAAGTCCAAGTCTATGTAGTTAAGGCCTTGCTCTGTGGACGAAGTCTGAGAGTTTGTGGGATGAGACTGCTGTCCAGGGAGGGCAAACTGAGTGGGGTTGTCAGTCACAGCACCATTCCCCCACAGCATGCTTTCAAAGCCCAGCCGGCGGGCCACAGCTTGGGGGTGTTCTGGAAAGAGGGAGGCAGTGGAGGCAGAGGAAGTAGAGGTAGAGGTGGGGAGGGAAGGCAAGGCAAGGAAGGTTTCTGAGCAGTGCCGTCTGCGTCCTTGGGGGTCGGCCCGGATAACTTTAGCCCCGTGGTCTGGGTTGGGCCCGGGTTTGGCCAGGGGGAAGTCTAAACCCAGTGATAACACTGGAACAGAGGGATCAGTCCTGGTGGGGGAAGGGGATTTGGGGGAGACACTGGATGATGGCCTGGGGACGGTGTTGCTACTCAAGCTGAAGACCATGTCTGTGTAGTCTCCACAGGGTGTTGGGGACACTGATGGAACACTTTCTCGGCTTTTCCTAAGTGGGGCTTCAGCCACTTTGGCCCCCTCTTCACGAGGACCAGAAGTACCCTCATCACATGATTTGGGAGGATGGGCAAGGGTTGGTGGCGTGGGAGGGGTGTGGAAGGAGGGGAAAACTAGAGTAGTAAGGGAGAGGGGTGAGGGGGACGGAGAAGGGCCCAAGTCCATGTTGACGTACTCGGAGGCAGCTGGAGGGGTAATAGGGGCAGAGGGGCTACGGGAAAGGGGGATAAAGTTCCCTAAGCAAGAAGTTGGCCTGTGTTGATGATGCTTGCTGCTTGAGCTATGAGGCAGTGATAAGCCATGTCTGAGACCCCGGCCGCGCCCTCCTCCAACCCCATTCTGGCCGCTCTTCTCCCCCTTAAACTCAATGCTTACATACTCCCCAGGGCTCTTAGGTTCTGGGGGCAGGGGGTTCTCACGGACCCTAGGGAGGGTGTTAGCCTTGGATACGTCAACAAACAGACTCACTGGTCTGTTCCTACCATGGCTACCCTGCTTGGACAATCCACCAGAGCCCCGTCTCTGCTGGAGCTTACTCCCATCTTTGGACTGAGTTCCCCCAGCCATGGGACTCACTGCCTGGGTAGCCCGGTCCTCGCTCTCCCCGAGGCTCTCGCTGCTGGCTGAGCTGGAGGAGTATGAGGAAGAGGAGAGTGACAGGTGGCGTCCAACCACTGAATTGCCTGCTGGTGTTGGCTCCTGACGCCCTCCCACAGTCCTACCTCCACCCATTCCCCTAGTAAAACTCCCATTGGTCCTCCTGCCTCGCCCAGGCCCATCGTCAAAATGTCCAGCAGAGGGGGTATGTTTGTATGAGCGGGGAAGAGAATAGTAAGAATAAACCATCTTGGGGGGTTGCTGTTGAGAACCGGTCTCCAAATGACTGGTGTGTTCAGGTGGTGGGGGGCTGCCATTTACCGAACGTGCACTGATTGGAGACATGTTCATATAGTCACTGCCTGCCCTGCTGTCTGCACTACCACTGCCCAGCCAAGCTCCTCCAGAGAGACCCCCACGCTGGTCAGGGGAGCAGCTGCTATTGGGGGACATTATCATGTAGCCATCAGAAGCTGGTGGAGGCCGGATCTGCTGTGGTGGGGACACGCTGTTGTTAGGGGTCATGGCCATGTAATCGTCAGCAGGTTTGGAATCGGAGTCTGGGACAGAGACAGCCAACGACTGGGACAGGGATGCTGGAGGCTGACTGGCTCCAGGCAGCATGGACATGTACCCATTGTCCACACCTATATCTACACTACCACTGGCTCCTCCACCCACTTCACTTTTAAACTCACCCGCCACGTCCAAGTACCCTCCCCCTGCTGACCCAGCACCCATGACAGATTCCCTCTGTGGGGTAGAGGAGGTGGAAGCAAAGGACTCGCGGCTGGTGCTCCTGGACATGATGGCATAATCGGCTGAATCTTCATCTGCTGGCTCCTCAGCTCTGCGCTGACATGGGACCAGCCTCTCCAGGGCCATAGGAGGTAATGAAGCCCGCTTGCTCAGCAGCCTACGTTCAGCTTCACATTCGCGACTGGAGGAGCGGCGTAGAACTCTTCTGGTCTGTGGCTGGGAGCCACAGGCTGGTGTTACTGGTGCTGGCAGGGAACTGGATGTCAAGCCCCCTTGGTTACCGTTGCTACCACCACCACCACTATCACCACTTCGTTGGCCCATTAGGATATAGTTGGCTCCCTCCTCGCCAAGGGACTGGCTGCCAGCGATACCAATAGAGCTTCCGGGGAGGCTCGGGGAGGGGAGAAGAGTGTGATCCACAGGACTCGAGCCATACTCGTCTGAGGAGCCATAGTCACTGGGTGAGCCTGAGACAGAGGCGTGACTGGAGGGGACGCGACTGTAGGCACCAGACCCTGGACCAGCACCTGCAGATGTCACGACTCCAAACTCAGAGCCATGCCCAGAGCTAGAGGAGAGGCTTGGGGCTGGGGACGGCACCGGGGTGGAGATGGAACGCATCAACCCAAGAGGAGTTTTAGCAGCTGTGGTGGGGGCAGAACGGGCTGACTTTGACCTGAGGATTGGGGTGGTGGAGCACGAGCCATTGGTGGAGGCGCTGGAGCAAGTCCCTTGGAGTGGCGTGGTCCCTCCTATCCCATCCTCACCTTTCGCCCCGTCACTTGCAGTGCGAGACCTTGGGAAGCTATGCCGTGGGGTGGGAGAAGCGTTGGCACTGCTGACCACTGCTCCACAGTTAGCTCCTCCTGGAGGCTCTGTTCGGGGCCGGCGGGTGAAGCCCACCTGGCTGGGCGGAGGGTTTGGGTGGTGGCGGCGTGAGGGAACACTGATGGGGTTAGAAGCAGTAGCACCTCCTCCAGGGCCGGAGTTTGACTGAGACTTGCTGCGTTGGCGGAACTCCTCGCTCAGTGCCTTCATGGCCTCCAGCAAGGTTTCATGCATGTTCTGGGCCACCACAGAATCATCCACCTAACCCATGACACAAAAACAACTCTCAAACAGAGAACTCAAAACATAACTCTGGTAAATTAATATGTGAATTAATTCTTAAGTTACAAATCAAACTACTTTTTAACTGAATATTCTTTGGAATTCTTTATTCTAATGGAAAGCCATGTTTGTATTTAAGGCGTATCAGCTCAAATACTGGCCGCCCACTCTTTTTCTTTCATTTGAATGCCTTCTGAGATTCATTTCACTACCGCTGAGTGTCGTAAAGTTGGTTTAAGATTGCGTTTTAAAATCTAAAGGCTTGGGTACTGAAACAATACCAGGCATGTAGACAGTTAACCACAGAGAATAGAGGCTGTTCATGCAAGACGTTCAGCAGCGAGCTTCGGCGTGTGTGCCACACAGCTGTGTGTGTGTCACACAAATACCCGAGCGAAACATTAAAATTTCAGCACCTCTAATTACATAGCGCTTCGAAATCGGCACTTAACTTCACTGAGTCAAAGGAGTGCTGGACTAGAAGGAAAGCGCCTCTGTATTTCAAGTAATTTCAAATTTTTTCTTTAAAGTTAACCGGTTAGTTACAGGGTTTTGGGTGTTGGGCTATTGAAAGCAAAAGTAACTAACATCCCTAAACAATACCAAATCATAATGTATCCACCACTTTTAATTTCCACCTTAAGTTAAAGCAACAAACTTTATCAATTGGACCATAATGTGGGGTTACATGAGCTTTAACCATAATGTTGCGTAACTTTATAGTTTCTCTGACTCTGTAGATTATAGGCTCTTTACGTATAGATGGGATTGGAGGGTGCAACTCTCCATGTTATGGGGACTGCAGATTACAGGCTCACCTGCATCCAGAACTCGCCAGGGCCTGTCACAGCAGAGCGCCCCACCTCGACGAAGAAGAAGTTTTCCGAATGGCCACAGCGCCGGACGTTCATCAGCTGCAGCACCACGGCAGCAGCGTCAGAGTTGAGCTTGACGAAGTTGACCGTCTTGTCGGTCAGGCAAAGGCGATAGATGCCCACCAAGTTCTTGGCTTGACCCAGGCCCTTGGGCCACACCTTCACCTGCCACACCTCTTTGAACGCAGGCCCGGGATTCGGCACTCCGTATTCCCCCCCTTCCACGCTATCAGCGAGGTTCTTACCTACAGGGACAGAACAGAAGAAGAAGAAGGGGATTTAAAAAGGGTTGTTGGAGTAGAGAAGAGGAGGATATGACTGGATAAGAAAAAACAGAGAGGTAAAAAATTACGGAGGAGGATTTATGAAGAGCGCTGGTTACAACAAAGCAGTGACATGACCTTCCACTATTTACCTGTTAGTGGAGGGCAAGGTCCCACTATTATGTAAGCTGTGCTGATATTGAGCTTTTCACAGATTTCTAAACCAGATCAAACACAGTTGAAACGGAGCATGCAGGAGCATGTGAGACCTGCAGGCTCCATACCTGGGGTCTCATTTGTCAACCGCACACAGACAACCCGACACTCGCACAAGCACACGCACCAGCGTGGAATTACGAAGCCGTTGACGACTGACGCAAGAATGATGACTTTGAAAGAAAAGCAACTGCTGTGGAAAAAAAATGTAAGTCAACCAACTTGCGGAAAATGCTTAACAAGTGAATCTTCTCCAAAAACCAACAGCAAATAATGCCAATAGATGGTCAGAAAACCTCAGAGCAAAGCACTTAATAAGCTCTTCAAGAGCCATTCTCTGGAGCTGCTCTACTGACAATAAACTGGCTTTGTAAACCAATAAAATCTAGTGTCTTTTAACGGGAGCACAGGCAGTCCATTCACCCTTTGTGTTTCTGTATTCAGACGGGTGAGAATTACTGAGGCAAAGAAAACCAGGAGGGAAAGTTCTTGGTGAGATTTGATCCTGGGCTGGTGTGGGCATACAAAGGCCCGGGACTTCCTAATACAACATTTAGCTGGATGTTTGGTGTTTTAAGTCACCTTATTGTTCACAGGCCTGAAGCAGCAACCGAGAAAATTACCTTAATTCTATCATGCTGTGCAATTTATTGTCTGCAGCCATCGACACCAACTCTGAATATTCAACAGATTTACCTCTAAGCTCCTTAACTTGCGGGCACAAGGGACCTCGTATGTGTTGACTAAAAAGCCCGGGATTATCGAAATACCTTGATGTGACTCATGTTTTAGGGTGGATTCTTCTTCTTCTTCGTGGGAAACCACCCTAAAGGGTTCCTTAAATGTGGATCCTTTCCTCACATGCACCGTATTTCATGAGTTCTCTCTGTCAAAGTGCCAGGTTGGTTGTGTCTGAGCATGCTAACTACAACCCAAACATCAAGACTGAAGAAACAAAACCTCACATGTTCCCTTAGTGGGAACAGGGTGTTCTTTGTGCAGTAATGAGCACCTGCCTTATTGAGACCGTCACATCTGGAGTATTGAAGATCGGTTTGACAAATCACCGAGTGACACATCATATTTTTCACAAACGTTTGTGTGGTATTCTACTTTAAGCAATGATTTCGGCTAATCACAGTGCACCCGGACCACAGAATTACAAATATATGATTGTACGTCTGCAAGCGTTCTTCCTTTTCCAAGACTCTGCTGCAAATCCTACAATGACAACCATATGTAGACAAGAAGCCTCAGCGTGCACAGTGGACGCCATATCGGTCGAGCTTCCGTTGCGACAAACATTTCCCCCAAGATCCTCTTCCCGAAACAGTTTTACTTTAGATTTCAGAAACGTGTCTTCTTCCAGTTTTTTTGCTTTCCCAAAATTGGAGGATCGCGCGCAACTTGAGAGAGAGACTTAGAATAGATGCTTTGTTGAAAGCCGTGGAGGCTGTGGCTTAGTGGCTGTGTGTGGAGGCACTCCGGCACTCCCCCCCCCCCCCCCTACATTAGATGACTCACTCAAGGCCATGCATGGCTGTTTCATGCACTGTTTCTCTCCGTGTGCAAGAAGCCCTGTGTTCCTCCTCGATTTAGATTTACAACAGGAAGGGATGGTTTGGGGATTTTTTCAGTTGGGACAGAAGGGAACTAGGGACCGCAGGAGATAACTGGGGGGGGTGGGGGTCTTTTCCAAGAATATTTAAGGAGGAAATGTTTATTTTTAGGATTGCTTGGATTAAAAAAAGTCTTAGCGCAGCCTTTAATTATTCTACAATCAAACTTCTTGAGACTGCATGTTCCTCGAGGAGTATCGCTTTTCCTTTTCAAGAGCCGGATAACGCGTCCTTTAGGAGAGCACAAGTGTGTTGTTTGTTTTGAGTACAGTGCAGCCTTAAACCTCAGCTGTGCCTTCGACAGCACTCCCCACACACCGACACCCTTGATCTCAGGGCCACTCGGACTGCACGCACTTATCGGCGACTCTCAAAAGCACTGAAAACCTTTAAGAGGCTTCCCCCAGACCCCTACAGGGACGCCGACCGATTTGCCCCCATCGAACGTCGTCGACCGTCCCGTCAGAGTTACATAAAGCGAGGGTTATGAATTATAGATTGCAACGGCCGTGTGGAGCTGAGCAGACATGGTTGTTGGGAGCGGTTTTTCCCCCCACTTGGCATGAAGAGGTTATCAGCCGGTCAGCTTCTGCCGCCCCTATACGACATAATGAGCCCTCAGAAAAACACGCGCCCGTAGCAGCAGATAACAGGAGATGGATCTTAAAGGCGGATGCACGAGGAATCAAAACACACCTAGGGGTGATAACGGTTTGAGTGCTGAGCTTGCTTGGTTGAATGAGGGCGATGCAACCTTGATGGGAGGGTGTATATCGGGTCAAAGAGTCCACG
The DNA here is from genome assembly GCA_028022725.1 of Lycodopsis pacificus. Lineage (NCBI taxonomy): Eukaryota > Metazoa > Chordata > Actinopteri > Perciformes > Zoarcidae > Lycodopsis > Lycodopsis pacificus. Next base: position 10,759,603 of record CM051710.1, on the reverse strand, counting down.
CAAAGGTAACTGTGACTTGTTCCAAAGCGTCGACATCGTGTTCCCCCTTCTTAGCAACCTAAAAAACAACTCACACTGGCTTATTCACGCACCAGTTGTTTACTTCGCTTTCAACCGCGACCACACATGAAACTTTCAGTCGTGCGTGCGCTCGCTCTCGAGCGCGGCGGCCTAGGCGGCCGACACTGCCGTCTATTCATGCCGCGTATTTGCTGTGCTCGAGCTGCCTCCCCTGATACCATAGACGGTATATGCAGAGGCCATAATCTACCCTCATTTTCTCTAACTGGGTTTTTTTTAAATGTGAGTTATTGGCTTTGAGGCGGCTCGGTGTCTCCCTTACTTTGTAACGTGCTGCTGGAGTGTGTGTGTGTGTGTTTTTAGGGCGGTATGGGGCTGGAATATTGACAGTTCCTCCCCTGAGTGGCTGATTAGTGTTAGAGTTATCAAACAAATTCTAAGGAAGTAGGTCTTCCATAGTAGCTTGCATCAGCTCAGCCGCAACAACAGATATTCTTATTGAAGCACAGCACCACTAGTTGATTTAAGATTAAGTTTAAAAAAATAAAAAGGTTCATGTGTAGGCACTAAAACAACACCAAAGTGTTGCCACCGCCTCTCATTTCCACCTTTAAAAGCTACAGTCAGGCAACGTTTGTTTAACGCATTTCTATTCAGTATCTTGTAGCAAGATTCAGAATAAAATCCCTCTTCTTAGTCAGCTAATGCAGCCTGTAAATCAGGGAGAACGACTCTGGCAGTGAACCGGCTGACTCTCACTAGGTTCTGTTTCAAGTTTCTGATCTCACTGCCCTAGCACGCCGTGCTGCAGCCATAACACCGCAGAACGCTGCACACAAACGTCTGGAGGGCTGAGCCCCATTTTCTAATGGCCGCCGTGCCCCCTATACCACCCCCGCTGCCATAGCCGCTTACCAGATAGGAGACAGCTGTGGACTTTTTGTCCTGGCATGCGTCTCAGGGAGAAAAAAAAAAAAAGAGAGAGACACTCGACAGAGAAAACAGTTGGTCTAATCTCTTCCTCCCATGTGTGGCTGTTTCCCTCCTTTTCAACCCCTCCACTTCCCATCTCTTCATCCATCTGTAATCCCCCTATCTGGGCCCACACTCAGGGACACAATGCCTCCGCAACACCAGCATCTGCCTGAAGGTTCGTTTCACATGTGGTTTGTGTTTAGCCGGAGGAGCGCGCGCACACACACACACACACACACACACACACACGTGTAAGTGTAGGAAATTATCGGTGACGCATGTAAGGTTCGCCGTCCCTTTTGACAAGACGCACGAGAGAAACTCCATGAAAGTGATCTGAAGCTCTCTGAAAAATCTGCTCAGATGCTCGCACCAAACCGGCCGCCATCTTGGACGTTGCTGGTGAGCCTGGCTCGGAGTTAGTCAACATAATGTCCCAGCAACATCCAAGCAGAACATGCAAAGAGTCCCCCGAGTTCATTGGAAATGGGAACAACACTGTGCTTACTATTACGTTCCAGCCTCATCTTTTTCTTTTTACCAAAGTAATATTTGGCTTTGAAAAACCGGGATGACTTTCATCTTGCGCACATCTTCCAGAGCGGATAAATTAAATCTTGGAATTAAATCATTCAGGAATTTGTTCTGGTGTTCTGAGCAAGTGGCCTCTCCAAGTTTCTTTTCCACAGAAAGGTTTCATACCTAAGTTCATATAAAAAGTGCAGAGAATTCAATTAAGGTTAAAGTGTATACAATCATTAGTCGGCGAGAGTGTGTGTGCGTCCAAAAGAAATAGGAAAATTATTCAATACCCTCTACATTCCTTTGTGCTCAGACGTTTTAAACAACTTTCACCTCATTTTACGCGACAACTCCTGGGTTTAATTCCAGAAACATAAAGTTCCTTCCTTTTACAATATTATGAGTATGTTTCTACATTTGGCATTTTGTTTATTTACTGCAAAGATGGTGACCGGCAGGATTCATCCTTTGCCCAGCGCCTGGTGTTACAGTCCATCCAATCAATGCAGTATGCTGTGTTGAACCTCAAACAGGAAGCTCTTCCCTCACGTCTCCTTCTAATGCGTTCACTGTCAGGCCGATGAATCCAAACCCATCAGCCTCCTGACCTCCACTATAACGGCGGTAATGGGCCCGTATCAACCAAACAGCGATCAATGCGGCTCGCCATACAAGGGTTGACTACGCGCCACGGCTCCTTCCTGCTCAACATATTCAAAACTTCAAAAAAAAGGCCAGTGATCAGTTTCTACCCTGTAGTTTGTATGTTTTCCCTCCTCAGAGACTCTCTCCTCTCCGACTCTATTAGCACACAGCCTCTGTGCCACCAGCGGCTGGCCCTCGAGACAATAATTACTCCCTAATTAGGGAGATGAGCAGTGCTTAAGCGCGGCTTAACGTTTAATCGGACGGCTCTGCGAGCCACCGGTGAGATCCAAATCTCATTGGTCAGAGCAGCCAAACGGCAATCAGAGAGTCTGACAGAGAGGCCTTCTATACGCAACTCACATAAAAACACATTTCTCCTCATATCAGTTCGGGCGTGAGAGCTGTGGTGTGATTTGCCGAGTGGCAGCTCACACTGAAACTCTGGCGTTTGCTTTGTGGTGTTTTTAAAAGTGTCGAAAACTACATCCTGGTAATCCGCCGACCGGAGTGAAAACACATCTACAGTCAGGGGAACACTGCTCACGCTGAGGTCAGGGGATTAGCATGACCAGTAACCATGTCATTATCAGCTCAGAGCACGGAAAACTAAATTCCACAGAGCTTTGCTGTACTGCAGCGAAGTCAACAAACCAGCTGAAGACGAGATGCATATCAATTGGAGATCAACAGACGGAGTTTGCTCAAAAAATTGGTCTGTTTTTTGTCAGAGTGAAAGTTTAATTCTGTGTTTTTTTAGTTAAAAGTCCTTTTAGCTGTGCTAATCGTTTCGGGGTTCGTTTGAGTTGAGCTCCAGTGATTATTTGCATTATTGTTTCATCCGTTTGATTATCTTTGACAATTGTAGAGTCTCCGAAATGTCAGAAAAAAGGGGAACAAAAGCCAATCACTATAGAGTGCTGCAGGGATGACGTATCTTTGTAATCCAACAAGTTAGTTATTGCAGAAAATGAATTCTGTGCACGAGTTTAGGGACCTTAAGTGCAAAAAACTATTTATTTTGCTGCTGTAATCCATGCAGCTTCTCTGCACTCGCAAGTTTGACTCCCGCCATATTGTCAACAACAATTCCTGAGGTGTGTGCCTGAGCTGCGGGACAGTTTTCCTGGCAAACCGGCAACCGTGGGCCGCACCTCCCTCCCGTTCCACCGAGGTTAAGCCTTTACACACTCGACTGACTCCTAATAGCTGAGCAAATAGCTGCCCTCAAGCCCGATACTGTACTCGCCGCCCGACAGGGTCTTACCGGGACTCAGCTGAATAAATAACTGGGATCCTAATACCGCCCTGCACGGCAGCTGGCTCGTGTTTGTGCAATTACCGCCCGGCTCGAGGGGGGGGTAAGGCCGCGCGATATTGGGACGGGTCCCGGGCCGCTTTAGGGGAGTTTCCCAGAGCCCGACGCACCAAAGCAGCGTGGACGTGAGGGGTATTTATTGTGCTTCCACTCTCTGCATGCAAGCTGGGGGGGGGAACCTCTCGCTGTGCCGACTCAAAGCAACCCCATTATTCCAAGCCCCGACCCATAACTTTGATCCCAGCTCCGGCTGAGAACTTCCCCTCCTGCAGCAGCTTGACGGCGCCATACGAACGGCTACGCGGGAATCGATCGCATCGAGGGAGGGGGGGGGGGGGGTCCTCTGGAAGACAAGTGCAGCATCTCTTGGCTCTGCGGCCCTTGAGCTTCACCCTGCAGGCTGTGAATTCTTCTGTCTCCCCACCGGGACGAGTGAGGGAGACAGATACCTGACTGTACTGACGCCACTGTGACAGTGTGTGTGTGTGTGGACGAGGCCGGGGAGACAGCATGGGAGGGGGAGGGAAGGTTCAGTCCACATACAGGTGCCGAAGGCTTGAAACTGTATGATCTGCACATACCAGAGGAGGGTTGTCACAGGGAAGAATCCTGACAGTGTTCAGCGTGTGTGTGTGTGTGTGTGTGTGCATTAAGCTATTCTCACACGGTTTACCTCACCTGCTGAGCTGCCGCCCATTTATGACCTTTACACACCAAACCACTTAAGTGACCGTAGATTAGACGGCCTGCTCTTTCGGAGACGGTTTTCTCACAGTCCTCTCGGCTCCAACATCTGTCTGCTCACTCTGCCGTCTCGCGGGAACTCATCAAATAGTTGGGAGGAGTGGGCCGCGCACAACCCACAGACACAGTTATGTAAAAGCGGGGAGGGGAGGAGAGGTTGGGGGGGGGGGCAACACGTTGACACCAACTCCAAATTCGCACAGGTTACACAAGACTTTCTCCCTGACGCGGCTTTTTCGGAGCTTCCAAATCAACAACCTCGAAGCAACTCTCCTGTGTTTAAAAAAAAAAAAATGAAAGACAAGATTCTCAAATACATCAGAACATATTGTTTTTCTTCTCCTCCTCCTCCTCGGCTGCTTTATGTAACAGAAACAGGAGGTCACGTGCACCTTGAACCCGTATCTTTACTTCACCGGCGATTGCGTCACGAGTCCCTTTGTGGTCGCTCTCTCACAGCGAAGCCGAACAGGTGATTTGAACGGGGTTTTTTTCGCCTCTGCTCTCACAACAGCTGTGTTGACACACAAGCGGCTGACAGACAGTGTTGGAGAAAAGACCATTTGCACATTTTCAGCGTTAGATAAATCCATCTACAGGAGAAGCTTGAAGGGACAGCCTAAGCTGCTTAGCTACAGTCAGGAAATATGAATATTTAATGAATGAATGAGCCTCTCAGGTGCTAATGCACTTCTCTCTCTCTACTTTTTGGGACATGTTTCTCCTCTTGCAGGACCAATGCCCGATGTAATACTGCAGTGTCAGCAGAAAAGCAGAGCAGGCAAAGTAAACAAGAGGGGGGGGGGGGGGTTGAGTTGGGAAAGAGAGACACAGCTTGCACACAGCTGAGGCCCCCAAAAAGACCCAAAAGTCTGGAGGACAACTGGGAGTAAATATCTAGCCTGACACCAGTATGATAAGAGCTGCTGCTGGTGGTGGTGGTGCCGGTGGTGGTGGTGGTGGTGGTGGGGGGGGGTAAGCTCCACAGCGCAGCTTAAAGGCACGTGTTTACAAACACACACACTCCTCTCGGAGGCCATTCCGAAAGAACTTCGACCTGTTTTCTTAAAAAGTGTAAAGCACCACCCAGCTTCAAATGTGTGTAGACGGCAATGGAAGAAACAAACAATGTAAACGTGGCTCGGCGAGCTGTAATGGTTTTCAAACAAACCCCCCCGTGCACGGTGTCCCAAAAAAAAAAACATTGGAACGAGACATGTCCCGATCTGCAGTGCGCTTCTTGCCGCTCGGGCTCTGCAAGGCGCTGCCACGTTTCTCCTCGCGCGCAGAGCCTCGGCACAGTATTGGGAGCGTGCGTGCAATGCGTGTGTGCGTGCGCCTCTTGACTTACTTTTGCACTGCAGCTCCACCATGGCCTGGTACCACTCGTCCTGGTCCGCCTCGCTCTCCGCGGCCACGGCGAAGCTCTCGGCCCGCGTGTACAGCACGATCATGTGCTTGTTCTTGGCGTCGGCCCGCTTGTTGATGTTGAAGCACGTCTCGAGCGCCACCGCTTTCTTCGGGATGGGGGCCTTGCCGCGGAATTTCTTCTCGCTCTCGTAGTACTCCAGGCGGGCCGGGCCGCGCTCCGAGGCGGCGCGGAGCACGAAGTACCGCCGGTGCATGGACTTCTGCTTGCGGAGGTAGCCGCTCTTCCGCACGTCCTCGCAGCTCTGGAGGTCGCCCGCCTGGCTCTCCATCACGTCCGACATCTTTTCTTTAACTCCCTCCCCTTACGGGCACAAACTCTTTTTTTTTAATTTCTCTTGTAGTATTTTCTGCAAGTTTAGAGAGAGGAGATTCAAACGTCCCCCGGCTCCGCTCCCCTCCCTCTCTCCCACATCAACGCAGGCATGTGAGAGGGGAGTTTTGGGGTTTGCTCCCGAGTCCGGCGGTTGAACCCTGAACCCGGGTTTGTTTGGCGGCTGTCGTTAGTTTTGCTCCTCTTTGGGTTGGTTTGTTTGCAGTCCGACGGACAGGTCGGAGCAAGTTCTCCACACGGGCGAACACATGCGGAGCTCCCCCCCCCCTTTACTCCCCCCCCTATTATACTACTACTGCTGCTGCTCGTGGTTCAAGCGCCGTCTGAGCGTTTTAATCCCATTTACTGCACACCACACCGCACGGAGTCCGTCCTGCAGCAGTCTGTCTCTCTCTTTCTGTTTATCTATCTGTCAGTCTGTCCCCCCACCCCTGCTCTGCTCTGCTCGGCTCCAGTCTTGTGGCTGTGGAGTGGAGTGGAGAGGAGCGGAGCAGCTACCGTGGAGCGGGACTGTCACTCACCCGCTGTACTAGTACTCTGGAGCACTGGTGCGTTCACGGACCGAGCCCGGGCTCCGACACGAGAGCAACCGACTCGCCAAGCTGCCCCCCCCCCTTAGAAATAAGTCACCATGTTAGCACAATAACAGTAATACATTAGCTTCATCTCCACCAGGTGTTGTTGCTTCCTGTGTCCTTCAATTTTCACTTTTTCAGTATTTAGTGAAGCTTTGTTTGTGACACCACTGAACTTATTTTTTTACAAATGTATATTTTTCAAAATGTAGTCATTTATATGCCATAATACATTGTAATATAATCTAATTTATGGAATGTAGCTATTTAATTTCTCTATGCATTCTCTGATTTTATCTCTTTAATTTCCATTCGCTCTTTTTCAATGTTTACCTGTTTCTCGTGCTGCTATGAGGTGGATTGTATTGCATCTTGGGAGTTCAACTGAGGCTCACTCAAGCAATATTTAATATTTCCTACAGCACGTGAAGGTAGCAACACTTCCAGTGTGTGGAGTAGGATTTCAGCATTGGCTCTGCCAGGAGTTCATCCTGTTCTATTTATTGTTTGGGAAAAAATAAAAATCAAACCTCTGTCCTGCATGCATACGTTTTATACCTCAACTCAACTTTTAAAGCCCTGCAGCTTTTGAAATGGAAACATTACATTAAATGCAGCAGGAGCTCGCATAAGCAGCTCGCATAAGCTTATTTAAAATCTAGGTTAACAGTGAAACCATTACACCCTGTGGGGATACAGTCGTTTTGATGTTATTGTTTCCTAAATGCTACAGAAACAGTACATCGAGCTGCTGTTATGTAATAAACGAGGCGTTTGTAGACGCTATATTTATGCCACTCAGACTGTCTGAGTATGATTTTGATCTGTTGTGTTTTTTTTTCTCTATCTGGCTGAGCAGTGAAACGTCCATCTCGCACTGTCTGAGAGAAAGCCCATCGAATAACAACAATAACATGCATGTTTTCAATTTACTCTGAATTTTATATGTCAATGAATCTTTTTTAAAAATGCTCTATTTATAGTCATCCTGAAAGCTGGGAAGGGTTTCTATCTTTGTACTGCACGCTTATGCAGTATGTATGTTGTTATGCAATATGCATCCGAAAGTAACCTTGCGCACGCGGCCAGAGAGTGGGTATCAAGCGCCCTCTGCTGTTAGAAGAAGTCACTACAGCCTTTCAAAATAAAATTAAAAAGGCTTCTATTACGCTCAAGAACTAAGAATATTTTCTCATTTCATGCTTGTATTTTTGTTGAGGAAACGAGTAAAAAAAAAACACACAAAAATAAACACTCCAAACTGTCTTAAGAAGCAACAAACTGATTTTATGAACATGAATACTTGTCATTACAAAGACACACGAATCTCTTTTTCTTTTTGGCAAAATAAGGGAAATGAACTTCGCCTCCAATGTCAAACCGAAAAAAGAGAACAACCGAAAAACATTTTGGTCCGGAACATGAAGCCATGAAGTTTTTTTTAAATATATATATATATATATATATATGTATATATATATATATATATATACACATACACACATTTAAGTAATTCTGAAATTTCTTCTTTTTTTTTTTTTACATTCAGTAGTATCTCCTTTTAGCCCTCTAAGCACATGCAGCCTAGGAAGTGGAAAAAACAGATTATCCTGCAAAAGGATGATCTAAAAATAAAATAATAAAATAAAACCGTGATGAATGCAAACATGTCCCCCACACCCATCACATAGAAAAGCTAATTCACATGCATCAGGAGGCTGTTACGGCTGTTTATGACCCTCTGTAGAAACCCGCGATGCAGAGTCTCAACTGCCTCTTCCTTTGGACAACGGAGAGACTTTTTGTTGTTGTTGTTGTTGTTTTTAAAAACCAGGACACAACGCTGATGCATTCACTGGCGGGCTGTTTCGTTGCACTTTTTAAGCAGGAGATGAACGCAAAGTAGCAGCAGCGACATGTATGCGTGTGTCATATATGTGGGTTTCTGCAAAAAAATAAAAAAAAAGTAGTTTACTCGCGACTCCCACTGAGCCCTGAGGTTGGCGTCTACCGGCACACTAACACCTTTTGACGTAATGTCACGTGGTACAAACACGGCAGGCGACCGATCTCTCTCACACACACACACATAATTACATTCACACGTTGTTTTGTCTCCTACAAACACGTAAACACAGACAGAGAGAGAGAGAGAGGGTGTAATTGGGTTCCGTCAAACCCTCCCCCAGAGGGTGACAACACTCCCGAGGCATTGAAATGGCAGCGACTCCTTAAGTTCACATCTCTCTCGGGTTCCCAGAGGGAGACAAATGGGTAGGTGAAGTAAGGAGAGGGGGGGGGGTAGTCAGATGAAAGGGTTTCGCGACGTCCCTCGACTGGGGTAAACGTTCCCCTGAAAAGGACAAGAGAGGCAAGGGTGAGAAAAAGCGGAGAGGACTTTTTACTAGACTTCCCGTGAAGAAAAACAAAAATACAAATAAGGCCCTCTTTTATTCCCCTGTGAAGTGCACTTTGGTGCCACTTGTTTGCGAGGCAGTGAACGCACCGTAAACGGGTTCACCGACATCGGCCGAGGGACTTTGGGCTGAGAGTCGGGCGCGGGGAAGGAGGCGAAACCTGAAACACACAAAACGGTACAGATGCTCAGATACTGTACATCATGATTATTAAATATAATCATTCAGCCTGGCATACTACAGCAGCAATAGCAGCAGATTTCATTCTACTCTATTTATGGCTCAATGTCTTTTTTCTTTTATGATTATTTAATTTCATATTACTTTTATATTTCGCTTTTATTTTCTTTCATAGTAGGATAATGATGTCTTGCTTTGAAACTAATTACTTTTATTCAAAATTGTAATCGGATCTGTGAAGTGTATATTTGATATTTAGAATCAAACCAGAACTGTGATAAATTAGGCTTTTGTTCTCCCTTGCAGATTGTATTATCATTTTTTAAAGTTTTTGTTAAATACTATATTTTATGTGCTTTTAATAATTTAATAATTTAAGGACAGAATATCAGTCTCAGTCAGTCCACCACTTTGGTCCATCTCAAAAACTATTTGGATCTGTTGCCATGAAATGTTGTGCATCCCCCCCCCCCCCCCCACGTTAATTCACTCCGACTGTAATTGATGTACAAATTCAAAACCTCAACACATTTCTGTTGCCCATTAATGAACCCAAAATAGTACATTGACACACTTCTCTGCAAATAAGAAGACAGTGTTAAAACACACAAAATATTGGACACATATTTAAAAAAAGCTTTACCGTTGGCTTCCTGGTTCCTAGCTGACTCATGGTGGTGAAATGCATTCTGGGTGTTGGGTGCTGGGAAGGAGGCAGACGGAGGAAAGTCGGAGGTGGGCGAGGTGGCGAATGCACTGGAGTCACCTGGAGAAAAAGATGCATCTAAAACAAAACCAGGACTGTTTTTCTCAATATAACATGGTAAGAAGTGACCATTCCCCATAATAAAAACAAGTCAGCAGCAGAGTAACGTCTCAAGGGAACCCCGAACCCGAGTCCCACCTCCTGATGCGTTGCTGAAGGGGTTACTGGGGGAGAGGGCGACGGGCTGCTGGGAAGCGGAGCTGGAGCTGAATGGGTTTGGGAAATCTGAGACAGAAGAGACGGGGAGGGGGGGGGGGGAGATAATTCACAGTGTGCGGGGTTAACAGAGTGCATTCCTGTCTATTCAAACCAACGCCGCTCTGAGTCACGCGGATGCATCCTAATTAGGAGTGCTGGCTTTAAAACATGAGGGACAGGGCGGGTTAGCAGGAGCAATCAATGCAGTTCGTGCTCGGTACCTACTTGCAAAGGTTTGGGAGCTGGAGACCGTGTCGACGCCGGGGGAACTGGGGATGGAGGAGCAGAAAACAGTCGATCAGAATACGACCTTTTAAAAAGGAGCTGCACACGCAGGGAATTAAAAAAAAAAAAAGAATCTGGCACGTTAATTAGAAGCTGATTTGGCTGTTTTTTTTCTCTACCTGGCAGGAGTGGAGCTGGACGAGGGCCTGCTGCCGAAGATGGCGTTGTACTGCGGCGGACCGCCAGGTGGAGCTGCGAACAAGCATTTCACACGGACCACGACTCTGATGAGATCAAGTGCTATTGTCTCGAAATGTGAGGAAAGATCCCCAAAAAAACAAAAAGAGGTCAAACAGTTGATCCTAAGCGTGTGTGAGCCATCAGCAGAAGGAAACCATTACAAACCTCCTCAGTAAAAAATAGCGTCTCTGCGCTCAGCTTGAAGCGAATTAAAGAGAGCCGGGGCAGGAAATCAATAACCGTCCTCAGTCTGAAAGGCAGGGGAGGCTGTGATGAAGGTGGAAAACAACAGCGCTTCTTGTAGGGCGCTTCGAAAGGCTCCTCGCGTGAATCATGTGCATTGATAAACCTCCGCCTCGGTCATTGGGCTAATACAGCTGATTATTAAAACGCAACAAGGTCCTTTAAACGATCTGGAGCAAACACAGCGAGTGTAATTCAGCTGCTCAAAGCCTTGGCATTCGGTGTGAGGATGTTATGCAACCTTGTTGAGCTGGCAGTGACAATCTGCATCACACACACACACACACACACACACACACACACACACACACTCCCTCTATCTATTACATAGTGGTGGAAGACGTGCCAGTACAACACTCCATTACAAGTACAATTCATCGAAATCTAAATTAAAGTAAAAGTATTTAAATATTAACGGCAAAATGTACTTAAAAATCCTACCCGTGACCGTGGGTGGGTCAATGAAACAGCTGTCCAGATGTGACACCGCAGCGTATCTGTCCTGGGGGTTGGAGCCGGGGACCGGCGCCGACGTCGTCGTCTGGCCGACACTTCCGGCCTGCTGCTGGGACAGAGAGTGGGGCAGATGCTGCTGATGAGGATGATGCAGACCTCCGAAGTCCACGCTGAGAGACTTGGGGAAGGCCCTGAAGGGCCCCGAGGTCCCCGAGGCCGATACCGTACGACCTGAGGGAACCAGACTGAGCTTCAGTGCAAAGACAGAGGAGGAGAGCTGTCGCAATTCCCCAAAAGTAACATGCACACAACTAATTCAACAGGTTTGTATGAAGTAAACGTACGTCTAGAGCTAAAGATACTTAATGCTGGTGATTACCAGTCATTAAGAGGTAGAATAATCTAGTGACGACAAGGATGGAAAGTCCTTAAAGTGCCCTAAAACTTCACTTGCTCAGGAAGATCATGTGATCCGATCGAAAGCTACTAAACAGCTGCTAAATGGACCTTGAGGTGAGCTTGCGTCACGCTTAATACAGATCAATTCATGGACTTTAATCTGATTATATGATAGCACATGTTGTACCGTTGTAGAAATCAAGTCATCATTCACATGGACACAAATAAAAAGGAAGAGAAAGTCACAAAACAAAGCGGTTGCTCTCATGCTATATGCTACATGTCCATGCTACGAGGCTCGTCAAATGCAGGATTAGCACAGCGACAACTTCTTGGATCGTTTTCAAAAGCGCCAACCACGGAAATACAATTGTTAGATGGTAACAAAGGCAGGAAAGTAACGTGTAGCAAGCGTTCCACAAACATTAGCCCCAAAGCATGCTAGCATCAGCCAAAAGTGTTAGCATGGGAACACACGTTAGAAGGTTCGTCGTTCTCTTTCAGTGGAGGAGTCTGTGACAGAAACCAGACCGGACTTGATACAGATTATCTGAAGGTTTGACGCATGCTAAAGTCAGCTGCGTGTTTTGGGGATGTGATCATACACTCCACTCCACTGTGGGGCTCCAGATAGGACCCTTCTTTGCAAATGTGCCTGAACTTCCTGGAATACTTTGGGGATGTCAGTGTGTACCGTGGGATTACAGCTGTGTCCTACATACTCTTTTAAGTGCCTCGACGCCAACGTGGTGCGAAAATATCTGCAGCAGCTACAGCCTAAAAATAGCATAACTTTTAAACTTGTGTTTTTTTTTTCTCCCCCCCCCCCCCCCCCTCCTCTGTGTGTCTCCTTGACCCTCCCAGCCTTCAGATGTGGCTTTGAAGCGGTGAAACCTGAGCGATGCGAGAAAAATATCAACCCCAAAGTGCAGCGCGTGACGCCGGCCGGCCACGACAAATAGATGGCAAGAGTGCTGCGTCTTCTCTCAGACCGCCGCTAACATGAAGCCAGGATCGGTGAGGCACGGTCGGCACCAGCATCACCCACAGAACCGGCCATTTCCTCACGAGTGATATGAGCTCGGGTATGAGCTTATCGATCGCAGCCATTCAGCACACATTCAAATGCAGCAGGTCGGTGCCGCGTCTTACCTAAAGTGAAGTGGTTTTTGAAAGAGCTACTGGCTACGAGGTCGGTGGGAGATAAGAGAGACAAAAGAGAGAGAGAGAGAGAGGGATAAGTTAAGGGAGGAGAGGAGAGAGACTGTTCATCCGTTTCCTGTTGAGGGTTGGTACTCGTGAAAAGCAACCCAGTGTGCTAAGACGATGACATGGAGCGCTTTTAAACACACATGATATGGTACACAACAAAAAACACTGTCAAGGTGCAACAGCAGGAGGAATAACGGGGAGAATAGTGCTTTTTAGGGACGATTTTTAGTGGCGGATTAATATAAACCTGGTGCAATCTTTCTCCTGTAGTCTTTCTTCCCTTCTTACTCTGGTAAATATTACATATCCATTGATTTATGTGGATTTTGTTAAAGTTATGATATTTCCAGCTCGATTGAGATCAGGAAGGATTATAAAACAAGGGGAGGACACACCTGAGGGCCGCGGGAGGGCGGGGAAGGACGGGACGTGGCTCTGAGCCCCCAGCGCCGACGACAGCGAGCCCGGCCGCTGCCTCTCTATCCCGCACAGGGTGGGATCTACATGAGAGACAAGGACAGAGACACAAGGACCAAATAGGGTGAAGGGATCGATATCGCCGCTCGGTTCTGAAAAATATCAGCCCCCCCCCCCCCCGATGTAGATGGACTTCCCCCCGACCTTTCAGAGTGGGGTCTCTGAAGCTTTGGGAGCGCGACGGCCGGGCGGTGAACACGTCCGTCCGCATGTCGGCGGGCGAGATGGCGGGAGCTCGATCCCACGACGGCAGCTGGGACTGAGACTGGCGGGCAAGAGATGAGAGGACAGACAAAGAAGCAGATGGGGGGGGGGGGGGCAGAAGAAGTGAGTCTCTTTCATGCTTTCTCAATAATTCATAAGCAGCGGCTTTGATGTCGAGGCTACCTGGCCCTCTAGCTGTCCGGACCACGAGTGTCTCCGGCGCAGTGTGGAAGCAAATTCAGGTCCTTTCCTCACCTTCTATTCACTTTTATTTTGAAACTACTTTGTCTTCTTTCACTTCCTCTTTTGTCTGCCTCGCCCACTTTCTCGCTTGCGTCTCCCCCCTTCCTCCTCATTGCTCTCTCAACCCCATTACAGGCACAATCAGGACACATTCAGCCTCTCACCAGTGGCCTTGTGGACCTGGCGTTAGGGGGCAGGTTGTGGGAGGGGGCCTGGTTGGTTAGGGGACCATGGGAGGGGGGCACTGCCTGGACCCCCGGGCTCCAAGGACCCTCCACATCCCTCCGGTTCTTACTTTTGGAAAAATGCCTGAAAGAGACAGGTTGTTTAGTGCCGTTCTGTGGTGACTAACTGGACATTAAGTCAGTTATCCACCGATCAAAGACCATGAACACAAAACAATGTTCTTTCATCCCCAGCATGAAAGCAGCTCTGAGTGGTCAAAGTTCGTTAGCTGTTTTACTTCTAGCGATTGCATTTCTGCTTCAAAAATCCTAATTTGTGACGATCATGCTGAATAAAACGTGTAAGTATCACCAGTGCGATGCTAACTTCCTCTTGGCTTACAAAAATGCATCATCTCTGCAGCAATCTATTCGCTCATTATCCAAAGATCTGAACAAATGAAATGAAATGCTACATGAAAAATTAGCATAGCTTTATGCTAATGTGTATGTAAATAATCTTAACATGCTAGTGTAGAGACGGTGTGATGTCACCATCGTTGGCATCTTAGTTTATTGTGTCAGCAGGCTGACATTTGCTAATTAGCACTAAAGTCACAGCTGAGGCTGAGATGATTCATCCTCTGGGGACAACGAAAAGTTCATCCGTAGTTAGCCCCTTGTGCTAACTACGGATGAGGATTTTTCGCTGTTTCCTGATATTTTACACAGCAAATCATGAAGAGGTAATTAAGGCCTGGTGACATTAGCATGGGACCAGAATTCTCACCACTTTTTCTTCTCGTATTTGTCCTGCAGGAACTCTTTGAACTTCTGAGGGTCCTTCATGTCGGAGCAGCCATCCGTCTTTGGGTCAAACACGCACAACCAAGTCCTTCTCCCGACCTGAACACACACATTTTTGAGAATAATTGAAACCTGCAGCGCTGGAAAAGGGGCGTGTCTAATTTATACTTAGTCCCGGAGAATCTCTCACAAACAAAGATTTTCTTGTCAGCGATTCATGTCCGGTTCAAGAGTCATGAGTGTTGCAAATATTACCGCCTGAATCATAACCGGCCGATCACTGATCTCCTCACATTGCACTTGAACACACACACACACACACACCCACACACATACATTCTGGCCAACAGCGAGCTCATGAAACCGGTCAGCACTCATCTTGATAAGCCTGAAACACTTCAGCGTATGTGTGTGTGATAGAAGCTCAGCAGTGAGTGCTGCCCACACCGGTTGTTCCCAAAATGCGTAATTAAAAGCTTCACCACATTAAAAAAATAATAATAATACATTTGGGGCAAGAAAAAGATGTTGATATTTGACAACTTCAAATGACTAATTTGATAATTGTTTGTGTCATATTTTTTCTGGCACAAATGTCAAACATTCTTTGGTTCCAGCTTCTAATTGTATTGACATTTAAATGTATTTTATTGGGATCAAGATATGCGCTGAGCCGGGACATTTTACAGTTGATGAAGAAGTGCCCTGGTTTCGAAAGGTTTGGCACACACACACACACACACACACACACACACACACACACACACACACACACACACACACACACACACACACACACACACACACACAGGAAACAGATCGTGGTTTGGGTGGGACCAGAGAGTGCTGGTCCTTTTGTTTCTTGGCAGTAGCATTCTTCACAAAAACAAAGACCGGTTCACTGGTCGCCATAAAGCGACGTTTCATATTCCAGAGATTCAGAAAGTGAGTTTGAAACCTGAACTTGAACCAGGAAAACAGAGACGGGTGAGCTGCAGCATCAGATGATTTGATACAAAGTCACACATTTCATCAAGCTCTGCCTGCATGCCCCAACCCGAAGTGATTTAGGGACATCACTCACCTCGTTGCCATGGTTTTGGAGGAATTCCACTTCCTGTTGGGAGAAGGTTGTCATGGAGATGGACTTGACTCTATGGGGAGGGTTGAGGCCTCTCCTGGGAGAGATGGAGAGAAGAGTTTAGGAGTCAAAACTAAGGAACATGTGCAGCGATTCCTCGCCTCTGAGACACGATGAAGGGGGGGGGGGGGGCAAGAGCCGTGGATTTAAGGGTGCCTTGTGACAGAGAAACATGTGGTTTCAGGAACCGTATACGCCTCTTATTATCTCCATGCGGGGACACAAAGTGTGACAACTGCTGTGCATGTGCAGGATTGCGCAATAACGCGCATGGTGAAGTGTTGAAACAGTCTTCCTGTGTGAGAGAGAGAGTGAGTGGGACTACTAGGCTGAACATGCAGAACAGAATGTGACAGCAACACACACACACATGTATATACACACCCACACTGGAGAGGAGCCTAGAGAGAGAGAGAGAGAGAGAGAGAGAGAGGGAGGGGGGGGGGGGGGTCGTGTCAAACCTGCACCATGACGAAATGAAACGTAACTCAGAGCTGGAAAATTACCAAATAGCGGTCTGTCGTTTATGAAGCTGTTGGAAGACACGCACGAGAGAGAGAGCGAGAGAGAGAGAGAGAGCGAGAGAGAGAGAGAGAGACTGCGTAAATGAATTTGAGCGCACAACCTCGGCTGTTGCACCACACCAACACTCCCCGATAACGCAGAGGAATAAGAGAATAACACGCTGTTAATCCGGCTCGAGGGTGGTGCAATCTCAGGCCTGGTACTTTTACTCCATCACTATCTGGTTTTGTCCTCACACTGATGCTTAAATGTGCCGTAAATGAACCCGTGGAGGAGGAGGCGCGGCTGGGGTTTTTTTTTTTTTTTTGTCCCCCCCCTCCCATCCCCTCCCCTCACTCACAGCATTCCGGAGCACGACGTGCAGACGAAGCTGCCCGCCGTGATGTCGGTGTAAGTCACCCCGGGCTGGCTGCACTCGAAGCAGTGTTTGTTTACTCCGGACTGGGCCAGCTCCCGGACCTTGCGGGCGCAGATCTCCTGGTTGTCCCGGTGCTTTCGGTTCGACATTGTATTCCTCCGGTACCCCGGTGTTTGTGATGCCGGTGAACACCCCTCCGCCCCTAAATCCACCTCCGCGTCGCTACATGGAGCGCTTCACGCCCGCATTATGGAGACGCGTTCTATGCGGCTTCACCCCAACGCAAAGGCAGCACACAGAGGAGAGAGAGGCGCGTCAAGTCCGACAGATAGAGCTGCGCGCACACGCAGGAAGGGCTGCGGATGTCTTTCAAAATAAAAGCAAAGCAAATAAAAAAAACAACAGGTGATGCTTTAGGTAACGGTCAATTTTACTTTTATGGTTTGCCTGTTTCTTTAAGAAAAAAAAAGTTCCAATTCAACCTCTGGTTATTTCATCAAACTGTTATCGGTCAAAGTGTTTCCCGGTATCTCTGTGTGTTCTGTGAATCAGCTGTTTAAACATCACTTTGACAAAATAACAAATGTCTCCGTTTTTTTAATATAATTAATGTCTTGAAGATTGAACATTATTACTAAAGACAAGGCCCCCTTAGCAGCTGTTTCTGGAGCTTTTCAAGCTTGAACTGCTTTGAACCTCACCTGTCGAAGAAGATCATGTTATACAGTTGAAAGCTTCTTCACTCGTACTAACGGATCGTGTGAATCTTAAATTCATTCATTTATTTTTATTTGTTTGTTTATCTAAGAATAGGCCTGCCTGGATTGATTGAATGGGCCTATTCATGACCAGAACAGGCTGCTTTATGTAATACCATTGATTTACAAAACAAGGCCCAGACCCTCAAGGCCTCGGGTTGTCTGTGTATTGTGTACTGTCTGGTATATTTTGTGGTCACTTAACCAATTAGCTCATTTTTTTCTGGTAATATGCACCACTAAAACACAATGTGCCTTAAAGTGGCTCCAGCATGTCTTGAGTGATGAGTTCAAATCTAGTTGTGAAGGATCTTTTTTTAAATTTCTGACATGACAGGAAAGGAGGGGAGAGAGCGATGGTGAATAACATGCAACAAAGGTCCTTGGCCGGACGTGAACCCAGGATGTTGGTCAGCGGTTTATGTTGCCTTAATACATAACTCACCAGGGTGTTCCCAAAATATAGCGTTAGTAGTTTTTAAGAAAAAAAATCGAATTTATATTACAGGTAGCTGACATGGTGCATGTTCTGAAACAGGTTTGTGTTTGATCATAGGGATAATAGGGGCCAACAAGTCTCCTGAGCAGGTTAATCTGTTTGATAGGCTAGAGTTGATTTTTATTTTTCCATACACCCTTGTCATGGGTATGGGTTATTAGCCAAGCCTGTACTGGGCTGGGAAAAGTCACTTTCGGGAGAAAAGGTGAATTAGGTTTCACATTTTTCTCAAAATAGGGATGAATCGTTCTCAAACAAGCTTCAAATGGTTTAATGCCAGCCAGGCTTTTATTTTGAAAAATCGTTGATAGCTGAAATTCTGTGTGGTTTGACACTTGGACAGACGCGCAGGGAATCTCCTGTCAAAGACAAACAACAAGCTGTCGAGCAGCCAAGTTTCACGTCGTCCCAGAACCTTTTTAAATACTCTTACTATATCAGAGCCGACTCTCTGTCCCGAGAGTCTGGTGCCGCTGCGCTCTCCGTGTGCGCCACATACGCACACGCCCCCCCCCGTTTAATTATTTTTTTGGCGCAGTGCTGCGCTCCTGACGCTCCAGCGCGCTCTGAAGGGGACAGATTTCTTTAGGGAGCTATTAGTACATTTAAAGTTCATAAAAAAGTTGATTCAGATTCCTCATAAACAGTTTGTGGGCTACAGTTGTTTCATTTTCATAAACGTGTTTTGTTTTTCTTGGCCACATTCCCACAAATCTCTGGCAATCATTTAAAATACAGGTTCTTGCAAAATCTCTTTGTCCTCAGAGAACATCCCAGGACTATTTATTTTGTTGAAGCAACTTAGCAACACAACAGACCTTCACTACGCCCTTTCCGTGACGTCTAATGTGTCACATCTGAGATCTCTTCTCACAAGACAGAGGCAGTCCGACCATTGCGGTGGTCAGTGAAGGCATCACGGCGCTCTGGTCCTCTGCGAGATACACTGACAGAGAAATAAAAGAGCACGCGCAACATGAACCAAAGTGAAGGGAAATAAATCTATCAGATTTCAGATGAGATGCAGTGACTGTTAATGACCAGCAGGGGGGGGGGCACATACTAAGATCGATAGATAGATAGACAGACAGACAGACAGACAGACAGATAGATAGACAGATAGATAGATAGATAGATAGATAGATAGATAGATAGATAGATAGATAGATAGATAGATAGATAGATAGATAGATAGATATGCATTGCAACACATGATAAGACAGACAACCAGTTGATCAGCTGTAATTACACTTCACCTCTCAGCAGTCAAACAACTATTGATATCAAGTCAAAGTGTTAACACAGTACATAGTTATGATTTAGTAAGTCATAGCTTTTACCAGCATCTCATATTTTAACTATAAGTCTCAATTGATTGACTTTGCATTCATTCATTTTATGTAAAATACTTTTTATTTCTATACAGGCCTACTCATAATTTCAAAAGTTTAACTCTCATATTGGTGATTTAGCAACTCACCATTTGAATTTGGCATTTCAATTGATCAACTTAGTATCTCATATCCGTTTTCAGCTATTTTCTGCCTATTTTCCTCCTTTTGTTTTGGCCTTCTTCCCACCTCAACCAATACATAAAGAAGAAGAGGAAAGGTTGCCAGACAAGAATACACACCCAGTCTCTCTGCAAGAGACGCTCACAGTTCACTGAAACTGGAAAGAAGTTGAATACACAAACAGCAACAGCAGAAACCAAATGAGGGGGGGGGGGAGAAATATTCCACATGGCCAGCTGTACAGCATGATATCATTACATGTAATTAAACTCCGTATTTTCACATGATTCACCAAATAGATTCGGTCTGTAATTAGTATTAGAGACTTTTGAGTGTAACCTCTCATTTTGACCAGTTTTTCCTACTTCAAAGAACCACAATTTGCCATGTAATAAACCCGGAAATAGAATAGTGAGACGAGGGGTTGGACTGCTTGCGTGTGTGTGCGTGTGAGAGAGAGAGAGAGAGAGAGAGAGAGAGAGAGACGGCTCTTTTGGGAAAACATCCAATCAACCAGCTGCCTTCTGATTTGATCTTATTTGGGGATATCGATCCATGTACTTTCGTCGCGAGGGAAAACTTTTCGGCACCATCCCTCTCTCGCCTTTTTTTTATTTTGCCGGATAAAATACATTTATGGTTATAACGCGGCTGACATCTCATTCATACGTGGTGACAAGTCTCGTGGCTTCCGATGTGCGACAGAGTTCAGGCACGCGGTGTCACTTCAAGAGAGAGAGAGAGAGAGAGAGAGCGCGCGCGCGAGAGAGAGCGCGAGAGAGAGTAGAAGCTGAACAGGACGAGCTGCGCGAGGAATACAAATGATACTGTAAGAATGATTCCCCGGTGTTCTGGAGCCTTAAACCGGAAGATTTAGTGTTGTTGTTGTCGGGCTGCTGTCCACTTGGAGCTCCGGAGAGGATTCGAAGAAAATCTAGTGAAGTGATCGAAGTGATCTGCGACTACAGACGGAGGTGATGACAGTCAAGCTGGACTTTGAGGAGTGTTTGAAAGACTCTCCGCGCTTCAGGTAAGAATTCCACCTGTGCTTTAATAGTGATGCAGTCAATAAAAAAAAAAAAAAAAGGAGACTTGACCTCTTGACTCCCAGCAGCAAAACACAGCAAAAGTGAGTTAATTTACCTTCTGAAGTTTAAAGTATCGGCTGGAAAAGATGGATAATTAATTATATTCCTTTTGATGGTCTTATTGCAATAGCTCCAAATGTTAGGGGCCTTTTTTAGACGACAAAAAATACCATTAATACATTCAGTGTTTCTTAATAAGTCACAATCAGCGGTCCCTCTGGGTCTGAGTCATGTCATTGCAAGTGTTGGGGGTCAATAAAAGGAACGAGACTCCATGCAGGCCTGCAGGGCCGAAAACAAAAAACTGATCTGAGGTGAGATGTTGCTGCTCCGGGGTCATTGAAACACATGAAGCTTACATTGTCACTCAACATATTTTATTAGAAACATGAAATTATGGATGGCATACATGTATTTGTACCACTCACTGAATTCTGCCCCTTTTTTGAGCTACTTTCCACCTCACTTTGATGCTGTTTACACCTCATTAAAAGCCTCTAAAGTTCCTATCTATGCTGTCAATGTAACTCTACTACACAAGAGTCGGCATCTGGTGTAACCAAAAGGGAAGTGTTGCTAAATTGGTTTTGCAAGCAGCTCGACAGAGAGTCGGGCAGACTCTGGGTGTGCCCTGATCTCTTGTTGGCATCCTGCCTGAGTCACAGCGGCTGGTGTGTGTCGTCTCTTCCAGCTGATTTGGCGTTTTTCAAACCTCGGGGCCTCGGCCTCCCCTGTCGCCCGTATTGAGTTCGTGAGGCTTCGGCAACAGCGGTGGAAAGTTTGAGCAGTGGCAGCTGCAGTGGTTGAGGCCTCGTGTCAGGCCAAGGGGAGGAGAGAAAGGGGGGCAGGGACGTTACCTCCACATAGAAACACAGTCAATCAAACCGATGAGCAGAGAATGTGAAGGAAGGCCGAGGATGAACAGATAAAAGCTGTAACTGACAGCTCGGGACAGGCTGTCAAATGTGCTGCCTCCTGTTACTAGGTAACCAAGAGGTGGGGAGGGCAACAGGAAGTGAGGCGAGATGTGCTGAGGTGATCAACACAGGAGGCAGGAAGTGTGTTTTTTTGTTTTTTTTCTTCTGTGGGGAGAACGACGGCGGAAACTCTGCTTCAGCTCTGCTTCAGCTCTGTCTTCATTTGCTTTCTTACTGCGACACGAATTCAGAGGCAGATGAGAAAGGATGTGTCTCCTTTAATGAAGGAATGGTTGTCATCTTCCCTTTCATCCTCTCTTTTCTTTCCCTCTCTTCAAGCTGACCTCAGACTTTGATTCAAACATCCCCACACTAACAAACAGAAGCACAAACAGTTACTGTGTGTCCAGGCCCTCCTCTCTTCTCTTTCCACTCAGTCTCGCCTCTCCCCCCCCCCCCCTCCTCTCTCTGTCTGTTGGTGGAAGGCAGCGGAAACCACATGGTTGAGCTGTTGGTTTGAGACGAGACGAGAGGCAGAGAGAGATACTGACTGATGTTTGAGAAGGCCAGGCTCTTGCACTCAGAAACAAAATTCAAGGGTATTAATCCATAACTGAGTCTGAGTGTATACGTTTCGTGCAATGTCATTTTTCTATTGAGCAGGGACACTGCACAATGATGGACAATTGCTGTAAATGCGCCAGTTATCCACAATTCTCATCAGACAGATGAGACAGAGAATATGAGATTAAAACTGTACAAAATGATTGAAAGCCTTTGCGAAAATAAAAGGGATATATTACTGTTTGTAGAGAGTCATTATGCTACAAATTTAAAACATGCAGCAAAGAAGCACAATCAACAGCATGCACGCAAGAAAGGTTATCGTGGCGTCGGAGTTTAAATTTGAGTAGTTTGAAACCTGTGAACGAACTTAAAACAATTAATCGATTCTTAACATTTTCCTCAATTACTTGACCAATCAATTAATTAACTAATCACTTCGACTACCTTCAGCTTGACTTAACTTTCGTAAAAATTCCATGAACTCTATGAAATGTAAGGAAAATATTACTCTGGGGTTCATGCGCTACTGTGAGTAAATATATAGCGACCTTTCACCCCCAAGCTACTGTGTGTGTGTGTGTGTGTGTGTGTGTGTGTGTGACATTGTGTACTTTTGTGTGTCCGTTTCAGAGCTGACATCGAAGTGGTCCAAAGCGATGTGAGTGAACTCGAGACACGACTAGAAAAGGTGAGCTACATACACCTACACACACTTTTATGATGTCATAGTGAGTCAATGCTCTACTTCTCAAAAAATGTTCCCTCCAACATGCACGCACACACACACAGACTCTCACACACACACACACACACACACACACTGTTGGACACATGCTCCTCATGTGAAGAGGCAGTGAAGTGAGAGGTGGGCGGTGGTAGTTGAGGTATTTTTCACCTGACAGTGAGCAGGAAGTAGCCGCAGGTGCTACTTCCCCATCGTATTGTCCTACAACAGACAGAACAATAGTTTGTTCTGCTTTGATACGATGGCATATATTCATGTTGTCACATGTTGTGTTTCTGTTCCTTGATTAAAAAACATGGAAATATACTAGTCCTAGATAAAGCTCTTGGTTCATTTTAACTTTCCTTGTAAAGCACAAGTGAGTGATTTGTGTGTGTCAGCAGCGACATGCATTGATTGAGGAAAAAAACTGAACAAACTGGGTTCAAACCCCTCGTGCTGCATGTCTGCTCTGACCTCTGACCTCTGATAAAGAAAGATAAAGAAATGTCCCTGCTTGCATGAGTGTTGGACGTTTTTCAAAGTATTGAATATCAAAAGAACCAATTGGCCCACAGGTGCTTATCAGATACTTATCAGTGTAAATGTTGGATAAGCTAAAATAAAGTGTGGTACATTGAAGGCTCATGTACACACTGTGCTTGGGAATAACAAGGCCTTCAGACTGTTCTAACTTCAGCAGCACAAGAGCAAAAGAGTCATAAAGGTAACAACGTCACCCAGAAAAGTCAGTTACGCATCAGCAACTATCTGAGGTTTGCTAACATTGGCTAACATTGGCCACCAGAAGCTACTAGTCCCACCAGAGCAGTTGAGCCAGAAGCTGTCAAACCTCCGTGTGTTGTTCGCTTCTTATTGGTACAGCTTTACCTTTGCGAAAGAAAGCAACGAGTTAATTCCTCTTTTTTTTTTTTTTTGAAGTACACAGTCATCTTTGTCACGCCAACCAGTCCTGAGAAGAAGAAGAAACATGACTCCAAATAAATGCTAATGTTGCTCCATGTCTGCTGGGTGTGTAAATAGGCAACTGTTGGCTAACATGGGACATGTGTAGTACTACTTCTTAAACAGTGTTACTGTTCTAAATGTTGTATTGTATGTCATTTTAGTCATTTTTTTATATCTGTAATAGGGGTGTAACGGTTCACAAAATTCACGGTTGGGTACGATACAGTGGAGCCACGGTTCGGTACAGTAGAAAACTATAAATGCCAGAGAAATGTACTTGATTTTAAAATATATTTATTCATTACAACTAACATCATCAAGTTATTCTTTGACTTTGAACAATGATGGAACTATACCTGAGTGACCCATCTTCTGGGGTGTCTTCTCAGCAACACATAAGCATAAAAAACAAAAACTGCTCCTTAATGTTATGTAGTATTGTTACTTACATCTTGCAAAAGAGATTTTTAATCTCAATGGGACTACCTGGTTAAATAAACGTTTATAAAAAAAAAAAAAAAAAAGTAAATAAATTGTTCGGTTCGTCATGCGTAACGAACCGTGAGCCTCGTACCGAACGGTTCAATACGAATACGCGTATCCTTACACCCCTAATCTGTAATATAAAATCTGTTAAATATCTTGCCTCACTACATGTCTTTTTATCAGATTAAATATTGGTGATATATTGTTCTCAGATATATCAAAAAATCTAGTATTCAGAAGTAAAACTCCAGCCTGTAAATCCAGTGATAATCCGTCTCAAAGGCAGTTTACTGAACTCCAGACGGTGTGCAACAGAAGCCGGAGGTCATATTCAGCATGCGCAGTAATTACGCTCCACAGGAACAGCCTCTAACTCTGACTGTGTCACTGCTTTAATGTGTGGACTCCTAGAATAACTCCACTATGTTTAATCATTCCAACCGAGTAGGACCGGTCTTTAGTCACCGCTCAAGTCTGGTTTGAGTATTCAGGATGAATTTGACTGTGGTGTTGAACGTTTGCGTCATCCAGCTTGTGAAACAATGCCAGGCCATGCTGGAGGCCGGCAGAGTCTACTGCCAGACCAGCAAGAGCTTCGTCAATGGCCTCCGGGATCTGGGACACCACTGCTCCGGGGACCAGACGATGGAGGTGAAAGCAGCACTCGGGTCATTTTTCCACTCGGATTATGTCACATTATGTCACATTTACCCAAAGAAAGAGATGTTTTTTAACTTTTAAGTACACCTGGAAGGTACTACTCTAATCAGATTTATTAAACTGTCAAATTCCGGATATCTAACTTTTTTTTTACACAACATGGGTTTGAATGAAACCAAATGCACTGAACTGAACCTGGAATCACAATCTGCACTCTAACCATGAAACAGAGATGATCGTTGTGTTGATATTGCTGTTAAGATTTGGTGAGTCTCATCTAAAATGTCTATCCTGCAGGAGTGTTTGGACAAATTCTCCAAAAAGCTGTCGATCATCTTGGAGGCTCAGGGGGTGAGTCTGTCTGTCTGTGTGGCTCTTTTGACTTAACCGTCTTTTCACCGCCCTCTCCACCCACAACGCTTATCGGCCGCAGGGTGTGTGGTCAAACACGGCTGCAGCACGCTGTTGGGTCACATTTGGCATTTAGCAGTGATCTGTGCTCACTGTGATAGATTTATCTCGGTCTTCTTTTCCCCTTTTTTTAGGAAGTGATTGAGACCACGCAGAAGTCGGTGAAGACGAAGCTGCAGAACTTTGTCAAAGAGTCAGTGAGCTGCTTCTTCATCTCATCTTTCAGACGCCTTCTTCAGGCCGAGTCGCTCCCCCCTGCAGATCTGCCAACCGTTAGCACACACATTCAAAAATATTAAAGGATTGTGTTCCTTTGTTAGACTTCTCCTCGTACTCTGTCTGCTCTTAGTGGGAATGATACGGTGGATTAGAGAGGATGTCTCATAGCATGGGACAATAGTGATTAGTTACATTTTTATGAATGAATGAATGAAATTTATTTATAGAGCGCTTTTCACAGACATAACATCACAAAGTGCTTAACAGAGCAGAAAGTTAAAAGCATAAAAAACACAATGTGACCCTAGGGTCAATAAATTACATACACAGAGAAAAAAATATAAAATTAAATGAAATCAAAAAAAAAAAAATTAAATAAAATTTAAAAAAAATTTAATTAAATTAAAAAAAAAAAAAAAAAAAATTAATTAAATAAAAATTTAAAACATATTTTGTCTAATTGTCTGCTGGTAATTTTCCTCTTTTCGTCCCTCCTTGTCTCGCAGGGATGTGCGACGTTTCAAGGATGTGCGCAAGGAGTTTGAGCGCAGCAGCGAAAGTCTGGAGGGGGCGCTGGTGAGGAACGCTCAGGCGCCACGGGGGAAACTGCACGAAGTGGATGAGGCGAGCGCTGCGCTGCTCAACGCACGCAGGACCTTCCGGTCTGAGGCCATGGATTATGTCCTGGAGGTGAGAGAGAGAGAGAACGCTGGGTGATGTGAAGCGACCTACTTTTTCACTTTGGGTTGGGCTCCAGGAATAAAAGATACCAGGAACTGCATTTTATTTAGCTTAGCAGGCTTTTAATGCCGACATTCAAACCAGATTCCCCTCCGTGATGATAGTAATGTGAGAAATCAAATGTTCCAGTCTGCCAAAAGGAAGTTTAAAGGGGAAACCAGTCACCTAACCAGAGGATTCAGGTACCAAAAAGAGCCTGGATACGGCACGTCTAATAATAGTTGGGCTTCTGCGGTTGTGAATGATAACAGGTTTGCCTCGGGGCTTTTCTCCAGCCTTGTGGCTGTGACGCCCAGAGGTTCAGCTGGTCGATGAGTTTTCGGTGATGGAAACGGGAGCGCCGTCTCAAACCACTGCTTCCTTTTTGTTTCAGATCAACGTCATTGAGGCCAAGAAGAAGACAGACATTCTGATGGCAGTGAGTTCATGTTGAATCGCATGTTGTTGTTTTTGTAAAAACAAAAAACGTGGCGTCTCCATCTTTAAGTATGTATGGATGTATGTATGGAAGAGTTTTTGTAAATACTTTCTCATGCTTCCTGTCAGATGTTGTCACTGATGGAGGCCCAGGCTCAGCTCTTCCAACATGGCCACCAGTCTCTCTCAGAACTGGACGAGTATCGACGGAAATTGAATGAAGAGGTAATTGCTTGGTTAAAGCCTGATTGGATTCCTTTCCTCTCGTAGCAATCATGGGAGGTAACGACATCCTGTTTGACGACAGAACTGGCTCGGTACAACTCTGAACTAAATGATTAACAACAGCAGTCTGAGAAAAGGAAAATTGTCCAAAAGTTATGTGGAGCTCAGAGAATATAGCAGCCTGAAGGTGTTGCAAGCAGGGCTTTGGTCCAGGAGGGGCTTAGCTTAGCTTAGCATGAGCCAAGAAGCAGTGGGAAACGGCTAACTAGCCTGCTGTAAAGTTAAAAAATATACTTGGTACTACTTATTAAAATTAAGAAGAGCTAATAGGCTCATTTCTGAAGCGGTTAATTGAGTCCCGGCTCTAAATTCACTATTTAATGCAGAGATTTAACTTTGACATCGATTCTCTCGTCTTAACTCCTGTAAAGACGGCAAATAAGCACATTTGTATTCATGCAATTAAAGTAACAGCCTCGCCACAAGGTCCCTTTAGAAGCTGCTCCGGAGCTTTTGACCTTATAAGACAACATTCCTTAAACTGTGTGGAGGAGCAATGCTTTAAGGAGCAGGTCTCTGTGTTTGTTTCATCCGCTCAGCAGCGTACAAGGATTCAGAGGGGACATAGTTCACGTTTCAGGAAGAAAAAGCAAAGTTTACCAACATGAAATTTGGCTATGTTTTTGTTATTTTGACCTTTTCTCTTTGCGTTGTTTTGAGAAATGATGGATAGTAAGTGTCCCAGTGAGCTATTCCAAGGAACCAGCCTGCACAATATCAGGGCCTCGCCTACGTGGAATGCAGCTACATCATTAACGTTATTAACTACACCTGTGCTTTTCCTACTATGACTCGTCAAAACAAAAGTCTGCCGTGAAAGAAGTCTATTGTTCGAATGAAACAATCGGAGAGTGTGCCAGATTAAGAGAAGTTGACCACAAACTGATACAAACATTGGAAATACTTTTTATGAGGCATACAGTGGATTCAAAATGTTAATTTCAGCTTTGAGAAAAACATAAAACATGTTGGAACGTAAACTAAAACATGTTAGTGTTCAACAAACCACACGGCAACTTTTTTAAGCAAAAGACCCCAAATTTAGTTTGGATAAGTTGCATCAGATGAGTTCTTGGCATCTTTCTAAAGGGCGGCAGGGCCAAGATGACATCACGCTTTCATCGTGACAGGAAAAAGTGAGCAACAACAGGAAATATTTCGCGTGTGTGTGCATGTGTGTGTGTGAGAGACAGTTCCTGTTCTTTGACTTTCCAAGCTGGAAAAATGTTTCGCCCCGTCAACCTTGAAC
This sequence comes from Lycodopsis pacificus, assembly GCA_028022725.1. Lineage (NCBI taxonomy): Eukaryota > Metazoa > Chordata > Actinopteri > Perciformes > Zoarcidae > Lycodopsis > Lycodopsis pacificus. The sequence continues at coordinate 10,731,282 of CM051710.1, read as the reverse complement.
AGCAGCAGCAGGATTATTGTGTTTCTGCCGAATTAAAAGGATTTAAAACAGGAAATGAATTTGCCGGTGTTCGCTGTCCATATCGAAGTCCTTTAAAGCGCTTCCTGTTTCAAGAGGAAACGATAGGAACCAGAGTAAGCAGATAAGAGAGAGACAACAGCTGTGTTCCAAAGCGCACACTTTTTCTTTTATCATAACATTGCTCCTGGATGCAGTAGGACATCCTGGTGTTTGACGTACTTATGTATTGGGGGGGGGAAATAAACTACTAGTGGTGTTCTTCAGTTTGACACAGGATGTAGGGAAAAGGTTCAACACTTCCTAATTCCTTTTTCCTGAAGAGCAAAGGCTGCAGGAGTGATGACCTACTGTGAACTTGTTGATGTTGGAGAGGAAAGGGAAAGTAGTCCTTTGAGTTCAGTGAATAGACAGACAAGGCAATAACTGAATGGGCACTAATAGAGATACATATGTACATAAATCAGAATCCATGCAATTCTACTTTTTATAGCTTCTCAGAACACTTGTCTTAGCTAATATGTTCTACATAAAACACAAACAAAACGTTCTCACCAAATGCATTTCAATTCACATGTTTTTATTTATCGTTTAGGATTTCCATACATTGTATTTAATTGGTTAATGTGTTGGTCAGTAGCTGATGTGTCCTTGATCCCTTAACCTGTTCCACTTAGCTGAGTAAAACTGCAAATCAATACATGTGTCGGAGAGTTTAATAGATTATACGTAAGAGCGCTTTAAGACCGTTATGAGTGGAATAATGTACATCATTTAACAATCAATATTTGTCTATTGAGTCTATTTCTGTTTTAATAGCACACTCAGTTTGTCCTGAACTCCGCCCGGGAGAAGAGGGACATGGAGCAAAGACACGTTGCGATCAAGAAAAAGGTACAGCGTTCATCAAAATCCACATTTAGATGCACACTTTCATCAATCTCAATTTTAACCACAATTCAAGTACAGTAATAGGCCGTTAACACGAATTGCATTTCCACTAAGTGAGTTGTTTTTGTGAAATATTTCCAGGACGTGTCCTATGATGACTCGATCATGGATTTCAACGCTGACGCCGCTAATGGGATCGCCATGGAGGGCTACCTCTACAAGAGAGCCAGCAACACCTTCAAGACCTGGAGCAGGTACAAGTTCACCCACAGGTTGTCTCACAAAGAACAGCTGCATTGTCGTTGTGCTCTTCTCCCTCCATACGTCACATCAAAGGGACTCAAACGTCCACTGTGTGTGTGTGTGTGTGTGTGTGTGTGTGTGTGTGTGTGTGTGTGTGTGTGTGTGTGTGTGTGTAAAAGGCTTAATCCTTGACTCTTTGACCTTTTCATCTTCTCTCTCCAGACGTTGGTTTTCAATTCAGAAAAATCAGCTGGTGTACCAGAAGAAATTCAAGGTATATTTCAGATAAATGTCACTATTTATATATACCAAAGAACACACAAATGTGTGTGTATAACATGCTGCGTCTGACCTGCATGTTTTTCCTCCTCTGCTCTCAGGAACAGCCTACAGTTGTGGTGGAGGACTTGCGTCTCTGCACAGTGAAGCCCAGCGCCGAAAACGAGAGGCGGTTCTGCTTTGAAGTGGTCTCCCCTTCGAAGTGAGTATGCGTGGGCGAACATGTTTGTGCGTTCATGCGTACGTGTATTTAAGCGATGGTGGTGAATGTTATCAGTGTTAAGTGTGTGTGTGTGTGTAGGTGTTGTTTGTTGCAGGCAGACTCTGAAAGGCAGCAGCAGGGGTGGATCAGTGCCGTCCAAAACAGCATCGCCTCAGCCTTTCAGGAGCACAGAGTGGACCCACACAGCCCAGTGAGGACACACACACACACACACACACACACAAACACACACACCATCTTCTATACCTGCATTTTTTCAGTGGGAGTTTAATCCGAGGAGCTACAGAGGACGTTCTGTGCCTTTGTTCGTCTCCTCATTCCTGTATTTGTGTGTGTGTGTGTGTGTGTGTGTGTGTGTGTGGTTATCAGAGACAGCGCTGCAGCTCGGTGACGGCGAACAGTTTGGGGGGAGGAGGGGGAGGAGCGGATCAGGAGAACAAGGGCTGCAAGGCCTTGGAGGAGGTCCAGGCCATCCCGGGGAACAAGCAGTGCAGCGACTGTGGGGAGCCTGGTCCCGATTGGGCCTCCATCAACCTGGGCATCACGCTTTGTATCGTCTGCTCAGGAATACACAGGTACATTCACACACACAGTTCTACACACACACACACACACTCGGCATGAAACCGTAGCTTTAATGGTTTCCTCCGCTTCACAGGAGCCTGGGAGTCCATTTTTCCAAAGTGCGCTCCCTCACTCTGGACTCCTGGGAGCCGGAGCTCATTAAGGTAACACAACCTTTCAACTGAACCTCAACATTGTGTTTTCTGTGTTAACAAGAAGTCCTCTCTGTAAGATGATTATGAAATGCATTATGGAATAGTTTACTCGAGCTAAACGCTCCAAATATAGCACTGAAATACATCACACTGTGTCTTTGCCTTCTTCAGTTGATGTGTGAATTAGGAAACACAGTAATCAACAGGATCTACGAGGCCCGGATTGATGAGATCACCATCAAGAAGCCCCACCCCTCCAGTCCCAGGTACAAACTACCCAATGTTTACACACGCGGCTCGGTTTACCCTTCACAGAGGGTACTGTGTCTTATCTGGCTCTGGAGGTCAATGACCCGGGTGATGTCATCAGGGGTATCTTGGCTTTGGCTTCAGGCTTCATGTTTTCAGCAGAAAGTCTATTTTAGTTGTGATAACGTGGCGTTTTGAAAGGACAAAAAGATGCTCTTGGTTGCAACATGGGAAACATAGGACCCGGTGTTTCTGGAGCTCGACCCACTCTGGAGAGTAAAAGTCCCGTTTAAGTGCAAACACACAAACCTGATTTATCTGGTGATTAAACACACAAAATGTTCCACATTATTTATGTTTTATTTTCAATCCACAGTCAGAGACTTTGTTTTCCTTGAGATGGATTTCCCCCAAAATGTGTGTCCCAAATTATAATAATATATCAGCACGCTAACTTCTGGTGGTCAAATGCAACCTCCATACCAGACATCTGGGTTTATTGAAATATCGGCAGTAGGTAATTAGTCACACCTGTACTACAAACCTGTCTTTAAAGGAACTTTATTTCCTAACGATAACGTATCAAGCTGTTCATCCAGCATGACTCAGAAATCAGCAGAAACACAGAAGAAAGCACTCCTCCTGCTGTCATCTTCATGTCATTACATAAAGGTTTATTTCTGCCTGTTTGTACATTGATGATGAAGACAAAGTGTGCGTGAAGCAACTCTCCACATCTCTGAAGGTTTATATATGTGTGTGTGTGTGTGTGTGTGGAGAAAATCAGTGGTTTCAGTGGCTGAACTTTAAAAATGTAACCGTCTCCAAAGATATATGTGGATTTACAGATTAATATCTCAGCGGCCTACGACTCTCTTTAGACCTATTTTTTGACTTCCTGTTCTCCTCTCTGTTGTGTCGCAGCAGACAGGAAGTGCCACAGGTACCTGATGCACATGATTAACGTTGTGACTAAAGTGTCCTCCGGAAGCCTGCTGTCAGACTGCATGCTCTCTGCAGCATGAGCTTTCAGTAACCTCCCGTCTGGGCTTTTGAAGTATTACTTTTGTTTGTTTTTCTGTGGCATATTGACAACTCAAATTCCTTGCACCAACAGCTGATAAACATGGATTGTTATTGTTTTTAAGCGGTCGACAGCTTGCGTTTGTGCCGTCATTGAATGGTAGAGAAAGGAGGCCCCTAAATGGAGCTCTTTTTAACAGAATTTACGAGTTCATTAAAAGACACTGAGCCCCACGAGGACGTGTGTGAAGCGTTCTTGTCTCACAGCTGCACAAGCAAGATGTGGAGTCAAACAGAACGAGTAAAACCAGAAACACGCTGACGAACACAGGCCTGCATGTCTGCTTTGTTTGCTTTTGCTGTGTGCGAGAAGACTGCTGAAGAAATACGAGTTCCCTCCCATCTTCTTCTTTCCCTTCTCTCTAATCTGTCACGTCCGTCCCTTCCAGAAGTGACAAGGAGTCGTGGATCCGATCAAAGTACGTCGAGAAGAAGTTCATCCAGAAGCTGCCCGAGACCGGCAGGAACCCCCTGCAGAGGCGATCCAGCGGCAGGAGGAACCGAGCGGACACGCAGGACCGGGCCGTGCAGCGGCCGCCGCTCAAACCCAAACCCAACCGAGCCACTCTGCCTCGGCTCACAGGTAAACACGGAGAGGGCTGGCGGATGGAAGACCAGCGTGCTTTTAAAGATCTAAGTCCATCACTCTTCATACTCCTGCTGCTGTCAAACAAACAGAAACACACACAATCCCCAAAGTTGGTGATCCAGCAAAAGTTGCTAATCCTAAAGGGCCTAGTCAGCTGTGTTATGTGTGCTCTGTTGCAGTCAGCAGGATAAACCAGTAATCGTGGCTCTCTCTCTCTCTCTCTCTCTCTCTCCTCAGGGCTGAGCCCCAGTGACCTCGTCCAAAAGAACAACACACACAAAGGTGAGATAAACATTGCACGCTGATGCGTATTCATTCAACATGGACCATCAGAGTAGCACATTTAAAATGTGTCACGTCTTCAATTTGACAAAAAGAGAAGTTAATCCCCCCCTCTTGCTCTCCTCAGAAGTGGAGGAGGAAGTGGAGGACCTGAGCGGGCTTCACCCCGGGGCGTTGCTGTACCGCTCGGCAGCCCTGCAGAACTTCCCCGTCATGGCCGACGCTTTGGCCCACGGAGCCAGCGTCAACTGGGTCAACGTGGCCGAGGAGTCCAGCACGCCGCTGATACAGGCGGTCTCAGCGGTGAGGAGAGCTTGAGTTGATGTTAACCTCTCCTTTAGCGCCACCACCTGGCAACTGTCTTTCCTTCCGTCCATCACTTTGCAGCCTTTAAAGGCCCCCACTAGTTGGGACTTTATATGTTTACCTGTTTGGACGAGGCGATAGTAGGGAGAGCTTCAGAGCAGATCGTGTAGGTGGTGTGTGTGCGTATGTTGAAAATGTACAAATGGCCGCCTCGTGCGTTCCTGTTTCCTGTCCAGAATGCGCTGGCAGCCTGCGAGTTCCTGCTGCAGAACGGTGCCAACGTCAACCAGGCAGACAGCACTGGGAGAGGACCGCTTCACCACGCCACCATCCTGGGTCACACCGGGTAGGACACACACACACACACACACACACACACACACACACACACACACACACACACACACACACACACAAGCTGTGACATTTGAACAGTCTAATTCCCCACATTGACCAAAGAAAAGTTGTGCAAAAGGTGACACAATGTGATGTTTTGGTCAAGTCATCAGTCCAACTTACACACCGTTTGTTCTAGAAACATGAAAACATGAATGACATTCCTGTGTTGTGTAAAGTGGGAAATCTCTGCACAAAGGAAGCGATGAATTACGACACAAAAGGGTCTCCTGACGCGAATTAAGTTAAGACTTTTTACGGCTTGGTGTCAGAATGTTATTTTTATGTTTGTGCACTTGACATTATTTATTTGTATTGATGTCCGATGTTTGCTTTTAAAGCACTGTAAAGTTTCCCATTGTAGCTTTACAGCAAAAAGAACCTGGTAGTTTAAACTGAAAGGAACAAAACGCAGATAACACGGAGAGCATTATTTCACTATTTGTAGCGGTGCTGCTTATCAGGAAGTCTGTTCCTAATCTCATCTGGCCTGGGACACACTGCACACTTCTGCTTGGAGCACATGGTTTGGAGCATGATTTGTCATAATTTAAAGAGGAAGTTTTATTTTGAAGGTGCATTCAAGAATAAAGGTTACAAGAGAACGAGACTCTTTGACCAAATAGTTACAAGAAATAAAAAGGGCCACGGGTACTTGTATTCAGGAACAAAACTAGGAACTAAAAGTCCACTTGTTGCACTTCCTCTTCCTGAAGAACCGCAAAGATGAATAAAAAAGTTACGGTGATTTTTGAGATGCAACCGTCTTCGCTGGTCAATTGTAAAAGCACTTCATTTGTATATTCACACATGAAATATCTGAAAACTTGTTCAACAAAATTTCCTGAAATCTGGAACGTGATTTAGTTTTTTTTCACACGCACGTTCTCACACACTTTATCTCTTTGCTTTTCCAGGCTGGTCTGTCTCTTCTTGAAGCGAGGAGCAGACTACAACGCCAAAGACAAGAACCAGAAAGACCCCATAACCATTGCCGTGGACACCGCCAACGCTGACATCGTGACTTTGTGAGTATTTTGGGGGACGAGAACAGAACTCGCATGTTGACGTATGTAAGGCAGCTTCTCTGAACTGATCCTCTTCCTCCTCAGGCTGCGGATCGCCAAAATGAACAAGGAGATGCGGGAGATGGACGGAGCGTTTGGCCAATCAGGTCAATCGGGGGGGCAGGGGTCCGGGGGTTTGTTAGACGGGACAGGAGGAGGGCGGGCCCACACCAGGAAGAGCCTGCAGGCTCTAAAGAACCACATAAGTGGCTGGGCTCTGGGGGGGCAACATGATTAGTGGGGGAGAGAAACCGGCCCCCAGGACAAGAGGAATGAGCCTGTTTTTGCTCGTGAGCTAAAAGGAAAAACATGTTTGTTAAGCATCATAAATCATGTGGCGTTTTATATCTGCACATAAATGGTCCCGGCCTTCCACCGATACCATTCAAGGAAACGCGCATCATCGCATAAAACAAACAAAAGGAACATTGCCTTCATTGAGAAAAGCGTCAAATGAAATTCTTGTAAACCAACCAAGTGAAAGCCAGAACACGGGGTACGACATGCAGTGTAAAGGCAGAGAGCCTCCGAGAACAGACTTATTTACATCAGTGACGACGGGGAAACGTCATGGGAAACAAACGTGCACTTTGAATTACAAACGCACATCCTCCTGCACTTTGAAACCCACACGAGCTCTGAACACAGAGTGCTGCATGTGGGTGTTTCTAACAGGTTTATATGTATATATAATAGACTTATGAGGCCTATTTTTTATATTGTATATTTGGGATATTTTTATATATACTATGTATAGTGTTCTGGCTTCATCAGGTCCTTTTTATTGTGTTTGTGTACTGGTTGGTTTTTTTCAGTCCAGTCATGTAAGCTAAGTTCAATGTCTGGTTTGGACGATTTTTTTTTTATCCCGCTGTTCTGTGAATAGCGACAGTTTGAACCTCTTGTTATCACGTGTTTGTATTTATCAGACTTCCCAGAGCTCAGTGCTGCGGCTCTCCAGCTTTTTAAGGTCAACAGTTGGGTTTTGTTTTTGTTTGCATTTTGTCATTTTGGCTCCTTTCCCAAGCTGCAAAGTCCATTCTTTCATGACTGTCCTTCTAGTGGCTATCAAGGCTTTTATGTTATAGCCGTTTCACTCATGAAGGAATGGAAACGTGATGCTTTTTCGTCTGCTTGAAACAACTGCTGGTCAGTATTTGACGTGCTTCATCACTGTGTGTCTTTGTTGTGTGCACTCATGTGCCTTTTTGCCCTCTGCCCGCTGAGATGTCCAGCTGGTCTCAACTGCTTGTGCAGTGTGCACACCTACTGCGAACTACGAGGTAAAGTGCATGTGCATGCCCCGGTGTGTGTGTGTGTGTGTGTGTGTTTTATTTGTTTAACTGCATGCCTCTCGCTTTTTAGGGCTACAACTCTGTCTGTTCTCCAAAATCACGCAGCTTTTGACGAGAGATTCAAACACAGCTGCGCCTCATTAGCAGAGAGCCAAGACTTTAAAGAGATGGCATTCATTTAAGAATGGATTTCTTAAACTTTGAAGCTTGTGATACTATTAGTACTATATACTAAATGTCATGCTTTTAGGCTCATGTCTTCTTGTTTGTTTTCGTCTTCCAGGTGATGAAACCTACCAGGACATCTTCAGAGACTTTTCACACATGGCTTCAAACAACCCAGAGAAGCTGAAACGCCGCAGCGCAGACGCCAGAACTTAACCGGATGTAGCCTCCTCGTCACCCCGCTGTACAATGCCACATTTCCCACTTGCAGGCGCTCAAACACATATATAGCAAACGTGGTAGTATCTCACACACACACACACACACACACACACTTTCCCTGGCTACGTGCCACATGTTCAGTCATAGCTCAGCTGGTGTTGACTTCAGAGGGGATGGAAACGCTCCAAACAGTGAATTCTTCTCAGACCAGAACAATTGCGTCCGAGCGGGAACACTGGCAGCTTTATGAGAGCAGCATGAGGCGTCTTTATGTGTAGCAGAGGGTATCATCACTCTGCCAAGGTTTCTTAATTAAAATCTGGTGGATCTGTTAGGGCCTTTTTTTTTTTTAAGCTAAAAGGGCAGTGTTTTTTGTGAAATGGACATAATTGTTGCAAAGATTAAGTGAACTCTTCCATCAAACTGTAATGTACACAGTTGTTTTTTTTTTAACATTCAGGACATTTGGAGACAGTGTTCGTTTGTTTTGTTAAACTGTGTGAGGTACTTGAGATTTGTATCATGATCAAATAAACTGCAATACAAAACATACATGTTTAAGTATTCATCGTTCTAATAGTGTGTACAGAGTACACATCTCCAGCAGAGGGCACCATCATTTTACCACAGAAGACCTGCCAGATATGTTTAAGACAGACACACAAAGTACTAAACGTAAAGACGCTTTTTAATCAAGAAGTACAAAATATCTCATTTCAAACATAAGTGTCAGGTTGCAGCCTGGGTGTGCTAGAGTAATTTACTCAGAAGTCACATGACTCTTGCATTTGGATTTTTGCCAGCAGGTCACAGTGACGCAGCCGTCTCTGTCCCTGGCGTCAAAGCCAAATATCTGACTTACAGTTTATAGTTTACAGAAAGTACAAAGAGCTTGAGCCAGCAATGAGTGCGTGTGATCTGAAAATGCACTTTGGTAAGAAGTCCTGTGCTCCCGTCTGTGGCAACACGACACACCGATTGAAAGTCAAAGTCCTGAGGCTGGAATAGTGTTTCTAGAAACACTGCTGGTTTCTGCAGCTCTTTAGGAGCTACTCATTTGCTCACAGAGGGGGGGCTATTAATCATTAAGACACTCAGTTTCTTCAATTCATAAATCTATAGGCACAAATTAGCAAATTCACTAAGGTCTATAATGCTGTGTCATCTCTGCCTCATTAAAATAATATTGTTCCAGTGAAGATCAATCATGTAAGTGCAACATTTTAAATTTGCTTTTTAGTTTGTCAAGTAAGCAGAAACTTGATGGCATGTAATAATAATAATAAACATATTTCCTATCTTGCCATAACATTCTACCCTGCATGTAAAGCCAACATTGCAAAAGAAGTATTTAAATGCCCAGCGTGTCCTTTTAGGCAGAAGGTGCTGTCCTGAACTTTAAACTGAGGTTAGGATGTGTAACAGGGCGAGGAACTCACCGGCCCCTTTATGCTGTCAGAGTTTTATATAGTGAGCTCCTTTCTTCTTTGGTTCTGAATCTCTGAGGTATAATGCAAACACGTAGCCATCCAGCGACATGTGGAGCAGCATATGAACCATCGTTGTGCTGGCTGGACTGAAGAGTGTCAACAAGGCTCCTGAACCTTTAACCTACACATTCCTGCGGGTTACTGGATACTTCATTAACTCCTCTGCGATTGGTGTCGGAGGGCGAACTATGCATCTGTTCCAACTCTGGATGTAAACCCTCATCTTTCTCGTCAAGTGAACATCTTTGGGGCGGCTCTTCGCAGGAGAAGTAGTGCGGCAGAGTGGTGATGGTCAAAGAGCCGAGAACGAGGAAACCGCCCGCGACCACGAAGGAAGCCATGTAGTTGCCCGTGATGTCCTTGAGCAACCCTTTGAGACGTGGAGCAAAGAGCAAATGAGGGGCATGAAGACGCTGCATGAGAAACATCAGAGAACTAAAGGGTGCAAATAAAACCGAGTTGTTTGTTTTGGTGGCGAGAAGCTGAGCTGAACTTCTTCCACAGCCGACCAACACAGGTGTAACCAATGATGCTAATTGCTGCTCGTTAATATGATTAGTGTCACCTGTGCTCTGCCTCCTACGACAAGTCAACATGTCTGCTGTGAAGAAACCGCCGATGCTGGCGAGGTTTTCAAGGTTCAGGAAAATATTCTGGATTTATTAAGAAACGAATCTCAGACCTATATTATTCATATCAAATCATCAGCTTTTTTTTTTTTTTTTTTTTTTTTTTTTAAATTGGGTGTACTGACCTTTTAAGAGACATAGTTGGGAATGTTTGTCAGAACAAAAACAAAAGAGGGAGTAAGAAAACGCAATTAATGATTGACTATTTTTAGCTTCAGTGTGTTGCCGTGTGCTCATGGACTGATTTAACTCCCTTAAACTAACATTAAAAAAGGCGACGTGACCTCCATTGGGAGATATGGACTGTGCAACCAATACGGACCCGGTCCGCTCCTTCCGAGATGTGCTCGTACCTGACAGCGGTGTCCCCAGGAGTCCGGCGCCGCTCTCGATGAGCTGCAGCAGCCCGAGGGCCCCCATCACGCGCTCCACGCCCACGATCATCGGCACCACCGCGAAGACCAGCGAGGTCAGCGCCCCGGAGCAGAAGCCGTAGCAGAGGCTGATCGCCATCAGCGCGGCGTAGGAGCCGGCCGAGGAGCTCACGGGCAGCAGCATGATGAACACCCCCGCCAGCACCGTCCACACGGTCAGCAAGTGAAGGGGCCGGTAGTGGCCCAGGTCCGAGAACCAGCCTGACGCCACGCGGCCCAAAATGTCTGCGGCGCCGGCGGCTGACATGACAAAAGCGGCCTGGTACTCCGAGAAGCCGGCTTGCCGGCTGTGGGCCACCAGGTGGAAGTAAGGCACGAAGTAGCCGACGTTGAGGAGAGTGACGGCCAGCGTGTAGGTGACGTACGGCCTCTCCAGGAGCAACGACAGCTCCAGGTAGGACGAGACTCGCCGCAGCACTGCAGCGCGGGACGACCCGCTCTCTGAATCCGCCTGGGTGGAGGAGGAGGAGGAAAAGCTGAGCTTCATCTTCACTTGACATGTGTCATCCAACATCTGTGTGTTTTTTGAAGACGGTATAGCGTCTTGTCCTACCTTCGCCGGGGCTTTAGGGCGTCGCCGTGGGCGGATGAGAGCCCCGCAGGGCACGATGTTGAGGCTGAGGCCCCCCAGAATCAGGAGGGCCCCTCGCCAGGCGTACGTCTCCACCAGCAGCTGGAAGAGCGGGTTGAAAGCGAAGGAGGAGAGGCCGATGCTGGAGAAGCCCACTCCCAGCACCAGGGCGCGGCGGCGAGTGAAGTTGGCCATGACTGTGGCCACCATGGGAGTGAAGACCAGACCCCAGCCCAGACCTGGAGGAGAGGGAAGACCAGAGGAAGGGTTTTAATCCAGTTGTCCCTGAGGAGCAACAACTAAACCAGTTATGTTTGAGCGCGGCTTCGTTACCGGAAATCAAACCCATGGTGAGGTAGAGGTGAACGAGACAGGTGGCCTGGGAGGCAAGTATGAGGCCGAGTCCAGCAACACAGCCCCCCGTCATCACCACCACCCGGGCATCGTATGCATTGCATAGTGCTGCACCCAGCGGACCTGCAAAACACACACACGGTTTAGCTTAAAGCCAAATAACTACAGACAACCATTACATTAATGGAAACTTTGGAGTGCCCGAAGGGGGGGGGGGGGGGACCCACTGAAGAACTGCTGCGCTGCCAGGCCCGTGGACGAGATCCAGGAGATGGCCTGAGCGCTCTCCTCGAAGTACTGGACGAACTCCACGAAGAAGATCCCCAGGCTCCGCATCAGGCCGAACACGAGGCTGGTGCTGACGAACAGGGCGCCGACCAGCACCCATCCCCACCCTCCATCCGGGACCTCGTCTTCATCGCTCTGTCCCTCTGCTTTGGGCCGTACGTTGGTCATGTCTCAGAGAGATCTACCTGTAAAAAAAAAAAAAAAGAGGAAAACGAAGCACCATCAGCCTCAGGAAATGCAAATGACAGCTCTCACCTTTCTTGCAGAGGGAGTGTCGGATCCTCTCTGTGGTTGTCAACGGCTGTAATGATTAACACACACACCCCACCCGAGCCAATAGATTCCCTGGTTGTGCCATATAAGTGTTGGTAGGCTGGTTAACAAGTTTGACAACCAGATATAGGTGAGAGGTGACGAAGTGTTCATGGATCAGCTATGAAGAAGTAGTTGATGGTGAAAGATAAAAGCCCCTTAAACAACTTTCACTATGACAGTGGTCTGCAGACGTGACACAGAAGATTAAAGAGGCGTAAAGGAGCAATATGTGTCCCGAAAACAGACTTTCCCCAGTTATGTTGCTGTGGTTTTTACCACTGATGCAAAGGAAAATTATGATAAAAACAATGATAGAATTAAGTACATATTCGTATGCAGAAGGATCCACACGCAGACAACTGTACTGAAGCTCCTCTGACGTTGATCACGACTCTCAGCTGCTACATGCTGCCTTTATGGACTTTCTGTGATCCGCTATTACAAGAATATCGAGAGGAATCTTCCCCTTTTTTTTCCACATCAGTTTCTATAAAGTCATCTGATATGGTTTCCTGAAAACTGTGCCTCCTATTTGATGTTTGCTGTTTGAGCAGGAGTTTCCCTTCTGTTGCTTAATTTCTGTAGTGAGTTGAGGCGAAGCAACAAGTATATAACACGGTGATCTGATCCTCTCCTAACATAATGCCTTTCACACACACGCACTGATGTAGACTTACAAAGAAGCACAATTAAAACGTCAGCAAATACAACCACTGTTTTGAAGACTGCGTATCTCTGTTGTGTATTTCTATTTGTGCCAAATAATGAATGAGATGGCTGTATAAATTGAAGGCTAATTGCTGTGATGTTTAAGTTGTATTTAGTCAAACAGCTGGTGAACTGCTGCCAGCTGCTCTATGTTGGAGTGTTAATATTTAAGAACTTGTTATTGTGAGTTAATATAGGTCCAATACTATCAACTCTCCGAGTTATTTATATTTCCATAAAGGCTAAACTACTTATATCCATATAAAAATGTTTGATTGATTAGTTTGCCGGAAAAGCCAAGTTACAAACATGTGTTGATTGCGACATCAGGCACACGAGGAAAAAAGCACGTGCTAGTTCTGGCTGTCACTTTTTGTTACACATGAACAGGTACATCGGCGGGAACGCGCATTGGAAACAAGTGCCTTCTCCGAACATGTCTTCACGTAAATTACGTAGGCTTCACACGGCGCCTGCGCACTGGATGTAAGTATTAAATTGATCCTCGAGCGTGAAGATAACGAGGTCTTCGCTGCAGTCGCGCGAGTGAGTTTGACGTTTACCCTGAGAAATTAACACATGACTACCTGAAACTTCCAAGACGTCCGAAGACGTTAATATTCGAACGTGTTTTAATGGTTTACATGCTAATAAAAGCTTAAAAGCTTCCGTCCAACTCGACGGTACTCACTCTCGGTCCGTCAGCTGTGTCCGGTGCAGCTCATGGTCCTCAGTCTGCACGTGCACGGTGGTAAATGGCACAACGACAGCGGTGTGAATCACCTCCGCGAGCGGCGGGGGAAAAGTTCAACTGTCACTAACCGCTGAGAAACGAGAAGTTAAAGGGACGCGTGCGCAGTCCTCGCGGTGCGCGCACAGTCGGCATATCTTAGTCATAAAGCCTGGATAATAAGTCAGGCTTGTGTACAGCCAGTGTATTAGTACTATGCCTTGTATATTTCCCCTTAAATATTAAAAACATACTGTTGGATGAAAGCCTAGTCCTTTACTATATCAACAAGTTCGCTTCAATTTAGTATAAAGTTTAGTTTAGTTGTGTGGCAGATGTGTGTCTCGTTCTCCTTTGTTTTCACCCTAAAATGTCTAGAAAATGAAAGAAATTTCGGTTTTGTTTAGTTTTTCAATGTTAGTTATAATGTTATTAATCTTTAAAATAAGAGACACATTTAACATAAAACACATGAACAAGAATAAAAAGTATGCCTGAATAAAACGCACTGGGAGACTGAAAATTACATTATACACGTTTTTTTCCCCCTCAAATTAATAGTTAAACAAAATATTTGTTGTAAATAATTCATTTTGTCCAGTAAGCAAATGTCAGCCGCTTCTAGCAAAAATACAACACCACAGCAGCTTTATGTCAGAGATTAAAGAGGCAAGGCAGAGTGGGTGAGCTAAAATACAAGATAACACATGAATGAGTTTCCACATGTGTGACACTAGAGGGAGACAACCTGCCTTCAGGTTATCTCTCTTCCTATTGGCCCTGAGGCAAATATTATATCTTTAGTTTTAGGTTTATCAAGCCAACATCTGGCTTTATCTTTATCCACAATTAGCTGATAATACTTAAGTACTTATTTGTCTTAGCATTAACAGTATAGATGGTGACTGCGTTGCATTCAATTGTATTTTATTCAGAGGTGTTTCTAAGTTTCAGTAAATAAGTTTAATATTATTCACTTCCTGAATTATGTTCCACAGAACTCCTCTTCTCTGATAATCGTTGTGACTTTAGTGAACTGGTGTGTTGACAGGGTGTCATTGGCCACCAATGAGGGGGGAAAACTATATCACATGTTCATTTTCTTTTTCAGTGAAGTTGAGTGGTGAAGGTTGGAAAGTCCCGTCAGACTTCCAACGTTTGTCTGCTGAGCACGGGACAATAAGCCCAGCGAGCCACAACTCATCAGGGAGCAGGAAGCGGGGATGACAGAGGGTGGGAGAGTTCAGCAAGAGTCTGCAGGCCCCACACACACACACACACACACACACACACACACACACACACACGTGTTGACGGCTGGTAGTGTGTGTGAGTGCCCGGTATTAGGGAACCTGGAGGAAACAGGTGCCCTCAGCTTCATTGTTTCCACAAACCAAAAGAAACCAAAGAAAAACAACAACAAAAAATCAGAAAAAATGGCGGGACAGATTTGACTGAACAGAAGACGTGATTCAGAAAGAGTGTGTTAATGACAGGAAGGAAGTTCAGGGAGGAGACAGGCTGAAGGAGGAGAGTGTGGCAGAGACTGCTAAAAGAGCTGAAAAATAGATGTGGAGTCGAGCATTTTCATATGAGCAATATACATCTTTCACCATTTGTTTATAAATCACACAATATTGCGTACGTCGGATATTAAATGAGACACTGAACGCCAAAGCTCCAATTCATATAAA
The DNA here is from genome assembly GCA_028022725.1 of Lycodopsis pacificus. NCBI lineage: Eukaryota > Metazoa > Chordata > Actinopteri > Perciformes > Zoarcidae > Lycodopsis > Lycodopsis pacificus. Next base: position 10,716,042 of record CM051710.1, on the reverse strand, counting down.
ATGATTTAATTTAGATTGTACAAAACCATCTTTGTCCAGCAAATGAACCCACACACATACAAACTGTCATATTATTATTACTTATTCAATTGTTTACAGTCATCTCAATTCAAAATTTTCATGGCAGAAAACAATATATCGTTTAACTTCTATACTGACGAGTCCTTTGCCTGCTGGGACTATAAAAGCAGACGTTACTGCGTACGTTTTTTAAAGAACATGCAGGCCCCAGGCCTCAAGCTTAAGAAAAAAGTTAAATACATATTTAAGAAGAATATTTCCAGCCTTAAAACTAATTTTTCAATTTAATTTACTTTAATAAAACTCCCACATTCACCACCTTTCCTTCGTAAAACCTGCTTTATCTTTCCTTTAAACCATTCACATACTCGTACTTCTTCAAAACTCAGTGTCCACTCATCCCAACACATTTGTCCTCTCTTTCCATGTCTTGTTCCCTTCTTTCCATCCCTTCACAAACCTTCAAAAACACTTTTTTTTTAACACCATCTCCATCTCAGAAAGGCCACCCAGGATTTCTAAAGACCCTTATTGATTCATGATTAGCTCACCCAACAACACGGAAATGTCTGTTTCTCCAAATGGAATCCATTCTAAAACAACAGCACACAATTTTAAATAATTCACCAAATTCCACATTTTCTTGCAGTTACGATTCAGATGTTATTCTGATGCAGGAGTCAAAGGTCAGACGGCCTTCAGCAGGCCTGCAGAATCGTCTGGTAGGGCTCCGTCAGGACCTTGTAGCGGATCTTGGTGTTGGTGACGGCCCCGTGTTTCTGCCGCAGGTGAAGACGCAGCTGACTCTTGTGGCGGAAGTGCAGGTCACACTTCTCACACTGAAAAGCAAGAGGTCAGCACATTAAACAGCGGCGGTGTATCGGTGTGTGTGTGTGTGTGTGTCTTGTGAAATATACACCATTGGTCAAACAGTCAGTGTGTGACTGACTCACAGTGTAAGGCTTCTCTCCAGTGTGGATGCGCAGATGGCTCTTCAGGGTCTGCAGGTGGCGGAAGCGGGTGCCACAGGTGTGACAGGGGTAAGGTTTCTCCCCCGTGTGGATCAGAACGTGGGCCCGCAGATGAGCAACCTAACACCAGACCAGAGCAAACAAACAGGGTGAGAAGATTTGTCTCGGTAAAACTCTGGTGTCACCTGACAGGCAACTACAGGACCTTTTTAAGAGAAAAAGAGGAAACTCTGTCCTCTTAAATCTGTTTCATGCACTTCCTCTCCCCTCAAGCTCTCACACACACAGAAGTGAACCCTCACCTGAACGAATCGCGCACCACAGGTGTCACAGCGGTACGGCTTCTCTCCGGAGTGGATGCGAGAGTGAGTCTTCAGGTTGGCCGGTCGGTTGAACTGGGCGCCGCACACATTGCAGCGGTACGGCTTGTCACCTGCCGGGGCAATGGCATTGGTTTTAAAGAAAGAAAGAGAATGGAAAAAATACATGAACAAAATAAAACAAAGTAAAACGAAGCCTCACCTGAGCAGACAGTCTTGGTTCCTTGAAGGTTGCCAGGGTAACAGTAGGGCACATAGCAGTTCTCACGCTTGATTGCATGTTGGGCGTCTCCTGGATCAGCGGGGTGCAGGTTTGGGTAAATGGTGCAGGGTGAGACTGAGGAGGCAGACCAAATATACACATGAAAGAACATATTGAAGGCATAATGTGTTTAAAGTGTAAAATGTGTGCGTTGGGCTTTTACCTGTTCCCTGCTTGTGAGTGTGAGGCACTGTTGGGGGATCCACAGAGGGGGGTGGCCCGAGGGGAGGGGCTCGGCCAGAACCCTCGTAGCAGGAGGCCTGCCCCTGTCTGACGAAGAAAAGTTAATTATTTCACAAATGCTTCATTATTTTCCCTCTTTCATCCCATCATTTTAATTCAAAAAAATAACTTAGTAACCTGATGACGGTCTATGTCGTTTTTACCTATCAATCTGACCGGGCACTTCTCCAGACCACGCCTCTGTTGCTTTGGGTGTCGAGCCCATCCTGTCGGCGACGGGTGACTCGTGTCTCTGTGCCTCCTCCATCTCCTCTTCCTTCACCGTGGTGGCTGCACAGAGAGGGTTGAGGACGATGTACTTGTATTTCTTCCAATTGCAAGCCTTTGGGTCCGGCGTGGCTTTGATATCGCTCTGGAGAGATCAACAAAATCCAGTCAATTAGTACAATTTGAATTCAAAACACAACTTCCCGGTGGTAACACTGGACCACCACTTACAGACCATAACTTTCTGAGGGCGTGTTGCTTCTTTAAACTCACCACAAGGTTTTTGTTGCAGGTGTTGGACTCTGCTGGAGAGTTTGGTTGGCAGCTGGAGCGGGCGGGGCTGTCTGGAGACGGAGTCGGGGTGCCAATGAGGGGCAACTCGGGCTCTTTCGGCTCCTTTGACCCGGGCTGGCCGGTCGGGAAAGCCCCTGGCATGAGAGAACCCCCGACATCCGCAGGGACCCTGCAGGAGAAACAAGGAAGTGCTGTAATGAGCTGAACCTGTCAACAGACAAAGGCACACAAACCACAGCAGCAGCACTTGTGACATTCTGCAAACACAAACCCGATAAAAACACACATAATCCGCCCACCTTGTTGCCACTGCTGTTGGGAGTAATCTCTGGGGTCCTGGATTGGGCAGGTCCCCTCCTCTGGGAGCTACTGAGGCTACAGACACCCTGGAGTCCAGCTCCAGTTGAGGATGTCTTGCACTCGTTTTCTCCCTGCTGAAAAACAAAGAAAGTTGTCAACCACTCAAATGAAAAAACATGTAAGATTGCACGTTACAATTGTCTTTTTGCCTGATTCATGATTTAATCTGTCCTGGCCTCACGACAGATGTTCCCTCACCAGTGCAGCTGCATGAAATCCCGGCAGGTGTCGGCCACGTGGTCCATCTGCAGGTAGGCCGCCACGGTGAGCACCCCGGGGACGGTGCTCGGTGTCAGCGGGAGGCGCGAGGTGTACATGAAGTCCAGCAGCAGGGACACGATGGATGGGTCCAAGGCGTTGGGGAGGGACACGGTCATGAGCTGCTCCCCGCTGCCACCGCGGCCCTGAAGCAGCACACGGCGGGAGTACAGCGAGTAGAAGAACCCACTGAGAGGAGAGAGGGGAAAAGACGGAAAGAGTTAATGTAAGTTAGAGAGAACCTGCAGACTCCCGCAGAGGGACTATTTTGTGCATGATGCGTTGTCCTTTTGCACCAACCTGCAGGCCACGAGCACAGCACAGTGCGCCCGTAGATGTACGTTGCCGACGACCAGGGTGGTGTCAGTCAGGACGTTGCGGTGCCGGAGCTCGTTCAGGTTCAGCAGCACGTCGCTGGAGTGGCGCGTGAACTCCTTCACGTATCCCTCCGCCGGGGCAGAAGACCTCATCTCCTGCCCTCTGTCGACCCGGAATCCTTCCATCATGCTCATCTGTGTCTGTAGAGAAGGCCTTATACATGAAGCAACCAACCAATGCACATCATATACATTTTTGAATATTTGAAAGATTTTTAAAGATTTCATTTTTTAATTAGAGTGCACAATAATGACCTACCTATTTGTAATTGATAAAATAAATAGACTGGAGTGTCCCAGACACATCTGTTAGGTGAGACCAGCTCCCTACTCGTACCTGCATGAGGAAAAAAGAAAGAAACATCCACTGTTGTTAATATGAATACTTAAGCTTTACTATTCACATTTCTGCAGACATCAAGGGCCTTGCAAAATGCAGCGAAGTAGATATTACGAAGAAGTCATGAGGACATTAAAATGTTGTGAAAAACCTCAAATTCAACCAAGTACAGTTCGTAAAAACAATTAAAATCAAAATACATCCTCAACTGACAGACCTAAATGTGAACTTTTAAGGATTAAACAAGAAAGGACAAAATCACAAACACAACAGCAGTTAAAGCAAGCCCATTAAAAATATAAATATACTGAGAAATTATTTTCCAACTCACCCCGACCAGCAGGGACGAGAGCTAACGTGCACCGCGCTGACGTCAAACCCCCGGCTCGGTGTTGAGTGTACAGTCAAAGACGTGGAGCAGGGACTCACCCTCCGTCTCCACTGGCTCTGAGCAGCACTGTTAGGGGGAGGCCGAAGGGAGGCACCTCTTTATAATGCCGTGCAGGAAGCCCCCGTACAACCAGGGCTGCTTGTTTCCTCTTTCCTCAATGGCCCACGCGTCCACTGGAAGCAGCGCAGGAAGAGCCCAGGCCCAGGCCCCCGGCTCCAAGTATTTTTAGTGGCCTTATTAGTTTTTGTAAACCCCCATAGCTCTGAGCACAGTAATGGCAGGAAAGCGCAGTGTGTTTTTGTGCCGAGTTGAAAAAACAAATATGAGCACCCTTGGGGGGGGGGGGGGGGGGGGCGGTACGTGCCTGGCTATCCAGGGGTAAGCCATCAGTCTTCCCCCACCAACGCTTTCCTCCCCATCACCCCTCTCCAGGACAGAGGAAGCTGTCTGAGAGGAAGCTGGAAGACCAACGTATCGTTGGATAAACAAGCTGTGCCCTCATCATGGAGATTCTATCTCATCGAGGGACTTTTCTTTTGTATTATTCATACAATTTTCACTCATATTTAATCACAAGAGTCCTTTTAAACATGGAAAGTGAAGAACAAATCGGTGTCATTGCTGAGTGGCCCAGTTCAGATGAATGGGGCATTAGTAAGGCGCTCCACAACAGTGTCCGGAAGCTTCATGGCTTGCTGCCTGAGAGCAGAGGCGTCGTGTTACGAGGACCAAAGAGGAAGGAAGCGAGGCCAAATTGATCGTTCTAGATGGGGGGACACCTTCTCCTGGTGCTGAAAAACAACCTTTACTCCGCCCCGACTGGGAGAAATGCAGCCGACAGATGTGCAGGAACTGCCCTACACACACACACACACACACACATGCACACGCACACACACACACACACACACACACACACTTCTGAATGCATCCTGCAAAGCTGCTCAGAGACATGGATGAAAACGCCTGTGCAGGACATCCGTCATAATAAAGTGAGCAGGAGACAAGGGAGGAGGAATGGAGATGGGGGGGGGGGAATGCAGGGAGGGGTCAAGGCCTCATCCTAGGAGCAGGACAGTTAATTGAGGCGCCGCAAAAGTGAACTGTGAACTGTGTTTCCTTCACATCAAAGTATTTTACAGAAGGAGACGTGGAAGGAGGAGGAGAGGTTGACTGAGTTCAAGATAAGCACGGCCTGCTTAAAGAAGCCAGGATTGCAGGATGAAGCAAGTGGACCTTTAGTTGATGAAGAGAGAAATTAAATTTCACGGATAAGATTGAGTATTCAGCTCCACCACCAAAGACAAATATGAAATTCTGTAATGACTTTTGTGCTGCAACTTGTGCGGTTCCTTTCTACGATGTGTGTAACAAGTGTGTAGTTAGTGGGGGAAATGTTATTTTAGAGCAGAGGAGACACAACTTGTGAAAATATATATTTATTTGGATACAAATCCACTGGAAAATATTAATGGGGAAGTAAAGTTAGCGGAGGGCCTACAGCTTATGTGCGCGTGCTTGTATTTGTTTGCATGGAGGTGCGATCAGTTGTGTGCTTGGCAAAAGCAACAAAAAAAAAGTAAAACAACGATTAGGAAAACAGAGAGGGAGATGTAAGGTCTCGGCTACTTCCAGGCATTGTGAGAGGAACGGATGAGGTGTGTGTGTGTGTGGGGGGGGGGGGGTTGAGGAAAAGTGAGAACATTACTAAACAGGTTCACCAATAGGCGGAAGCCATTGAGTCCATCCCGTTGGCAAGGCTTGGCAACGCTCACAGAGACTTCCTGTGCCCATCAGCAACCCTGTTCTTCATCAAGCGTAGAGCCGGATCTGTTCACTGTCAAAAGTTGAGGAACTTTCTGCAAAAAAAACTACACTTCTGTGAGATTTCAAGAGGAAATTAAACATGTCAACGTCTATTTAACTGCTGTCACTCCTCGTCAAACAGAACAAAGGCGGGGATTCCCCGTCTTTTGTGGTTTCCTGGTTGCCTGGACAGAACCGTATTGTTTTTTCTGATGGTGTACGGGCTGAGGCCATGCTTTGACTTGTAATCCCCCAGTCGGTGCCAAAGATGTTGGTGGCTCCAACAATAACAGATCTGCTTCAACAGGCCTCTTCCTGCGATCACGGAGCACTGTGGACATATAAGGGCAAACAGGCACAGGCTGCTGGAAGGAGGAGCAGGAGGAGGAAGCGGGGATATCCCAGGGAGCAGCCTCGGGTGTTTGTCCACGGTATTGGCAGAGATGGACGTGGAACAAATAAATAAATGATAAAGTTATGAAACCCTTCCTTTGAAGAAGGGCCTTAGGGAACGCAGTGGGCCTCCATCATGGTGCTGGAGTAGGAGGAAGAAGAAGAAGAAGAAGAAGGGGGGGGGGGGTAAGGGGGAGAGGGACAGTTGACCCAAATCTCATGAACCACAAAATAATAAAGCGAGCTCCTTTGACCTCCATATTCAGGGTGGTAAACAACCGGGTGGAGAGACAACTTTTTTTTTTGTCTTGGCTTTTTTAGTTTTTGTATCCTGTGTTGAAGAAATACAATTTTATTTCAGCTGTATTTAGCTTTCTTTCGTCTTATTTCATTATTTGGCAAATATTTTTATATTTTTTACTTTAAAGTCTGAGGTTGCTATTTCTCAAACATAAAATTCAGCCAAAAATAACTGTCTTAGAAATTGCGGTTATGGGTATTTTATAATGAAAACTTAACAAGCTAGTATTTATATTAGGGTCGAGTTTTGTTTGTACTTTTATTTTTCATAAATTCATGTGACAGACCCCCCACCTCTCTCTCCACACACACACACACACACAGAGCGACAGCAGTTACGTCACACATCGGGAATGCAGTGAGGAGCTGCCGCTGCTGCTAAAGGCCTCAGGATCCGTCACAAAGTAGGTGAACGACGCTAAATCGAACAGAAAGCCATCTCGGGGTAACTTTCCCTGACCTTTGGATCTGTACCAGGACCCGTAGATTATATTTGTGAGGCTCGCTTCGGGCGGTAGGAGTCGGTTTAGTTCATTGTTTCCTCCTCGGTTGCTGAAGTTAGCCTTGGAGGCAAGGCACGAGCTCGGCTCGAGTTCAAAACAGGATAGCAAACAAGTAAACAACCCTGTTATTAAAGTGAATTATTGCTAATTCTCCGTCATTTTGGGTTTGTATGTTACTTAAGCGGTGTGTTTTAGACGTGACGCACAAAGGACATATTTGGACGAGCAGTTAGTCTCTAACGTTATACTCACTCGCACGAGAGCTACCGTAACGTTACCGTTAAAAACATGAAAAATACCGCCAATGTGACGTCTCTGTGTTGTTTTAACAATTTTACATTGTTCTTGTTTTGTAGATGAGACTGAAGGGAAGAGGAGAGCTGTGAAAGGTATGATATGCTAATAGGATGCTAATGTTGGTGGGACATACTGTTTACGGATGTAGTTTGTATCTTAAGTTCGTTGTCCATGTTTACTCGGGCGTGAATCATGTTGTCTTCCAGGTATTTAGTTTCATTTAAGTCGCTCACGTCGCTACATTCAGATACATTGTGTCAAATATGTTAAGCTAACCAGAGCATCTTGCCTTCAAAATAAAAGAGTTGAATTTTCTCACAGAATAACTGTGTGTGTATAACTTAGAAACATGAGAACATGGAGATAACGTGAATTATATTAGCATTTTATACCATTTATTTCAGCTGCGTTGGCTTTATTTTTGAAATATTTTTTTTTGTGTGTTGCCGAAACGCTCAAGGTATGGCACTTTATTTTTTAAATCTATTTTAAAAACACCGGATGTCGTCTTTGTCTATTCCCGCGTGCTTGATTCTTGTCACTGTCATCAACTTTGACATTTCATGAGGTGCTGCGACTCCTTTGCATCCAGGAAGAGGTCCAGCCGTGACAATAAGTGGACAAATGCACAATCTTTGTTCTTTTTTTATTACATTTTCATAAAACTCTCACTATTCACATGAAAACACAGTGATTAAACCGTTGACGTTCATTTCCTGGCCCAGCCATCCTCGGCTTTGACTGTGTGCTCATCCGGATTCAGACTTTAATCAAGTCGACTGTGGAAGTGTTGGTCGCTCTCTCATCCACGAGGTCGCTGTGTAACTTCAGTTCATGCCGATCCTGCGTGGTTTAATTGCAACTATAACAACTCCATGGATATAAATAATAAAAGTAAAAAAAACAAAATGTCGTGTGCATGTCAAATCATGTTCTCATCCATCATTATAATCCTCTTACCAACAAGGATTTATGACGGCCACACCACCCTCATTCAATCAGTGTGAGTGGGCTGTTAAACTCTCCACACACTTGTTTTTGCATCCATTTAAACACTGTCAGTCACACAGGTTCTGCAAATCATTAACTCTTTAAAATGCTAAATCTAATGCCAGATGTCTTTCTTAGTCTGAACCCCAGTAGTATTCAGTTTACAAAAAAATGATTAATCAGCATTAACTTGTTTGGTGAAAAATCTGAACATCTTTGCTTGCCATCTTACTTTTCTTGTTGGGTCATTTTTGACACTTTCCATACATCCCTGTCATGTATATCAATGCATTGCCTTAAAGATCAGTGACGGTCCCGAGGTGCAAGTCGGCCCCTTTTGTCGGCTCAGCTGTGAGCTGCAGCGTTGTTATTTATCCCACAGAGAATACATAATATATTGTTATGAGCCAGGTGTTCACGTGTACTCAGACGCATATCGTTACACAACCATTTCCTGTCCTGTTTTTGTCGCCGCTTCATTTGGAAATCAATGATACCAGTGTGTGTGTGTGTGTGTGTGTATATAAACACCCGAGGACAATAACCATTGTGGCGGACAACAGACGAGGGTAGCAACCACAGAGTCGCCACCTGTTTGTGTGTCCGTGTAGGAGTTTGTGTGCTGGAGAGCTTCTGCCTGAGTGTTTGTCTCACGAAGCAAAAAACACACACACACACACACACACGTGTTTTAGAGGCGAGCGTGCTGGAAATCCCCGAGCCGATCTGAATGGCTGCTCTCTTCCTGCTCTTCAACGCAAAGACTATTGTTCTGTCCGTGTGGAAACGGTGTGAAGCATCCCTATAGTTTCCATTGGTTACTTATGACACAAACACACACAGCTGTGCGCAAGCAAATTATGGATAGAAGATGGAAATCATGCATACTCGCTCAACTGATATTTGGCAAAGTCAATATTGAGGATGCATGGTGCAGTCTCATTAGAGTACAAACTTTATTAATAGGACAACATGTTCTCTTTTTTTAATCTCAGAAACCTGCCATGTCCGGTCCCACCTGGCTTCCCCCGAGGACTCTGGATAGCCCCGAGCGAGCCGTCCCCCAGATGTCTCACTCCGCTGGCTCAGCAATCTACCGAGCCCCCAACAAGAAGGGGGCGTCCGACTTCCGGCCAAAATATGGCCCCTACGACCAGAACGGAGGAGGTGGAGTAGGTGGGATGGCCAACAGGTACATGGCTACCGGACCCACAGGTAAGAAGACCACCAGTCACATACTAGTGTCACTAATCAGATTCTAATAAGTGTGTAAGTTAGTGTTCAGCTTTTGGTAGGATTTACAAGGTTCTTAAAGTTATAACGGTGTATTTTCAGAAATAATTTAGTCATTATTTTGGTGGGGGGGGGGGGGGGGGGTTTGCTGTTAATAACTGTTCTCTAACCTGAAGGTGGGCCCATTCATCACTCGTCGAGCGATCACTATTACTCCCCTCCCCATGGTCCTAAAGAAGACCGCACCTGGAGCCCTCACATGGACAGCTACGAGCTGATGGTGGGTTCGTTTTTTTTCATGCGGCCATTTAAAAATCAAACATTTCAAGTCGAGCAACAGAACAGTTTCCCAACATTTCCAACTGTCTTGCCGTTAGCACCGTGGTCCTGAAAAGCCGGCGAACTATCACTCCAAAATCGACGCCGAAATCGACTCCCTCACCAGTATGCTCGCTGACCTGGACAGCCACCCGCAGGACGCCAGCACACAAGTAGGACAACACACTTTATTTAAACTAAACGGACAGATTATTTGAGAAATTGCATTTGTACTTAATTGTGTACTTTTCCTGATTTTCCCCACAGCTGTACGACAACGTGCCTTACAACAAGTACCTCTCAGGGGATCACTACAAGCCTGCGCACCAGAGTGCGGGTCCTCCTCCGGGTCGGCCGTCCATGGGCTACCCCCCTCATCCCCAGACCCAATACCACCCAGCGCCCCGCTACCCCAGCGAGCACCAGCCCCCTCAGTACTCCACCTCCCACCAGCCGGACTACTACTCTCCCTCTCCGACCCCGAAGCCCTACCCTCAGCCCGTCCCGGCCTCCTACACCACGGCCTCGACTCCGACCGGGCCCAGGTTCAGCGTCCAGGTGAAGACGGCTCAGCCCGTCACCTACTCCCAGACGGGGAGGCAGGCCGAGCAGGCCTACACGCCGCCCCCTCCTCGCCAGCACGTGTCCCGGCCCCCTCCCCAGACGAGCCCGCAGGGCTGGTACCCGCCGCATCCCGGCTCGCAAGCGCAGGAGATGCACGCCGAGGTGGTGTACAAGGGCAGCGCCGCAGGACCGGGAGGAAGAGTCATGCAGGCGCCACAGTCCAAGAGAGGGATGGAAAATCACCAGACAGGGTCGGGGGCTGCGCAGAGTCCGGCTTATCAATCCAGCAAGGTAGAGACACGTATACATCTCTAGCCTGTTAGAGGATTCTATGTAATTATATGTTTCAATACCTTACTTTGAGTAATGTCAGCAGGCTTTTTTTGCAAGCACCCATTCAAGAACAAAACATTTAAATTCATTAATATCAGATAAAACTAAATTATGAATCCAACCAAACGTTGAATGTACAAGCCCACCCCTGAATATCATAAATATCAAATTCAATTTTACTTTTGAAAGAGTTGGTTATGAAAGGAATGCTTCCTGATCTTTGTTTGTCGTCTTTTCTTCCAGCAGGGGATAGCAACGACCAGGCCAGAGGAAGAGTTGGATCGACTTACCAAGAAGTTGGTATATGATATGAACCACCCCCCTGTCGAGGACTATTTTGGTACAGTCCTTACTCATTACTTGAATGACCTATGACGCCCTAACAAACCTACCGTCTGGCATTTTTTCAAATAACACCCGCTTTTTAAATGGCCTGTCAGGCCGCTGCGCCCGGTGCGGCGACAACGTGGTCGGTGACGGCAGCGGCTGCATCGCCATGGAGCAGGTGTTCCACGTGGAGTGTTTCACTTGCATCACCTGCCACGCCCGACTCAGAGGGCAACCCTTCTACGCCCTCGACAAGAAGAGCTACTGTGAGAGCTGTTACATCGTAAGAAAAGCATTCAGTCCATCTCTCGGTAGTATAAATAGATTTATACGTGTGTATATCTATATGTCCTGGTTTATTGTACACCTGTTTCTACTTTTCTTGTCAAGAGTACGTTAGAGCGCTGTTCAAAGTGCTCCAAGCCCATCCTGGACCGTATCCTGCGGGCCATGGGGAAGGCCTACCACCCTCGCTGTTTCACGTGCGTGGTGTGCAACTGCTGCCTGGACGGCGTGCCGTTCACCGTAGACGCCACCTCTCAGATTCACTGCATCGACGACTTTCACAGGTATGGAAAACATCCGAAGGGCCGCGATGTTGTTGTTGTTGTTGAGCGCAAGGTGCGTAAAAGAGAAGGTAAATGTCGACGCTTGTTGTTCTCCCCGACAGGAAGTACGCTCCTCGCTGCTCGGTGTGCGGCGAGCCCATCATGCCCGAACAGGGCCAGGAGGAGACGGTGAGGATCGTGGCTCTGGACCGCAGCTTCCATGTTAACTGTTACATCTGTGAGGTGGGTCGACTGGACAACATGATCACGGACTTTGCCTTTGACTTAGCCTCTGATTCATGCAACAAATTCCCTGACTCTGTGTCCCTCAGGAATGTGGTCTCCTGCTGTCCTCTGAGGGGGAGGGTCGAGGCTGCTACCCGCTGGACGGCCACATCTTGTGTAAGAGCTGCAGCGCCTGCCGCATCCAGGACCTCTCTGCCAAAATCTCCACTGACTGCTAACGCCGCTAGCCGCTAGCTCATTATACACACGCACACGCACACTATTGATGGTTGCAGACAGGGTGTGCCCCTGCTTTGACCTGTGAGGTGCTTCCTTTTTGTTTTTCTTGCTCAGACTACGACATAAACTTTGCTATAGTTCCCTCTGTTGGTATCCAGCTGTAATTGTGTTTGCAGAGGAACATTTTCTGAGTCCTGATGGAGCGAGCACCTTTTATTCTGATGTCCGACTACATTTACTTCCTTTTTTTTTTGGTACACAGCTGCCCCATTTTTCAGCTGTAGTTCAGTATTAGTGTGACGGTGGCCTGACCTGCAGGCAGCTTGGGCTCCACTTACCATTTATCGGTACTGCTCAACTATTAGCTTGCACATTATTATCTTTGTCAAAAACAATGAAAGAATGGATATCACAGATTAAGACCTCAAAAAAGAGGGGTTTTTTTGGGCAGAGAGGCCTCTTAAATGATAATTAGACTTGTCATACATTTGTAAAACACTAAACGTCAAAGTTTCCGAACTGCCTCCAAACAAGCGTATTAAAAGCACATAATGCAACAACTGTGACTGTACATAACGGGCTGGTGTTGGTTTGATGATGAAAATGTCGCCTTCAGTGCAGTGAGTCTTTGCAGAGACGGAGCCTCATAGCAGGACAAATGTAGAAGACGAGGAATGTGTAGTTAACCGTACAAACTAGTTTTCTTTTTCCTTTAGCTTTGATGAAATGCTCGTACAATATTTGCTAGAACAACCCTCTCAACTCAACGTTACAGCATCATGTTTAATTGGAGTTGATCACAGGATTGTTGCCATTTTTTTCTTTTGAATCATCCACGATAACATTTCTGAATGTCTACGAAACACAATCTTTTGTTTAACACTTGTTGGTTTGATACTTGACTGTTACATTGAAGGCGATGGTGCAATGAAGTCGGATGCTTTCTTTTTGGCTTAGGGGAAACAGGGTGTCGGTCACTTGTGTGGTTTGAAAAGCACCCTGTTGTTTGAAGTGTGAGCCTCATGTGAAGAACTTTGTACGCGTGTCATTTGGAGGAAGCATGAAACTAAAGTTTTACTCAATTGAAAATGATTTTTGAGTGAATAGATTTACTTTACAAGTACTTTTACACATTGGTTGTTCTTTGTATTTGACTAAAATAACAGTGGACATAAATTTGCTGTATTTCTACCACAGACGTTGATTATTTTTTTGTTCACCCTTGCATGAGACTTTGGAGCTTCAGTATTTGTTATGATCGTGTTTTAACCTCCGTCTCTCTGTCCTGATTTTGTGTTTAAACTTAAAGGGCCAGTGCAGCTTAGATGCTTTGAAGGCCTTATCTCAAGGATGTCATTCAGTTTCATCATTTTTTTTAAAACTAGGTTTGTCTGAATTCTGCTGCTTTTTTTTTTTTTTTTTTTTTTGATCATGCTAAAACGGTTCTGTTGCGTTTTCTTCGTCTCTTAATTTATTTACTGCATTCATCTGCGTTTGATCATCAAGGTTATCATTTCATTCATGCTCCCAAGTGTCTTTTTTTTCTTTCTTTGATATCCCAGTCCACGCCAACTCTTGTGTCATACTCCTCAAATCACATCATTTAGTTTTCTTTACACTCAAATCGTTTAATATCCTCACTGTGTTCAGTTTGAAATGCTGTGAATTTTGGAGCTTGTATCAAAGCCTGCGGCTCAAAGCGGCAGACGTCTTCATACGGTGACGTTAACGGGAGAGCGCGTTGAACACATGGGTGGATTTTCTCCTAATACCGGTTGTAGTAAAAAAAAAAAATATTAAAATGTCAACAAGTCAATTGTTTTGTTTGTTCACTTTTTATACAAATGCAGTTCAAAACTTAAAGGGACACTCCACTGATTTGTAGATTACCTGGAGGGTCTGACAAAATATGCAATTAAGTTGCATTATGGGAAATGTAGGATCCAGTGTTTTGGATATCTCAGACCGTTGAGCTTCAATCCTAATGACTCTTAAATGAATCTCTTGTAAGTCTACAAACTTTTGCGGAAGTGCAATAAAACAATCACAGGAATACCCCTTTAAGACAAAGACAAATTAAACAGCCTTTTAAATCAGAAAAATGTATTTTAGCCACTGTACATGCTTTCCAATCTCAAAACATCCAACCTTATTACCGTATTATAATTGCCAAAACACCTGTATGTTTAGCATCTTGCAATAAATGATCCAGTTACAACAAAGTGAGCAAAACACAGGATGAATTTATCCTTAAAAAGTACATTTAAAAACAAAAGTACTCCAGCTGGAACAGCTATTTTCTGCGTGCGTGTGTGTGTGTATTAACACGAGGTGAAGGTTTTCCAGAAGAAGTTGCGGCAGCCGGCCTTCCGCTCTCTTTGGGTGAGGGGGAGCTGTCGCCGCATCACCTCCTCCCTCCCCCCCTCCCCCTCCAGCTCCAGCTCGGGGAGCATCTCCTCTCCTCTCGCGGCCGTCAGCTCCGACACAAACTTCAGCAAGAGCAAGTAAGCGAGATCCTAAAGGAAGACAGAAAAAAAAAAAAGAACTATAATATCTCACGTCCCTGATTCCAGCCATTGAAGTATTTGCAAACATTGAACCCACTCACCTTGGCGTTTGCCACGTCTGCTCTCCGTGTCAGCATGTCTCTGCGTGGAGCACCGCTGACCTGCACCAGCAGCACAGAGGAAATCAAGGCCACAGCAAGAACCTGCACCCGAGAGCCGAGCATCTCCACCTCGAGCGGATGGACTCCTGTATCCTCTTTCCAAAAGTCCAAAAAACTGTAGAACCGAGAAGAAAGTGGGGACGGTGGAAGAGCTGAACGTTTGTCACTGGTTTGAGTGGGATGTGGTTCCAGCTGATAAATAAGCCTCTTCATCTTCAAAACCCTCCTCATCCTCACGCCAACAAAGGGAGGTGATTGGTGGAGAGGAGCAGCAGTGAGGGAATGAGGAGGTGTGTGAGTGGTGAACAGAAGTGTCATCGGACAGGATAAGGTCATCGTTGGCGTGGACAAACATATAACACGTCTGATGTTAGCAACCAACTAACTTTACATTATGAATATTACATATCAAACCTGGACCGATGACGTCCTGTCAGTGACGATTAGCTACGCCGGCTTCGTAGGTGCCCTGAACTCAACGTGTGGCCTTCACGCTGCGCGGGCGTTTCGTTAATGACACAATGTGACTCAAATGTTAATGAGGCTGCTCGAGCACTCTGCCACCCTTTATGCCGTCACGTTGAGTCAGTGGAGAACAAACATCTAAATGTCAGACTGCAAACAAAGCACTTTATGTAAGGGTTTGCTCAAGAGGTGAAAACTGGAGAGCTGTTTGAAAATACATTGATCACATGCAGATGTAATATGTTGCTTCTGTTTCCTTGAAGAGCAACGCCAGCCAAGTCAAACAAGAGCATCAACCGATGATGAACAAAGTATAGTTATCGCTCATTCTTTAAATACATAGTGACCTTTCCTTCACCACAGGGACGTCACTGGTTACTCGGTCTTTAATGGTGACATAACTTGACTCTAAGCAACATTTTCGGAGTAGTGGGGGACCGTCGTGACCGCAGGCGTCCAGCTGTGCCGCTTCAGACGGAAGGAAGGAGAAGGGGTCACAAATCACACCTCCAACGCCTCCACACCTGGAAAATAGTGTCAGTTTGTCAGGGTTAATCAAACAACTTCACAGGTTAACAGGAAGCACTTCCTCCTGCTGATTTAGACATAACTCACATCATTTATTAATTTCAGTGTTTTATTCTAGGCCTACATGTCAAGCTGGTGGGTCAAACATTTCAACGGGCACGTTTCCCAGAGCAACATCTTTGCAAAACACACTTTCATACAAATACAAGTGCAAGATTGACCTCAGTTTGCCTTGTGATTTGTGCAACGTTGACAGGATTTTCACTGATGAAATGACAATGCATGCATTGTATTCACACCCAGCTGTTGCTGAGTTAATGTCATGTCAATGCCTGAGAGATGAAGTCCTGTATAGAAGAATAAAACTGCATAAAATGTTTCAGTGGTACGGTTTGTCCACTGGGTGTCGCTGTAAGACTATTTTAAATCAACTCCATTCACTCCAATGAATCACCACTAAATGCCTCATGATGAGATATCCGTGTTCCGCTAATTAACTTTGAGGTAAATTACAAGCTGTGTTCATAAAGACGAAGTCAACAGAAAGCGGAAGTGTGTGCTAATTAGCGTCTGTTTAGCACGCGACCCTTCCAAAGGTAAACACGACGGACAGCTTTCAAATCGAGACCGACCACGTTGCATCAACTCAGTCGACGTTTTAGTCTTCCAAAAAAAAAAAAAATGAAAATACGTTTCCATATTTGGTGTGGGTGAGTTCCAACGTGCAATATTTTGTTTAATTGCAGCCTCGTGCAAAGACTTGTGTGACATATGCCCATCATGTGACGTGTTATAATTGGTTTCAGCGTGGTGTTGCTGCTCGCCTCACCTGTCTGCGTCACCGCTCCAGTGCCGGCAGGTGAGACCAGTTCAGTAACAAAGAGTGGTACCAGAAAGCTGAAGTACCGGTGTCATCATACACAACAGTACACTCACGAGACTCTGGGGGCTCCAGGCAATAAGTGGATATTACTTCAGCCATGCAAATGAAATGTTTTCCTTTCAATTTAATATATTACCTGTCCATGTACAGAGTTTTATATGTCAGGGGAAATATATTTTAGAGCTCCTGTCTAAATATACAGGATATGGAGGTCTACAATACAGTGTGGAATAAGATGTAGAAAATACTGTTTGCTACATTCTATTGCCTCCCTTAATACGGCTGAAATTACTGCACTTTTACCACAGTAATATTACTTTTTATGATATCAAATATAGCTTTATAATAGGGCAAATTGTTAAAAGATTATGCATAAAGTAATCAAATTGATGTGCAAAGCAATTCATTGTGTCCCACTGCAATGCAGCCACCAAACCAGAGTATTAACAGATGTAAAACAAAACAGAAATATTACTATTTATGTGAAATTTGCATATAGTTTGCAAATAATATTCATATATTCATGATACAATTCCACAGAAATTATTTTAATGTTAAAATCTTGCCCAGCCCTATGCTGCATGTATTTGTTTGTAATGAAGAAGATCAAAGGTGAAACATTTGGATTACATCTCAATTCATCTCAATTCAAATAACCCTTTACTAAACACATTTATTCCCAAAATTAGTTTTGAATTTGTGCCGTTCTTAATATTTCCAGGAATGTTTCAGACCAAATGTCTCGACCGTCACTTCTGGCTTTCTGTCCGGTCCAGCTTCCTCGGCCCGAAGAGCGGTTTTCACTTTGAAGGTGTGTTTCTTGATCCTCTTTGACAAAATGTGCACCAGAGAAGTCCTCAGCATGGTATCCAAGAAGGACCCCGCTGATGACCTTTTTACCGTAAACCACCAGACCAGCATGGATTCCACTTCTTGTCCGATCAGGAGGCCACACTCTGTGGTTACACCTTCTCAATGAACGATGCGGGAGACCTGGTGTTCCGGGCCTCCTTCCTGGCCTGTCACGTCCACAGCGAGGTAGATTTGTCTCCGTTCTTTTTTGCTCCGATACGTCGCAGGATTGCATTCCTCTTCTGTTGTCCCCCCCCCTCTGCAGAGAGGCTCGGACTATCACCTGCGTCTGTGGTTGGTGAGCCTGCAGGCGGATGGGAAGGTGGCGACGTTTCCCTTCCAGCTCCACTGCTCGCTCCGGGGCCGATGGAGCGCCAGAGAGATCGTCTGTGAGGAAAACTACATGGAGGTATGTCATCACATCCTCGGAAAATATTAATATTTATACACATACTGTGAATGTACGAATTACATTTGTGTTTTAATTTAGAATGTGTCATTTGTTTTTTCCTCTCTAGGTGTCCATTCAGCAGCCTATCCTGCCCATTACATCCAAAAAGGAGAAGGTTAGTAAATGGCAAAGATAGAGAGACAAAGAGTTGCTTCCTGTGTGCAGCACCAATATGTTTTTATGGGATGTTTTGCTCTACGGCTTCACAAACGCGTTGTCTTCTTTGTCACTGAGCAGGGAGCTGACGAGGCCGACGTGGCTGTGATGTTCCACGGAGATGACCGGCCTCCAGAGGAAGCCGAGGTCTTGACCCTGATGGAGGCAGCTGCTCTGGGCTGCCCCGTCTCACTGCGTGGCTCTCGCCTCACCCTCCGCTGTCCCTACTCCTCCCCTCTCTCGTACTTTGTCAAGGTAGTACGAGACGGAGGGATTTGGCCTTCAGAGTCACTTTTAATGCTTTGTGTTTTTATTTTTCTGGATGCTGCGTGTTGGGGTTTTTCCCAGGAGAAGGGAGTGGATTCAGAGATCATCAGAGCAACCATCCTGTATCGACTCCAGAGCAACTTCCTCGCTGTTGACGCCGCTATTTCCTGTGCTCTGAGTAAGTACGGTTCATCACTTTTACATTATTTGACAACTGTAGAGTAGAGTGAAATGTGTCCTCTGTCCCGTGTCTCGTCCCTAGACGAGGCTACAGCAGATGGGTCCGACCTGCTGTGGACTGCCCCTTATGTCCCGTCGGCGTTAGTCCATGGTCGGTTCAGGCACAGAGGCTTGAGCGTCGGAGTGAACGGCCAAACTCTGAGTGAGTCTGAAAATGAAAAGAGCGGATTCAACATCAGCCTGCAGGAGGGGAGGGTGGAGGTCAGGATTCCTGCAGGAGCCCATGGAGGACACATTAAGGTGCGCAAATAAGATACAACAGAGAATTGTGTATTTTCTATGATAATTCTCTCATTTTTGCTCATTTTTTGACTTGCATCCTTTGTTTGTCCTAAGTTTTGGCAATCTCTTGCAAAGCAGTTTGAAACGCACTTGATTTGTTCGAAAGGAGCGGTACAAATAAAGTTTGATTGTTTGATTTGCTGTGATTCTTCCAGAGCGGTGTTGTGAGGGGACGGTACGGCCAGTCCATGTCAGCGGATCTGTTCTTCATGAGTCAGTGGGAGGACGAGCGCTGGCCTCTCACACAGCATCGCTCCTTCAGGCACCTACAGACTCCTCTCATCCCACAAAGCCCAGTCCTCACCAACAGTCAGGCCATGTTAACCTACTTCTCTCTGCATATTTCATTCATAAAAACTATTAAAAAACATACAGATTGTGCATCAGGGCTGGGTGATAATTCAGTATCCTTTCGCACAATAAGGCCGGTTGCATTGCAAAGCTGCACTTTCCCCTCTTACTGTGCAATAATAATGTGAACAATGTTACAAAATTGTCTCTATTTCTATGTGCTTTGCGTTGAATACACTGCAGTCATTGATGTCTCTCTCCCTCCACAGACACAGTGTCCTCTGAGGGATTGTTCTCCGTCACTTTAGGCCTCTTTGCGCCTGACGTTTCCCTCCAGAAGGTGACAGTAGATGGTGCTGGTGACATTTTAACCTGGACCCACAGTGACACAGACGACCTCAGTGTGTCCAGGGTCTCCTACTTGAACGGGAGCCACTCCTACCAGCTCAGTTTCCCGTTGTCGCACCCAAAACTAATCCCAGCGGTGAGATTAACCAACACTGACCCGTTGCTATATATGTGTAGAAGTCCAAAACTCTCTGAAACACCCTGCCGTCTCATCCCAGTATATAGGTGGTGGCTATGAGACGTACAGTCTGTCTTTTACCTTTATTCTTACCATCTTACCCAGTGGAGAGGTGTTTTACCATCAAGCCACGATAGAGCCGAGTGTCGAATACACAGGTGAGTGATTTGTCACCATTGCTTCAGACCAGCTGGTGCAGTTAAAAATCAATATACTGCGGATTCACTATCTACCCTGGTGCAGCTGCGGGTTCCCCCAAGCTGCAGGGGAAGTGCACCGAGAGCAGCCTGCTGGTGCTGCTGCACCACGGGGCCCAGAGTGAGCTGCAGTGGGAGCTCTTCCTCGGGGCTCGCAAGCTGGACTGGGACCTGGTGGAGATGGGCAGGTTCCTGGTGGAGGCGGCGAACGACTACCTGACCGTGGAGATCCCCCTCTACAGCGCCGGGATGAGCTATGTGGTGATCAGTCATAGTTTTTTCAGCTGATGTGACGTAGCGGATAATTCAGTTGTTGCTTTACACTAGCATCATCTTTGGGAGGGTAAACATTCACTCCTTTTCTTTGCCCATGCAGGATCTGACACTGCGGGGTCTTGTCTCTGGAGTGGAAGTGTCTGTTGTGGACGCAGAGTCTCTGAAAGTGATGGACACTCTGGTCCATGAATGCACCTTTCCTGTTATAGACCTCCTAGGTACAAACCACAAGCTCGAACTAAAGCAACATTTCAGTTTATAATACTCTTGACACTCGCAGTGTTTCTCTGACAGTATGTTTGCCAGAAGGGAGGATGGTGGCAGTAGTGGACACCACCCACACCATCCCGCCCACTAACCCCAACCGGACCACCCTATTGGACCCCAGCTGTGTTCCCGTTGAGACGGACAGTGCCAGAGCCCTGTTCAGCTTCAGCCTGGACTCCTGTGGGACGACTGTAACTGTGAGATACCTTTAATTAATACAAATCCACGTAATGAATATGCTCTGGGGCGTGTTTTCTGATCTCCTCATATTTCCTCAGACTGAGGGAAATGTCCTTGTTTATGAAAACCAGATCAGTTACCCTCAAGATTTTCTTCCTTTGGATGACCCTCTCATACACAGAGATTCTCCGTACAGGTGAGAAACGCACCTACTGAACTCAGTCTGTCTTTAAATGATAGTGTTGATGTAAGTCTGGTCTGTTTTAGGCTGACAATTCAGTGTCGCTACCCAGCAAACCATAGTAGTACTCTGGCTATCCAGCACCCTTTGAACTCCTCTCTGGACCTTTCATCCCTACCAGTCAAACGCACACGCAGGGAAGCTGCAAACACAGGTGTGTGTGTAAAACTGACTTCAGTTGGTAGTTAAATGAAAAATAAAGATACCAGTTAAGCTGCGACTCGCATTTCATATTCATTATGTAAATGTGATTTGTTTTCCAATCTAATCAGGCCAAAGAAGATGGAGAATGAATTTTGAGGGGCAACAGAAACAAAATCTAGGTAGTGAAACTGTAATTCAATCATTAACACTGTGCTTAATGTTCTACACAAATCTACTTTGTATTAAAACTGAAGAGTAATTTAGTCATTAAAGTTGGTGTAAGGAACGCCATGTTTAACCTCTCGTCTCTTATCAGGATTTTCAGTGCGGACCACATGGACGCTCGTCTCCATCCTGCTGCTCTGCACATGTTTCTTTATACATGACCTGTGAACTAAATAAACACGGTTTAAGTTATTTTGTTTATCCTGGCAAGATATGAGAAATGCACCATCTTTGTCAACATGTAATCCATTCTGAGATTGTTATTCATTATAGACTTAAGTATTCTAGAACACTGGCTTTGCATACTGAAATAGACTGTGCTTTTTAAGATGTCAGGGCCAAAGAATGCATTAGGTATAGCAGACAAACTTTAACCTCATTAGCTGGAATAGACTTGATGGCGTGACCGTTTCCCATCATAGCAGATTGAATTACATCTGCAGTAACTTTTCGCATTCTGGTATCAAACATTCTGCTTACTGAGCCATCGCCAAGTGTTCCTCATGTCCCTGGTGAGTAAAGTGCATTGTCCAAATATTCATTAACCTTACATGTACGGAGGGGGAAGTAATCAGATGGTGAAAGATACTAGTATTACTCCACTAAGGGATGTTTTCTACATTGAAAATGCTTCCGTGAGGTTATTAGAGTTGTTGCCGGCCCTTAAGGTGACCCCATGTTTAACTACGCTAGAGTACCGGTAATCATTTCTGCAGGGCTTTTGGTTACTTGAGTGATGTGCTTTATTTCCCCTATGACAATGGTGAAGCATAACATTTTGTTTCTTAAATATGTGTGCAGTAACAAATCTACCTCACTAGCCAGCTTTAATCTAATACTCCTTACAACCCTCTCAGCTTGTCAATTTACATATTTGTGTTTGACAACTTCCTGTGTCTAAATGCATGTCTGTAGAAGTTGGACAAGTATTTAACAGACAAATAATTTAAGAAAACAGCTTTATTAAATGCAAACATTTCCATTTATAAATTACACTTCCTTCAAATTAGGGCAGGATTTACTTTGCTTGGATCCTCGTGCTCCTGTGAAGAGAGGGCAAGACATTAAACAAAGTTACACCATAGAGGTTTTAAATGATAAAAGTTCTCACTTTCTCTTCACACCACTGGCAAGTTTGTAAAAACTAGGAACGCTGAAGTAGCGAGTAGAGGGGCGGTCAGCATGCATGCGTGCGACAGCTGGACTAGCAGGTGTGGTTTGAAGCGCTGCAGTGGGCTTGATGGAGAGACTCTGCGCATCTACAGCACAGAAAGATGAGAAATGAGCCAAATCCAAAATTAGTGATAACTGTCATTTCCCAACAAGTGAACAAACTACTGTACCTGACATGGGCCGTGCAGTGTGGATGATGCTGCCGATACCAGCTGTGTCAGACTCAAACCTAAATGTTGTGAAGAGGCGATGCAGACTAGCCAGAGGATATGTGCACTGCACCATCACCCTGTAAGAGAGAGAACAATTAAATATCCCTCTTCTTGTGCTGTACAGCATGTCTTGACAATTGAACACTGTATTGCGACACATACCTCTCAACAGAGTCAGCGTGTACCCGACTGCTCCCGCTGTAGAAAACCTCATTTTGATAAGTCACATTTCCCATGCTGAGCTAAAAAGAAAAGGCAAAAGATACGAAGTTAGATTTGTCATCCGTTTGGTCCGATAGAAACATTAGTTCTGGAGCAGCAGTACCTCGATGGTGGTTCCACAGGTGTTGATTGGAAAAGAGAACAGAGCCCTGGTGCCGTTCGTCTCCCTGGCTCCACAGAATTTGTCGACCAGGTTGAATCTTGCAGGAAGTCCTCCGCTTGGGCTGGCCAGAGACATGTCGGCCACCACAGTCAACCTCCCTAGAGTCGAACACACTAGAGAAAGAGGTGTTCGAGAGTTTTATCAGCTATACAGAGACCCCCACCTGCTCTCAAAGTATGCAACAGGATGTCCTTACAAATGAGTTCATTAGTAGAGAACGGACAACTCTTGATAGTTGAGCTCTCGACCGCTGACGTCTCATGATCTCGCATGAGGATCTTGAAGCTGCCATAGAAGCCCTTCAAAGTAACTCTCTGAAACACATGCAGCTTAGTCATTCATCGCCATGTTCAAATCATCTCAAGGACACAAGAAGACGCGTTTAATGAGTCAACTCACGTTGTACTTGTAGCCGTGAGAGAAGAGCGGCACCATTAGCTGCAGACTCTGGCTATCGTTGCTCATGATGTAGCCGTGTTTGGCCGCCAGCTCTGGTGTCAGCAGGTCTGAGCCGATACTGATCTCCCAGAGGGAGTCATAAGGCCGGTGGTCCCGACTGAAGCTGATGCCAGACTTGGAACAGACGGCATCAAAGGCTGGAGGAGCTGTCAAACACAAAACAAGGATTACTTTTCTTCATGCACAAGTAGGATCGGCAAAGTCTATAAATAAAGGTTAGAGACTTACATGCATCAATGAATGCCATGACTGATGCCAGGTGGTAGAAAGGCTCGTTTTCAGGCAGGATTGTCAGTGTGTAGTTGATGTTCAGCTCATAGTGAAGAACTGCATCGTCAGAGAACTAGGAGGAAAAGAATGAAATGATGTCTTGTGCTCACATGACAGTTTAAGGACTTTAAAGTCGCTCTCCTTCCAAAATAACCTTTACCTGCAGCAGGACAACAGGGTCATCGAAAGGCACCTTCAGAATGTAACCAAGAGTGTTGTTGGGAAGAACAACTTTAGTGATATTGTGGCTTCTCGTGTTCATAACTTGAACCGTAAATTCCTCTCCATTCAAATGAACGGTAACCAACTCCATGTCTTCAGGGACGTCTCCAAGGTAGACCGTGAATGAGAGTTCATCAACAACAGTTTGGTTCTCAGTGAAGACGGGGTGTGGCAGCAGGGGAGTGGACAGAGTCCTTTGGAATCGTACTCTGGTTTCTACTTGATCCTCGTCCGCCAGGATTTGCTCCAAGTAGAGATGAAACACATAAATCTCAACGAGATCGCCAAGCACGAAGCTCTGAAACAGACGCAGGGAGAATACTTAGAGACCAGGCAAAACATGCCCAAAACTTCTGATGCTGCTAACTTTAAGTTAGATTGTTATATAGAGTTTAATGTTCTATAATATGTCTTTGTCCACTATGACGACATCTGACCATTACAACATCTACTCCTAAGTGTCTTCTGACCTTCCTGTATCCTCCGTCAGCAGTTAAGGGGACGCTTATCTGGACTGTGGAGTTAATGGTCCCCACAACAAAGCGTCTGTCCTCTGCAACTGGCTGTGCCACAAGTTCACCATTGAGACCAATGTTGAGTTGTGTTGCGTGAAGACTCCGGTCCGGCACCTCGGGAGTTCGCCACACCATGTAGCCGCTGTCATCATAAGATCCTTCATCTGTGGACGTTACACTTTTATTACAGCTTTGCTGGTCTATCAAGGGGAGAATAAGCCACAGCAGAATATATTGCAATACTGACACATGGAGCAAGCAGTCACCAGGTCGACCATGAGGACAACCCAGCTTTGTCTGGAGAACAGCGTTGCATGGACCTCCTCTACTGGAACGCCATTCACCTGGCGAGAGAGACTCATTAAAAACCTGCTTGAACTCAACTTCACAAGACAGATTCATGCATCAGCGGTTTACCTCAGTGCTGAATGATTCCGGTTGCCCGTACGGAGTACGAAACACCAGCCTGCCATCGGTCACGCCAAACGCGTAACCCTTCTTGCGAGCATCAGAGAGGGCCATGGGCGGCAACTGCTCCTCATTTCTCTGAAACGTCACCTGCCAGTCTGAGGTGGTGGAGCTATGTGCCTGGGAAGGGATTTAAAGTCTCAAAAACAAACAAGGTGACACTTCACTGCACAGACTGAGACATTTAGTCGGCATTTCTAAACATACAGGTTTAAGAGCACTCCAGTCATCCTTTACTGTCCGAGCGGGACAGGCGACCTCACTCCTCACAGACACCTGGGAAGAAGTCATAATTAGTAAACATCTGAAACTATTAAATGAGGAAAAAAGAAAGCAGTAAACCAGCTTACCTCCATGTAGTTTTCCTCACACGTAATTTCTCTGGGAGACCAGGGGAGAGAGGGAGAACAGGTCTTGTTCAGGGCATAGCTGTCCTCCTGTCCATCACGCGTCACAGTCAGGTTGAAGTTAAACAAGAAGACCTCATCATCCTGAAAGAGCAGAGTAGAAAACACCTCGTCTGTACAGTAATAGTAAAAAACAGTTTCGTATGCAAGTTGTACGCACCTTGTTGTCAGTGTGACAGCTGAAGTAAGAGGCGCGGAGCTCCACGTGGCCCAGTAGAGGGAGAAGTCTGACGCTGTAGCCACACTGAGCTGCATACCACCTAGTGATGGCGTACACACCCGTCCCATCTGGAAGACAAATATTACACGAGCAAGGCAGCTTAATATGTCCAAACCTGTTCTTATTGAAGTATAGAAAGGATGGATTTCTAACTAGAGACCAAACTGATTTCATAGATGCATGTGGAGTAAGTTTGGATACAACTCCCCTCACAGCACATGTTATCCCGTTTCAGACGGTGATGGCCCAGCATGATGAAGCTGTGCAGGACTCACCAACGGCCTCAAAGAGAGGTTCGTCCCCAGTGAAGGAGAGATCAACGGCTATCACGAAGTAACGATCACGACACTCCATATGAAGAGCTCCTGCGTGCACAAACAAAGTGAGGCTCAAAATATGGAGGTTCCATTAGTTATGGTGGATCATCGAGCCAAATATCTCAGTTACCTTCGGGGATGCCAGAACATTCTGCAGTGGACCACGCAGACAGGAGCAAGGCAACACTGCAAGACAAAAGCACGTGTCTCCTGCATGCACAAATAAAGCTTAATAGACTGCAGGTTGCCACAAAAGAATACTTACCCAAAGCAGAACACAAAAGCCATCGCAATGGATGTGTTGGCAGAGTTTAAAGCTAGCTGCTAGAAAACTACACCTGCCAACCAACACGTGCTATGGTGAACCAGTTGCTTTGTGTATATCCTGGCCGGGGTGGCACTATGTCTCTGCTGTCTGCTGCAACAGCTTTTATAAGTCAGTTTATTCACCAACAAATCAGAGGCCTTCAGTCTTTACAGCCACAAGTGTATCTCGTTAGCAATCAAGCTCACTTTCAATCAGTTGCAGGTGATGAGGTTGGAGTTGCCTTTCAGCCTTAATGGGTGAGGACACTTATAAAAGCTGGTGCAGCAGACAGCAGAGACATAGTGCCACCCTGGCCAGGATATGCACAAAGCAACTGGTTCACCATAGCACGTGTTGGTTGGCAGGTGTAGTTTTCTAGCAGCTAGCTTTAAACTCTGCCAACACATCCATTGCGATGGCTTTTGTGTTCTGCTTTGGGTAAGTATTCTTTTGTGGCAACCTGCAGTCTATTAAGCTTTATTTGTGCATGCAGGAGACACGTGCTTTTGTCTTGCAGTGTTGCCTTGCTCCTGTCTGCGTGGTCCACTGCAGAATGTTCTGGCATCCCCGAAGGTAACTGAGATATTTGGCTCGATGATCCACCATAACTAATGGAACCTCCATATTTTGAGCCTCACTTTGTTTGTGCACGCAGGAGCTCTTCATATGGAGTGTCGTGATCGTTACTTCGTGATAGCCGTTGATCTCTCCTTCACTGGGGACGAACCTCTCTTTGAGGCCGTTGGTAGGTCCTGCACAGCTTCATCATGCTGGGCCATCACCGTCTGAAACGGGATAACATGTGCTGTGAGGGGAGTTGTATCCAAACTTACTCCACATGCATCTATGAAATCAGTTTGGTCTCTAGTTAGAAATCCATCCTTTCTATACTTCAATAAGAACAGGTTTGGACATATTAAGCTGCCTTGCTCGTGTAATATTTGTCTTCCAGATGGGACGGGTGTGTACGCCATCACTAGGTGGTATGCAGCTCAGTGTGGCTACAGCGTCAGACTTCTCCCTCTACTGGGCCACGTGGAGCTCCGCGCCTCTTACTTCAGCTGTCACACTGACAACAAGGTGCGTACAACTTGCATACGAAACTGTTTTTTACTATTACTGTACAGACGAGGTGTTTTCTACTCTGCTCTTTCAGGATGATGAGGTCTTCTTGTTTAACTTCAACCTGACTGTGACGCGTGATGGACAGGAGGACAGCTATGCCCTGAACAAGACCTGTTCTCCCTCTCTCCCCTGGTCTCCCAGAGAAATTACGTGTGAGGAAAACTACATGGAGGTAAGCTGGTTTACTGCTTTCTTTTTTCCTCATTTAATAGTTTCAGATGTTTACTAATTATGACTTCTTCCCAGGTGTCTGTGAGGAGTGAGGTCGCCTGTCCCGCTCGGACAGTAAAGGATGACTGGAGTGCTCTTAAACCTGTATGTTTAGAAATGCCGACTAAATGTCTCAGTCTGTGCAGTGAAGTGTCACCTTGTTTGTTTTTGAGACTTTAAATCCCTTCCCAGGCACATAGCTCCACCACCTCAGACTGGCAGGTGACGTTTCAGAGAAATGAGGAGCAGTTGCCGCCCATGGCCCTCTCTGATGCTCGCAAGAAGGGTTACGCGTTTGGCGTGACCGATGGCAGGCTGGTGTTTCGTACTCCGTACGGGCAACCGGAATCATTCAGCACTGAGGTAAACCGCTGATGCATGAATCTGTCTTGTGAAGTTGAGTTCAAGCAGGTTTTTAATGAGTCTCTCGCCAGGTGAATGGCGTTCCAGTAGAGGAGGTCCATGCAACGCTGTTCTCCAGACAAAGCTGGGTTGTCCTCATGGTCGACCTGGTGACTGCTTGCTCCATGTGTCAGTATTGCAATATATTCTGCTGTGGCTTATTCTCCCCTTGATAGACCAGCAAAGCTGTAATAAAAGTGTAACGTCCACAGATGAAGGATCTTATGATGACAGCGGCTACATGGTGTGGCGAACTCCCGAGGTGCCGGACCGGAGTCTTCACGCAACACAACTCAACATTGGTCTCAATGGTGAACTTGTGGCACAGCCAGTTGCAGAGGACAGACGCTTTGTTGTGGGGACCATTAACTCCACAGTCCAGATAAGCGTCCCCTTAACTGCTGACGGAGGATACAGGAAGGTCAGAAGACACTTAGGAGTAGATGTTGTAATGGTCAGATGTCGTCATAGTGGACAAAGACATATTCTAGAACATTAAACTCTACATAACAATCTAACTTGAAACCAGAATTTTTGGGCATGTTTTGCCTGGTCTCTAAGTATTCTTCCTGCGTCTGTTTCAGAGCTTCGTGCTTGGCGATCTCGTTGAGATTTATGTGTTTCATCTCTACTTGGAGCAAATCCTGGCGGACGAGGATCAAGTAGAAACCAGAGTACGATTCCAAAGGACTCTGTCCACTCCCCTGCTGCCACACCCCGTTTTCACTGAGAACCAAACGGTTGTTGACGAACTCTCATTCACGGTCTACCTCGGAGACGTCCCTGAAGACATGGAGTTGGTTGCCGTTCATTTGAATGGAGAGGAATTTACGGTTCAAGTTATGAACACGAGAAGCCACAATATCACTAAAGTTGTTCTTCCCAACAACACTCTTGGTTACATTCTGAAGGTGCCTTTCGATGACCCTGTTGTCCTGCTGCAGGTAAAGGCTCTTTTGGAAGGAGAGCGACTTTAAAGTCCTTAAACTGTCATGTGAGCGCAAGACATCATTTCATTATTTTCCTCCTAGTTCTCTGACGCTGCAGTTCTTCACTATGAGCTGAACATAAACTACACACTGACAATCCTGCCTGCAAACGAGCCTTTCTACCACCTGGCATCAGTCATGGCATTCATTGATGCATGTAAGTCTCTAACCTTTATTTATAGACTTTGCCGATCCTACTTGTGCATGAAGAAAAGTAATCCTTGTTTTGTGTTTGACAGCTCCTCCAGCCTTTGACGCCGTCTGTTCAAAGTCTGGCATCAGCTTCAGTCGGGACCACCGGCCTTATGACTCCCTCTGGGAGATCAGTATCGGCTCAGACCTGCTGACACCAGAGCTGGCGGCCAAACACGGCTACATCATGAGCAACGATAGCCAGAGTCTGCAGCTAATGGTGCCGCTCTTCTCTCACGGCTACAAGTACACCGTGAGTTGACTCATTAAACGCGTCTTCTTGTGTCCTTTAATTGACTTGAACATGGCGATGAATGACACGTTGCATGTGTTTCAGAGAGTTACTTTGAAGGGCTTCTATGGCAGCTTCAAGATCCTCATGCGGGATCATGAGACGTCAGAGGTCGAGAGCTCAACTATCAAGAGTTGTCCGTTCTCTACTAATGAACTCATTTGTAAGGACATCCTGTTACATACTTTGAGAGCAGGTGGGGGTCTCTGTATAGCTGATAAAACTCTCGAACGCCTCTTTCTCTAGTGTGTTCGACTCTAGGGAGGTTGACTGTGGTGGCCGACATGTCTCTGGCCATCCCAAGCGGAGGACTTCCTGCAAGATTCAACCTGGTCGACAAACTCTGTGGCGCCAGAGAGACTAACGGCACCAGGGCTCTGTTCTCTTTTCCAATCAACACCTGTGGAACCACCATCGCGGTACTGCTGCTCCAGAACTAATGTTGCTATCGGACCAAACGGATGACAAATCTAACTTCGTATCTTTTGCCTTTTCTTTTTAGCTCAGCATGGGAAATGTGACTTATCAAAATGAGGTTTTCTACAGCGGGAGCAGTCGGGTACACGCTGACTCTGTTGAGAGGTATGTGTCGCAATACAGTGTTCAATTGTCAAGACATGCTGTACAGCACAAGAAGAGGGGTATTTAATTGTTCTCTCTCTTACAGGGTGATGGTGCAGTGCACATATCCTCTGGCTAGTCTGCATCGCCTCTTCACAACATTTAGGTTTGAGTCTGACACAGCTGGTATCGGCAGCATCATCCACACTGCACGGCCCATGTCAGGTACAGTAGTTTGTTCACTTGTTGGGAAATGACAGTTATCACTCATTTTGGATTTGGTTTATTTCTCGTCTTTCTGTGCTGTAGATGCGCAGAGTCTCTCCATCAAGCCCACTGCAGCGCTTCAAACTACACCTGCTAGTCCAGCTGTCGCACGCATGCATGCTGACCGCCCCTCTACTCGCTACTTCAGCGTTCCTAGTTTTTACAAACGTGCCAGTGATGTGAAGAGAAAGTGAGAACTTTTATCATTTAAAACCTCTTTTACCGCGTGATGGTGTCACTGTTAAAAATGTTTAATGTCTTGCCCTCTCTTCACAGGAGCACGAGGATCCAAGCAAAGTAAATCCTGCCCTAATTTGAAGGAAGTGTAACTTATAAATGGAAATGTTTGAATTTAATAAAGCTGTTTTCTTAAATTATTTGTCTGTTAAATACTTGTCCAACTTCTACAGACATGCATTTAGACACAGGAAGTTGTCAACCACCAATATGTAAATTGACAAGCTGAGAGGGTTGTAAGGAGTATTAGATTAAAGCTGGCTAGTGAGGTAGACCTGTTACTGCACACATATTTAAGAAACAAAATGTTATGCTTCACCACTCTGTCATAGGGGAAATAAAGCACTCCTTAACCAAATTATCACATCGCTCAAGCAACCAAAAGCCCTGCAGAAATGATTACTCTGGCGTAGTTAACCATGGCGTCACCTTAAGGGTCTTGTTACATTTTGAGAGAAGGGAAATTCATAAAACTAGGACGTAGCGGCCATAAAACTTTAATGGCGTTTCAGTTTGACCAAGTTTTTACTTAGTCTTTATCTTTTTTCAAAGTGGCAACTTATTAATTGGACACACCTGTGACACAAAACTGAGTAAAGAAATTCAGTCAACTGAACGGGGTCTCCTAAGTAAACCAGCAGGGGCCGCTAGCACAGACGCACCGGCTGTTAATTACTTTTCCTTTTGACGCAAACACGCGAGTTGGTTAACTATCTGGACGACACTTGTTCACCATCTTCGAGCTACTAAATTGAGCAGAGAAGTCTACCATGAACTACAATGAAGGACATGTGAGTTTCCTTATCGCACGCGCTCTGCAGCCTCGCATTTAACCACGTTGGAGGACAACAGCTGTCGTCACGTCCCCATGTTTCTCCTCAGAGGTCCAGGCAGCCCACACTGCCTCCTTTCTCCAGCAGGACCCTGCACCACCCCTCTTTCATGCCCATGTACATGGCTGCAGGCTTCGCACACCATCGCACCGACTGTAGCGTCCGAACAGGTGAGTCAAGTTTTACCCACAAAGGTTTCAGAACTTTACCCGTAAAAACCGACAACTTGTCTTCTCTCCAGTCCTCCCCATCATCCCAGCAGAGTTCTTCTACACTGATCCCACCATGAGCTGTGGGAGGAGGGTCCCCAACATAGTGACTGATTTACGGGTAAGTGGATACAGGTTGACATGACAATTATTCATATCCCCAATAACCACGTGGTCCCTGGAAGTCAACATAAACACACTATAATAAACTAGATAGATGATTTACAGACACATGATAATTTTTTATTCCCACACAAAATGTAATAAAGTTTTGGAAATGCAGTTAAATCTGGGCCTCCGACAAGACCACAATAAGACGAGTCCAAGTCTTTTTCAAGACGATTTCCAGATGAATTTAATAAAAAAAGAATGTTGAGGTGATGAGGGGGTTTTAGCCTGTCGTCTGTGCTCTTTGGGTGGTGGTGGTGGTTGTAGAGGGTAACGTTTATAGAGCGGCTCAGACGGACCAGGACGTTTAATAAGATTGTCTCAGTCCCGTCAGACTAGAGCTGAGAATCTGACCTGCAAGGAGGAGGCAGTTTGTTTTGACAGCGAAGCGGTCCATTTTAGGAAATGCTAACCATATATTGTTTCGTGAAAGTGCCAGAAATTTCACAAATGAATTTGACAGCAGCACAGAAAAGGAAAGCACATAAAACGGACAATGAGGATAAGAAGCCACAAGAAATTCTGTAAAAGTAGCTATTGCATACTAGAGTTGTTCAAACTGTCATTGTTGGATACATGGACACTTAAGACGCTAACGTTCAAATGTGCTGTGTGCAGCTTTAATTCAGCTCATAATTAGACTTCATTCATGTTTTTTTTCGCCATTTCTCTCCATCAGGTTTTCGATTGCTTCCAGCTCAACACTCCGCCGCCGGTCATGTCCGCCTTCCCGGCTCCGCCGAGCCGTCCGGACCCATTCAGATCAGGACCACCACACCCCACCACGGATCTGGGCAGCCTCACCTTGAAAGTAAACACTCCCCACCTTCCAGCGCAGCAGCCGGGCCGGGTTGTCGTGCAGCTCACCCAGGATGAGGACCAGGCCATCACGAATCTCCTGAAACTGCACCACCAAGAAGAGCCGTCGCAGAGTGACGAGCATGAGTACTTTCCCAGTGTAGCCTTGAACCCCGTCTCGTTCCTTCACCCTGAACTCATGGACACCACTTCAGCTGAGGAAGTATTCAGGCCCCTCTGTAGTGATGTGCCGTATGCGAGAGAGGCCCGTTTGCAAAGTCAGCTGCAGCAGAGAAGCTGTTGGTCAGACACAGAGCTCGAGGCAGCTAACACCCTCCTGAGTGGCTTCAGCCTGATGGAGGAGGACAACATGTGGGCCCAAAATCACAACGAATCATCAGTAACGCCTCCCGATCCTCTGCTGTACCGGCACCACGAGGATGAAAACGATGTCAGCTTTAGCTGTGCCGGGGAATTTGGAGAACCCGGCATTGGGGATTTTGGATTCGTGGAGGAAAAGAATGATGTTTGTGAGTCTTCGCTGTCCTCGGACTCAAAGACGGACAGCAGATCAAGCGCCTCTGGAGGTTCTTCAGAGGCGACGGAGTGGACGCTGTCAGATTCTGAGGGAGATGCTGTGAGTGTACTCATGAGCCTCGGAGACACGGGAGCGCTGGATATCATGCAGTGATTAAACCCGAGGGTCTTCCTTTGTCAGGGACTTTATTCCCTCTTTCTCATTATAGAAACAGCTAGTTGAGGGTTCTTTGCACTGGTAGCTAATAATATTGATTTACACCGAAACCCCTTCATTTTCTAGGACAATCTAGTTCTCATTTAAAATCTACTTTTAAGTATTGCACATTTGCCTTAAACTACTGCATCAAGTGTTCAATAAAAAAATGATCAACCGTTGAGCCTCTTATCTAAAAAGACGCATGTTTTTAATAAAATCACTACTACTGTCGTTGGAGAGAATCCCCCTCGCTCGTTATTTACAACATATTGTACACGTACAAACAATATCCCGTCTTCGCTGACAACACGCTGCAGGGGGAGCTACAGTATTAATCCAAAAATGGCTCAAAGCTCCAGATGGAAGTCCTGCTGTGTAGTTCTGGTGTTTTGAGGCTGTTCAAAGGCACTTCCTGATTATTATTCTTTTCTAAAACGTGTTTGTCCTGTTTTCTGGCTCACGCATTGAACTTGTGTGAGCAGGTGACACAAAGAGACGTGAACAGGAACACACCCAACCCTTTTCTTTTCATTATGTGCAGTTTCATAACGTTGATGAAGTGCTACAAGTAGAGGTAAACAATACAGCCGTGAGATACAGATCTCTGTTCCTGAATGGGTGCATGCACATTCCCTCAGTAGTGAATCACACTTGTGTACTCCAGTAGTATAAATACGGTGACGATTGCTGGTCTGGCGATTGTCACCCTTCTCCTTTTATCTTTCGTTTCCTGGTTGTTGGAAACGGACATTTCAAACTAAAAATCTTTGTACAAAAGTTTGCTTTTGGAGAGTTTGTGTCCGTCCAGCGTCCTTTTAAGCTGTCGTTAATGTAAACATCCGTCGGTCCTAATGCAGCGTGTTGGTCTTGCTGCTGGCGACCACGGTCGCCGCCTGCATGACCCTGTAGCGCTCTCGCAGGTTTCGCCGCCTCACGTGCTCGTTGGTGATCTCTACGACGTTGGCGGCGGGGAACCAGCCCTTCTGACCGTCTGACAGGCGGATGCCTTCACAATAGCCTGAGAGAAAGGAGAAGTGGGGAGGGTGAGGGGGAGGGGGGGAACAAACAGGGGAAGATTGGAGGTTTCTGTATTGTTCATGCAAGAAAGTCAAAACAAATCAATAAACTGCTCCGGTGAGAAGGTTGAGGAATGAGGCAGTTATGAGGATCAGGGTGCATAAACAAGCAGAGTCAAAGGGGAGGGGCATGTTAATGATTAATGTCATGTCAGCACATTTCACTTTGTTTGATAGGAAACCTGTCAGATAAATGCCAGATATGGACGAGTGGAAAATATTTAACACCAAAACTTTTGGACACTTTCAGCTGCAGAGCTGTGCTCTGTTAAAGAGGAAATGTTTACAACCGTGTGTGTGTGATCGTCTTTTCTAATCTGTTTTTTTTTACGTTTCGCTGTGGAAGTCTGATGAGTGAATAAAGTCTGTGGTCCGGGTTTCCCTCCTCGTTCTTACCCTCGTTGGTTTTGCGGACGACGTTGACGATCTCAGTGGGCTCCAGGGCGAGCTCGTCCGCCTGCTGGGCGATGTACTGCTCCACGCACTGCACCTGAGGACAATCTGACACACACACACACACACACACACAGAATAAACTATGTTCATGAAACACACACAAACATACTGTAGTTTCAATTTCTTTTGCATCTGGTGTGTGTCCTCACCCCAGTCCTCGTAAATCACTTCTTCCTCATCTCTGTCTGGGTTGGTCGGGTTGGGGAAAGCCGCCATCCACCTGTGCATGTCTGACCTGTTCACACAAACAATTAGCTTACTGTCAAAGAGGGCCAAACGGGAAACATAACTAAGAATTGTGGATCAGGAATGCCTGAAATCCCGGAGAAAGTTGGGGCAGTTTCTGCGTTTCCCAGCTACTCACTGGGAGGGGGCTTTGAGCAGCCGCTCCATCATGCGTCCCTGGTGGTTTTCCAGCAGGGTGAGGTTGAAGCAGTGCTCCAAGGGGCCGGCGCCGCCCCCGCCTTCATCGGTTGGCTGCACCTGCACCAGAGAGCGGTGGGCGTGGTCGAGGACCACAAAACGCTCCGCACTGTCACAGACAAAGAAGGGCGAGTTGTTTTTTGTGGGTGAAGTGGAGGAATCACGTGCAGTGATAAATACTGAAGCATGTGCTATGTAATATGCATATTGTATGCAATTCCTATCTATGTGGCAACAATGGTATATTTGAAATCTACTCATCTGTTCCTCTCAGTTCTCTTAAAACACTACTTCCTGCCACGTTTGAGGAAGTTTGGACTCATTTCACTTGTGACGACACATTGTTAAAGACTGTCGATTGCTTTCGCGGTCAATTGCCGCTTGAACGAGGTTTACTCGCACTTTGCTCGCATTTGTGTAGTTGTTGGCTGTCGAGTGCTGACTCAGCTCTGCCTCGTAAATGATAAAAAAGATGCGTAATTCTGCACGATAAACCTGGTGGTTGACACACATTGTCGTATTTGGGTCGTTGCGATGACAGAAAGTGTTTGGCACTTCCTGACTTCTGCAGGAATGTGATTGACGTGTATCAATGTCCCCGGATAAAGAGGCATTCTGGGAAATTCAGCCCTCAAATGTTAACAGTCTACAGTCTGATTGAGCTAAATGCTGACGTCAGCATATTGCCGATGCTTACACGCCGACGATGCCGCTCTGTGTTCACCATCTTAGCTTAGCTTGTTAGCACGCTACCATTTAATCGATCGCACTCTGCCTCACCCTTTCTTGGCGGCGATGATGAGCAGATCGTTGAAGAGGAAGAGGTAGATGGGGTTGAACTTTGACCTCTTGTTGAAGAGAGTCCCTCCTTTGGACATTTCGTGCAGCTCCCCTTTCTTCTCCAGGTATCGTGTCTGGGAGATGATGGGGACGGCCTGGAGGAGACACAAGAAACGGCAGGTAAATCTGGCTGTTTTTCAAAATAAATGTCCAAGGAGCTCAAGTCGTGTGCACATTTCTTGTGTGTGTGTGTGTGTTTGGGTTTACCTTGAGCTTGTCAAACTCCAGCGTTTGAGAGACATGGATCAGCTCCTCCATCTGTCTCATCTGTCCCACCTGTGTGTTACAATCGTCGATGATCTGTGGGATCGTGAAAAAAAAGAGATCGTAAAATCACGCTTTATCGAGAGATTCATTTTCTTTCCACACTTACAAACCTCGCGTTCCATACTGCTGACGTCATATATAACTATATGGATTTGTCGTCAGAAGAGTGAGGGGTGTTTACCTTCGACACCGAAGTCAGAGCCTTGGAGGCCGTCTGCTCCTCCGTCGTCTTCTCCTGTGTTCTCCTCAGGATGTTCTGAAAACGACAAAACAGCAAACTTTCTGTTTCTGCAACGGACAAACGGCATCGACACCCAAAACCAATTTCAACGAGTGCTGCTGTGCATGCCGCTCACCTCAAGGAGCATTTTGATGCGCATTATTCGCTGGAAGGGCAGCAGGAGGAAGGACATGAAGGGCAGCCGCTGGCATTGAGGCGACTCCTGGAGACGAGCGATGACCGTCGCAAACGGTGCGTTGTTCTTCCTGCAGACCGACACCAATGCATGAGGGAGGAAGGTTTTCCCAAATTCCATGAAATCGGAAATTAGTGGGGGAAAAGAATTGTGAGGATTCCTTACATGAGAGAGGTGTAGGTCTTATCCTGGTAGATCTGGTTGCGGACGTAGTCGATGTAGGCCGGGAAGTTGTGCTGGGCGTGGTAGTGGATGATGTCGCAGATGTCGTGGAAGACCAGGTCCTTGAATATGCGTTCCTCCAGGTCCTTCAAGAACCTGTCAGAGAGCAAAGGTTTCACCAAACATGAAAGGGTTTTTGACAAAGACATAGACGAGGCTTTAACTGACTCAGGAGATGACTCATTACATCTTTGTTTTTCCTTCCCAAGTGACCTCATGATAGTTCAAGTCATCAATCACCTTCCTATTTCCCTTTTCCTTTAGCTCCCTTCATGCTTCCCCTTCTGCCGTTTCTCACCTCTCGCTGACCTCTCGGATCCTCAGGATGTTGGAGAAGAGGGTTTTCCTGTCTCTGATGATCATCGTCTCCTCCAGCCCCCGGCTGTTCAGGAAGTCTTCGGTCAGAACCCGCAGGGATCGCAGGTAAGAGGCCTCGGATGTCAGGACCTCGAACATACTCTGCCAGGGACAAAAAAACACGAACATGAACTTCAATTTGATACTGTGGTGTGGGACTCAAAAGCTTCCTGCATACAACATTTGCAAGACTCCCCACCCTAAGAGCACAAATGTAAGTTCCTATCGAAGAAGGTAAATGTTGGTGGTTTATCAAAAAATGACGCCATCAGCATTTAAAATACTCCTCGTAAATGTTATGCATCACTTATCTTTTACTTCCTGTACTCAACAGGATTTGTTTTCCTTCTGATGTTGGAAAGTTGACTGTAAAAGCTTTCATAAACTGAGCATATAGTGATCAATCAATATTATGTTGCAGCACCGAGTGATGCAGTGAGGCGGAGTGGATCTTAATTTATATAAAAAAAACCCTCCGCATTATGACCTTAAGATGTGATTTCAAACTTGATAATGCATCTCCCATTTCTCTTCTCCTCGTGTCATCGATCTCTCCCCCGGTACATTAGCCTCCCCCCCCCCCCCCCCCCCTCTCTCTCTCCTCACACCAGTGCCTCACCTCCTGGTACTTGCACTGCTCGGGGGTGAGCTGCTCCAGCACCCCTGCCTCCCGCACCGCCGGGAGGTCCTGCCACAGGGTGCTCTGGCCCGCCGCGGCCACAGGGCTGCCCTTCGGTGCTCCATTTCCGGTACCGGTTCCGGTTCCGCGATGAGCCGTCCTGTCCATGGCGTAGTCCACGCTGGTTTTGCTGATGTTGCGACAAACTGTCTGGCGTCGGATCTCCTTGGTGATGACGGTGGCGCGGTACGTCTGGTACATAGGCTCTGAGGGGAAACATGTCGCAAGGGCTCTTAGTAAATCCCAGCATACAAGCAGCAAGATGATGGTGACGGCTGACATACCAACATGCTGACATTGTATCCTGTTACAGGCATTAATGTTTCTTTGTTAGTCTTACCATCCTGCAGCCGGGACTCCCAGCTGAACGGAGTCTCCCTCCTGAGGGAGTCGCTCCTGACCAGAAGCCTAAAACAGGAAGTATGGAAAGACAGAAGGGATCAACCAGGGTGTTGTGAAACAAAATGATCCAACAAAAGAGTGAATGGCACAGTTAATGGTTACTCCACACACACAAGAACGCTCATGTTGACTTAAGGGATAGGGCTGGTGAAATTCTATATTTTTCTTATCGTCAACGAATCCCAAAGAGAGATAATGTGAGGCTGATGACTCACGGTTCTTCAGCTGTATCCTCCTTCTCTCCATCGGTCCCTCCATTCTCCTCTCCTTCTGCAAAGACAAGGAAACGGAGTCATCGCTTTTGATTACACAGGGAATTAACAATCTGTGAATCATTCATAGCTCATCCCACGCAGAGAGATAACAATGTTTGTTCAAACCTTTCTTCTGCGTGAGGGATTGCATCGAGGCACTGCTGAGCCTCCTGGGATCCATCTTTGGCGGCGGAGGCGGGGGCCTGGGAGGGCTGAGTGGGGGGGGAGTGGCGGTCATCGGGGGGCCCAGTCCGCCTTGGATCACGGGTCTCCTCGGCGGGATGGCGGGCGGCGCGTCGCCCTGGCTCGGGACGGGTTCATCGTCCGTCTGAAACTCTGACGTTGGGTCCGAGGTGCTGTAGGACAGTTTAAACCGGCGGGCCGGTTTGCGTAACTTGATGAGAGGAATATCCAGCTCCTTACACAGGGTTGTGGACTGTTTCGGAGCGGGGTTGACCACCGGAAGCGTGGCCTCGTAAATGTTTTCTTCCTCGTCTTGAATGGGCAAGTGGTGAATTTGTGGCGACTGAGCCCGTTTGGGGGGAACCGGGGGAGACTGTGAGCGAGTGGCGGCGAGAGACGCGAGGACAGAGCGGGGGCCCGGGTCCGAAAGTCTCCTGTGATTGTCGGCGATCAAAACATCCAGACATTGGTGGAACTTTGCCTTGTCTTGTTTCAACACTTCCCTCTCATCAATCACAGACATCCTGTCCACCTCATCCCCCGCATCGCTGTCCTCTCCCCCTCCCGTCACCGCCTCTACATCCTCCCCCCAAAGCTCCTCATCCTCCCCCCTGTGCTCTTCCACATCAGTCTCATCTTCATCGTCCATGTCCACGGGCACCCATACGAGTTTCATCCCGGGCCACTGGAGGTGGCACACACAGCTGCAGCTGGGCTCGCAGCACGGGCCGAGAGGCGCGTAAGGACTGTGCTCCGCCTCCGCTTCACCTCCTACAATCAGAGGAATCTCCACCTCCTTTCCATCAGGCGCTGCGGCGACAAAGAAGCAACACAGATTAACTGCTTTGAAATCGGCATAAACCTCTTGAACATATTTTAATAGTTCCTATTGAAGGAAACATAAAGCTAATTTTTCCGAACTTAATAGGTGCGACTGAGCTGTTTCCTGTCCACTTCCTTCCTACATGTGTATCCCCAGATAGGGGCGGCTCACTTTCATTGAGAGCTTCTTTTTTTTTTTTGTCTGGACTGTCGAGTCAGCAGTTCATCGCTATATGCAAATACAGCGCGTCTGCAAGCGGCGTCTTCAAATATTCATGGGAAGCTCGGAGCGTTGCATTGGGAAATAAAATCCAATATTGACAAAAGGAAATGGAAGAGGTGGAGGAAAGAGAGAGAGAGGCGAGAGAGGATGGAGGTTAAATGGGTCAATGAAAGGAAAAAATAGTCAAACTCAATGTCCAACATTTCCATATTAGCCAATACAGACGTCTTATCAATACAGTTAAATAAAGATTGCATTGTTTTAATAAAACGCCATGATTTCAGTTTGTTGCAAACAGTTGCATTAAGCCTAAAATAAAATAATCAATTAATCAATAAATCAATCTACAGAGATTTTGACACTGGATTAATCGTGATGCTTAGTTTATTTAATAACTGATCAGAAAATAACTGTTAGTTGCGACCATAATCTCCAGTAAAAAAAAAAGAAGATGGCTTTTGAAACCTTAATTGATCGATTCTGGAGGTATGTGGATGCATCGCCACAGAACGTCTTTAAAGGCTGACGAGGAACCGAAAGAACCAAGTGAAAGCACGGTCTGTGTACCTGTGGAGGGAACAAACTGATCTCTATCTAATCAGACAGACAATAAAATGTCTTTGGCTTCTTTGCGGGACATAGCTGAACATGACACATCAAGGGACATTCCACACACACACACACACACACACACACACACACACACACACACACCAGCTGACTGAGAGAACCTGTTTGTGGCTGTTGGTTCATGTTTCTCCTGAGGAACCACACCTGACTGTTTGAGGGTTCACGTTCAGCCCAATTATCCTGACTGACCCTGATTTCAATTGAATTACAAAACGCATGTACATGCACATACACACTTTTTTTTGCATCAACTAACAAACGTCCAATCGTGTAAAATGATGTTTGTTTATCAATGAGATAGATTTGATCCAGAACTACGCTCAGTCCAGTGACAGCGAAACTTAAAACACAGTTTATAGCGTAGACTGATCTTTGTCCCGCAGACTATAGAAGCTGCAATAAACTACTTTAAATGTGTCCCTGAACGGCAGCCAAAGATAAGAGTGATGTCAGCTAAAAGTGATTTTCAAGAAATCACATGACACACCTTCCCGCCGTTCACCACATCAAGTTGGAGGCGTGACAACTGTTTTTGCCACGACTGATAACCTGTAATAAATACTAGAGTAAGATCCACTGTACCTGATCGGCCTCCCTCCACACTGATGCCGTCCCCCTCCTCTCCTCCTCTCTCCCCCCCTTTCTGCGACTGCAGGGTGCGGCTCCTCTTCTCGGGCAGCGGCGGCGCCTTCTCTCCCCCGATCTGAAGCTGCAGGCTGGCGCGGCCCGGTTTGGGCTTCACCGTGGGCGGCCTTTTCAGCCGCTTAATCAACGGTGCTCTCGCGGCAGTACCGTTGGTGGGTTTCGCCCCCGCCGGTTCGGTTGAGTCCTGTTTGCTGAACTTGTTCACGATCCTCTTGACCTTTCCTCCAGAGAGGCTCGCGCTGCCGCCTCTGTCTCCCAGAGGAGGGGAGCCGGTTTGTGGGGACGGCTTCTGAGGGATCGCCGGTTTCGGTTTGGCCGCAGGTTTGAGGGGCAGAGGCGACGTGGGCCGCTGGGATGCTTCCTGGACAGACATGGTAGCTGGAAGGCTTCTCTTACGATGTCTTTAACTCCCAGCACTGACCAATCAGAGGTCAGGCTTTCAGGGAAACAGTCAATGTGAGCATGCCATCATCACCTGGTGGGAGAAGAGAAAGGAAAAGAAAGTTTAAAACCAGTTTGACAAAATGTCTAAATGATCAAAAGCATCTTGCATTGTGTGCCTGCATCAGACAGCAGAAAGGGAACCTAACCCTTTGGCACAACTCACAACAGTTGGACTCACATTTTGTGGCTGAAATGAACATTTACACAATCCAATAAACACTACATAACTTCAGTATTTGCATTACATCGTGATCTCAAGATCAGGCTGTTGAGCTCTGTGCTACAGATCCCCCACGGTAATAAGGCCTCGGAGGAAACGGAACTTTGCACTGTGAGGAGCCCACTTAGAGCTGAGTCTGTTTACAAAGTGACGCATTGAAGGGAAATCCAGCTATCAAGTGATTTTTCAATCTTGAAGTTGCCTCATATCTCTGTACAACTTCTAGAATTGTTATTTGTTGATGACTCGCAGCTGAAAAGCTGGATTTGCTGTCAGTAAGAGTCAAACTGTGTTAGAATTCACCGCTCGGATTTCAGTGTAAGCAACAAATACAAATGCCAATTCTCCTTTGGTTTGCTGTTAATTCACGAGTAATGCCAGCGTAGCATGACACACCGTTGTATTTCAATCAATAGTTAACCACTGTATCAATACAAATGTGCATTTATAATCACGCCACCCTGTACAGTTTGAATAGCCTCAAGCTGGTAATATTTTACCTTTAAGCTGAGCTACAAAGCCACTTGTGCAACGACATTGTCTGAAGTCTTTACATGAACGAAAATATGCAGCGTGTGCTGCTGTCGGTTCAACACAGAAAACTCATAACTAGGAACTCAATGAGCAGAAAACTGGTAGGAATAAAACACACACTCACGCCTGCCGTGAATCCACACTGATTCAATCCTTCCAAACTCAAACGCTGAGACATTTCCCTTATTCAAAGCACTCTTGTCATTCAAATGAAGCAGTCAATCGAGACACTTCTTTCAGCCGTGTCTATAAAAAGAAACGTGACGACCAGAATGAGAAATCCAGTGACCAAATGGCCATGCTGCAGATTCTTCTCATCGCGTTTTAAAGGGTTAATGTGTGTGTGTGTGTGTGTGTGCAACAGCTGAAAGAGGGTTAGTCGTCCTCTGAGTCATCCATGAAAACATAGAAGACCACGTTCCTGCTTTGTGTGACTCTTTGATTCAGACGTTTTGCTCGCATCATTGATTTAAGACTGAAAGAAACAACAAGTCCAATTGACGATGGATGTGGCGATCATGTTTTGGATTAATTGATAAATCGTTTCGTCCACGAGTGTTTAAAATAATGACGCCTGTCACAGAGGCCAATAAGCAGCTGTCAGTCATCTGAACCCCACGTAGTGTGAATGTGTCGGTCGGTGGTCCACACTGAAATATCTCAACAAATATCTGCTTGTTTCAGAACGAAGGCTGAAACAATCACATGTTGACCAGAAATTAAACCAAAAGTTATTTTGATGATTCATCACTGCTTTCAACTTCTCAAATATGAGAATTGTCATTTCTTCTCAGCTTTATATTGCTGACAATTTAAGACTATGAATATGAAACGACAGCCTTTTATCAACGCGTTCTCTCATAATCGAGTTGCATTCTGGGAAATGTAGGTGTCTGCGTTTTTTTGGAGCTCGAACCAGCTTCCGCTGCATCAATTTTGACCTTTATTTTTTTAATCCGTCTCTCTCAAGTCACCCAGTTTTTATGCAAGAGCAACACCAAATCAGTGGAGTACCCCATTGCTGGAGCATGCACTAAAGATTAGCGGCTGTTCCTTTTATATAAAGTGCCAGTCATTTCATATGATGTCACCACCGGACCCGGACAAAACATTTTCAAAATATGAAATAGACTATAGTGCCTTAATACCTGCAGGTAACCGGCAGCATCGCAGCTCACTAAAGTCAATAACACACCACCGGTAGCTGTGAGTTATTGACGAAGTGCACCAGCTAGTCGGACCAGTTTGGAGGGAGTCGCATGCTGCACAGTCAGTGGAGCTTGTGATGAAAAAAAGACAGACAAGGTTTCACGTTTCAGCCTGACTGGAAACTGTTTCTGATCCGATAAACAGTGTTAGATAATTAGAAAATGGCACAGAGTGAACGGATCAGAACTTCAGGAGGTTAACTTAAAAAAAAAAAAAATGGTTTCCTTTTCTAACCACGCACCATCAATCTCACTTCATCTTCTGAAACTCCAAGTCTTCAAGTTCTTGATTTTTCAGTACTTTTTACGGGAAACCTGACATCAGCAACGTGTGTGTGTGTGTGGTTATAATGTAGGTCTTTGCAGGTTTCAGTTTTGTCCCTCTGGTTATTATCATTGTCTACAGGGTGACACATGAACCTCAAACAGGAGGGTGTGTACACTCACAAAGCACTCTTCCACACAGTGGAGATAACACGTTGTGGTGTGTG
The DNA here is from genome assembly GCA_028022725.1 of Lycodopsis pacificus. Lineage (NCBI taxonomy): Eukaryota > Metazoa > Chordata > Actinopteri > Perciformes > Zoarcidae > Lycodopsis > Lycodopsis pacificus. Next base: position 10,672,016 of record CM051710.1, on the reverse strand, counting down.
TTAATGCACTTATAGACCCAGTGAGAGTCTGGACTTGCGGTTACTATTCCCCCACTGACTTCACTTCTCTTTTGTCTCCTTTTGCTCTATTGACCTGGTTAGTTCAATAGCTCCTCCAGTCTACTGGACCCGACACACACTCGGGCTGGGTCAGTGGGACACTCATTCATTCCAGGAAGTGTTCGTCCTGGTAAACCCAATAAATATCAGATATGGTGTAAGCCCTTAAATCAGACCAGCTTGACAACAATCCTTTTAAAGGGGGCGCCCATTAATACAATGCTCTCTGTGTGTGTGTGTGTGTGTGTGTGTGTGTGTGTGTGTGTGTGTGTGTGTGTGTGTGTACAGTATGCCATCTGCTCTGAACACTAATGGGTCAGTGAGTGTGTATACAAAATGGGTAGGGGGGGGGCTTTAAGAGAGCTACCATTACAATTCATGTGATGTGTAGAAGCTACACGTTGGACAGGAAGAAGGGACGGATAAGGTGTGTGGAGAAGGAAAAAAAAAAAACACACACACACACACACTGGGTGGGAATCCAGGAAAGAGGAATAAGCATATAGAGTTTGTGTGGTGTCACAAGTGGCAGATAAGAAAACCCTACTTATAGATATGTAAATGTAATATTTAATGTTTAGGTCTGATAGTCAAAAGCTGCCATCAGTGGTCTAGTGATCATTATTATAACACAACGCGTTTCCCCAACATAAAACTGCCTAAAGACGAATTAAAGTTTTTAAGGGCAGACTATTTAGAACATGTTTAAAATCAAAGTTAGTCTATAAAGCTCTTATTTGTATCCTTAACTCGCCCAGAATATGGCGCAGCCCCTGTGCTCTGTAACCTGCATTAACAACATGGGATAATATTTCAAGATATTCAACTTTAACATATTCTACAGTACCACAAGAGTTAAAATAATTATATTTCAGTATGACAATGTCACAATAATCGTATACACCCTTAACAAGTGTTACAGCGGTTTCCATGCGGGCACAGGTGCGTCCGAACTCAACCAAACCTCACCTGCTAAACGACCAATAATGACGTAATCTCATTCAAAGCATAAAGGAAACCTCACCGATGTTATTCAGGCATGTCTGGTTCTCCCACTGCAGTTCTTCGGCTCTAGCGTTGGCAGTCCAAACACTAGAAAACACGCGTTTTGCTCAAAATCGGTCCGGGGCGCAGCTGCGTTAGTGTCACGTTAACGTTACTTTATGCGTAAATCGTCCCGCAGAGAGAGAGAGGGGAATAAAAACCCGGTCGTTAAATATGCTGTTTAAGGAAAAATAATCCACAACGTAGAAGCGAACGGGCTCAGGTTGTTCTTGTTTCTCTGACATGCATCATCCCTCTGTTGTTGTCTCCTTTGTTACCAGCAGCATGTGTGAGAGGAGAGGAGAAGGAGAGGAGGTAGGAGACATACAACCCCCCTGAGGGCTCAGACCAACAAGTCACACGCCATGACACTCACAGCTTCCGGTAAGGGATTTCAAAATAAAATCTTAACTTAAACTAGGTTAGGCAAATGCCTAGAATATTGCAGAAAATACATTAAGAATGCTTTTATATTTGTATTTTAACAATTGATTAGGTTGGATGACGATGTACTTATATGTTTTCACTTGATGTACATATTTAATGGAAGCCTGTGTGATGGGTTTTATAATGTGATTTAGGAATTTCGCAATGTTTTCTCTTTAAGTCTGTGTGTTCTGTGGTTTACCTGGCTGCAAGACAAATGTACCATCGGGGACCATGAAGTTATAGTAGAGCTAAATCAAACTACAAAATGATAATAATCGACATATATTTATTATATAGAATATAAAATCCGTTTTATTAACTTTGAAAAGTAACCAAAACCCCATTCAAACCAATTCAAAATTAATAAATAACAGTAATTCAAAGGGAAAAATAAATGGGGACTACATTACAGTGCTACACTGTTGCTCACTACAGTGCATTTAAATGACTTGCATTTATTATTACCCGCATTTATTCACACACGACAATATAATTGTGAATTGAATCCTCATTTTCATGATATTCAAAATTAACTGAAATTCTTAAAATGTAAAACATACAACTGTATAAAAGTTGTACAGCATACAGTACATGCCAAAATACCCGTAATACCCTTAAATTAACTTTGTTGTCCACCTGCCACTGTGACTGTTGGGGTTTATTTCTGTTGGGTTTTTATTTCATTCGATAAATATTTTAACTTAAAGAAAATACTGGTATTGTCTCTCTCCCCTCCTCTCTTTATTTTAGCACTCTTATTTTGAAGGCCAAAATGTCCCAGTTCTGTCACTTCCTGGCATGTTCACGCTTCTTGGGTCTTCCAATCTACTGACACACCAGAGGCTGAAACAAACCTCTACATATTTGTTTATTTTAAGGCTGATATTGCAAACGTATTATATTATGTTTTATGTATTTGTTACTTGCAGTAAAGTCTTGGCTGGTTTCAGTTAAACAGTGAAAAACGTGCTGTTTCTAACTGAGATACAGTCACTCATTAAATAACAATATGAATCATTACTTTTTTAACGACCAACGCAGTTACATAATATGGTGACCACTGCCTGTAAATGGATATCACGTGATACAGCATATACCAACTCTTTATTCTACATTCTGTGCTATAACCACATAGACAGTTAAGTGCACAGAAGGAGGTCCCTAACACGTCCCTCCCCTAACCCCTGTATCCCACATTTGTGTCCTACTTCCACCTAGCGCCTTAAACAGGAACAGACAGTCGCGACAGACAGATTTGTACAGTTTATTTTAGATGTTTTATTGTTTTCACTGCCACTCGAGGAGTACAACAATGTGTTTTAATGGTTCTGCAAATCAAATGTATTTTTGAAGCCCATTTCTGCCAGGAAAATAAAAGATGAATAGATTAAAAGTAAGACATGAGAAACCCAAAAAGTAAGAGCTGCCACTCTAAATGTAGTATCTATCATTCGGGTTCACTATGTCAAAAATTGTCTTAGTATTTAATTGTAATTATTTACTATATAACATTTCTTATTTAGTAATCCACACTTTGAATCATTAGTGTTGACTTGCCATCATGTCTGACTTACTATCTCATCACTTTTACTCAGTAACTCAAACGTTTGACTCGTTATCTAGAATATCAACAATTTGACTTAGAAAGTAAAACTTTTGAATTACAATCTCATAATTTCAACATATTAATCCTAATTTGTACTTTCCAACTCATCATTTTCACTTAATCTCTTTTTTTGCTTGACCTACCATGCATATTTTTTATTTCTATCATTAACAACTATCATTATAACTATGTTTTCATTACCTGGTGAAATTGGGCTTCTATAATATCTATCTTATTAAAACTATAATTCTCTGACTCCTGTGGAGCCATGTGTGGAGCCACTATGAATGAGAAGTAGACCCGGTCAGTTTGATGAACTCTACACGCTGCGAGGGCTGATAACTTAAAACATTCTTCCACTCACCAATCCACCACATGTGTCTCTTTTACATGTGAAAACAACAGCACAGTGGGTAGAGTGAAATATAAAGTCAAGCGGGTCTACTTAAGTTGGATGCTCCTGTTGCGCAAAGATACTGCGGCATTTCCTTTATACTCGGTGAGTCGCAGTGCATGCCGGTATCCCTCCGCCGGCAGAGGAAATGCTCCTAGACCAATCACATCTGTGTTTACACCATCACCTGTCAGACGCACATCCTCGGCTATATTTCTCTCTCTGAAAGGTAGGAATTCTGTATTTATTTCAATGTTTCGTTGTTTATCTAACACGTGAGCACCGTGGACGGACTCGGAGTCTGTGCATGAAGCCGGTCCGACCACAACGAGAAGCTATCTTTGCAAGGTTAGCGCCTCCGGAGCTGCAGAGCTGGAGCTTGGTTCTCTGTCCGCCTGGCTTGTTTTTTTTTTTTTTTAGCCGATTATCAGAAAGTCCTTGCGCTTAATCATCCCCGGCTGAGGTCGGAGCACCGTGCTAGCTTAGCGTAGCGACCTCTCGGCTAACGTCACGTTTGCATTTGTTCCCCTCACGTTTGCAGAGGTTAACGTAGCCTTCAAAGCTAACGGGACCAGCCGTGCAGCGCATCTTCAAGCTGGAAATGCACCCGATAGTCGGCTACAGAGACATGCGTGTGCACGGTGCACGGTTGGGATTAATCTCACCGTCTCACGTTATATTTCTTGTTTATCCTTAGATAATTGATAGTAGTGGTATTTAATTATGTAGTCACAGCCGCGGCTAAGTTCGCATTAAACTGTGTTGCATCGAGCCAACTGCTCTTTGTTCCTTTACGTTCAAATGTCTCGCTTTCTGGCAGTTTAATTATGATTTAACCCATTAACAAATAATGTGAAATAATACAGATTAAAGTGCTGCGTTCAAAATTGTATCATGATTTTTGAAAATGTACCTTATAATTAATAGCATTAATTAGGAAGTAAAAGTATTCATTATGTGAGACAATGATATCCGTTACTTAATTGTATAATTAATTATTGCTGCATTAATGTGTAAGTATCTTGTTACTACTTACTATACTTTACTGTACGTTTTACTGTAGTATTTGGTTATGGTGGAGCTATTTCACCATCTGTTTATTGGCTGCACAATTCCATCAAATGGACATATTCCGCATTTGATGTGCAACATTTTAAAAACATTTTTTCCAAAAGTTAAAACTGTAAAGACAGTGTATTAAAAAAAAAAGAGGGGAGTCATGTTTTTGTTGTTTACCAAGTACAGTACAGAGTCCCCGTTTGTGTTTTCTTTTACTCTCGAATTTCCTGGACCATTGATTTTGTCAAACTATAAGCGATGAGCAGCGAGATGTGGCGATGGGAGGGGAGGAGAAAGTAGGTGTAAGGTGCAGTGCAGTGTGGGTGTTCACAGTAATAACCCAGCCTCCGTGTCGTATATACCTGTTTTTGATTTACAGTGTTCGCTTTCACTCTTTCTATTTTTTTCTCTTCCCTCTTGTGCACCCAGGAGCCGAAACACACACTCGCACTGAAGCGCCTACGGTAGCCGCTAACTGGACGGACTCTCTGGCAATTGACCTTTTGCAGGTAAGCCTGGCCTCACTTTGTACAATATTATGATACAATACACAAGCTGCTGTTGTTCGATCGGTTCTTACACATCTCTGTTTACTTTTATATTTTAGAAGGGGTAACTTAGCAGTGTCTTTACCAGCACGGTCAGATTTCACATGATCAAATTACTGACTGGGGATGGATTCACATACCTGTTCATAAGTGAGAAAAACATCTCGGTTGTCGAAGATCTTAAAGCAAAAATACAACGTAAAAATGAGTGATTCCCATAATCTTAGATCATGACTTTATCAGAAATACGAGTAAGAGACAACCTGATTTCCCCTCTTAACTTAATTAAAGAATAGTTTTTATGAAGTTCTAATAAATGTGTAGTTTTTAACATTTTAATGATTTTTATTATATTGCTGCAGCAGCCATAAAATGTAGTATCGACCCTAAAACACCGTCTCTGTGTTCTGTGAGCACCCACTGTTGACAAGATGTCGTGAGTTGAGATGTCGGCAGCAGTTGTTTTTAGACCGATCTAGCTGGTCTTAGACGGTCCCTGAGGCTTTGTGGCACCGTGTGTTTGTCTGAGGCATGCAGGGTGTTGATTGGAGCATCTCAGGTGTAAAGTGCAGCATCGGTGCGGTGAGGTAAATCTCCTGGGGCTTGTGGGAAAGCAACCCTAGAGAATATACAATCAAAGTAGGGAGGAAGGGCAATGTAAGAGAAACAGTTTGAAACATGTATATCAGATGGCTCTCTGCAGTTGGATCGTCCACTTATTCCTTAAAAATGAAACTTCATCATAAAGATTTCCCCCCTCAATAGATTCTACGGTTTGATTTCTTCTTCCTTTTTGTTCACTCCATCCTTCACACCTCTCTGCTTTAGTGGAAACGCGGAATACGTCTTGAACTATGAGCTCAGTGGCAGTGTTGACCCCGGAAAGCTTTGCGGAGCATCGCAGTGGCCTCAAGGACCAGGACATGTCAGGTAATACCCGCCCGTCATCCTTTTACCTGCTTTTTTACTTTTGTTAGAAGGCGTTCACCTCAGATCTACACAGATGAACTAACCCCCCCCCTTACTATCTCTCCTTCATTTACAATACTCCTCCTCTATCCATCTATCCATCCATCCATCCATCCATTCTGTTTTCGTTCTCCATCCTTACCTTCATCTTTGCCTTATTTGTCTTCGCCTCTCCTTGCCAGGCTGCGTCCCGGAGGACGAGGCCTACATCCCCACCTACCTGGAGGCCTTCCCTCCGCTGCCGGAGAAGGGGGCGCCAGGGGAAAAGACTGGAGAGCCAGCTTCAGCGTGGGGGGGCAAGATCAGGCCCATCAAAGCCTCTGTCATCACCCAGGTCAGGCAGCCACGGACTACATACACCAACATTATACACGACATTATACACACGAGTATCGGTCGATAAGATGCACCAGTTATGGAAAAATAGGCAAACGAGACGCTGCCCTCTCACCTGCTTCTGTGCGCAGGTGTTCCACGTGCCCCTGGAGGAGCGGCGCTACAAGGACAACAGCCAGTTCGGGGAGGGCGAGGAGGCCAAAGTGTGCTTGGACATCATGCAGCGGACGGGCGCTCACATTGAGCTGTCGCTGGCCAAAGACCAGGGCCTGTCCATCATGGTCACCGGCAAACTGGAGTCTGTCATGAAGGCCCGCAAGGAAATCGTAGCTCGCCTGCAAACGCAGGTAAATTCACCTTTTTGTTCTGTGTTTTAAACTGTTGGGTTGCGGGATACTTAGTGCATGGCGGCGGTGTTTTTAGGGATTATGCATTCCTGTGTTTTGGAACCTCACCAAGTCTATCTTCAAGTGACTGAAGTATAAAAAGGGCTTTTGTCTTAATGCTGAATACTATTGGAGAAATGCCACCGAGTAACAGATGTTTCCTTGAGGAAGAAAAACGACTCGCGTCACTTAAACTTGATGAATGGCACCAGAGGATTTGATGAGGCATACAAAATGTCACATCTGTTGTTTTTATTGGCGTTCGCTGTTTTTACTTCCTCACAAAAAATGATATATGACAGTAAGCTCTCGCTGCAGCTAGAAGAATCCTATCTGTGCAGGCAGGCCGGTGTAGGACAAAAACAAGTTGAGCTGAAAAATAGCCGTCAGCTCCCGACGGTGGCCTTTCTGGGCTTCAGCGGTAAACATGCTGATTTCCACTTCAATTGGTGCACTGAGATCCACCCGCATGGCTGAACTGCAGTTATTGAAACAATAGTGCAGAAAAACAATCCGTCCTCTTCGCACGGTCTTCTGTTTTTGTTTACCCACTGAAAACTCAAAATGTTCCATTGTTACTGATAGTTAGGGTCGGTGGTGAACTAGAGATATGAGAAACTAGAGAATTGATATTCTAATATTATGGAAATGTCGAAACCGCAGCTGCTGCGTCAACAATTCTACATTTGTGTGGATATGTCTGACCCCTAACTTTTAAGAAAGATCGACATAATGCTAATGAGAGAAGTTCCGTTGTAAAACTTTTCTCCCGCTCATCCCAGGCCTCGGCTACGGTCGCCATCCCCAAGGAGCACCATCGCTTTGTCATCGGTAAGAACGGCGAAAAGCTGCAGGACCTGGAGCTGAAGACCGCCACCAAGATTGCTATTCCGCGTCCCGACGACCCCAGCGCCAACATCCGCATCACTGGCACCAAGGAAGGCATCGAGAAGGCCCGCCACGAAGTACTTCTGATCTCTGCTGAACAGGTGAGCTGACGGGTCCGAAGGGATCTGTGGAAGATGTGGAGGCCTGGAACCGGAAGATGTTGAAGATTAACGTATAAATATATGCTCGACAGGACAAGCGTGCAGTGGAGCGTCTGTCCCTGGAGAAGGCCTTCCACCCCTTCATCGCCGGCGCCCACAACCGGCTGGTGCAGGAGCTGAGCCAGGAGACGGGCGCCCGCATCAGCATCCCCCCGCCCAGCCTGCCCAAGGACGAGATCGTCATCACCGGGGAGAAGGAGGCGGTCGCCCTGGCGCTCAGCCGCATCCGAGCCATCTACGATGACAAGGTGTGTTCGATCAGAAAGAAGAGCTCCAACCCGCTCGCCTGATCGACTTAAGGATTCATTTGTAATGCTTAATTGAGTATTTTTAATTGACCTTTGTTTTTCAAATTCCCTTTTGCTGCTATTTGAATCAGTTTTTTTTAATGAATGAGGCTTTATGGCACGACACTGGATTGCAAATATTAATTTTATGGTCCTTTTTTTCACCACAGTGTTTGGTGTGTTTTTGGAATAAGGAGGTTTTATCGTCGTTTACAACAGTGCTGTTGTTTTATTTTCTACCACACACGATGGAGGAGGTGTGTGTGTGTGTGTGCCAGATGAATGCTGGCGATAGGCAGGCCGGAGAGAATGTGGAGAGAGAATTCGATTTCACCAGAGAGCAACAGGATGAGAATGCTAATGTCATTTATTGCATATGCGTGAGAGGCAAAAACAAATATATTCTCTTGCTTTCAATCACTCTCCTCTCCCTCTCTGCTCACTTCTTGTTTGCTTATTTCCTTTTTTTCTTACTGTCGTGTCTTACTCATTACAATTTTCATCTGCTCTGTCCTTCCTGTTTTCTGCCCGTCCTTCCTCTTTCTGTCTCCTGCTGTGGTCCCTTCCATCCCTCACTGTGCTCCTCAATCTACCCACTTCCTCCCGCTGTCCTTCCTCTCACGGCCGTCTTCTTTTCCACGCAACTCACTCATCAATTCTAACCTTCTCCCCCCCCCTCCACCCTGCAGAAGAGGAAGACCACCACCATCTCCGTGGAGGTGAAGAAGTCTCAGCATAAGTACATTATAGGTCCAAAGGGCAACACCCTGCAGGAGATCCTGGAGACCACGGGGGTGTCTGTGGAGATGCCTCCTCTGGACTCCGGCTCAGAGACCATCATCCTCAGAGGAGAGCCTGACAAGCTGGGACCGGCGCTCACACAGGTGTACGCAAAGGTGAGCAGAGGACAGGGTAGATTGAGAGTGCATGGTGATTATCTGTTCGTCACACTAGCCACCCCTCTCACATTACATGTAGTCATTTGATCCATTGTCAATGGAAGATGTGCTGGTGCAGCTCTAATTTCCAGCCCGATATTTAGAGATTTTCCGTGAGGTTGTATTTTAACTTGTGACCCTTTTTGTCCCCCGTGCAGGCGAAGAGTGCGATGGTGGTGGAGGTGACCGCTCCGGCCTGGCTGCATCGCTTCATCATCGGCAAGAAAGGACAGAACATCGGGCGGATCACACAGCAGCTACCGCGGGTAAGGAGGAGAGAGAGAGTCAGAAACCAGGGATGAAACACACTGTCTGCTGCTACGTTAACGACGGATGAATAGTTGTCAAAGCCCGGCCCAGAGACTGCAACAAAACAGGAAGACAAGCGAGCTTGCTGCTCATAAAAGCTATTTATTTGCCACAAACATAAATGAAACAATGCAACGTGTAGGTATCGGATGTCAGTCGTGAAGTGCATGTATGGGTGTGTGTGTGGTAGTGAAAGCACCTGCAACAGATAACCACAAGCAACAGGGACACCTAGTATATGGGGGGGGGGGGGGGGCGTCACATGTGCACACTATATAGGAGGTGAAGAAGGAAGGGGAAGTGTAGAAGTGACAGCAGCATGGCCGAGGACACTGGTGACATAGACCGAGACGTGTTTTCTTTACTGTGACACTCGGGTGAGTCAACACTGGGCGGGTCAGGAGAAGTCACACTTTGTGTGTGTGTGTGTGTGTGTGTGTGTGTGTGTGTGTGTGTGTGTGTGTGTGTGTGTGTGTGTGTGTGTGTGTGTGTGTGTGTGTGTGTGTGTGTGTGTGTGTGTGTGTGCAGGTTCACATAGAGTTTACTGACGGTGAGGAGCGCATCAGTCTGGAGGGGCCAACGGAGGAGGTGGAACAGGCTCAGGCCCAGATACAAGAGATCATCAAGGACCTGGTGAGTACTCACACACACACACACTCTCGCAGTACTAAAGTCATGAGCCTTTTTTTATATTTTAAACTACATTTTCCATTTATAAATGTGTCTGTTAACATTGTACAGGAAGCGTGATATACATCTGTATTTATGATTAGAGCTGAAATGATCAGTCAACTAGTCGATCAGTCAATTGATATGTGTTTAATGTCACTAGTCCTATTCACTCGTAGAGTAAAGACAAACGGAGGAAGAGACAAAACAGATTTGTTTGGGTTCAGTGCTGCAGCTCAGGGAACACAGCTTAGTGACAGATCTCCCTCTGCCCGTCTGTGTCCAGCTGGTGAGGATGGACTACACTGAAGTCATCATAGATCAGCGTTTCCACAGACACCTCATCGGAAAGAACGGAGCCAACAGTGAGTACGCTTCTGTTCAGCTGACCTCAGCAGAAAAAAAACCCATCAACTCCTCTGGGGTTTACGGTTCAAATGGCAGCTTTTTCATTTGCTGTTTTTTTTGAAGCCACTGACTCAGTAAATTTAACCACTTTTTTGGTTTTATTCTTTCAGTCGGGAGTGTCACATCTTCTGCAAATGACCTGTTTGATGGTCCAATGATAGATTAGCACAACCAGTGAACAGACAAACCTACAGCCACCTTTCATGCATTTTTTTTTCAGCAGATTTGGGTGAAAAACGTCTTACACGTCTTTGAAATTACAACCATCTCAATTTTTTTTTCCACCCCTCTGTCACACCGTGCGTCCATTTTACGGCAGTCAATCGGATCAAGGAGCAGTACAAAGTGTCGGTACGAATCCCCCAAGACTCTGAACGGAGTGGCCTGGTCCGGATCGAAGGAGACCCGAAAGGGGTCCAGCTGGCACGCAGAGAGCTCATGGAGATGGTCCAGAGAATGGTGAGAATGGGGTCATTTTAGGTCGGTTCGTTCACAGACTACAAAGTGGCCTGCTCACACTTTTTTTTTTTTTCCCCTCCAATTTCCAGGAAAACGAGCGCACCAAAGACCTGATCGTGGAGCAGAAGTTCCATCGGACAATCATCGGGCAGAAGGGAGAAAAGATTAAAGAAGTTCGAGACAAGTTCCCTGAGGTGAACGTTTCCCCCGACCCTTACTGCCCTTCGTCTCACCCTTCATCGCTGTGAAATAATTGGTGTTCGACCCCAGTTCTAATTTAATTTGAAGTATTATCTCATCTGCTTCTAGGTCATTATCAATTTCCCCGACCCATCGCAGAAGAGCGACATCGTCCAGCTGCGAGGGCCGAAGAACGAGGTGGAGAAATGTGGAAAGTTCCTCCAGAAAATCATTGCCGACCTGGTACGACCCGACTCGTTCCATCTCTGTCTCCGTCTCTCTAGGCTTGACTTCACAGCGGCTTTTTTTCTTCTTCTTCTTTTCCAGATTGAGAACAGCTTCTCGCTCTCTGTTCCCATCTTTAAGCAGTTTCACAAAAACATAATCGGTAAGGGCGGCGCCAACATCAAAAAGGTGAGACTTTGAAGCGGCATTAACTTCAACTCAAGATTTGCAATATTGACCTTTATATTGAAACCTGTACCTTTTATTGCTCAAATCTGTATTTAGACCGTTGCCAGAATAAATGTTTCATTCTGTTAAAGGCAGGAAATAACAGATGTTGTTGACGCCACCAGATCCGCGAAGAGACCAACACCAAGATCGACCTGCCGACAGAGAACAGCAACTCCGAGACGATCGTCATCACAGGCAAGAAGAGCTACTGTGAAGCAGCCAGAGATCGCATCCTCGCCATCCAGAGAGAGCTGGTGAGAGACGCAGGAATGCTTTTGTCACTTCCAGGGTTTTCTTTGGTCAGAAATACATTTTTAGTAAAATCCTAAAAATCCGTTTTGTTTTTATACTTTTCCAAGGTGTACTTCCCAGCATTTACCTGAGCTTTCACAGGGTTCCCACGGTACCTGGAATTTATTTTTTCATTTTCCAGGTTTGGAAAAGTCATGGAAACTGAGCAAAAGTTAACACTTAAATAGTAATAAAATGAAACTATTGAGCACAGAATTAAGATGACTTTATAAAAACTCTTTACATGTGAACAGCTTTTACTGTAGATAGAAATGGATGATCCCATGTTGTAGAGCAGGGATTCCCAAAGTGGGGCGCACGAGCTGCCTCTAGGGGGTGCGCGAGCGGAAAAATGTAATGGTGGTCTAATGGTGCAGTCCTGTCTCCTAAAAATTACGTTCCCCCAAAACTAAAATGCATTCTCAATTACGTTTCACTAAAAACGTATTTTCTCCCTGATTACGTTTGTGTTTGACGTATGACAAATACTCCCGGGTTTTACACGCGGGCCTTTGTGGAGGTATTGTAGCCGCGTAATGTTCCTCGTTGCTCGGCCTGGATGAGCGCGTTTCTGCCGGAGACAGGCGGCGTGTTGTGGTAGTATTCTGACCGCGTAATAGGGAGAAGGAGAGGCGGTGGTGGTGTTAAAATGTTGATTCGAAACGTATTTGTAATAAGTCAATGTAATAAGTCTTAGGAGACAGTCGGTGCAGTGAGGTTCTGGCTGTCTGGGTCTACAAAACACGTTTGTTGTTCATCTACAGCTTGTTGCATTATTTCATGCATTGATATTATCAATAAGACGTAATTTCTAAGCATTTACAATGTAGACTTGACTGGCACATCTTTTAAATCAAGTAAGTAGTCAGGTGTCCTCGGGGGTTGTGTGTGTGAGGGGAGGGGGGGGCGGAAAGCTTCAGGGGCCTAAAGATCATCACTTGATATGGTACCTGGAAAATCAGGAGGTAGCATGGAAATTTTTTTCAAGGCAAGCGTGGGAACCCTGTTTCAGTCGTATCTTGCATTCTTCCTCATCAGATGATGAGCATAGGCTGTGGTTTAAAGCTCCGGAAAGAGATGTCAACCGTTAGCCGCAACGTCGTGGTTTGAATTGGACCGGGTACCTATGTTGCATCTCTGTCTGCCTCATTTCCTGCCTGAAAATGACTAAATAACCAAAAATGTTAACTTTTGGACCCAAATTTCAAGCTGGAGTGCAGGACTTTAACATGTAGATGAACGTATGTTACATTTAACAAGTTCACACAGTGCTGATTGTCGTTGCAAGGAAAAAAAACTCTGTATCCGCGGTGTACTGCAGTTTGTGGTGTCTGTGGCGATTTTCCCACGCTGTCGCGCTGGTGATGCGTTTTTACGTCTACCAGCCAGAGACTAAAGGGGCAGGAAGAGGTCACAGACCATAGTGACAGAGTAGCAGCTAAAGAGTATGGCGGACACCACGGTGGACTATCCAAAGAAGCCCGAGTGGATGCTCCAGATGAAAACATAAGAAAGTGAAAATGTCATCTCCCTGGCTCACATTTCTCTCTTCATCTCTTCAGGCCAATATTAAGGAGACGGAGGTCGCCATCCCCGCCAGGCTGCACAACTCTCTGATCGGCTCCAAGGGCTGCCTCGTGCGCTCCATCATGGAGGACTGCGGCGGCGTGCACATCCATTTCCCCTCCGAGGGCTCCGGCTCGGACAAGGTTACCATCAGAGGGCCTGTCGGTGAGGTGGAGAAGGCCAAGAAACAGCTGCTGCAGCTGGCTGAGGAGAAGGTGGGTGTGGAAAGACAAGTTTGACGAATTGGCTACAAAGAGTTAATGAACACAAAGAGGCGACTTGAAATGAGAGAGAGAGAAGTGAGTAACCGTAGAGAGGAAGAGACGAGAGGTGAAATACTGACATCCCTTTCCTGTTCTTTGTCCTCCTCAGCAAGTCAACAACTTCACCGCTGAGCTTCAGGCGAAACCAGAGTACCATAAATTCCTGATCGGCCGCGGAGGGGCCAATATTCGCCGCGTGCGGGACAAAACGGGCGCCCGCATCATCTTCCCGTCGCCGGATGACACCGAGCAGGAGCTGATCACCATTGTGGGGAAGGAGGAAGCCGTTCGTCAGGCACAGAAGGAGCTGGAATGTCTCGTCAAAAACCTGGCAATTACTACACTGCGCTATTTGTTTTGACGAATGTTCTATTCTTAGCCATCCCCCCTTTTTTCCTGTGCCTTCCACTCACCACCTTCCTGTTGTCTCCCCTCCGCAGGACGACGTGGTGGAGGACAACATGGTAGTGGACGTTCGCCACCACCGGCACTTTGTGTGCCGGAGAGGCCAGGTGCTGCGGGAGCTAGCGGAGGAGTACGGCGGCGTAGCCGTGAGCTTCCCCCGCACGGGGGCAAACAGTCAGCGGGTCACTCTGAAGGGGGCCAAAGACTGTGTGGAGGCCGCCAAGAAACACATCCAGGAGATCATTGAGGACCTGGTAAGAGTTCATTACAAAACAATTCGCCAACATGTCTCCTGTATGTTTTCATATTGATCGATTTTGCCAATCCTCCCGAGCTCGTGATGTTTCTTTGTTTGCCGTCGGTGCCGTTGTTACCCAGCTGTCTCCCGTCTTCCTCCCCCTCCCTCCCTCCCTCTCTCTCTCCCTCGAGCAGGAGTCCCAGGTGAGCGTGGAGGTGGGCATCCCTCAGCGCTACCACCGAGCCATCATGGGGCCGAAAGGCTGCCGCATCCAGCTCATCACCAGGGAGCACGAGGTCCAAATAAAGTTCCCGGAGAGAGAAGACAGCGCCGCAGGTCCGAAACGTAACACACAAGAGGAGTGCAGCTACGATACTAACAGTGTTGTTAACACGGTGCCACCACAAAGGAAGCAGAACAATAAGAACCTAGAGCCCGAGTACAGGGATTATGACATCTGGTTTATATATTTGAATGCATAATGTGGCTTATGATGCATTGTATCTGATGTGAAACTACAGGTCAGGAGGCTCCACCACAGGAAAACGGGGAGGTCAGTCCAGAGGCGGAGTTTGTTGCCCGCAAGTGTGACATCATCACCATCGCTGGGCGTGTGGAGAGATGTGAACTGGCGAAAGCCGCTTTGCTGGTACTTCAACGACAGACATTACACTGTCTGTTCTTTTTATCCTCTCTATCATCCATTTACCCCGATAACCGTCCTGTCACTGCTTTCTCCTTCAGGCGCTGGTGCCCATCACGGAGGACGTCGAGGTGTCTTACGAGCTGCATCGCTACATCATCGGCCAGAAGGGCAGCGGCATCCGGAAGATGATGGAGGAATACGAGGTTCGCTTACACTCAATGGCGCCATCTTCTGGCCACGTGACCTCTCGTACTGCAGATTTAAAAGAAATCTGCGCTACATTTAAGTCGCTATATTGATGAAAATGTCGGAGTGTAATTAAGGGGATATCTTTGAAAAGAGAAGTCGTCTCTAGTTGACTGCATTTTGTGTGTGTGTGTGTGTGTGTGGTTTTTCGTGTGCAGGTGAACATCTGGGTGCCACAGCCAGAGAAACAGCTGGATGTGATCAAGGTGACGGGCCTGGTAGCCAACATGGAGCGAGCCAAACAGGGTCTGCTTGGCAGAGTCAAAGAACTGCAGGCTGAGCAGGCTGACAGGGTACAAACACACACACACACACACACACACAAGACAGCATTTCCTGTCTCCCAATATAATTTATGTTATCATCATGAAAATGTTTCCTTTCAGGCCCTGCGCAGTTTCAAGGTGACCATGTCCGTAGATCCAAAGTTTCATCCCAAGATCATCGGCCGCAAAGGGGCGGTCATCTCTCAGATCAGGAAAGACCACGACGTCAGCATCCAGTTCCCCGACAAAGGAGACGAGCAGCAGGTGTGTGCGTGTGTGTGTGTGAGGTTGCAGATTGCCACCGACCTCTCACCCCCGAGCTACTCGGTGGCCTTCCAAGTCTTTCATCTTGAGCTGTTGACACACTCTTCTCATTCCTCCAGGATCTGATCGTGATCTTGGGCTACGAGCGTAACGCGGAGGAGGCGAGTCGAGTCATCCGGCAGCTGGTGGCCGAATGGCAGGAGATGGTGAGCCAAGATGTTCGCCTGGACCCGAGGACCCACGCCCGCATCATCGGAGCCCGCGGCAAAGCCATCCGCAAGCTGATGGAGGAGTTCAAGGTTGGATTTTACACACAGTTGCATTTTTTTACTCTGAATACGGAGGGGAAACGTTCTGATTGGTGTTATTATATGTTGTTGGTTTCCTCTTTATTTGAACCTGTTCAGGTGGATATCCGGTTCCCTCAGCCCGGCTCCGACGAGCCCGACAAAGTGACGGTGACGGGCCTTCCTGAGACTGTCGACAACGCCATCGACCACCTGCTCAACTTGGAGGAGGAATATGTGAGTTCCCGAAAACTCAAAATGTATTCTGTCGTTTTCTCTCCTGGCGCTACAGCTAGAAGGTATAAAAGAAGTTCATCGGGTGCCAGGGCAGTTTGAAGAGCAGTTGTCTTCTCCCCTCCTCTCCATCCTTTCTCCACCTCTCTCAGATGCTCAGCGTGACGGAGACGGAGACGTTGGCAGCTTACATGAAGCCTCCATCTCGCTATGGAGGGGGAGGAGGAGCAGGAGCTGATGACAGCAGCGGGGGTCCGGCTAAGGGCTTTGTTGTGCGGGACGCCCCCTGGAACGCTGCCGGGAACACGGTTGGACATGTTGGTTTTTTGTGAATGTAGAAGTTTTAGGGATAGTGGTCCAAAGGAAATAAAATGATCCTTTACTGTATTTATCTCCCACTGAATCTTAATCAGTTGAAAAGTGGAGATGCAGATGCATTAGGGAAGAAGTTAGAAATAGATTGTGGGAAAAGGGGCTGCAACTTTAAAGGAGATGCACTTTGTATTTCATTGAGTGTCTTGCATTGCGTCCAGGTAATTGGTGCAGTCGTCTTGTTTGTTCCAGGCTCCTGACATGAGCAGCGCGGAGGATTTCCCCACGTTTGGGACCGGCGTGGCCCCGAAGCAAGCGTCCGCCTGGGGTCCCAAGAAGTTCTGAAGCCGCTCATCTGGAGGAAAACGAGAAAAGAAAAACTTCTGTAAAGTAGACGAGACAAAACAAATCTCTTATCAAATTGCTGCTCGCCTTCTCTTCAGCCTCTCTTTCTCTGTAAAAAAAACCCCTTGTACCATCCTCCCACAACCAGCCACAATGCATCCTGGGAGAACAATCCCTTCTTGTTTTCCTGGTCTGTCTCTTCCTCATAGTACCCCTGAGGGAAGAAAAAAGAACATTGCATTCTCGTCATAGTTTCTGCTGTTTCTTCTCTGCGTCTCGGCTTCACCCCCCCCCCCCCCCCTCACTGCAGTACACTAGCAAAGTTTAAACTCTTCAGATTCTGCTGAAGAGGCGTCGGAGAGCACTGGGGAAATATCCTGAAGCTTTCAGGGAGGTGGCGGTCGCGCATCCAAGTAACGATAGCTAAAGCTTGGGTTTCCAAGCTGAAGAAAAGGGGAGTCTGTGTTCTACCGTGCAAGAAGAGTTCGCAAACGTCTTTTAAGGTTCTTTTCCTGTGGTTTTTACAAGGAAGTCACTTGTTGGCTCATCTTTCCAGTCACTTATGTGGTGCAGCAGGTGAGGCGATGAGCTGTGTGTGTGTGTGTGTGTGTGTGTGTGTGTTGGTGGGTTCAGGAGAGGTTTTCACCCACAAGTGTTTGTAGATCCCCTTTTTATTCATGTCAGAGCTGTGAGAACAGAACAGCTGCTGTAGTCAACACTCTGGAGCAAGCGGTGTTGAAGTCCTGCACCGATTGTTCATTTTGTTGCTGTTTGTTTATTTATTTGAAGAAAAAGGAGCCATTTTATTTAATCTACTGTGATCATGTGTTTTTATAAAAGCACTCTGTAGCTTGATGCTTACGCTGTTACGTTTGGGACTGAATGTTGTACGTCAGGGTTTGGGAACATGTCGTGATGTGTAAGTGTACAAAGAACTTTTCGCTATTTTTTTTTTAAACTGTGTGAGATTTTGTTGTTGTTGGTTTTTGGCATATTTGGAAGACTGTGTATGTGTGTGTGTGCATGGAAGTTAAGATGTATATTTGAATGAAGCTGAACCAAACTTTTACTCTTTGTCCGTTTTGTTTCTCTTCTCAGAACTCATTAAGAGGTTTTTACCCTCCGAGCTCGTCATTAACACTTGATTTTATTTTTTTTTGTCAACATCCGCACAATGCTGCTTAAAATCTGTCACCCCCCCCCCCCCCCACACACAAAACAAAGTCAGAATCAATAGCTGCACTTTGGTTTTCTCACACAAGTGCGTTAAATGCATTTATTGAGATTTCGTAGCAGAAACCTTCGTTGCCCTGCCCCCCCCCCCCCCCTCCTTTCCAGTTCTGAGACTTACTGCGTTGTGTCCTGTTTGCTGAATCACACAATTGGCCCAGATTTCAATCCGTTAAATCAAAGCTTTCTTGTGCCTGGAGTCTTTAAGGAATAGTTTAATAAATATGAATACAAGCAGAAATACAAATACAAATACAGGGCATGAAATGTTTGTCGAGAAGTAGTTCCAGCAATAGTTAACTCCTCAGACAACACATTTTTCTACAGTTCTGTTCGTGTACCTTTTTTAAATGAACAAGATACGACACGAGAGGGCCAGGAACAGCTCGGGACCCGATTGGCAGCTCTAAGTTCGACCTTAGACCACACGAAGGAAACTCAGGGTCCAATTAGAAAGTCAAAGCTGGCGACAGATTATTAAACAGAACCGACTATGCAACCCAACAGGATCACACAGCAGATCACCGTCCATGAGTACTCTACTCCACCACTATTATGGTGTCGTCATGGTTATGTTATTGTGTGACGGCAAACTGGAAATCTATTTGTTTTCATTGGTTGAACTCTTGGCTGAATCTCTACATTTTTAAATGACTTTGTGTGTCTTTTCTTAAACTGGCAGGACAGCGCTGCCCCACGACGCAGCCACTATTTCTGTACAAAACTATGAAAAAACCCAATATTGGCCTTAATGAGTAATTAGTCGACAGCATTTTGGGAAAGGTGTGATTGAGTAAGTATGCAACGCTGCAATAACATGTCAGTGACCGGACTTTTTTTTTCCGACTCTAAATAAAATTCAATGAAACAAAACCGTACCAAAAGCACCAGTAGGTTGTCTTTTCTTCATGGCATCTGTTTTACGCCGTAAATATCTCATATCATCATATTTTTCACATTTGTTTTCTTTCCCTTCAGCCAAACCCTGTAGATCGTCCTCGGTCACGTCACAGCTGCTCGTAGAAGGTAACTGAGCTTCTTCAATTATCATTTTTGAGTTTGACTCAAAAAACGTTTCATGGTATCAATCAATGATTAGTTTAAAAGAACTGCAGATCCCCAATGAATAACATTCAATTGAACTTAAGGATGGCCGAGTAGAATCTGGTGGTCAAAGGTCAGAAACGCTGAACTCACAAAACACATTTTTGGCCGTAACTCAAGAATTCATGTGCCGATGACGTGTTCAAAACTATATATATATATATATATATATATTTTCTTCATAACTTTTTTTTTAATATCTCAACATGGGTTCGCTCAGTTGTAACACAAACTGTAATGCTGGAGCATCATTGACCATTCATTAACTCGATTAACAAGTTTTAACTTCCAAAAAGTTCATTGTTCTGTCAAATCTCTCCAGACGTTTAAAAATGTCAGTGTAGCCCCGCCCACCAGAGACCCATTCTCCGGAGCCCCGACCTCCGAAGCGAGTCAGTCAGCCAGGTCGTCGTCATGCTTCCAAAAAAAGTCTGACTGTGTCTTTATTGTACTTCTCCACAATGACAATTTTGCTCCTCTAAATTCAATTAAATGAAAAAGAAGTAACCTAAAGCACCAGCAGGTCGTCTTGTCTTCTCTCTTGCTTACCGGCTCGTACCACAAAAACAACTTCCACCATCCTTCTGTGCATACTGTCTGTCAGTTTATTTTTTTTATAAATCAGGAAGATATGATTTTTTTTTATGTAACAGCCTGTACAACGCAACATACAGAAAACTAATTAAGAACACAATACAAATAAAATTGTACAAAGCAGCACTGGGCTGTAAATAACCCATATAATCATCATTTTCACATTTTCTTTTTTGATTGGAAGTTCTTCCTTCTGCCAAACCCCGTAGATCCTCCGCCAGTCAGATCGCAGCTGCTCTTCGAAGGCGACTCAGCTTCTTCAATTTGAGTTTGACTCGTCGAAACTGTGCCTTGAAAAATGTTGGGGTTCGTGTGTGTCGCAGGTTTATCAAATTGGCATCAGAACTGAGAACTGTGAAAAAGATGCGCTTTGGAAAGCTATTCACATACAATCGATCATTAGGTGGATGCTTTTGGGATTAAGTAAAACCCTCGTACAAACATTTGACTAATGAAAATCAATGTTAGTCGACATGAGAGAACTGAAGAGCCGTAATGAGTAACATTCACATGTAAACACCAGCTCAGGTCGTGGGATGCAGATGACTCGGTGTAGAAACTACACCGTCGTTGGGCTCCGGACGTCCTGCCGGGTAAACGGAGTCGGACATGACTGATGGATCCATCAGAGTGGATCTGGAGTAAACGATGACGGGGGAAGCGAAACAGCGGGAGTGATGTGGGAAAAAACACTTAAACCTTTTGGCTTCAGTTCATTTAACATTTTACGAGTTCAACATTACGGGATATTCGCTTTCTTGCCAATAGTTTGCTAGATGAGAAGATTGACACCACTCGCACGTGAGAGTGGCATCAATCTCATCTTACCCTGCAAGAAAGGGAATAATCTAACTTCTTAAAAATGTTTAACTTTTTTTTTTTTCCCCCTTTGTCCTGTATCAAAAACTACCACGTCTAAAAGTAAATATCTGTTTTCTTAAATATCTTCTGATGTGTCCTCTCTGGTGTAACAAACACTTGCCATTCATCATCTCAATGCACAACTTTTAGATTTCCCAAAAAAGTACATTTTTTCTGTCAAATCTTCCAGTTTTCTCCACAGTTTAAAGCCTGTGAATGTTTTCCCGGGTCACACGTGTTGCTGGGCCACGATAGAAATGCAACAGGGACGGCTAATGCGGAGACAAAGAGAAATCAACATACAGTCGTACACGTGTAAACATTTTTTTTCTTCCTCCAGTTTTTTTAAAATCTTCCCCCACTAAAGAAGTCACGATCACTCTTGGGTTCATTCTCAGATTCAAGTGTCTCTCTGTTTTTTTTTTTTTTTTAGCCACGTTTCAGTCTTTTTCGGTGATAGTCCTTTAACGTGCAGGTTGGCAGGGGACAGCTCCTCCCAAATAATAAAAAAAAAAAAACACTGACCAGAGTAGAGGTGATACAAAAATAAGTGCCAAAAGATAAAGAAAAAATTAGCTGTTTGTGTGTGAAAAATATGTTGGGGATGGGGGGAAAAACAAATGTGGCAAAGAAACCCAACCCTAAATGTAGCGAATGAACAAACGCGTCGTTTTGAGTCAATGAGAAGTTAGTTTAAAAATCGCCCACGAGTGTCCAAAACATAAAGTGCAGGCAGTGTCCGTCGTTCTGTGAAACCGCCGTAGCCCCCGGCCTTTAAAAGAGTCCAAGAGCAAACAACCGAAAAAAAAAAAAAAAATCAATAATGCTGAATTGTCAACAATCCGCGGTTGGAACAGCTGGATTCCAGAGGAGTCTCTCTCTCAAGGCAGGGGTTTGGATTTGGTTGTCAGTTTATTGAAAGTACGAGGAGCGCCACACGGACCCTCCCCATTTCCACCCGAATGCCTCCCCCGGCGCTCCAGTTACTCGATCCGGATGAGCAGTCCGTAGAGGAGCGTGCCGCCCTGCTCCTTCGTGATCCATTCGATCTCAGAGTTGCTGAAGCGAGGGTCCAGGGGCTCGCTGTGGCCAAGAGTCTGCGGCCCCACCTTGTAGGAGCCTGGACGCACGCACACCTGGAATCCCACCTGAGCCTGGTGGCTGCGGTCAGAACGGGGGTCCCGAAATCTGCGCGAGGAGAAGGCAAGGCAAGTTTATTTGTATAGCACATTTCAACAACAAGGTAATTCAAAGTGGTTCACATAAAACCATTAAAAGCATCAAAACATAAGTCAAAAGAAAAGGAGATTTAAAAACAATTAAGAACATTCATTAAAACACATTGTAAGACAGTTTCATAGTAAAATGCAGAAATGCAGGAAATTGATTACCAGTATGGAAGACATTTAAAACATGACTCTCCGTGTTTCTGCCGCATTAATTCAATTTTTGCCACCCATGTTCTTCTGGTGTGGACGTCGACGCTATCTTAGTACAATGCAATCGTCACTGCAAAGTTGAGGTTCTTTATGCCTTAGGAAAACTTCACAAAACCTTTGACGTTTCTTTTATCCTTAGGTCAAAAACACTTAGAAAAACCTGTATGACGTTTCTTTTATCCTTAGGTCAAAAACACTTAGAAAAACATGTATGACGTTTCTTTTATCCTTAGGTCAAAAACACTTCGAAAAACCTGTATGACGTTTCTTTTATCCTTAGGTCAAAAACACTTCGAAAAACCTGTATGACGTTTCTTTTATCCTTAGGTCAAAAACACTTAGAAAAACCTGTATGACGTTTCTTTTATCCTTAGGTCAAAAACACTTAGAAAAACCTGTATGACGTTTCTTTTATTCTTTGGTCAAAAACACTTAGAAAAACCTGTATGACGTTTCTTTTATTCAGAAGGAGAACGATCAGTAAGCGGAACCGTACCAGATGTAAGCAGTGATTTTGTGAAGCGGGTGGACTTACTGCACTTTGGGGGCAAAGATCTCCATGCCTGAGTAGCGCATAGTGGGGGAGAGCCGCACTCTGGGGACCTCCCTGCCGGGGGCGCTGTTCTCCTCTGGCTCGCTGTAGCCATTCGGCCCCTCCGCCTTCACCGGGGACACCGAGAAGATAGACGACGTCCCTGCAACAACAAAATGACGTTGAAAGTAAAAGCCATCGTTTCTCAAGTGCAAATGACAACTTACAGAAAGCTAATGGTTGCATTGCGCGAACATTTCAGTCAATTGTGAACAAGGGTATGACAGAGTCTTTTGTCATTTTCCTACCAGGCAGCAGCTGGCTGTGGTCCAGCGTGCGCCGCAGGGCTCCGACACTGGTGCCGTGGTACGCGATGTGCCACTTCTTCAGTGCATTAGAAACCTCACAGTGGGGCTTGATCCTGCGCAAAGAGGAAACACTGATATAGACAACGCTACTCAAAGAGATTTACTACTATGTTTTTCTTTCTGATCATCAGTTTTAATTCTCTCGGTGAAATTACAATAAACTGTATTTTGAGATCTGACTGAGGAATCGTCGTCTCACCTGAGGGCGAAGCGGCACCATCCGAAGGGCAGGGCGTAGTCCCGGGGCGGTTCTCCTCTCTTGTAATACGCCTCGTCACCCCGAAGCTTGTGGCAGGACTCGCAGTAGCAAAGGTTGTACTTCGCTTCTTCGTTAAAATAGCCATCTGATGAGCGGCGGCGGAGGAGACAAAGGTTGCGGTTGTTAAGATGATTTCAGATCTGAAACAAAGATCGAGGCAGAAAGGCCTCGGGGGAACCTCACCTGGCAGAGTGAGCAGGTCCTTGAAGCGGGAGCACAGCGCCTGGTATTCACACGTCTTGTTGGGGTTGACCTCTGGAGGGGGCGTCCAGCACACACTCTCTTTGATTCCTGCAGGTAGAAACAAAACAAAAAAGGTCAAACGCAGGAATTAGAGAACGAACAGAACCGAGGTGAAACGATGAACTGTAATTAGCGCCTCTGCATCCATGTCTGTGCAAAATGTCATCGCTGTGTTATGTCATCGCGTCAGACATTTGTGTGAAATTGTCATAATTAGCATATGAATCTGATCTGTGGCCTGCTTGTCAAACACTACATCTATTATTATTCATAGCTATTTTTATTACTATCATTGCTTTTATCATTATAACATTACGACATACTACAATATCAAATATTTATGACATTATGACCTAGTATACAAATTGATGGCATACATTTAAATACCCTTTTAAAGACATTTTATGATTTACTATAGTATCATTTATTTGTTACATACTTTTTATGGCACACTATGACTTGCTGTAATATGACTTCTTTAAGGCATAATGTAGAATGCAATCTTTTATAACATTTGTATGACATGCTACACTATGGCATGAGTTTTTTATGGCATAATATACAATGACATTTATTACTGGAACTTTGTTATGACATTTTTATGATATACTATACTACAATATTTTTTGGGAAAAAACACTTTTAAATCATATTTTGACACATAATATACCATCACTTAATGTGACATACTATAGCAGATGTGATTTTTTTGGAATATTATAACATGACTTTTTGTGACATTCAATACTATGACATCTTTTATGACATACTACACAATGGTTTTTTTATGGCGTACTATTCTGACTTTTTGTTACATTTTTTGTGACATACTATACTATAATAGGTGCTATGCAATTACTTACATATTTACTTTTCATGACATTTTATGTAAAACTTTATTCATGACATACTATATGATGACCTTTTAATGAACGTTTTTGCAACATCCTATCCTATCAGTTTTTTATTACTTTGTTTATGGCATACTATGCGATGACATTTTTTAAAACTTTCTAAAAGACATTTTGGACGTTTGGACCATATTTTTAAGAAATTCCTTCAAGGACTTCCTGAGATTTCGCCTTCAGGAGAATGTGACCGACTTACAGACGGACGAACAACTCCCAAACATAAAGCCTCTAACCACAGCTGTCACCGCCACGGAAGGAACAACAGAAACCTTCGTCTTCTTACCGTCAACCATGTCCGCCTTCTCCATGTCGCCCTGACAACGGGTCTCACCGCTCTCTCCACCAACAGCTGGCACGTTGTTTGTTACTATAGTAACCTGCCATGGCGACACAACATTCATTAGCATATCATCTCGGGGTTCTTAGTGATAATTATTAACCGATTAGTCAAATCGCCAGAACATGTTATTTTAGATAATTCTTCAACCGTTTAATTCATTCATCAGGCAGAAACGTCAAAGTGGCTGTTTCTCTCTGTGTGTGTGTGTGTGTGTGTGTGTGTGTGTGTGTGTGTGTGTGTGTGTGTGTGTGTGTGTGTGTGTGTGTGTGCGCGCGCAGGTCTGACCTGTTCACACTGGCCATAGAGGTCGATAAAGGGGTAGCAGGGTGAAGGAATGTCCTGCACCGCCACACCCTGGTCCATGCCGTTGACGTAGAGGTGGAGACAACTGTTGGCGTCCACCAGCAGACCCAACACCGTCCCCTCTGGACAAGTGTCCAGATTAGGACCGTAGTTTTCACATATCTAAAGGGGGGGGGAAGTAAAGGGGTGATTAGTGGAGTCGGCGAGTGAGAGAAACATGACATAAGATCAATGTGACTGATGTTAGCGAGAACACACATATCCATAGAAAACATGACAGACAGATGAGTGGGTTGAAGTGTGTGTGTGTGTGTGTGTGTACCTTTAGGGAGTTGTGGAAGACAGAGTCTCTCTGCAGCAGCCAGGCGGATCGTTTCAGGCAACACGCTGTGGAGGGGAAGTTGAGCCGGTCGGGCGAGTGACCTATGACCCCCAACGACAGCGACGACGTCCATGACGGGTTCAGACGGTCGATTTGAAACTGGTGACAAAAGAGAGGCCGTTGACAGACTGGACCGGTCACAGCCTAAAATACCTGGTGGTCGTATTCTGTATATATATATATATATATATATTACACTAGTATGGTGTCGTATAGAGTATAATGACGCACGAACATGGTCACCTGGACCTGGACGGTTGTGTTACCTGGAACAGCTGCTGGCGAGCCAGCGGTTGGGCGGTGACCAGCAGGCCCTGGTTATAGCTGGATACTCTGGCTGCCGTCAGGTTCTGGTTGGACAGCTGGATGTTTTTGCCGTGGTTTTCCAGGAACGCCATAACGGTCGGCACTAACTCGCACGGCTCAGTCTCCACCTGGAGGTGACACGGGAGAGCTTCTCAGGAAACCCGACGATGCGGTGAAAAACGCTTGTTGTTACCAGACGGGCTTCTTACCTCTTTAACGGGGGTGCTGTCCTCCTCTCCTTCGCTGCAGCTGTCGGAGGAGAGCGATGGCGCCTTCACGCTTTCCATGTCCTCCATCAATGAAGAGCTCACGATGGACACCGCTGTGATCCGCCCATACAGGTCCAAAACAGCATAGACATTCTGCAAGGAGCCAGAGAGAGGTGCTGAATGGCAGCGTGGGGCCGAGTAGCTGTGCACTGTAGATCTGTGTGTGTGTGTGTGTGTGTGTAGAGATGTGCGTGTGTGTGTGTGTGTGTGTGTGTGTACCTTGGCTACTGCAGTCGCTGCAGGTCCCATGTCTTCTCCATCAATGAAGATGTGCATGGTGTCGTCACTGCACCGCTTCACACCCACGCGGTTCCCAACCTAAGAAACAGTAACATTCAGGTGAGCAAGGCAAATCAAGGCAATATACATATGTGTAAATAAATGCTTGTTTGCGTCCTGACAACATCCTTAAATCTGGGCTTTTAAGCAGCCAGAGGGGCTCCGTCAATTAGTCTGAGACAGAAAAAAGAGATCCTTGAAGGGTTTCTAGTCTAGATGCAGCTTACCGTCAGCCGGTCCAGTGAACAGCCGTAGTTCTGGCGCTGCAGCGCACCGTTGCGACGGACCTCGGAGCCGCAGAGCAGCCAGGTGACCTTGGTGCGGAGCTGCGGCAGGGAGGGGGAGAGACCCGACAGCGGGCAGGACGGCAGCTCCGGAGGCGCCAGCGTGGTCAGACCGATGTGCAGCGAGCCGCACCACTGCTCGTCCACTTCATCAATCCTCACCTGCAGAGGACAGAGGAAAAAAACATCAGCTAGGAAGGGAAAACAATAATCATTTCTATTGTAGAAAACTGTATTTCTGATTCATGCAGACATAAGTATTCAGGAGGATATTGTGCACGTTATTGTTTTTAAATCACAAGGTAGTTAGCAGGTTAATTTTCAGAGCATTTCCTGGTAAATAGGAGGCTCGCGTCCTTCTTTACCTCAAACAGCTCGTCCGCTTTGAGTTCCTTCGCACTGAACACAATGCCGTGAGTGTAACCTCCAACTCTGACGCCCTGGCAACCGTCGCCGAGCAGAACCACATTCTTGCCGTGTTTACTGTGGAGTCGATGGGCAACGCCAGCTGCTAAACAGGAAACACAGGAGAGAAGACACATGGAGATTTCGTCTTTACTCCCTTTCTTCTAATCAAAGCATTTAAAAAAAAAAGTAGAATTCCATACGACTATATAATAGTTTTAAAAAAAATTGTATTTTACAGATTTTTCATACAATCCCAAAGCTTCGGATCTGAAAATGATCGCTCTTTATTTTTTTTGTGTTTTTCAAGGCTTTGCAGGCCTGAGCAGAGACCCTGATGTTTACCTGGTGAGTGGATGGGGAAGCTCTTCTCCGTGATGTTGCTGGTACAGAGGCTGTTGTCCAGCGGGCCTGAGGAGCTGGTGATGGACACCTGAACACACTGACCATACAGGTCGATCACGGCATACACCTCTGAGAGAGAGCGAGAGAGAGAGAGACGGATGAAGCACGAGGTCATCATACGGAACCTAAACTGATACCAGCAGTATTCACATCTCTGACTTCACCAATCTTTACCTGGTGGCAGGCCGGTGCAGGCGACCCCTTGATCCACACCGTTGATGTAATAATGGAGGTCGCCGCTGGCTGAGCGCATCATACCAATGCGAGAGCCTGTGGTCAGGGAGTCTAGGTCACAACCGTAATTGTTGCGCATTGTGTTACCATCCTGCATGATGGCCGTTCCACTGAAGAAAAAGGACAAAAGGTTTTGAATTAATGATCTGAACTTCCACAAACATTTCATTTTTTTTTTAGGTCAGGTGAATATCAAAGCCACATAGATTGATTCCTTTTGTTTATGTTTTTTCCCCATAATTATTTTGGATTAATAAAGATATTGCTGATTAAGCATTCTACCTCAGCATCCAAGTGTCATAGTCGATATCAGTCATAGTGTTGGGAAACTCAAGCTCATCTGGCCTGATGGATGTCACTCCTGGACACAGAGGGGGGAGGAGAAAATCTGTGGTGATTACACATGGAATATATTTACAAAGAGATCAACGTTAGGTTACACATACAGTCGATTTTCATTGGTATTTTTGCTATTTGACTTATTTACATGACAAAAAACAGGGATAGAAAATCAAGAGTTGACACAACAGAAACATTTCACCTGCTTCAATTGAACCCGACCAGCGGTCCACCATCTTCTGAATAATGATTTCGAAGAGCTCTCCGTCTCGAAGGCACCTACGAGGAGGTAACAGTTTGTTCACTCGTGGGAGAAGGAACTGAGAAATGCTGATCGTATATTATAGTTTATAACTTTACCACCATGTCAGTCTGATCATTACCTGGCTCCTTTGAAATACTTGTGCTTACTGTTACATTTCTCATCGTGATTTGCTAAAAGTTATTGTCATTTTGCTTCCTCACCTGTTGGAAATGACAATAGCGTCGTTGAACTCGCTGCGGCAGTTCTGACGCAGGGCGGTGCGCCCCCCATTGGTGATGACGGCGTTCGTGCCGTGCAGGTGGTGGAAACGCAGGTCGTTGGTGGTGCTGGCCCCGCCTACCGAGCAGGGGCTCCCGGGGGACATGGCCGTGGGGCAATCTGAGCTGTCCTCTGGGAGAGGCAGGAGGTCCACTGACAAGAAAAAGGAAATAGATAGAAGTTCATATCTCAGTTATTTTAGTATCTTTAACTGTTTAAAATAGAGTTTGTCTTCCTCCCTCTCTCACCCATGTCGTCCATGATGGTGGCCTGAGCAGCCTGGCCATAGAGGTCCACCACGGCATAGACACTGGGCGGGACGTTCCAGGCTGCCGGGCCCTGAGCCACACCGTTCACAAAGAAGTGGAGGCTGCCGTCTTCTTTTCGCACGACGCCAACTGTATCGCCTGCCTGCAAGAGAGGAAACAGAGGCGGGAAAGGGTTAAAGGAGGAGGGAGGACAGAGGGTGACGGGGTATAAACGCCAGGAGTGATGAAACACAAACATCACTCACCTTGAGCCGGTCCAGGTTGTGTCCGTACTCATCCAGTATTGTTGTTCCGTTGTGCATTACGCCGTTCCCCGTCATCATCCACGTCCCTGGAAAACAATACCGCAGAAAAACCTTTTGTTTTTGACAGTAAATACAGTTGTGCAACTTTTTTTTTTTTTTATCATCCAGCTTTCATCAGGTATCTCACAAATGAGACAAAAACACCCACTTCTACAAAGTATATTTCACCTGAGCGCAGGTTGGTCATGGTGGAGGGCAGCTGCAGGTATGCGGGGTTGTGTGTCGTGACACCAATCTCGATGGAACCCGCCCACTTGTCCACCATCTTATCGATACGGACCTGGAACACCTCGTTGGAGCGCAGCGGCCGGCTGCTCAGGACCACGCCGTGGTTGAAGTCATCAGTCGCACTGTGAAAGCAGTTTCTCGTGTGAAGCAAACTTTAAAAAAAAGTCAAAATCAAGCATGTAAAGAATAAGAAAGCCGTTAACTCACTGTGGCCGCAGTGCTGTCCTGCCGTCGCTGATGATGGCGGCCTTCTGGCCACAGTTGGGATGGAAGAGCAGCCGGTCGGGCCCCTCCGAGTCTGGCGTGACGGAGAGAGCCGGCCTGGGCCGCCCGACATCAGGCGACAAAGCCCTCATGATGGCGTTGTTGCGTCTGAGGCGGTCGCTGTGGTTGTGGTTGTGCACTATGGTGACTTTGACGGCCATGCCGTAGAGGTCGACCACGCCGTAGACCACGCCGGGGGTCTGGGCTGCCGCAACACCTGGGGGAGAGAAACAGTCTCAGTTCCAGTATGTCCAACCTGTGTTTTGTACATATTGATTACAAGTGCAAAAGGTACATCTTCTGCAGTCAATTCTGTCTATTTTGCAATAAGTCAACAGTAGATTCTTAATTATGTCATGCGTCATGGAATAACAATAATCTAAAAATCAAAAAACACGTCACTTGACCCCTTCTTTACGTTCTGAGCTGATTTATAACCGTCGTCATCATCATAACACTGAGACCCGCATGAAGCGCCTCGACGTGCCTCACCTTGGTCGATGCCGTTGATGTAGAAATGGAGCGCTCCACTGGCTTTGCGCATCAACCCGATGTGATCTCCCTCCTAAATGTGGACGATAGTAATTGATGGAGATTAGAAAAACGGACACTTAGGTGCGTCGGTAGGCGGCAGACTGAAATGTGTGTGTGTGTGTGTGTGTGTGTGTGTGTGTGTGTGTGTATCAGAACAAACCTGAAGTTCATCGAGGCTGAATTCACAGTATTCCCTGCGGGTTCCTTTCCCGTTGGTCAGTATCCCGCAGCCACTCATCATGATTGTACCTACGGTAACATACGCAGCCAGGTTAATCTCTTCCATTCCACAAATAACTGCTTTATATTTGTATGAACTGTGTGTGTGTGTGTGTGTGTGCGTGTGTGTGTGTTACCTGAGCGCAGATTGGTCATAGTTGCAGGATAGTCCAGGTTGTTGGGATTGTGGGTGGTCACACCGATCTCTATTGAGCCCGACCACTTATCCACCAGCTTATCAATGCGGATCTGAAGATATAACAGGAATACACTTGAATCAGCTAAAATGCTTCTCTGTTGTGCCTCAAGCCCAGAGTGATGAATAGCACCATACGTCCAGACATTAAGAAACCATATGGAGCTTATGTGACTAAAACATAAAAATACATTTTTTTGTTCAGATATTCTGTGAAGTATTATTTCAGTATCACCTGCCTCTACTCGACTAATAACAACGACACTACAGTAAATGAGTCCAGTTCATGCATGTGTGGTCGTGTGGTCGTAAACACCTCAAACATCTCGTTGTGCCGGAGCGGCCGGTTGGTCATCACCACACCGTTGTTGAACTCGTCCAGCGGTCTCCTCCGCTCCGCCGTCTTGTTGTTGTTGCTCAGTTTGATCAGCGTGCCGCATTTCTCGTGGAACAGCAGCGCGTCGTTGGTGGTCATTGCGCCGACGACGGCCGCCAGCCCGACCCCTCCGTTACCGGCAGGACTGCTGTTGGCGTTTTCACCTTCTCCCGGACCACCTCCTCCCGTTGTCCCTGTTCCACTGTCGCTGTTGACTGCACCTCCTCCGCTGCTGCTCCCCCGGTCATTTCTGGAAGAGGAGTCAGATCCTGAATTTCCTACTCCGCCTCCCGCTCCTCCTCCGCCTCCACCATCTTCCCCTCCGCCCTCATCCTCGGAGCGATAAAAAGATACTATTGCGTTGTTGAACACGTCAAAGAGCTGGTGCTCCGTTAGAACTGAGGAGAAAAAGGAAGAGGAGGTTGTCAAATCCGGTCCGTGTTGCACAAGGTCCATCAACAGATACTAGAAGCACTCTCTTACCCGTGTCCGGCTCCAGGTTGTTGGGGAACTTGTCTGGTCTGGTGTGACTGCAGCTAAGCTCAGGCACTGTGAACGGGAAAAAACAGGTGAAAATAACAAATCCCAGATAACCGGTTGGAAAAAAGAACCATATAGATTTAAAAAAAGCCCCCTACCTTCATCTCCATTCATCATTCCATTCATTGCTGCGACATTCATCAGTGCCGTGATGCCCCCATCCTCCCGACTCCCACACACAACCTCCTCTTCCTCTTCCTCCTCCTCCTCCTCCTCCTCGCCATCCTCCACCTCCTCGTCCCGCTCTATTGTCTCTTTCTCCGTCGAGGCCGGCGGCGGCTCACAGCTCACCACCGTCACCTGAGTGCACTTGCCGTACAGGTCCACCACTGCCCAGAGCTTGGGCGGCAAGCCGCTGGCGGCCGCGCCGCAGTCCTGCCCGTTTACCCAGAGGTGAAGCTCGCCGCGGGAGCTGCGCTGAATGCCCACGCGGTCGCCCTCGGCTAGCTGGTCGAGGTCGCGGCCGTACTCCTCCAGAACCGAGCGCCCGTCGCGCAGCACCGAGCAGCCCGACACGATCCAGGAGCCGCCCTTGAGGCCCGTGGCGCTGCTGGGAAAGTCCAGCGCGGCGGGGTCCAGCGCCGTCACCCCGATCTCGATGGAACCGCTCCACGAGTTCACCTGAGGGGAAAGATCAGTCCGTAACATGTCACAGATATTGACACATCATGGCCAAAAACCTGAAGTTACGTCCTGCATTTTCTAACACGCAAAGCGTTACATTTGTAATGGTATAAAATCAATTAAAGAAAGATATAAACCTTGTGGCGACTACGATAAGTTGTCACAAAACAGCTGCCAGCAGCAGCCACAACAGGACTCGGTGTGGAAACTTCTAAGCGGAGATGTTCGGAGAGTGAGGCACTGTGCTAAAAACTGCAGGTAGACGTCTATGGAAAACAAAGTGCGCCTTGTCGTATGATCCATCTTGTTATTTTTAGTCTTTCTGTCAGCGAAGAGCGTAGCTCAGGGAGCGCTGCTTTGAAAATAAAGCAGGACAGTATGAACACACAGGGACACACAAGAAACAAAACACTGAACTATGTGTGCTAAATGTAGTGGCAATGGTTGCATGTCTCGCAGTAGGCAAATAACACCATTATTACCTTGCAATACTGTGTGGAAGAAAATGAAAAAAAATCACCCCGGGGTCAATCTAATTCATTCCTCATCTCTCAGTACACCAGCCCCCCCAACTTCCAAAATTAGACGTCCAATGCATATTGATGCAGAAAGGCAGTCACGTGCACATGCTGTGCTATCTTTAGACCAGGTACAGGAGACCAGGTTTAAGAACAAAATAGACACTTGGGGGTCATATTAGCAAGTGTGTTTGGTTTTTTCAGTTGACCATGAAAACAGACGACTGTAATCAGTGTCTAATACACACCTCATCCTTTGTCATGTTGGCCAGTCACCTGACAAAGACCCGAAAAGTCAAAACTTGACCCTTTGTTTTTTTTTTTGGTCCAATAAATTTTTGGACGCTTTCATCCAATGTGCAGATTCTCAAAATGTTTGATTGAGTTGATGATTGTGTTTACTCAACTAGAAGTGGAGTGAATTACAGTTCCTCAGCTACTTGAGTTGCCAGATGGCGGTCACAGCTAACGCCCCTCTCTCGCCTTCATCATGTCTAGTTTCCACAGTGTGGTGACCGAAACAACGACAGGAGGTTAGATGATGATTTAATGCACGCGAGGCAAAGCTTTACCTCCATGATCTCGCCTCTCTGAGGCTTCAACACTGCAAAACTCCTTTTGTCTTTGCGCGACATTGGAATCATATCGCATAACACGCAGCCTCCATTTCTTCCCAGAAACACAGAACTCAGCTCACAATAATGTGATACTTTATTGATCTCCGGGGGGGGGGGGGGGGGGGGGGATTCTATATTTCATGCGTTTTGCCTCCATGATGTGGACGACAAGAGTGCCTTGTCAGCTTGTAGAGCGGAGTCAGTGCAGCCGGTGGAGATTCATAGCCTCGCTTAAAAGACATTTCAGCCCCGCAGATGCTTTGCCGACACAGGGGCACGAACCGACGTCATCCCACTGAGGAGTGATCTCCCGGCTCGCTGCACTCCACCTGCTGCTGCCCCCCCCCCGGAGAGCAACATCCAACAAAAAAGCCATGCAGTTTGCTCCTCAAAAGGAAGAGAATTACGTCAAAAGTAATCGGAAATCCGTCGGCCAGTCTCCCTTTTCCGGTTTGTTCTCTGGTGCTCCACAGGACTCCAGTGAAAGTTGTCAGAAATCCTCCCTGATTAAGTGACTTTGAGCAGAACATTAGTGCCACACCAGCTCCTGGGATGATTTTCTGCAGCTCACGCCCGAGCCGAGGAATAACGAAGGAAGATTTCCTCAGAGACAAAATCATTTTGAAAATATTTCTATATTGCCTCCTCTCCTTCGTCTGCACCCATGGTGTCTTCCTCTGCTCTGTGGCAGGTGCTATGTGAGTCAGTGTGCTACGAAAGCCCGGGTATCTGGGTTAACAGATTTAGTAGTAACTCAGCCTGACTGGGTCGCTGTGTGGAGGAGACAGACAGCTCCTTGCCTCGCTCATTCACTTATGTAACAGCAGCCTGTGGGTGTCTGCCTCTCTCTCTCTCACTATCAGTCTCTCTCTCTCTCTCTCTCTGAAGACCAACAACTACAGGATGCAAGCAGAGTATGACCACTGCACAGCTTTTATAAAGAATTAAAAATGAATTGGATCAAAAGCAGAGAAACACTGCGAGGACTATACATCTAACAGAGCATGAACACAGCGAGACAAAATTCACAGCTGGACTCTGACTCGGTGAATACAGTTCTCACATTAATAAGCTACATTATTTGGAATAAATTGACATTTTAACAGCTACCGTATAAAATGCTGACACCAGCCTTCAACACCTTCAAAAATATTTTGCTTACCATCATATTAGATAAAGAAAAACAGCAAATCCTCCCAACTGAAAAGCTGGAACTACAGAAAGTTATCAATTAAAACGATGAATCTACTATCAAAGTAAGTCCCCGGTTATTTTTGGAGCATGGTGATACAAGCTACAGTACAGCTACACTGAAGCACCTCCAATTTGAATTACTAATACGCACAATATGGGATATTCCACTATTCATTCTGTAGACCACAGCTTCATACAAACCCCGAAACCACTGACAGCGCCCAACTTCTGGCTAAACTGTTTGTCCAATAAATCACTCCATTTGCTCGTTGTGTTGCACTCATTTTTTTCCCAAACATCCACTATAGCTCAGCAGATGGGATGGGCAGTCATGCCAATCCGATTGCTCCGTGATGGAAAAGCATTGATTTTCAAACAGGCAATGCATGTCATGTCAGGGCATTCGGTTGTTTTATGAGAGCCCTCATCAGGCTGAGTGCACCACATGGGACGGATACTCGTTTACATACAGACGGTGCGATTCAACCACATATTTGACTTCACTGGCTTTTGCTCGGTCTCATCATGCTGGATGTTCTTAACAACTAACTGTACAGCTTGGCCACACACACACACACACACACACACACACACACACACACACACACACACACACACACACACACACACACACACACACTGACACTGTCATTCAGGGTGTGTGTGTGTGTGTGTGTGTGTGTGTGTGTGTGTGTGTGTGTGTGTGGCCCAGTTGGCACGGGCAGAAGCTCAAGAGCTGCCATGTTGTTGACAAGCTCCAGTAGGGTTGCAGACTGCAGAGGCAGAGGCCATTAGCACAGACAAGCTCTCCGACACTGATAACAGACAAGATGTAAACACTGTGCGCAGGCACCGGTGTGATACGGAGAGGCCTGAGTCATAGCAGAACACACCAATAGCCAAAGATAGATAAGCACTTGTGTTTAAGTGAAAGCTACACATTTGAGGGCATTTGTAGAAGTATGTATGGAAGAATTGAATGTTCTTTTACCACACCTCACATTAAAAATAAACAACTTTAAGCATTCTTAAAGGGAAGACTTGAGAAGCATTTTAGGTCATGAGATCCTTTACGGAAAGCAAGACATTGTATATTGGTTTGATGGAAGATGTAAGATGTACTGATCGCTGGAAAGAATGCAATCAATATATAAAACGGAACCTCTAAAACAATCGATGTACGTATAATAAAGGATATAGTTGTGGTGGAAAATATGAAATCTTTGCCAGAAGTGAGGGATGGATCACCTTCCCTGGAAAGAGGACGCAATCATATCTAGAGCTGGATGAATCGGAGGACAGCGATGGACACAGTAGAGTGAGACATGTCTCTACTTGGTTCCCATGAGGGACAAATGAGTTCAATGAAAGCAAATGTCCCAGCAATGAGAGAGGAAGAGAGTGTGTTTACAGATAACAGACCAGGGATTAATGAGTGTTGCCCTTTAGTGGTCAAACTCCTCATGCATTAGGCTACACCATCACTGCTGGTACGGTCTTAATATGGTGATGTAATGAAGATCCTGTAGACATCACTGGTGACTGATAGCGGTGTCTACTCGTACGCATTGGTGCCTCTTTAGGTTCACACATAGCCTTCGAGTCGCTAGAATAGCCCGAGCTGGTGTGAGCACTGCAGTATAGCGGGCTGACAGGCACCTACGACTGTCACGGACTCCTCCGAAACAAAACTTATCAGCTAACGTCAAGTTAACACGCTTAGCTGAGCTCGAGTAGTGCAATAAACAGCAGCGAGTCCTTGTCAAACACACGACAGAGCACTGTAAAAAGCTAGCCCCGGGGCTAGCTCCCGTTAGCCGCTCATTAGCATGGCTAACTGACGGTACCAAGGCAACACAAGCAGGTTATCGTTAGCCGAGTGATCCGTTTCACAAATCCCCCCACATACGAACGTGTTTATTTCTTTACGTCTGTCACGGATGAATCTCAGTGTGTGTAATGCATCACTGAACAACAGCCGTGGTCACTGTCAACCTTGTGAAACGCCCCGGATAGGATGAGCCTCTCACTGCGGACAGAGGCAGACCACCGGCCCGTCCTACTGCTCCCGCACTCCCGCTGCTCTCATCCCCGCTCAGGAGAAGCAGCAGCAGCTGCAGCGGGCCTGTTGTTGTTGTTGTTTACCTTTTTGTCAATACGGACGGTGAAGACATCCCGGTCCCTCAGCGGCTCCTTGCTCAGCACCAGGCCGTGGTTGAACTCCTGGACTGGCTGGTTGCGCCGGGCGGTTCGGTTCGAGTTGGACAGGCCGATCAGCTTTCCGCTCCGCGGATGCAGCTCCGCCGCCATCTTCAGTGGGCGGCCAGTATTCACGACAGTCAGGGTTTGCGACAGTTGCTAAACGTTATGGCAGTCGGTAGATTACTGTAATCGATCCGGTTTGGCTGCACCCTGCACCGCGCCCAGTTCTGTATAAACTGTATCATGAAACAGCATGAAACCTATTTTATGTCGCAAAATTACTCAATTTAACGTTAATTCTAAGCTTGACACTTGTTCAAATTTAACTTGAATATTTAAGCTATATAGGAATTGTAGCAGTCATATTTTTGCAGTCGTATATTTATCATAAATCTGGGTTTTTTGTTCATATTTTTTGGCTTTAGTATAAATATAACTGAATGTTTGTTGAAGATTTGGGGATTTTTGAAAAGATCCCCCATTTCGTTTTGTTTCATGAATATGCAGTTAAAATATTATTAATTATAATAGTAATGATAATAATCAATGCCTTAAACGTTTCTGCAATAAAGAGGTGAAAATGTAAGCACATTTCCCTTCAATTTATCATAACTTTAAATATATTGCACACATACACATAATATCTAGATACATTTTTAATCCACAGGAATATCTTGAAAGATGTAAATGATTTTGAGTCATTTGATGACTATTTGTTATCAATATATTTCTTCCTTCTATGCTTGATCAACTTAAACAATGACCTTTACCAGACAAATGTAATATCTTTCAACTTTATGACCATTAAATGAAGGGGGGGGAACCTCAGACTGTGTGGCAGTGCAACAATTGTCCTTATTCTTTAAGATTATAGACGATCTTTCTAGAATCTTAAACAATATTTTTGATTTTTTTTGTGTGCATCTAGCGTTGTTTCATTGTGGATGAAGTGACTCTAATATTATCTTTAACAATCCACTAGAGGGGGCAAAATCCATGTCTTAAATCTCAGCCTCACTCATCATGTCCTACTCAGTATCTATTAAACGTTAGTGCTCTATCATCGTGTTTAAATATCCTCAAAAGCACTATTGGGTTTTAATTTGCCCTAAATGCAGCTGTAAAATAAAAATCTGTGGATAGCCATATCCAGGAGAATCACATCTTATTTAGAAACAGACTGTTGCACGTACCAAGGTCACAAAACCTCTTACATTTCTCAGATTAATTAGCGTATTCTGTTAAAACGGGAGAGATCTATTAAACAACATATTAATATTTTATTTTAATTCTCCACATTTTAGAGGTTAATTGGTTCAAATACCACATTGAACTACAGATTGACTATTAGCAGACAATTTCTTTTGTGTGTTAATTTCGACCCAAAGGCATCCGCAGCAAACATCGAGTCCACATATTGAAGATGCATCGTTTCATGGGCTATGCAGGGCAGCTGTGAGATGAGATTGACATGTGTTTGACAGCTAAATCCAGGTCCAAATCCCTCCCTTGAACCTGGATCTTCTCCAGACAGCCTGTCAAGAACTGGGAGCCAACATCGTCCTCTTCCTCACCTGAAAAAATGCAAAAGAGAAAGAAGAAAACACAAGTGATCTTGTAATGCACTTCACCATGCTCCTTGTCTGGCCTAGTCAATGGATTTCCTTTATTAATGGATATATATAATTGTAACTGGTTGTTTTCTGGGGTTTAATCTAATTCATTTAGTTCTTAATTTATTTTATTGTGTGTGTTTTTCTTTAAACCTTGCATGCAAATCAAATTCCTCTTTCTGAACAGTAATCTAGGACCTTCAATTTTAAGATACACTGACGCTGAATGTGCAGACACACGATGAAACGCTCATCATCGCTGTTTAATCTCACCTAGGAGACCTCCAACAGCAAGACGACCCTCTTTCCATGCGGTCAGATACCCGGGGTGGCTCACTGGACTGGTGGGTAACGTAGTAGTCTTTGATTCATCTTCATCTTGAAGCACTTGCAGTGAATCTGTCAGAAAGATGATCACCAGTCTCTTGAAAGTGTCTTTCATGCAGATGTTTTCTCCGCCAAAAGTAAGTGTGACTTCCTGCAAATTCAAGAGAAGAGACAGAAGAAATATAATAACTCTGTTGATGGAGTGATGATGGTATCCAATCTGCGTGTGTCTGCATCATGCAAATGTTCACGTCAGCCAATCTTACAGTGCCATGAGCAGTTTTAAACAAATGCTAGAAATTGTCAGCAAATTGAGTTTGCCTCACGTCTGATTTATGTGCATACCTTTGTGTTATTATTGGCCACTAAAGCGAACATCAGCTCTTGCCCAGGAGCCTTGATGCTAAAAATGGTCCCATCCATCTTACTGAAATCTCCCCACAATTCAGTCTTGACCCCACGATCTGCTTCAATCGGGAAAACTGCAGAGGACAAATGCAACTCACAACATGAATATAATCTGAATACAGATTAAAAGTATATTGCCACCCATGAGGTTATGTCATGCAAGAATGCATTATCCAGGCCTTGTAAATGAAATAACACTTGTCCAAATCTTTTATCATGGGGCACAATGTCTGCACCTGAGGTGTTGAAAATGGCAAATCCTGTGCCAGGGAAGTAGCTGCCAGGTTGGACGTTTTGATAGCAGGGCCAGAGCTCCTCCGCCTCGACCTCCCAGGGGACGCTGAGGTTCAGCCAGCTGCCTTTCCGCACGCAGCCATCCATGTGCGGCTCAAACTACGGCAAAGGACGACAACAACGCATTTTAGTGGAATGAACCGCAAGACAAACAGTGAGCAGAGGAGCAGGTCGTTGGGGTCAGAAGTGTTCATTGATTGTTTGTGGTTATATCTTTCAGTGCACATTGGTTTTAAATGTCATGATGGGAAATGTTGGAAATCATTATATGAAGCAGACGTATACACTGTGGGGGGAAGCAGGTGGATGCAAATTGGACAAAATAATAGCATAATAACTTCTAGAATCTATTAAACAAGACAGATAAAAGACTGTGAAGTAGCCAAGGGGTTATACCGGAACAATCAGCTTTTCTTTGTCGACCAGGATCCCACCAAGGGCCAGTCGGAGTTCACCTGAAAGGACCTCGTTTGTCTCTTTGGACTGCATGCCAACCTCCATCCTATTGGAGCCATCCACCTCCAGAATCACAAATGGGTCTTGGTTGCTCACCTCCACCTTGGTGGCACCAGGAGCACAAGAAGAATTCAGACAAAACTGTATTGCTTTGCAGCACATGGTCACAATGTACACATGCAAAATAACTGGTTTCCGGGTTCTGTGTTTTAAGACATCGAGACTTACTATGTGCCATTTTCCGTCATTGAGCTTGGGGCCGCCCGCCACGCTGACGAGGCTGTTTCCTCTGCTGATCTGCATCAGGGGGATGCCGTCTTTCAGGGACAGAACAAACCAGTCCTCCCCGTTTTTGGTGTCTCCGTAGAAAACGGCACCTTCTGGGTCAAACGTCCGTAAATGAAAGGATGACTTGATACTGCAGGAACAGAACCCAAACGTCATATTCAAGGGAATGCTGGTCCACACAGAAGCTAAAGAGGATGATTCTCCCCATTTTGTTTCAATCTCAATAGTGACCAAGAATACACACTGACAGAGCGGTGAAAAGGGGCCTGCAGCTGGAGAAATGCAATACGAGGATGGGTTGTGTAATATTAATGTCATCAGAAATCAGGGGGTCAGGATCTTCCAGAATTCCTAACTATAGCCTCTACTTGCTGCCACAGAGTCTCCCCTGGCCTTTCATTCATCACATCTTTTCAGTTGTCGATGTGAGGCTTCCGTGGTGCAGTGGTTTGCTCCTGCTGACGTACCTGCTGATCTCACTGAGGTTCACTGCTGTGTGGATCAGTGGCCTCCAGGTGTCTCTGTCCTGGCCGAGGTAGACGGTAGCCCCGCCCGATACTTCTTTCTGGAAGACACGATGTCAACATGAAATCATTACTTCAGCTCTTTCTTTCTTTTTTGCTTTTGTCATTTTTGTAATTTCTTGTCAGATATCTTGATTGGTTAGCGGTTGAAACTATATCAAACCAAGTCATGGTTATTGATTCAACTAAAAAACTGAATTATCTTTTAACAAGGGAGGTGAACGTGGTAAGGAAGTGCAAAATCAATGTCAAGTCACTGACAAGAGAGCCATATGGCATCTTACTGCAGTATATCAATACACAATGGCTATTATGAAACTTAATGTGCAAAAAGTCCTTCAATGGGGTCAAAGCAGCTGCTGGGTTTTGTGGTTATGTCGCCGATTTGTCCTCCCACAAACTGAGCAAAGTCCTAAGTCTAAATAAATTATTAGGTCATCTGGGATAGCCCTCTTCAACTGGCGTCTGAATTGCATACAGTAAGAGTTGATTCGTGTTTCTTTAATATCGGCTTTTACATGACACTTTGTTTGTCCTCCGTCTTTCAAAAAAAACATAATTAATACAGATGATCCTTTAAAAAAGTATTACAATATTATTTTAATTGCCTGAGGTCAGGTATTTCCAAATACTTATGACTGTGTGACCTTTTCCTAATATTACATTAAGCAAAAACAATACTTTTTTTCTTTTTAGAGATTTATCAAAGCTACAAAACGCACATAGATCATACATCATATTTAGGATTTCTGCTCTTTTTCCAAATGTGTTTCTTTCCTATTCGATAATGCCAATGGTTACACATGATCTTTAGACTGTCAGATAGATATTAATAAGAGCATCTTACCAGTTTACTACTCATTCCAAGAATTGTAATGCATGTGAACATACCTTACCCCGTCTGCCCTCAGCTCCCCACCCTAGAAGAGTGAGGCTCAACGACAGCAGCAGTCCACCTGCCATTGCTTTATGAAACACAACCATCCTTCAGTGCATTCATTCACCCAGGCCTCCCAGCGCACAGTGTCCTCGCCCTTTTGGTGGTCTGCGAACTCCACGCTACCCAGAGGTGTCAGAGGTATGACGAGGAGCAGAGAGACACTTCAACAGTGTGTGGCGCAGAGGTGTGTGTGTGTGTGTGTGTGTGCTGGCACACTGTCCTGGGGTCCAGAGAGCAGATATGCCAGTGCAGGTTATCGATCCCCAGGAGGGGGTGCTTTTTGGCTGCATGGTTGTCACCAGATCTTTGCAAACAATGTAGGTTGGCGAAAGACAGAGTGAGCTGCAGGTAAGCAGAGGTTAGAGGAAAAATACTGAAGATTGATAGTTAGAAGTTGTTATATTAGAAATAATTCAAAATTCAGAAACACGTTTTTTTTAATTATGTGTGCATTACGATCACGCTATAAATCTCCTGCCTTCGAGGTGATTCATGTAGAGTGGGCAGCCCGGGTGAGTGACCTTAGCCAGTTCACTGATGTTTGTTCACCCATTGGAACCTTGACTCACCACGGCTGCTTCATGACTCAGTGTTTGTTGCAGCGTGAAGAGGAGAAAGAGACGAGAGGGGATGTGCCTCAAGTCACAAAACTCTCCCCCCCCCCCCCCTCCCCCTCTTCTGCTGGCTGGGTTCCTGTGACACGGTCTCCTTCCAGGAAGATTGTGTTAAATACTGCGTAAAGTGTAAAACACAAAACACACACAGAAAGGAACAATCAGTGAACCATCTGGTATTCAGCTGTTTGAAGTTAATCCGAAATGTCAAATCACACAAACATCTCTCGCGTGTGCACTCAAAGTCTGACCAATATCTACCGATTGTCATGGAGTGTGTGCAGATAAGCCTCATTTCCCCACCAGACTTGATGCGTTAGTAGGAAAAGCAAAGGTGTAAAACACAACATTAACAATGGCTGCAATTAATTTAGCTGGGTAGGTTTTGGGGTCCTTGTGTTGCCCATAATGGCCCATTGCCACAGCTTACTGGGACATTTAAATAGAACAGAGCCATTGCTAATGATATAAGCTGTGAAAAAGATCCATCTCTTTGCAAGAAACTGCATTTATTATTGGCAAGAGAGCGCTGTACCTTTAAATCCCAACCATGCTCGAGGCCATGAATGCACCATTTTTTTCCCCTCCCCCACTCTTGACATTTTACGATGAATATTTTTGATAAATCTATTCAATTTCTGAAATGATTTCATTCATATTTAGTTTTCAATTCATCTCTTACATCATGTTTTGAGAGTGCAAAGATGGGTGTGAGTCACCAAGCCGACAGTTTCTGTTCAAACCACTGAGTGTCACTAGTGGGGAAGTGCTCATTCAAGGATGGTAAGAAACGGGCCCCCTGACTGCAGAGAGGAAGCTGTAATCAGCCTCTGGTTTACGTGTCGGCAACAAACTTTCAGGAGGACAAAGTGTGTTTTTATGTATTTAGAATTTAAAAAAAACAACATGAATGTGTGCTGTGGTTAAAAGAAATCAGGAAATGAATTACCAAAAACTATTCGCCAGTGGCAACAGAGAAGATATTGAATTAACGCTAAATACAGAGCGATAGAGGTATTCACAAATTCAGTATATTCTGTGTATTTCGCTCGAGAATTCACAGGGAGGATCAAACAGTGTGAAAGCACATGGCTCATACTAGGAACTCTAGATCAACGTGTAAAGATTAATAGAGACATAAAAAAATAAATAAAATATGAGTCCAGACTAGAGTTGATTTCATTGGGTCATCAGGTTAATACTTTATTTTGTTTGATTGCAGCAAAGAGAAAGAAAGGGAGACGGAAACGAGGGGAGAGAGAGAGAGAGAGAGAGCAGGAAGAATGTCGGGGGAAAAGGAGACTACAGAGCTGTGGCTACAAGCCTTTGTATCAAATCTAGAGACAAAGTCATCAGGCAACATTAAAACATCTTTTAAAAATAACATTAACATATTTTGTGGGCTCTATATGGCACAGTATTACCCTAGACATGTACACGATACCAAATCAGTTTAGCCACGTCCCTACGTCTATGAACAGCTTCATAGCAAACAAAGCCATGATGTCCATCTCCAAATCAGACTGCCATTTCTCAAGAAAACGTTCATTTTGCCATTCAAATTTCTTATGCCATAACAAGGCACCTTAACAGTTGAAATCTGGCAGGTCCACATCTTAATATAGATAATTATTTAAATATCAAAGCAGAGGCACATTCATTTAAACTAAAACATACAGTAAATAGTTGTATATTACCACCAGATTCCAGTCCAGTCACTACAATACGTTGATTTGCATGCTTTTGGTCTGTATGATAACCATGATGGCAAACTATGGCATAAGAAATGGTCCAAACACAAAAACATGTCCATCTACGGGAATGGCTTGAGATAGTGTATTGGAGACAGCAAGGCTTTTTTTACACTGAAACTAACCCACAGAAAAGTGTCAAAGAACAAAAAAAAATAACAGGTGGCCCATATACTGCCATGGGGATATGCTGCTCAGACAGATTCATTTTGGTTTTCATATTCGCGCAGTCAACTCACATTCGTACACAAAACACGTACGTCCACACGCAAAAGGCTTGAAACCACACCCATGGGGGTGCTTGTGCGCCCCTGCAGTTGGTCACAATGTGTTTCTACACACCTGCCTAAACCAAAAGGCGCCCCGTTACCATCACACACACACGCTGAAACATATGTACTTCATTCAGAGGAGGTGCAGTGTATGCTTGAGGGAAGAGGGAGTATTAAACAGCTCCTAAACAGTGACTGTGATGTAAATGTGGAAGCTAGTTTTGTGGAATTGTTCCAAACTGTGGTCTATAATGAATAACAAAAAAAATATAGCGGAGATATGGAAGATGAAGAAAGCCAGAAAATATCAAACAAAAGCTGTGCGCACAATGCCAGATTTGCTGAGGATATAAACGGTTAGGAAGCAAGTGTTGCTCATGCTTTGTGGATACAGAACCCAAGATTACTGACATGTTCCTAGGACTACTGTATATATGCATACCAGACGTTATACGGTTCTTTAACAGGTTATTTGTGTCAAAACGGAAACAAAAAAGGAACTGAAACCAACTCTACAATTAATGCAGTTGTACTTCATTAACCTCATGACTAAATTTACATTCATATTTTTAAGTTGACTCCCCCCCTTTTTCACTGAAGCCGTGTCCATCTTAAGAGGGCTAAACAACATAAACAACAACATAGTTTAACAAAACAAACACATAGAGATAACATTACACTCAACAAAAAGGTCCCAGGAGTGCTCCCGGGGAGTTTCGGCCACCACTTTGGCTGCTAAGCTCAGCCTTTTCCTACCTCTTGGTAAATGACACAGGGCAGGAGGGGGAATTATTTGGG
The DNA here is from genome assembly GCA_028022725.1 of Lycodopsis pacificus. Lineage (NCBI taxonomy): Eukaryota > Metazoa > Chordata > Actinopteri > Perciformes > Zoarcidae > Lycodopsis > Lycodopsis pacificus. The sequence continues at coordinate 10,627,086 of CM051710.1, read as the reverse complement.
CTATTTCAAATGCCCCCCTCAGTTGGGGAGAAGGACTTTTTTTTTTTGTCCCCAAAGTCATTTCTGTGGGTCCTTCTGACTCAAGAGTCCAACAGTTTTGTGCCCATATATTTCTTTTCCTACACAGAAATAACTCGATACCCTGAATCCATTTTTCTATTTCCTTTCCTTGCTGTCACTTTATTCTTCCTGGCTTAGGAAATGGAGCCTTTTCCTCTTCCAATCAAAGAGGAAAAAGCTACCGCAAGACGAAGGCCAACAGGTTTTTATTCTTTTCCTTTTCAATGTGAAGGAAATGAGATGAAAAACGGAAGTGCAATGGTCTACCAGCCTTTAAATCATACCCAGTGGCCAGCTACATATCCCAAGCAGCTACGAGTGTCCCCTTTAAGTGACCACTACCGTTCTACTTTGTGCACATAAGGTATAAACTATGGTGAATGCTATACAGATCCTACAGTGCCATATGGCCACAAAGTCGCCAGGTTAGTTGAGACATCAGAAGCTCAGATGATCGGTCATTGTCATAGACTCGCATCCAGAGAAAAGCATCGACTTCTTTAATGATTTGGATATCAGGAATCACTTCTAAATGCACTTCTACATATTGACCGACAGTAGCTATTCCAACCAGAGTAGGAATGCTGTGCAAGTCTCACACGGAATGAACTGGCCATCACTTGCAAACACTCACACACTCACTCACACACATACACACACACATATGTACGCAGAAATACCTGCTTAAGCCCACCTCTGCATGCACAAATCACCTACATACATGTGCATGTACATGCTCATATATAACTTCCATGGACAGTTTATTGACAGGATGCACCTGCAATCTCATTCGCTCATACAAATATGACGCAAGGGTCGAGTTGCTTAATGCTCCACCTCCAACTGTGTTTCGAGTGCGGACTCTTCCGTTTCATCCCTTCCTCCTTGCCCTCACAAGCCGTCCCTGAAGAGCGTCTATCCTCGCTATGCGGCGACCATAAAGGGAAGCGGACTGAACTAATTTTTCACACAACACACACACACACACACACACCCTGTTAGCAGTTCTTATTCTTATAGATAATATAATGAGTCAGAGAGGAAGATTAATCAAGCTCTAGAACTACGACACACTACAGCGAGACAGGAGAGACACAAGGAGAAAAGGGGAGCGAGAGTAAAGCGAGGGGGAGTAATGATCAACACTATAATATCGGCCCCTCTCCCGTTCCTTTGCTCCTTCTCCTCCCTTCAACTTACTCCTGATATAATGCCTAGCTCTGATCTCTACTGAAAAAAAAAGAGAGGCAGGGGTACTGTGCGAGTGTACTCAGTGACCCAGTGAGCACGCACCCCTCCCGCTCCCATCCTAAACAGGCCAGGCCCTCCCCATTGAAATATATTCCTTATAGTGCTTCTGTGTCCTACGGTTTGCTGCTGCTGCTGTCTCGTTGTTTCTTGCTGCTGCCGCCGCTGCTGCTGCAGCCGTAGAAGCTGGGATTTGCCACTAAGGGGTGAGGAGCTGTGCCCATGTACGGCCCAGCTGTGTAGTTGAAGATAGCAGGGAGGAATGGTAGAGGCTCCACCTTGTCCCCCCCAGGTGTCATCATATTCAGAGCCACGGGAAGAGCCGCCAGGTTATAAGGGTAGGCCAGCAGCTGGGGCCCATAGAGCAGCTGGTAAGGGTCCGGATAAAACGGCAGCTTCGCCAGGTCCCCGCCATTGGGGATCATCATTTTCCCCAGTGGGCCAAAGGGAAGAGCTCCAGCAGGATAGGAGGACATGAGCATGTGTTCGTCCTGCTTCTTGCCAGAGTGGTAGCTGTCCGGCACAATAAGGGGTAGGGGATAGTTCTGGGCATGGTAGCCCACTGGGTTGGCGTTCCGCTGATGCAAATCTCTGGAAGAAACAGTATCGTGGTGCTCCGGCTCAGGTGGCTGGGGGGCCCGGGGGAGAAGCAGAGCGTGGGCAGAGGGGCGGTCACCGGCACCAGCTGCTCCAGTGGGCAGAGGGAGTCTGTCGAGTCCTTGTGAACTGGAGTGAACCTGCCGGTTGCCTTGAGCCAGGAGGCCAATAGTTGAGGGGGACCGGCAGGGAGATTTGGGAGTGTGCCTGTGTGAGGAGGATCCATTCATAGTGGTTTGAGTGGGGATATGCTGGGGGGACGGCACAGGGCTCAAGGGCTCTTCTTTAGGGACCAACAGACAAATCTGGTCCTGTGGGGTGTGCGCAACTCTACTCATTTGATGGGCCATCTCTTTTTCTCTCTCTTTCACCATTTCTTTGTCCCGCTCCCTCTCTATCCGTCTCCCCAGCTCCCTCTCTTTCTCTCTGTGCCGCTCTATCTCCCTCTCTCGAGCTAGAATAGAGGACATGGTCAGGTCTTGTGCTTCATCGGGAGACGGACTCCTGGACAGGGGTTGAACTCTGAGATCCTGGATCCGGGGTGGTTCCTCATAACCCACATGTACGAACAAACCACTCCCGCTCTGCCGCTCTCTGTCCATAATGACCCCATCCCGTTTCATGAATCCCCCCTCGGAGCTGAGAGCTGTTGTCATGGAAACAGGAGGAGCAGCAGTGGTTATTCTGGTCTGTGACGTCATGGGCACATTTGGAGAGGTGTTGGCGGATGCCACGATGTGCACAGGGCTGGGTATTCTGTGTATATGGCTGTCCAGGTTCTTTTTGCTGGGGGTGCGGTAGTCCAGACATTCAGGTCCGTTCATAACGAGCACACTCTGGAGAGTAGAGGGTGTGGCAGGCGTGAATTTGTGTTTCGTGGGTGTAAGGTTCACCGGACGTTGTAATGGAGGGTCTGCAATTTGTGGGCTGGGCTCTCCCTCTAGAGCGGGATGCGAGAGCTCCGTCAGTTCAGGTTTGCCACTGGGTTCTGACGCCTGATGTTCAGCAGTCAGTTCACCGAGATGGTCGTCACACTGCTGTGATGCCAAACAGTCACCACTGCTGGGGGGGTCTGGTGTTGAATAGCTGATAACTGAAACAGCGCTGGGAGTCTGGCCTTTTTCAGTCTCTAGGCCTCTGCTAACAGTGTTAACAACCACCTTCGCTGTTTTCGGCTCCGAGTCTTTATCTTCCTTTTCTCTCTCTGGGGAACTGCTTAACTCGTGGCGTCGGATATGACGAGTTAGCGCTGAAGATGTCTTGCACACCTTATGACACTGCGGACAGGTGTGTCGTGATAATGCTCTTCTGCTTAGGCGACTTGGACTAGAATTACACCCTACGAAGGCTACTAGCCCCCCTTTTTCTTCATCATACTTTGCAATCTCTGGCACTTCAACCTGTTCATCGAGTGCCACTTTTTGGGGTACAGAAGGTGCCTCAGTAGGCTTGGGATGCTGGGCTCTCTGGTGGTCCTCCAATTTCTCCCTCGAGGGGAAAGTGGCTCGGCAGAAGAGGCATACGAACTCCAGCAGATGGCTCAGCTCGTGTTTGTCTCGCTTCCTGGAGCTTGAGAACCAGCAGCCACATGTACCACACTCTGCCGCATTCCCATTAGTCCAAGGCCGCCTCTTTATTCCAGTAGGGGCCACTGAGGTAGACAGAGGAGACTTTGGAGAGTGCAGAGTGGGAACCTCATCACAGGCCTCCGTAACTTGTCCTTCTGGGTCTTTGTTTTTCTCCTTTAAAGGGGCAGAGGGATAATCTGTCTTTTCCCCATCTCCCTCGTCTCCGTTAGCTTTTGACAGTTTTTCGGCCTCCCCAATATTCCCATCCTCTTCCTCATCTTGTGATTTCTCCGTCTCTTTATTCACATGGTTATTGAGCCTCTCTGTCCTCTTCAACCGGATGGAGCGCTTGAATTTCAGTTTCCTCTGCCAGCTCTTGACCCTCTGTAGATGTGCTTGGGCCTTCTTCTTAGGCTTGTAGGAGTAGTAAGGCCGCCATAAATTATCCTCAGTGTCATTGTCACTCTCCTGGTCACGCACCTCCCGACGGAAATAGTACTCCCTCACTTCATCAGGGGACTTGGAGCTCTTTTTCCTGACCCCCTCCTCACAATCTCCCCCTTCTTTATCACCGTCTTCTTCCAGGCTGACTCTGCGGTGGAGGCGGTGTTTATGGTGATGGTGATGGCGCGTTTCCTTTGCTTCCCGCACAGTTGATGTCTCACTCCGTTTGGTTTTAGGTGGAGAGAGACTCTTGTCTCTCCTAAGATCTGTCTCAGAGATGCTGCGCTTCACCATGGCTTCCTCACCAATACGTACAGTAATCTGGCATAGGGGGCCTGCCTCTTTGACCTGTGACCCAACAGATGCTGACAGCTGCTTTGAGTTAGAGATGTCACTCTTGCTGTGGGATTTGCGTGATTTGTGAAATAATCTGCCTGTCTCTTCACCCCGTCTACCTCTCGAGCCCTCCTCTGTGATATTTGAACTGTCTCTTGACCTCTTTCTACGGTTATCTGCGCTATCTCTTTGCTTCTTCATTGGCCTGGGAATGCCCTTGTGTAAAGTCTGCCTGTTGCTGGTATCGGGGGATGGACTGCTCATTGGGCTTTTTTCACTTCCAGAAGTGACCTGATTGCTATGCACAATGACAGAGGATGACACTGCTGTTCCATGAACTATGACGGAGGGTTTCGTATGGCCATAAGTTATTACAGAAGGCATGCTTGTGTCTGTGCCTCGACTAGTCTTAGGAGTTTTGGTTTTGCTGCTACTAGACATTTTGAAGCTGCCACTGCCTTTCCCCTGCTCTAACTCCGGGGCCTCACTCTCATGTTTTCTAACTTGGGGCATGTCCGCTTGGGGGAGGGGTATTAGTGTGGAGAGGTCCCCATGCTCAGCAGAAATAGGGAAGCCATCGGGGAAGTCATCTGGGTCAGGCTTGACACTCTGAGGGTGGGTCCCACTGATGAGGCTTTGTAGGTCCTCAGGGCCCAGAGTATAGCCCAGTCCAGGCAGGGACAGGGACGGTGTCTCAGTCGATGGGAGTAGCAGGCCATTATGCAAACTGTCACTGTAAGTCTTGTAGGGTCTCTTCTGGGAGCGCATGGGGAGGAGGCGGTAGAGTTTCAGGGCATTCGCTTTCTGCTTATAACCCCCATTAGCTGTCTTTTCACTGGAGATGAGGCTGGGATTAATCCCATGAATGGTCTTCTGGTGTGTTTTGAGATTGTAGTAGGTGGCGAAGGCATCCCAGCAGAAGATACACTGGTAGCGGCGCTCTCCTGTGTGCCACACCTCGTGCTTTGTGCGGTACTCAGCCAGGGCAAAGACCTTCTCGCAGAAATGGCATGGATATTTGCGGCGCCATGAGTGCACATTAGAGTGACGCTTCAGGCTGGATAGGGTCATGTAGGAACGTTCACACACAGAGCAAAAGTAAATGATATTGCCATCTACCACCTTCACAAAATGGTGCTCATCACCCGCTAGCAACTCTGCGGCTGCTGCATCATCACCTTGGATACGTGCCAGGAGGCTCCGTGCTTTCTTCCCCGGCCGCGCCTTACTCATGTCCGATTGTCCCACAATCACTCCCCCCTCCACTCTCACCTCACCCTCCTCCAGTGGCTCCTCCTTTGGCTGCACAGTGAGAGAAGGGGGGCCCAGGCTGTTGGAGGGTAGGCCTGGCACCCTGCAGGAGGCCTCGTGGGACTGCAGTCTCTTGCTGTGGATGAAGACTTTGCCACAATAGCAGCAATTGAGGGCGCGGCTGCCACGATGCAGCCGCATGTGGACTGTCAGGGAGGAGGCCGAGCTGAAAAGCCGATGGCACACCCCGCAAATCAGCTCGGGCTTCAGGCTGTCGGTAGGCGGATAGGAGGACGAGTCAGGGGGTGCGGTGAGACCCTCGGATGGGGGAGGAGGAGGTGGTGGTAAGGGAGGAGGGAGGTGGAGGGTGGGTGGGTGAAGACTTGGTCCATGAGGGCTTCCCACTTTCCCAGCTGGTCTTCCTGTCATTTTCTCTCTCCTCTCTGCATCCCCACCTCTCTGATAGGCTGATGTGCCCAGACTGAAGAGGATCTGGGCGGTTTGAGAGGGTGAGGCCGTACCGTTGGCAACCCTGTGCCTCTCATCCCATCCGTCGCCACCATAACAGCCACCTGAAGACCCGCTTGAGGATCTTGGGGGCGACCTGTGGAACTGAGTCTCTGGATTGAGTTTGGAGCACTTCAGAGGAGGCGGGGATTTGATATCTTTCCTACTAAGTGCATGAACAGTCATGGGAGATGAGGAGGAGGAAGGGGAAGAGGACGGAGAGCTGTCGTGCCTTGGGGGCTTAAATGGTCTGTGCTTAACGTCCATAGTAGCGTCCAGTTTCCACAGCGACCCCTCGTCTGAGCTCTTGGAGGACGGCCGCCGTCGGTGAGGGGAAGGGGAGGATGACGAAGAGCTACGACAGTGGTTTGGAGAAGTCAGGGAGGCTGGGAGGGGGGCGGCACTAAGTGGGAAGCTTAAGGTGATTTTTGCATTTTTGGGTCCATCAGCCATGTCCTCCAGCCTGTCCTCCATCATGGCCTCTCCGCGGCCTCCGTGCCTTTTACCCTTCATCTCCAACTGCTCAACTTCCCCTCCCTCCTCCTCCTCCTCCTCCTCCTCCTCTTCCTCTTCCTCAGGCTGAGAGGCCACTCCAAGACAGTGGACTGGTTTGTTGAGCCCTTTGATCTTTCTTGAGCAGCGGAAATTGACAGGCAGGTGTACTGGTGAGGAGGCCCGAACTGGTTGAAGGGTGTCTACAGCCACTAACGACCGTGGCGGGGAAGACAAAGGTGACAACAGCTGACTCTGTTGGCACGCAGAGTTCTTAGTTGCACTATGTCTGGTATTGCAGAGGGGAGTTAGCCCAGCAGCCAGGTGTTGCTCACTCAGACGTGACTGAATAAAGCCCGCGTGGAGGGGGTCCCACACCTTCTCACCGGACACCATGACCAGCACCCGAAATCTGAAAGAGAAATCAGAAAACATACGTTAGCCTTCTAAACACCCTAAGGTACATGTACAACACAAAATCGACATAAAGAATCAACATTTACGTACACCCAAAGCTTTCGCAGTAACAGTCATGACGCTTGTGGAACACTTTTGAGAAACGGAAAAGAAAAACTGAATGCTCCAGCAATGCTGAACTCTATGAGCTCCGCCAGGAATGGTGAGTGGAAGGAGGGAGAGGGTAGGGGGGAGGAATGAATCTGCGGCAGTGCTGGTTTAGATTTCAGCGTGCCACAACCAAGCCTTTCGAAAGGCATTCCAGAGATCCATCTCTCTCGGCTGTGACACAACATTCCCTCTGCCTAATTGGAAGGCGTTCAGATTTAATGGAGATTCCCTCAGAGTGTTAGATCCATGGCCCGAAGTGCGCACGTAAAAATAGTCCCATTCTCTTGCTGTTTGAGCAAGAGCCTTGTTAGCCATTCCTGGCAGTGGCCAGTATTTGCCGGGTATGACTCTAACCATTTATTTGTGAAGGCAAAGGCGGGAGGGAAGGAAAGAGGGGAAGAGGAGAAGGGAGGGAGATTGCATGCATGTGCACAGAGAAGGGGTGTATTTCAGTCCTCTGCATCCGGTACAATCTCAGCTAAGCTGTAGTGTAGAAGATGAGCGACAGGCTATTCTCATTTCCATTTTAATTCGGCTGCCATGGTGGTGGATGCGGTCCTGCTACAAATTCCCCATACACGAGATCGCTGCAGATTCTTGCGCGATAGGCAATTTGCCGTTATTACTTATTTAAAATGGGTCGATTTATTTAGGTCTGCGTGTTGGGGAGAAGAAAGGAGACAGTATAAGGCCATAATGATGCTACGAGAAGAAAAATCCTCAGTCATGCTTTTCTGCCTGCGTTTTTCGAGCAGCAAAGCAGCCAGAAAGGCAGGCCGCTGTAAAATTCCACAGGCAGCCCTGAACAGGCAGAAACTAGGTCAGCACTGTTATTGCAGAGGGAAGAGGAGGGAGAGAGCGAGGGTGAGGATGAGGGAGAGTGAAAGGGTGATAGAAAGAGGGAGAGAGAGAGAGAGAAAGAAACCGGGAGAGCAAGAGACAGGGAGAAGGAAAGGGGGGTTTGAAACAGGAACAGTCAGACACTGTCAGACAGACAGGAGCCCAGGAAAACACTCACACAAAAGCAACCAGTACATAGACAAACATATAAGCACGCACACACACAAGCATGTGTACACAGCACTGCACTTACACTCATCCATGCCCAAAAGCAAGACAGACGGGCATAAACAAAAGCAGTTCAACACATGTAAATGACATTCAAAATCAAAAAGGTGAATCCGAGTGCACCATGACACGGAGACCGAGGCTCCAGGTGGAATTAAGTGTCGTCAACGAAAGGAAAACACGTGCGTCTATTAATGACGTACTTAGTGCAAGCGGTGGCACATGCTTTTTGTTGTAAGAGGACAACAAACCGGGTCGCGCCTATTTAAGATTTGTGTTGAACAAAAAGGACGCAGCACAATCCTTTCTCACCCTATTTTGTAGCTCTGTATTGAAACAGGCCTCACATTTGCTGAGCGATAGATGTTGTGCAGGAAATCCCTTATGGCAAGCGCCAGTCTGCTACAAGTGGGCGGACACACAGAGAGACGGCGCTAAGGCTAAACATTTCACCGTCTCAGGAAAATGCGTATGACGCCCCCTCGCTCTTTATCTCCCTGTGACGCACACAGCCGCTGCACAAGCACCGTCTGCACGACACGCCATCTGACTGTGACAGGGAGCTTTCGACGCGCTTTAAATGTACTGGATTTACTCCTATTCACTGGATTCTTTTGCACATGCAGAAAGACACTTTTACCTCTTTATTATTTGTGCAGATGAGCGGATACGCACACACATAAATCCTTCCGTAAAACTCAAACAAGCACACAAACAAACGTGACCATGGATGTGGAGAGGACCCGAAAGCGAAATCAAAAATAAACAGCAGCCCTGTTCCCACACCTCTCTGGAACAGGATGTTCTGCACAAACAAAAACGTTGGTCAGCCCATGAAGTGTTCATCCATTCACGCTTGTGGCACTCGCACAGCACGAACGGGTTCTCAGCTGGTGCCGGAAAAATGAGTAACTAGTCCGGCGTAAACAGAAAACACATCATACCGAACTCATTGGCTTTTGCATAACAACGAACGGCTCTTCACTGAGAGGCAGAGGGCCCACTGACTCAATTTGTATTCAATATCAAATGACAAATATGACGAAAACACTTAATTTGTTAAGTTTAAATCATTAGAAATAGCACAAACAGTGCTGTTTGGCTCAATAATCCTAACATATTGTTTGCTTGAATTTTCAAAACAGCAGAAGTTCCACTATTAACTCTGACTAATACTTTCCCATTAGCATCTGAAAAGCATGCATCACTTTATGACCTTGGAAACCAGTCGTTAGTAATCCACCGGATTTGAATCAGTCACGAGGAAAATCACCGCTGAGGCGGCTTTGCATAACATAAGGCCGGACGGCAGAGGAGTTTGGCTGGTCGGCCAGCTGAAGGCCTTGAACCAGCCGTTGAGCAATCTGTTTATTCCACACTGAAACTGGTACTTGTGCTGACAGACAAATAACTGTTAAGATTCGATTCTCGTGCTTTTTTTTTTTGGTGCCATCTTTCATCTCAAAGGAAATTCCAAGTATTTAGATATTATGCAGCTCAAACTAAAACTTAATTTGGCTCTCAAGTAAACTGTGTTCAGTTATTTGGTCCAAGCCTTCATATAATTGAGGATTAAATGTCTGATCACAGCAAATTATATTTTTAATACTGTTCTAGTGCCACATAATTTACTTTCATATTTCAACATTAATGTAAGCAGCTAACATTTGTACCAAACCCTCATTAAAAGGTATTTGATAGAGTACAGCTCAAATGATCAGGTTATGTTGCTTTCCCTGTACCATCACTATTAAAAAGACAATTTAAAATTAAATCCTGGTCTTTTTTTTCATAGTTTCGTGCTCACTAAGAGATCCGGGAACACAATAACGTCGCTGAGGCTAAATCTGATGGTTGAAGGAAAATGCCGGTCAGATTACAGTTTGTAAATAAGCCAACAGTTTAGAGATGATCTCTATTTTGAGATGAAACTGACAGTGAGCACCCCTGAAATATTGGTAATCTCTCATTGCACAGAAACGTGCGTGTTCACAAAGCTACAGTAAGCCAACACGTGTGCCTGCAGGTCAAAGCAGAAGCAGGAAGTCATTTTGTAAAATGCCTATTTCTTCTTCGCACTTTTTTTTTTGTCACCGCTTTCACAGATCCAAACAGTTAGTTTACTGAGTGCAACTTTATTATTTCTAATACGAATGATGGCCAAAATTATAAATAATAAAACTATAAACTAACAACCAAGATATTATAAACCGGAATCCTCCTTTTCCTATATATTAAAGGTGCAGAACACTAGTGGGAGAATTGCTATTGCCTCTAAATGACTCTAAACATGGCGACGCTAGCAGCCAAAGGTGCTAACAGAGCTAACTGTGCTAACCGGAGGGTGGGTGCTACACTTCCAATGCCTTCGCTCGGGACGGCATTATCAGCTGTAATGAACACGAAAGCACATGCTGCTCACATGCTGCTCACATGCACTGACTTGAACTAATAACATGTGCGGCATGTGTTAACAAAGCAAAGAGAAGCTCGGATAACAACACACACACACACACACACAGAGCGAGGGAGAGGGAGAGCCACTTCTTTCTCTACTCGGGTCGACATTACTCAACTATATCAAACAGCTGTTTGTTGCTAATGCTCCGAATGTCGTATAGTGCTCCTTTAGGCAATAATGTGCCGTCATTGCGTGGTGTGTGTGTGTGTGTGTGTGTGTGTGTAAGGGGTCAAGGGGAGTGACTGTAGGGGGCCTCGGTGTTCCAGCCGGTGAGCCAGCGGCGATGAGCATGTGGAAAGAGGAAGGTGTCAGTTGGGCTTTTCCCCCCCAGTGAGGGGCAGCCAGAGGGCCCCAACTATCAGAGCAGCAGTTGGCCTGTGAAGAGGAGGGTGTGTGTGTGTGTGTGTGTGTGTGGGTAGGGGGGCATCGTTAGCAAGAACAGCTACTGAACTCTCCACAACCCCCCTGTCCAAGAGAGCGTGGTGGAGCCAGCCAGATGGGATAGAGGGAGGGAGGAGGTGAGGGAAGTTGGTATGGGGTTCGGGGAGTGGTTGAGCGGAGGTGGTTGTGGTGGTTGTGGTGGTGGGAGGGGGGAGGTAGGGGTAACTTCAAACACGTCTCGCCCATGTTCACATTTCATGGTTTCCTTGTCTTTCAGATCCCACTCAGCATGACTGCGTGCTTGCCCCCCCCCCCCCTCTTGTAAACTGTTGTATGGTAGTGTTTTCGCATGCCGCGCCACGCACCAGCGAACCTGCCCATGTCTAAAACACCATACTCTCCACGCTGCGTTAGCTCTCAGCCAGTAACTCACATAATTCTGCTCGCTGCAAAAGAATCACGCGAGGCATTCGGCAAACAGTAAGGCCCCAAAAAAAAATAAAAAAGGTACCCCTGGAGAGCAGTAACACTACACTGGTGACCTTTTGGAGGTAATTTCCCCAAAATCTTTTTTTTTAAATTTCATACACAGTCCCTGTTGAAAGACACTTTAGGGTTCTCCGTCTCAAACAACCAAGAAACATTCGAGTATTAGCAAAGCTGAGCGGGAGCGGCACGTTCAACAGTCACCACAAACTGCAAGTATACCGACGGAGAGGAGATGAAGCGCTGCACCAGTTTCTTGAATGCGTCCACATCCTATATGTTTGTGGCATTTCAAAAAAATAAAAAAAAACTGCAAAATCAAACAAAGCCAACCAACGCGGTATCGCAATCAGCAAGACTTGAATGTTAGCACCTTTATGCCCGGGACAGAAAAAGGCCGACATGCAGACATGATTTATCTAACGCGTGACCCAAACACACTGTCGCCACTATGACAACATCATCCTTGTGACACACTTCCTATTGTCTGACCTATGACCCCTACACCCTGTGACAGAGTGGATCATATATTCCATACATTGAGCACAGGGGCTTGGCTTCGGCCTCCATGGAAACCAGGAATGTGGAGTAGTTGGCAGCAGATGCTGTGTTGTTTTGGGGAAGAGAAAAAAAACAAAAAGTACGGCTTCGGGCAGCACAACAACAGGATTGGTGACATCAATATGGCCTCTGCTGCTCTTCCAGAGACAACCTCCCGCTAAACAACAGGCTGGTAAAATGGATGACAAACTGGGCGGAACAAGAAACAGAACCGGTCGGCGGAACTACAGATGTTTACTGTCGCATACATGCAAGTTTTTCCCCCAAAAACACTTCCTCTGATGTTGGTTGGAACTTGATGGGCAGGATTGGGAGGACTGGCCCACCATGTTTAGACCCCAACAACAAAGCTCATATCTGTTCTGACTGGCTGGCTGGCTGGCTGGCTGGCTGGCTGGTTGTTGCCCCCCCCCCCTCCCTCCTCACCCCACCCCGTCTGCGGGTGAATCAGAGACGCAAGAGGCTTCGATAAATTAAAAGTTTCATCACAATCTCAAAACGAGTCATCGCTCTTGAAAAAGAACTGCGTGGTGCGCCAGCAACAGAGGGGAGAATGAGGGAGACGAGGCCTGTTACTGACGCACACACACACGCGCACACACACACACACACAGACCCAGCACAGGCGCACACACATAAATACGCGTCTACAAACACACACTGCATAAATACACACACACCCACACCCACCAACACTCACGCCCCAACACACGCACAGTAAAATAAAAACCTTTTCCTCCTCTTCAAGCGCGGAGCAAACACCGCAGCAGCAGCAGCAGCAGCAGCAGAGTGAAGCAGAAAAACAAGCAGGAAAACAACAGAAATCAGCCTCTCTTCCTCTTATTCTCTCTGGCTGTCTCTCAGGAAGGCAAGCATACAAGAGAACGTACCTCGGAAAACCTCCTGCTGCATCTCTGCTGCGATGTGTTCTCTCCCCTCACACTCCCTCCCTCCCTCCCTCCCTCGCTCGCTCGCTCCCTCTCCCTCTCTCTCTCTGCCCCTTGGTCTGTGTATGCGCACGTCTGAGTGTGTGTGAGAGCAGGGAGAGGCGGTGCGCACGCGCACACACACACACACACACACACACACACACACACACACACACACACACACACACACGCACACGCACACAAACACAGGCAGGCAGGCAGCAGTGTGTGAAGACAGAGGGCAGGAGCGATTCTCACACTCGAACTTGCTTGCTCTCTCTCTCTCACTCCCCCTTTCTTTCTTGCTCTCTCTTTCTCTCACTCCAGTTTTTGCCTCCGACACACGATTCTTAGTGTTTTTGCTCTTTTTTTTTTCCCGGCAAGTGAATCCCCCCCCCACCCCACTGAATCCAATCTTCTTTTTATTTGGAAGTGTTGTTCCCTCTCCCCCTTTCTCTACACACACACATTCAGACATGCACACACACACACACTACTTTATATACACAAAGCCCAGCGATAGGGAGAGGGAGGGAGAGGCAGAGGGAGACAGAGTGGGAGAGCAAGCAAGAGGACGCCATTTAAGCAGTTTGTTACGAGCACTGCAAGTCCCCAAAATGGCTGAAAACAAACAGGAACCACGCCAACTCAAAAAACCTGGGCACGAGGACGGACGGACGGACGGACACGCAGACGGGGAGTGAGAGGAGAGTGTGCGAGAGAGACAAGGAGACAGAGAGAGGACAAACTGCCGGTAGCCTAATGGCGGATGGGAGCACTCTGTGAAACAAGTGAAGTTGAGGGAGAAATGGGTCATTAAAGGGGCACTCCAGCGGTTTAGCGTTGCACTTAGATAAAGTTCAGGGACTTACGAGAGACGGATTGAAAAAAGAACGGTCAACATCGACGCAACGGAGGCCAAGATAGCCGGACTTAAAGTCTCTAGTATGGGCCAAGCACCAATAACGCTGGATCCTACATTTCCCAAGATGCAACTTGATAGCACCTTTCGCTAGACTGGAAAGTTCCCCTGTGTTTCACGCTCTACTTCCTCAGTTTCTAACCTAGACGGGCCTTCAGATCCAAAATTGCACTTTGTGAGAACAACGCTATGGGCTGATGGGACCACTTTGGAAAGTTGTCATCGTGACAATAATTCCATCCATCTCGACAACTACAAAGTAAACAGTCACCCACCGTATTTGCACACATTCGACAGCCCATCACAGTGTGGTGCTAAATGACTTTGGTTGCAGAAAAAGTTATTTGCAAATACTGCTTACACACGTCGCAAATGGTGGCGGCATCGCATTACACAAATGGTGGTCGCTGCATGCTAATGCGCGGGCGCGGTGGAAGCGGTTTGAAATGTGTCAAAGTTACGTTGCAAATCGCATTTGGCCTGTTTTGAATTTGGTGAACTGGGACTGAGGATCAAGTTTTTTTTTTGCCCCCTGTGCTAAGGCGGTGTTCCCATAATGGCTGCCAGAACACAATTTTCTTAAAGCACCCTTTCAGACATTACGCAACGGTTTTCACAGGCTCAGCCGTACATCCCACGACGAGTAAACCGGGGTTTTTTTTTTCATATGTAAAATCAGCGGAGCGGCTCTGTGAAAGAGAACAAGGAATAAAGGTGACGAGACGAGGACAAAACCTGGGTCAGGGACACTCTGCGGTTGTCCACGACCTCAGCGAAAAAGGGCTCATGTGCCATCAGCGACGATGCCGTTCCTGTCAATCAGCTGCTTTTACGTCAGCGGTTGTATCCGAGTCTGACATATGTGACCTAAACTACCGCGCTGACGAGCTCCTGGTTTTGTTTTACGACCTCCCCTCGCCAAAAACAACGGCGCCACTGCATCACCATCAAGTCCTGCAGATGGTTATCACTTCTGATTCATCCGTATCCATGCAAAAGGCCTCACAACAACAACAACAACAACAACTCTCCCCCGTTCTGGTTGCTCTCGGCCTCGCACGTCACGGTCAGTGGAAATTCCACATATCTCTGTTCTCCCTCCGCTCGGCGGCCTCAGATCGGGAGGTATTCTATCAGCTGGAACAATAGGGGAGAAAAATGTGAGGAGGGGTGGAAGAATGTTCTAACACTGCTATGCTTCAACACTATTATACTTCCCACTGTCCTTTTGAGTAGAGCTGTTGCCCCCCGACTCCCCCCCCCAGTACCCACCAACTGAACCTTGACGCCAACAGCCTGCCCTCCTCCCTCCTCTCTCTCTCTCCCCCCCTCTTTCATCACTCTCTCCTACCCTCATTGTACGCTGCCACACTTGTCTCCATGGGAACCTCTCTGGGATTGGGTGTTGTTCCTGTGACCTCTCTGGCTGTTGGGAGTTAGATGAACTTTTTTTTTTCTCCCCCCCCCGTCCCCCACGCTCTCAAAGCATGCTGGGTGTGTGTGGAGGCGACACATGACAGCAGTTGTGAGCAGCTTCAGGATAGGACAGTAAAATTAAAGAGCAAAAGAAAGAGTCTGTGTGTGTGTGTGTGTGTGTGTGTGTGTGCGAAGCAGATTGCCCGTTGGCAAAAACAATAGCGTGCGTGCGTGTGTGTGTGTCGCGGGAGTGCGACCACTCGGCCCACACATGTGTGCAGGCATTGTCCTGCGGCTGCAGCCGGCCACAAACTCTGTATTCAGAGGCTGCCCCCGTAGTCCAGCCGCCCCTATTCACGGATGTTTGGCCAAACGTGATCATAGCTTTTCATGCTGTGCTACCAAGCGACACGCACATCTGAATACACAAAGATGGAGGAACTAAGGAAGCCATCTTGGTGGAAAATATAAGCCATTAGACTTTCAATATTTAGTCTTGAGATTAGTATTAAATCCAGTCTAGGGCCTTAATGCGTTTACAACCAGCAGGCTAAAATACATTTATTTTATATTCTTTTTTTTTCAACAGCATAATTGATTATTTTAAGCATAAAATATATGTGAAAAAAAGAAAAAACTAGCACAATTATCATAGAAATCACACACACTTGAGTAAATGGTGCAGTTAAAGGCCCCCTGCGGAGTGTTTGCTCGCTGACAGCGCTGTAGGAGCAATGTTTTCAACAGCGAGTCCTTGTATTGTTGGTTTGTCATGGTCCACCAGCATGACGAAACACATGCACACACGATGGGGGCAAAGTAAAACACATTTCTGCTGACTGTGAAGGGCAGCAACAGTTGACAACGTTGATGTAGCGATGTGCGAACAATAGAGAAGAAGAAGGCCGCAAGTTGATCTGAAACAACTTCAAAACATTTCAAACATCTTTTGCAAATGTTTTATGGCGATAAGATTACATTAATTCAACACTTCGTTAGGCCTCAAACCTGCAGCGGGTGATTTTTTTTGGCCACATGGGGGCAGCAAAACCAAGCTGTGACCGCGACAAATATAGAAAGTCTAGTTATAATCATCTGTGGATTCATCCCTGTAAACCCTTTCATGTTATTATTATATTTGATAAGGAAGGGATTTGACGTGCACATCAGGTATCAGATCTTTTAGAGATCAGAAAAAAAAAAGAATAGAAACAGCTGTTACACAATCAGTGCCAATATGCGTTTCTTCTGAATCCTGATACGTATGTGTGAATATTTCCTGAGGCACGCTCAAGGGTTGTAAACATCCTCAGTGCTCTCTCTCTCTCTCTCTCTCTCAAAGAAAAGAAAAAAGGATAACTAACCTGCTCTCCAGCTGACTTGGACTGAGATCAAAGTGGGAAGTCAAACGGCGCTGGAGGAGTTCAAATGTCCGTGGCTTCTTAAAGAGAGAGCCGAGGCTTCACGAGGGACGACGCAGCGATTCCTGCGCCTGTAGCCTGCACACAGGAAGACAGAGGTGGAGTGAAACCAGAGCACATGCATGCTCCGCAAGTACATGTTCAGATAAGCGTGACAAATGTTTACATTTGTAGGCACACATGCACACGGATGAAAGGGTGCTTAAGCCCTCAGCGGTGCTTCACAGACACTGGGGGCGGTACAGTGGGTAACTTGATGAAACCGCCCTTGAAGAAGGGAAAGATGAGCGTGCTGGGACATGTCCCGAGCGTACACTTCTCAGCTGTTAACAAAAACAAAATGTCAAGGAAGCAGTCCGACGGTAAAGACCAGGAAATGCATGTGTTGCTGTGTTACTCGGCTGTGTGTTGTTACGAGCCAGATATATGTCAAACATGCATATAGGTTTGTGTGAAGAGGGCAGCATCCAATAAAATATTATTGCAGAATTTCAGCAGCTAAATGTTACATCTGACAAAAAGTTCAGGGATTTTTTTAATTTTCAGTAGAGTCAGCGAGTTCAACACTGCCCCCCCCCCCCCTTTTCTGCAAGACAACTCTGAAGGACTAAAACACGCGTATGCCATAGAGGCCATCCTGAGCAGATGTCCACAATCCGCATGCCGCCAAATTGAGACTATTTCTATATAGTGTGCCGGATGAAAGCGCCGGAAGGATTCGTGGAGTTATGACGACAAGTGATGTAAGACAGTTATATAGTTGTGACTCTTTTCTTTCAAATATAACTCAGTGGGCGGCTCCACCAGGATATCAAATGACAGAAGAGGGGTGTTTCATCACGCAGGCCGGCCTCAGACGCATTGAGCTATGACAAGCATGTTTGTGCTGAGTCACACAAACACAACATAAAATGCTAAAATAAAAAAAGGAATTAGATGAGTTAAGGCCGCACAAGGGAGTTACAGCTGGAATGTTATTTACTTTGATACGCAAAAAACGGCTGGCAAAATATGGTTGTGCAACAGGAAATAAAAAAGCAAAGGAAGAAGGAAGAGAGGAGTTTCGGAGTGTGGACGTTGCCAAAGGAGACTGGAAAGGATAGGTGGAAAATCATCTGGGAGGGGTGCCTGATACGGTGTTGAGGAGGGAGGGGGACGGACGGCTGGTTTTTCCACTGCCGGAGAGAGCGAGAGAGAGAGGACGGCTAAATCAAATTAATTAGCTCCTCCATCTCCAGGCAGCTACTCAGGCATGCTGTACTGGCGAAGAGAGACAGTTGGAGGGAGAGTGGTGAGGGGAGGGGGGGGGGGGGGGTGTTGGCATAAGAGAATGGGAGAAAGCGAGATAGGACACGGTGGAGGGGTGAAAAGCCTGCTGTGTATGTGCGCCATTCAGGAGGACGGGCAGCAGAGGGGAGGGGTGCATAATTCTCAGATAAGCGTGAGGGTTGTTTTGCTGGAGCCTCTGCTCGGTCATGAGGAGGAGGAGGAGGAGGAGGAAATGGCTGCGTGCTGGCTGACGCTGTGTGCTCCTGCGCTTCGGGCCGACGGTACTTCCTGTTTCTAGACAGCCTGTATTTGGAGGGCACTGTACTGTAAACAAGCCTGCTTTTCCCCCCCGGCGCGCCTCTTTAAATAGCACTTCAATCAGAACCTTCCGGAAAGACGGGGAGCTGAGAAAGTCTTGCGGATGAGAAAGAAAACAAAACAAAAAGATGCTCAGGGTATGAGGTAAACTTATCCTGTGATCAAAAAACAAATAAATAAGGAGAAATCACGAATAGTTGCACTGACATTAGAAGAAAGGGGAAAAGAAAAGTGCTAAAACAGAAAAAAAAGAGGAGAAGAAACGACAGATGGTTTGAGGCAGTGGCATCATGCCAAAGGAAACAAAACAGCAGAGAAACTAAAGACAAAAAACAAAGTGAGGAAAGGAGGCAGGGCGAGCGGTGAGCCCAGGGGAGAGCCACTGCAGGCAGCATGTGGCCACCTCTCAGGCTTTAGTGTGCAAGAAAGAGAGAGAGGTGAAAGAAAAGGCAGCAAGGGAGGGAAGATGAGAGCTGAAGAAAGGAGTCAGAGAAAATATGAAGAAGGTTTGAGCGCAAAGTGGGCGGTTCAGACAACAAAAGGAGACTCTTCAGTCAGGGAGAAGGGAGAAGCATCATGTGACTACAAGGGTGGACTTTACAGGAAAGAGGTCGGCCGAGTTCATTCAGAATGAATGATCCAACATTTAAGTTTCTATTCATGTCTGTCCAAAATGTCAACACATTTTTGCCTACGAGGCATTTATGTGAAATGGTCATAATCAGCGCCTGAATTATTGAGTTATGGCCCAAACCGTCTTCAGTGAGGTCACAGAGCGTCGAGGCATAAAAAAAACGAGGCTTCCCAAAAAGAGGAGACTCATGGTGTAAAGGGCAAAGGGGATGACAGACAGTGCCAGAGATCAAAACCTTTAGGAGAAGACAGCAGCGGGCAGCTCAGTGCAGCAGCGGTGCGTGGACGAGCCTCGGCTGCACTGTGAGAACCCCAGATTAGCACTAAGCCGATTGCAACGCCAGGTAGGATCAAGAGCAATTAATTTAGCACCCAGATAGTTCCAGGAAGAGGCTGAAAGGACGTTAACAAAAACGTAGATCTCCTGCAAAACTCAACAACACTGGCTGACTTAACATTCCTGCTTTCAGGCCGTCCTCTACAAATTAGCCGCACCGCAAAAGAACTAGAGAGTAGGAGAGAATTTGGAAGGCCTGAAAGGCTGCGTGGACGACAAAAAAAAAAAAAAAGGGAAAGGATAAAAGAAAGATGAAGACGCTTGGCAGGGGCTGACATCAGCCAAAACAAACACCCGAAGAACAGGACATTCTCTAGCGGACAGAAATGGGCCGGCCTGTTCGGCTCCAGTGGGCTCTCCGAGAGAGCGTGCCTCCGACACTACGTCACCCATTTTTATTAGAAAACAACCTCCTGTGTGCATAACTTACAGCGGTAAATACAGCCAAATACATCCCTTTCTCATTCATATCATAATAACAGGCAAAAAAACACAAAACTTACTGAGGCCGACTGTCTCTATTTCTTGGTCAGCACGGATGTTTTATTCAACCGAGTTGTTTCAGGAAAAGGAGATGTTATCTGTTTTAACCCAGAGTGTCGTTATAGTTCAGGCTTTTTTCATTGTAAATCAGATTGATAAAGAGTCTGCTCCTCCTACCATGCTTTGCATCTGCCCGTCTGTTTCTCCCGCCCTCCATCTTCGCCTACTTTGTTGTGCTACACGACTCTCCCCCTTTCCTGCCTCCCCCACCGACCCCCGAAAACACACGCACACACTGTCAGGCTTCGACAACAGACAAGAGCTCCCCCTAGATACATGAATCCTCACCCCACCCAGGAAGGAAAACACATGCTGCGACATGTACATACTATATGAATATACATATTCAAAATATACCTAATTATAGCTAAAGTCAGAACTTATTTCTTTTTACGTTACTGTGATGCCTGCTTTAAAAGAGACACGTTTGGCTCTTAAAAACCCCACTTAGAATGAATTAGAATACAAATGACCAATTCAATCAGTGAAATAACAGAAAATGTAGGCAAATCTTAAATATGTCTGAAGGTGAGTCAACAGTGGGGTTCTCACATGTACAACAATGCTATATTGTGTAAGACGTGAAATAATTCATCTGTATTTACCAGCTTTTAGCGCCTTAAAATTTGTAGTTATAATTCCGCAGATTTAAGGCTTTTCCAGCTCTTGAAACATCCAGTATGTAGTAAACTTACATGTTCTAGTTGCGGTCCAGTGGTGGAGGAAGAAATCAGATGCTGTAAAAGTAATAAGTGTCAAAATACTCACAAGTTAACATCCTGAATTTAAAGTTTTACTCTCGAAATCTGTTGGCACGGTATACATGCTTACAAGCAATCCCTGATTGTCATATTTCACTTGTGACACTCAAATTATGAGCAGACGGGAGGTAATTGCTTCTGATATCTTCTGCATGAATCCTTTACATACAGTGCTAAACTATTCAAACAAATGTGGATGAATTCCTGGCACACTACAGACCTGACAGTGGGGCATCTGTGCATTGACCTCCTTGCAGCAGTAGAGGGAGCACGTTTGACAGCCTGGCGGGACTCGCTTCCGCATTGAAAAACGTGGGTTGTGCAATGTCTTTGCAAACGCCGATTATTCTCAGTGTGAGCCAGAGGAGGGAGCCAGCTGGTCAATAATGAATCCTTTGTATAGTCATGGTATTGCATGGCACATGGTGAACAAAGTGATTCACTGTCATATTCTACGCATGGTAAACATGGCCTGCGTGCAGTTTTACAGTCATTAAAATGACTTGGTTTGACTCCTTAAGGATACTGCAGATGTGGCATCAATCTTGGCTTCTAGGCTTGAATGATGTCTTTCTCTGCTGGACCTGCCAAAAAGACATGATGGCAAAAAGGTATGCTCATGCTGGTAGCAGCATAAAGAACTAAGCTGTCCTACTACACATGAATGCAGCATTTCAACATGACTATCTTAAAAGGAATTTCGTTTAGTCACTGAAGAATAAAAACAAACCCACAGTCCACCATGTTGGTTCAGTGTCTTTATTTAAACAAAAGGCAGTACAAATGTTACATAGTCATTGCATTTGATAAACACTACATCATAATGAGTTTCTGCAATCACAGCACAGATATTGAGATTGAACCACTGTCTATCTTTTACTTCTTTATATGTATGAAGAATATATCTCAGCACCTTATGCAAATAACACAACACTGCTTGAATGGGACAATGGATATTTATGGCTCTCAAAAGGCTCATACATTAACGCTGTGTACCGTTCTGCTTTTTGACAATTATGGGGCCATTAACACCGGGTAAACTTGTTTCTTTCCCTTGGGACCTACTAACGAGAGCTGACCAGATAGATCTATTGTGTAACAAGCTGAAGGAATCTCTGAGTCCATGGAGACAAGATTAATGTTTTAACTAACCTATAAACACCTAGCGTTAAACTTCAACGAATCAAAAGATTGGGTAAAGAGTGGGATACATTTACAGTCATATTCACTGTCAAATCAGCTGTAGAAACAGTTGATTTGACGAAACGGGAAGCTTCTCCTTTCAATAACAGACTAATGGTTCTAACTTCAAACAGACAGAGTCAAGACCACTGAAATAACGATAACAGCTAGCAAAATTCATATCCCATCACGTTAAAATTAATGTAATAAAACAGTCACACAGCCGCTTCTTATTTAAAGCTCGACATTTTGTGAAAATGCGCAGTTATGTGTCCAGTCAAGTTAGCTAACAAGAATATCCCAGACTCCATTTTTCTCGTTCACAACAAGAAGCGTATCGTCAAACACCGCCATGTTGGTTGCTAATGGAATCCAACAATGCTAGCTAGAATAGCCCTTATTTATGTCAATGCAACGTTATAAACACAGCACATACCACCATTGCTTCACCACATACCCGTCAACTAACGTTACAGCCTTTACACTAAGACAGAAGTTTACTCGCAAGACCAGGGCTTTACTCAGCTAATAATTAGGGTACTGGTGGGCAGCTAGCTTAGCTAAACGTTTTGTCCCTTAACGTTCATTACTGGCTACTTTACCTTGTTATATTAAGACATCTTCTGAGCATAACGCCACTTTAACACGGTCCATAAAACATCTAAAGCCAACGACATTAACTACGCACAATAAATGTTGCGATTGTGTAAAATCAAACAAACAGCAGGGGACATACGGTCGTTGTCGGCAAAGTAGCCGTTAAGCTAAGTGAAGCTAACGAGATAGCTACAATGCTAAGAGAGGAAAAACGTTTGTATTTAACAATGTATTCAGTTAGCTCGTAAATTACTACTAGCAATCATGCTTTTGAGACATGAATGAGTTAGTGGGCAATCCAATACACAGAGAACTGATATTACAAACGAATGTTACTTAGCTTTAACCGCCAAAACGACGGTATTTCAGACTGCTTTCGAAACGTGGCCTTGGACAATGTCTTACATTTTAACAACAAAAGAAAAACACATAAAAACAAATTAACAAAATAATTGCAAGTCAATTACACACAGAACATGTTCGTGTAAAAATTGTCAATGGTTGTTTAAAAAATCATGTTGAATGAACAGTTAAGGCTTCCCCCAGACTTTCCTGTAGGGCGTACGGAAAATCCAGTCCACTGGCCGGACATCACTCCCAGGCGAGTCCGAGGCTTGCAACAAAGTCCGAGAGATCCAAAAATGCAGAGGACGAAAACCCGAGAAGTCGATGTGTTTCGAAAGTAGATAAAAACTAATCCATGATACAGTGTTTCGAGATGAAAATATCGTGTATTTTGACTATTTCCCCCTGTTTAATCAAAGGTCTTAACAGGCCTCAGCCCTGAGCCTCTTTTCTTAGAGCCCAGGCTGATCTACAGCGAGACGAACGGGACAACAGAGATTTTTTTTATTTTTGCTCTGAGGGAAGAAATTCACATCGGTCACATTCGGCAAACATCGGAGGAAGGGCGGGTTTTGTTGTAATTATTCTAAGAAGGTTCATTTCTTCATAGCCATTGGTCGTCTATTTTGTACTCATCAATATTAATAAGAAAACGGACGAATCGAGAGGGTTTTAATTGGATATTCATATTTCACATGCAAAGCATACGAAGCACCGCCTACACTGTTTTAATAAAGCCAATCAGGGTGAGTTATTATTAACTCAACACCCGCCTATGATTCTGATTCGTTAAAAAAATAAACGTGCTCTCTGATTGGCTGTACGTGTAACCAAATTACTTATTCATACAACTGTCTTGAATGGCCAATGAGCGTTTTACTACGGAGATCCATGTCCCACCCTCCGACGAGTCAGCCCCTGTCTTTCTGAGTCTGCAACCCCGTAGTATCTACTCAGTCTATAAAACCAAGCGTTGAGCCGCTTCACATTCAGAAGCGCTCAGAGCGCTCCAGAGGGTAGATCAAAAAAGGGAAGGGAACAGTCGGTAGCCATCATACTTAGGACCTAAACAGTAGTAACTTGGTTATAAAGGCTAACGACAGCAGCGGTCCCTGAGATATCGCCTTCGGAGACTTTCCGGTCACCGTTGGCGGACTGACCAGAGTCGTGGTGGCAATTTAAAGGCTGTTCCTGCTCACAAAGCGGCGTGCCGAGGAAGGACGCGTCTCTTTGAATACACAGGATGCACGGACCGCCCTCCGGCGACAGCGCATGCCCATTGCGCACGATCAAGAGAGTTCAATTCGGCATCATCAGCCCAGATGAGCTTGTAGGTTTTCTTTTTGGGATATTTCATTAATTTATCGGACATATCACACATCACATAGACAGTGTCTTGATTATTCTTGTAGCTTAACGTTTGTGGCATAAGACATGGTTCTGTTTACAACGGTAAATGCTCGCTGTTAGCCTAGCATAGCTAACTAGCTGTGTCAAGCTGGTGGAGCTCGTGCTAACTAGCATGTTGCAGGAAGTTTGAAAAACTAAGCACAACATTCTCAAAAACGGATCCATGCTATCACATGAATTAAACCCCCTTTTTATTTGTACAATGTATCTGGTAGGCCCATCGGTAATTAAAATGTTTGCTTAATTTATAGCTTTTCGTCATGGACATAGCTCGCTTGGTTTATTACAAACTCGTCGCATTGGTCTGTCTATTCACACAATAAATTAATAAAAGGGTACCTAAACAAAGTCCGATATGCATGTTTTCTTCAACTCAGTATTGGATCTTTAGTAGTTTTAATATTATGTTTTTGTAATTAAGCATAACGTTTCATATGGAATTTGTTGCTGTTTACAGAACTTTATTTTAGCCAAACTCGGCTATCGTTTTAGATTTTTTTTTTTACATCTGTTAATTTAATTAATGTTTAGCACTGAATGTTGGATATGGTTTATATAAACTGTTTATGTACATTTAGATTTTATTGAGAATGCTTGTAGAAAATGAATATTTATGACTGAAACACATGCAGAGGATGGTAGATGTTCATCTTGTTGTATGTGTAGATATATTTACTCATGAATTATGTCTTTCTCCCCAGAAACGGATGTCGGTTACTGAAGGGGGAATCAAGTACCCCGAAACGACAGAAGGTGGGCGCCCTAAACTTGGTGGCCTTATGGACCCAAGACAAGGTGTCATAGAACGGACTGGAAGATGTCAGACATGTGCAGGTATAACGTCGTGTTAGCATTTCATGCTGAATATATTAGCGATCAGTTGGCTGCTGTCCCCATGTGATGGTATAAACATGATTTTTTTTTGTTTGTTTGTTTCCTCAGGCAACATGACGGAATGCCCCGGCCACTTTGGGCACATAGAATTGGCAAAGCCAGTTTTCCACGTCGGCTTCGTAAACAAGATCATGAAGGTTCTTCGATGCGTCTGTTTCTTTTGCTCGAAACTATTAGTGGATTCGGTGAGTACAAGATAATAATCCACTGATATTTTATCATAAAAGCACAATTTCAGTCTTGTTTACTGCTTTTTTGTGATGTTGAACTTGGTCCCATTGCTGTTACCTGCAGAACAATCAAAAGATCAAAGACATCCTTATAAAAACTAAAGGGCAGCCCAGGAAACGTTTGACACATGTGTACGAGCTGTGCAAAGGAAAAAACATCTGTGAAGGAGGAGAGGAGATGGACAACAAGTTTGGAATGGAACAGCAGGAGACCGAAGAGGACATCAGCAAGGAGAAGGTAGTCTTTTTTTGTCACAGTTGACGGGCATTTCGTCTCTCTCAACATTCACAGCGCTGGCCCAGCTTATTTCCTTCACTCACTCCTTTCTTTCCCCACGATGTGACTTGCACAGGGCCACGGTGGCTGCGGGCGCTACCAGCCGCGCATCAGACGCTCCGGCCTGGAGCTGTATGCCGAGTGGAAGCACGTCAATGAGGATTCGCAGGAGAAGAAGATCCTGCTGAACCCCGAGCGCGTGCACGAGATCTTCAAGCGCATCTCGGACGAAGAGGACTTCATCCTGGGCATGGACCCCAAGTTTGCCCGACCAGAATGGATGATTGTAACTGTGTTGCCCGTGCCTCCGCTGGCTGTCAGGCCTGCTGTAGTTATGCAGGGCTCTGCTCGCAACCAGGTAAACTCATTGGACCCCAGGCTGTTTTGTTTCTAAGATGTGTAAAAATTAGCTCTATACCTGACGGCGTCGATGAAAATAACAACAAACCACCAATTAACTCTGTTTTTAAAGGATGATTTGACCCACAAGCTGGCTGACATCGTCAAAATCAACAACCAGCTGAGAAGAAACGAGCAGAGTGGCGCTGCCGCTCACGTCATAGCTGAAGATGTCAAACTGCTCCAGTTCCATGTAGCCACCATGATTGACAACGAATTGCCAGGCCTGCCAAGGGTCCGTATTCACTTCCTTATTGCCTTAAGTGTAGAGTTAGATTAATAACCAGTACAAGATTCAATTTAGTGCCTAAATAACGATTCATTTTTCCTTTCACAGGCAATGCAAAAGTCCGGCCGCCCTCTCAAATCCCTAAAACAGCGTCTAAAGGGGAAGGAGGGGCGAGTCCGAGGTAACCTCATGGGCAAGCGTGTGGACTTCTCTGCGCGAACGGTCATCACCCCCGACCCCATGCTGCATATCGACCAAGTGGGCGTACCACGATCCATCGCGGCCAACATGACGTTCCCGGAAATAGTCACACCCTTTAATATCGACAGGTCAGCTGATTCAACTTAATGTGGGGGAAACCTATTTCAGAAAAAGAATGTCCTCGTGAAATTTTGATGTCAGCTAATTGATCCTGACGACAATCTTAGATTACAAGAGCTGGTGCGAAGAGGCAACAGCCAGTACCCAGGAGCCAAATACATCATCCGCGACAACGGAGACAGAATTGACCTGCGATTCCACCCGAAACCAAGTGACCTCCACCTGCAGATTGGCTACAAGGCAAGACTGAAATACTTACACGCAGCTCCAGAACCACGACTACTACTGAAACTATCTTTTGTTAGATGATGACCTGAATATATATATATTTTATACTGACGCAAACTCTCTGTTTAGGTGGAGAGACACATGTGCGACGGCGACATCGTCATCTTCAACAGACAACCTACACTACATAAAATGTCCATGATGGGGCACAGGGTGCGGATTCTGCCGTGGTCCACGTTTCGACTCAACCTCAGGTACCAAATCAATTTGATAATTGCATAATAGTGATTTTCGGCATATTCATTTTGTCTAAATATTCCTGTGCGGTCACGCAGTTCTAACGTCTCATCCTCTGGTCTCTCTCCAGTGTCACCACTCCATACAACGCTGACTTTGACGGGGATGAGATGAACCTCCACCTGCCTCAGTCCCTCGAGACGAGGGCAGAGATCCAGGAGCTGGCCATGGTGCCGCGTATGATCGTCACACCCCAGTCCAACAGGCCCGTCATGGGTATCGTGCAGGACACCCTCACGGCCGTCCGCAAGTTCACCAAAAGAGATGTCTTCTTAGAGAGGGTAAGGGATCGTGACGAGGGGGGGGAGGGGTCACCAGCCGCTGTTTTGTTGTGGTCGTAAAGGGTCTTCACGCTGTGCCTTTTCTCCGCCACAGGGTGAAGTGATGAACCTCCTCATGTTCCTCTCTACTTGGGACGGGAAAGTGCCTCAGCCGGCCATCATCAAGCCCCGTCCTCTGTGGACGGGCAAGCAGATCTTCAGCCTAATCATTCCGGGACACATCAACGTGATCCGCACACACAGCACCCATCCCGACGAGGAAGACAGCGGCCCGTACAAGCACATCTCGCCCGGGGACACCAAGGTACAAGTCCCTGATTAATCGTGTGGGGGGGGGGGGATTCAACAATGGCAATGAATGACAATGCAAGTGACGTTCAACTCGTGTCACACGCAGGTCATAGTGGAGAACGGCGAGCTGATCATGGGCATCCTGTGTAAGAAATCTCTGGGAACCTCAGCCGGCTCCCTCGTCCACATCTCCTACCTGGAGATGGGCCACGACATCACCAGACTCTTCTACTCCAACATTCAGACGGTGGTCAACAACTGGCTGCTCATCGAGGGTAAGCGAACATACCCAAATATTACGCAGTTATAATTTTCCAAAATTTGTATTTGATGTTGTCCCTTTAAAATCTTTGCCGAGAGTTTACTCTTGATGTGTTTTCCTCAGGTCATTCCATTGGTATTGGTGACTCTATTGCTGATGCAAAGACCTACCTTGACATCCAGAACACCATCAAGAAAGCCAAACAGGATGTGATAGAAGTAAGCACAACGCATCTCTACAACCCACAGAATTACCAAAATGGGGTTATTGCAACGTAGTTCTACCTGCTTTTAGAAAAGTTGACATATTTCCGTTGCCTCTTTTTCTGCCAGGTCATCGAGAAAGCCCACAACAACGAGCTGGAGCCGACCCCCGGTAACACGCTGAGGCAGACCTTTGAGAACCAGGTGAATCGAATCCTCAACGATGCTCGTGACAAGACGGGATCCTCAGCCCAGAAGTCTCTGTCTGAGTACAACAACTTCAAGTCCATGGTGGTGGCTGGCTCTAAGGGATCAAAGATTAACATCTCACAGGTAGAGGAATCCATCTAACCTCACAGTAGATGAATGATAGCTGATATTGTATTGTACATCTCCTCACCGCTCATCTTCCCTTCCTTGTTCAGGTTATTGCTGTGGTGGGGCAGCAGAACGTGGAGGGTAAACGAATCCCCTTTGGCTTCAAACACCGCACGCTGCCTCACTTCATTAAGGATGATTACGGTCCTGAGAGCAGAGGCTTTGTGGAGAACTCCTACCTGGCTGGCCTGACTCCCACAGAGTTCTTCTTCCACGCCATGGGAGGCAGAGAGGGTCTTATCGACACAGCTGTCAAGACTGCCGAGACTGGTGAGTCCAGGCAGCTGGGTGGGAGAGCGCAGGAAGACAGCGCGTCGAGTTATGGCTCATAAATATACACGGCTGTTTTTTTTTTTTTTAACGTGGTAAATCCGCTCCTAACTCACCAGGTTACATCCAGCGTCGTCTGATCAAGTCTATGGAGTCGGTGATGGTGAAGTACGACGGCACGGTGCGTAACTCCATCAACCAGGTGGTTCAGTTGCGGTACGGCGAGGACGGCCTGGCGGGAGAGAACGTCGAGTTCCAAAACGTGGCAACACTCAAACCCTCGCACAAGGCCTTCGAAAAGAAGTAAGTCACACGGTCATACGCTCCGTTTTTGTCCCGAATGTTACAGCACACATTTACCTAACCACGTGCATGATCTTTTCTCTTGTCTAGGTTTAGGTTTGATTGCACCAATGAGCGAGCGCTGAGGCGGATACTGCAGGAAGACGTAGTGAAAGACGTATTGACCAATGCCCATGTGCAGGGCTCGCTGGAGAGGGAATATGACAAGATGAAGGAGGACAGAGAGGTCCTCCGAGCCATTTTCCCCACCGGGGACAGCAAGGTGGGTGCTCGCATCTGTAGATGTGCCTCTGCTCTTTTAGTAGTCTCTCGGTCTGCCACGTGAAATGAAAAATCTTCACACACTGCAATGTTTCCCCTACGCCTGCAGGTGGTGCTGCCATGCAACCTGGCCAGAATGATCTGGAACGCTCAGAAGATCTTCCGCATCAACGTTCGAACCCCGACAGACCTCAATCCTCTCAGGGTGGTCGAGGGTGAGCTCAGAAATAACGAACCTCATGAACCTCTACGAATGACACATCACCGCTCTGTTTATATGTCCTCTGTAGACGTATCTGTTAACTAGGAGGCCGTGGCCTGACCTCAGGTGGCCTTTAAAGCCACGTAAAAGCCGCCTGGTGACATAACAAGTAGAGCAGTTAAAGTCCTAAAATATCTCTTACAGCATCACAGTAGGAAGGATTCAATTTTATAGAATTTTTAGACGAAACAAAACGACACCAGAAAGCCTCATGAATGTCAATACGGGCCGCGATGCATCCACGGCACAAGAACGGAAAGAACTTTGCGTGTCTTTGCGATCTCCAGGTCTGCAGGATCTGAGCAAGAAGCTGGTGATTGTGAATGGTGAGGACCCGCTGAGTAAACAGGCCCAGCAGAACGCCACCCTGCTCTTCAACATCCACCTGCGCTCCACGCTCTGCTCCAAACGCATGACCGAGGAGTTCCGCCTTTCCACCGAGGCCTACGACTGGCTGCTGGGAGAGATCGAGACCAAGTTCAACCACTCCATCGTAAGTTCAGCGCATCGTTGTATCTTTAACATTGAACTTTGATTGGGGGGGGGGGGGGGGGGGGGGGGGGAAACGATACAACTTCTCTACAATCTCACGCTTCCCTCCGTCCTCAGGCTCACCCGGGTGAAATGGTCGGCGCTCTGGCCGCTCAGTCTCTGGGAGAGCCGGCCACCCAGATGACCCTGAACACTTTCCACTACGCCGGCGTGTCGGCCAAGAACGTAACACTAGGCGTGCCTCGTCTGAAGGAGTTGATCAACATCTCCAAGAGGCCCAAAACACCCTCGCTGACGGTGTTCCTGCTGGGTCAGGCAGCCCGCGACGCCGAGCGGGCCAAGGACATCCTCTGCCGACTGGAGCACACCACGCTGCGAAAGGTGAGAGAGGGAAAGTTACCGGTGGTCCGCGACCCTTCTCGCCGAAGTCTTCGGCGGCAACTAAAAGTCCGCCTTCTCGCTTTAGGTGACGGCCAACACCGCCATCTACTACGACCCCAACCCCCAAAACACGGTGGTGGCAGAGGACCAGGAGTGGGTGAACGTCTACTACGAGATGCCCGACTTCGACGTGACGCGCATTTCTCCCTGGCTGCTGCGCATCGAGCTCGACCGCAAGCACATGACCGACCGCAAGCTGACGATGGAGCAGATCGCGGAGAAGATCAACGCAGGTGGGCTTGCGCACGCACATTCAAGTCGTCTGTAGTTTTAACGGGAAAGAGGTGGTTTTCCCCCCGATGACACTTTTTTTGTTTTGTTTTTCCCTGCAAGGTTTTGGAGACGACCTGAACTGTATTTTCAATGACGACAACGCCGAGAAGCTCGTCCTGCGAATCAGAATCATGAACAGCGACGAGAATAAGTTCCAAGAGGTGAGCGTCAATATTGCATTCAGCATCGCCCTCTAGCCAGTTCCAATGTTTCTCACAAACGCCTGTGGTTTCTTCTTCTAGGACGAGGAGGTGGTGGACAAAATGGATGACGATGTGTTCTTGAGGTGCATCGAGTCCAACATGCTGACAGACATGACCCTGCAAGGCATTGAGCAGATCAGCAAGGTAACACACACACACACACATTAGCATTCACCCACAAAGCTGCCGGCAGTAACACGAGAGAGATGCCCGTCTGTGGCTATAAGTCAACGGTCACACTCTCCTCCCCCAGGTGTACATGCACTTGCCCCAGACTGACAACAAGAAGAAGATCATCATCACGGAGGAGGGCGAGTTCAAGGCCCTGCAGGAGTGGATCCTCGAGACGGACGGCGTGAGCCTCATGAGGGTCCTCAGCGAGAAGGACGT
The DNA here is from genome assembly GCA_028022725.1 of Lycodopsis pacificus. Lineage (NCBI taxonomy): Eukaryota > Metazoa > Chordata > Actinopteri > Perciformes > Zoarcidae > Lycodopsis > Lycodopsis pacificus. The sequence continues at coordinate 10,595,791 of CM051710.1, read as the reverse complement.
CGACCCCGTCAGGACCACCTCCAACGACATTGTGGAGATCTTCACGGTACGAAAGCATAGAACGTAGCTCTGTGTCAGCTGTAGAATCACAGCGGGTCAAGACAAATATTTATGTTCGCCCTCCTCGCTCTCTCTTGCGTAGGTCTTGGGCATTGAGGCCGTGCGAAAGGCTCTGGAGAGGGAGTTGTACCACGTCATCTCCTTTGACGGCTCCTACGTCAACTACCGTCACTTGTCTCTGCTCTGTGACACCATGACCAGCCGCGGCCACCTGATGGCCATCACGCGTCACGGCATCAACCGTCAAGACACGGGGCCGCTCATGAAGTGTTCCTTTGAGGAGACGGTGAGAGAACGATACTTCACTCAACTACTGCCGGTTATTTAAAAAAAGGACAATTTTACTAAGTATTAAACATTTTCCTCCTCCAGGTGGACGTGTTGATGGAGGCGTCCTCCCACGCTGAGAGTGACCCCATGAAGGGTGTGTCGGAGAACATCATGCTCGGCCAGCTCGCCCCGGCGGGTACAGGGTGCTTCGACCTGCTGTTGGACGCTGAGAAGTGCAAATACGGCATGGAGATCCCGACCAACATCCCCGGCATCAGCGTGGCTGGACGTGAGTGGGGGGGGGGGGGAAATGTTTGTCGGGATATAATCCAGAATTGTTTCTGTTGTAGATGTAGTGCAAAGAGCTGTGATACTTATGTTCTGTGTCCGTCCTATTTGCAGCCACTGGAATGTTCTTTGGCACGGTGCCGAGTCCCATGAGCGGCATGTCTCCTGCCATGACCCCGTGGAACACCGGAGCGACACCGGCCTACGGCGCCTGGTCTCCCAGTATCGGTGAGTGTTTGCTCGGGTTGCTTCGGCTCCTCTTTATTTGGGGTGTGTGTGTGTGTGTTGGAGGGTTCCTTAACTGAGTTTCGGCCTTTTGTGTTTTTCCTCCAGGAAGCGGCATGACCCCTGGAGCAGCCGGCTTCTCTCCCAGTGCAGCGTCGGACGCGAGTGGCTTCTCTCCGGGCTATTCCCCGGCCTGGTCTCCCACTCCCGGGTCCCCGGGATCTCCAGGACCGGCCAGCCCGTACATCCCATCTCCAGGTTAGACAGAATAGCTGATTAATGACCTATACTATTAAAACAATTCCACAATATACAGTATTTAGATTATGGAAGAAAGAAAAACAGAATTATTGAACAGATATTTATGCAAACACGATTTTCTCCACCCTTTCTCTGCTTAGGTGGAGCCATGTCACCTAACTACTCCCCCACCTCCCCGGCCTACGAGCCTCGCTCCCCCGGAGGCTACACCCCACAGAGCCCCGGCTACTCCCCGACATCGCCCTCCTACTCCCCCACTTCTCCCTCTTACTCCCCAACCAGCCCCAACTACAGCCCGACGTCCCCCTCCTACTCGCCCACCTCGCCCAGTTACTCCCCGACGTCTCCGTCCTATTCTCCCACGTCTCCGTCTTACTCCCCCACGTCTCCCTCCTACTCCCCCACCTCCCCGTCCTACTCCCCCACGTCCCCCTCCTACTCTCCCACCTCGCCGAGCTACAGCCCGACGTCGCCGAGCTACAGCCCGACGTCGCCCAGCTACTCGCCCACCTCGCCTTCCTACTCCCCCACCTCCCCCTCGTATTCTCCAACCTCTCCGTCCTACTCCCCCACCTCCCCGTCCTACTCCCCCACCTCTCCCTCCTACTCGCCGACCAGCCCGAGCTACAGCCCGACATCGCCGAACTACACACCCACCTCGCCCAGCTACTCCCCCACTTCCCCTTCCTACTCCCCTACATCGCCCTCTTATTCCCCGACCTCCCCCAATTACACCCCGACCAGCCCCAACTACTCCCCCACCTCCCCCTCGTACTCCCCCACCTCCCCGTCCTACTCCCCCTCCAGTCCGCGTTACACCCCGCAGTCGCCCACCTACACACCCAGCTCCCCCTCATACAGCCCCAGCTCCCCCTCCTACTCCCCCACCTCCCCCAAATACACCCCGACTTCCCCCTCATACAGCCCCAGTTCCCCGGAGTACACCCCCACCTCTCCCAAGTACTCCCCCACGTCGCCAAAGTACTCCCCGACATCGCCGAAGTACTCGCCGACCTCTCCCACCTACTCGCCAACAACCCCAAAATACAGCCCCACCTCCCCTACCTACTCCCCCACCTCGCCCACATACACCCCCACCAGCCCCAAATACTCCCCCACCTCCCCTACCTACTCCCCAACTTCTCCCAAGTACTCGCCCACGTCTCCTACGTACTCGCCCACTAGTCCTAAAGGCTCCACGTACAGCCCCACCTCCCCCGGATACAGCCCCACCTCCCCCACCTACAGCCCGGCCATCAGCCCAGACGACAGCGACGAGGAGAACAACTGATGCGCCACGGAGGAGGAGGAGGGAGGGGGGGAGGTAGCTGAAGGAACCCGTCACCTCACGGTGGACACTTGAAGGAACCCCGACACCTCGTGGGTGGACACCTGAAGGACAGCACCTTTTTAAACCAGCTGGAGGTGGCGGTGCTTCTAGCCACAGGGGTCCTAATTGTGATTGTTTCTCTTTTGGGGAAATCTCTCCTTTGGGACCTCTGTCATGCTCCCGTCTTTACCATCAGACCCCCCCTCCCCCCCACCACCACCTTTACCACATTGTTAAAACTATTGTGTGAAAGACTTGACTACTCTGCCTGAAGGAGGGGGGGAAAAGGCTGCCTTTTGAAATAGTTTTTTTAAATTTTCACATGAGGTGTTGGGGCGAAACTGAAAAAGAGGGAATGAAAAGGAGAGGAAGATGTGGTGAACACGTAACGGGGAGAAGAGGTCCCTTTTTAACTTAATAGTGTACTGCATCCAGTCTCTCTCTCTCTCTCGTTCTCTAAGTGTCGGGTGTGTAGTTGTGGAAAGCGTACATTTTGCCAAAAGCCTTTTGAAAAGAGGATTGTATTCATCACTAAAGCATAAGCTCTAAAGAAAATCAAGGAGGTTTAGACTTTGTTTACTGCATATTTCACCTACCGGTAGTTAGACCGTAGCTGCTTCTGTAAAAGTACAGTGTGGGGATGTTTCGCGGCTCAAAGATGGAGCTTTAGGTGTTTGATATGTGGTTGGGTCAGCAGAAATACATACGTGATAGGAGAGAGAAACTGGCTCGCAGGAAAGAATAACTTTCCCTCTTGACCGTCATTAACTACACCGGTGTCTGTCGCCACCATCGCCCTCCCCTCTTCGCCTTCATGCTCCAAAGACAAAACCCCGAAAGATGTCGTTAAACAGCCACCAGCATCTTCTTGTCCTGCACCATTTGGAGACAAAAAAACAAAAAAAACACTTTTCCAGATAAAATTCTTTCCTTGATTTGGGAATTTAAAGATTTATATGAAAAAAATAAAACAAGTGATTATTCTGTCTTTAATTTTGTTTGTAGGAGGAAGCGGGGCACACGTGGACGAGGGACACTAGTTTCGGCGTTGGTGCTGCCGTCATTGTTTGCATGAGTAGCACATGTTAATACATTTTAATCGAGCTTTAGGTTTACATTTGTTTCAAATCCCGCCCACACCTCGGTAATCTCGCTCCCATTTCTGATAGCTGACGTGTACACAGGTTTATTTGGACTACTCGATTTATTTAAGAAAGAAAGTTAAATACTATTCCGTGTGAATATGAATACAGGAAAACTAGTTTTTGTTTTTTGGCTTTTCTCTGGTTTTCTTCTGGTGACCGTAAACCTGTTAGCAGGCTCATGTTTGTGTACTGTGGATGAAGGGGCAGGGGACGGAGGGGAGTGCGTTTTATTTTTTCCTCCCCCGGTTCTCGACAGTTTGAGGTGTCGGCCATGACGGCAACGGCTCTTTTTTTTTTTTTCTCCTTTTTTACTGGCGAATTGCATGCTGTGCCCCCAGGTGGTGACGTCGCTTCAGTTAAAGGGAGAGTTCGGGGGTTTTCACTTCTCGGGACGCCAGAGGGCAACATTTGTCCTCCTGCTGGCCTTTTTTCTTTTCAACGCCATAGAACATTTTATTTCTTTTAAGCAGAGATTGTCCAAAGAAACAGCACGTTTGGCCTCTGTTAAAAAAAAAAAAAAAAATCCTTACCCACTACATTAGTGCGAACTTTCTTTTTGGATATGGGTGCTTTCTCACACGGCTCCACCTAGTTTGATTATGTTAGGGAACCGTCTGTACGCCTGATGATGACGATGGAAACATTTATTCCCTCCTCGTTCCATTTGCATCTGTCGACGCGGTTTCTGAATTTCTCGGACTAGCTGGGTCTCTTCCCTCTTCATCCACAAGTGATCCTCATTTCTGAAATCAGTGTTTCTTTTTTCTACCAGTGTATGTACCAGTGACGAGGGGAATCATTGGGGGGGGGAGAGAGACGTTTTGGATCTGACTGGGAGTCCTGAGGGAAATGAAACACAGCCAGTAATCTTTTGGGTTTTGTTCTGAAAATGTTGAAATGATTCATCATGACTGCATCTTCTAGCCTTTTTGAGACAAAGCAGGGTTGGTAAATGCACTTCTAGATATTGTGGTGGACCTAAGCCCCCCCCCCCCCCCCCCCCCCCCCCCCAGACATTGTGATATTTTTGTCCACCATGCTTGCATCTAATCCTGTTGTCTTAACTGTGTGCTGTCCAGTCACTTCAGGACTCCCAGGTCGTGTGAATGCGTGTGTGCTTGTGGAGTTAGTGTGCGTCTGAGGGCGAGACAGGGTTCCAAACTGAGGAAAGACTTCACATGTCTCTGCAAAAGAAGGTTTAACTTGAAATTGCCACTGTATAGAAATCGATTCATTATCTCACTCTCTGTATCTCTGTTCTGTTTGTTTTTTGACTTGGAAAAACATGAATAAAAGTTTTACTACACGTCTGTCTTGAGTTTTTTTCTGAACTACAGTTAAAAGGTGACGAACCCTCGTGGTGTTGCCTCGCCTGGCCACACGATGGAGAGAGGGAAAGCTGAGACCTCACGGTGATGCGTTTGTTTCCCCAGAAGAGGTCCCTCGAAGCCCAATAAAGTAGCTCAGGCTGCTCCACTTACAGATGTTATCAACAACCCTTTCACATAGTTAACTCGCCTTACGTCACACTGTGACCGTATCATATATATATATATATATATATAGTGCTCGTTCCAGCGCCTCATTGAAGCTGCATGATATTTACACAGAAATACTAAAACTCATTCACCCAAAGCTGCACCATTATTAGAATATTGGTGACATGTGCCTTCGTTTTTAAAAAGTTTCTTTTACATCTTATTCATATATTTTAAAAAAATACATTTTGTTGTAATTTTTACTCTAGGCGAAGCACGTCGGGCTGCATGTTTGTATGACTGGTGCGATATAAATAAATGAAGTTGAGTTCAATTCATGCACATTTCCACAAAGTCCTACCTGACATATGATGTGCTATCTTTGGGAACTCTTGGATCTCTAAGCACAACGTCACAGCCTCCTCAAAGGGTTAAATAAAGCTTCTCTAAGAGATCAGAGATGACTGTTTTGATATTAAGTTACATGATCTGTCGGCTACTTAAAACCTTTGTGTTGACCTTATTTATTCATTTTTCTGTTTTGCTTAAACGTGTGTTACTGAGACTATCCAATGCAATCCAGTTGACTGAGTGGTACCTAGTACATTTAAACTCAAGTCAGGCTGATCTTTCCTCTCCTGAATGTGGCTCCGTCGGGTTAGTAATGTTTACCTGAGGAAACGATGAATCACAGGTTTCTCTCTGGGCGTGTTTGATTTGGGGGAATCCATGTATGACTACAGGGTGTGTTGAGACCGGTTGCTGTGGGGATATTTACCAACTGTGCAGATCGTCATTTATGAGAGGGCAGTTGTTAGAAAGAGAGTTTACCTTTTAAAAAGTTCAACTTTTAAGGGTGAGGAGATTAGAAAGGAAGGACAACAGCATTCAAGTTAGTGGTACTAGAAAGCTACGAGAAATTATCTAATTTAGAGGACATCTTTTGTAATTTGTGTTTTTGTGTCACCTCATTTTTGTATTTTGTAAAGAAAGTAATGAAATTCAAGCACTAAAAATCAGGTTGAAAATGAGCTTTATCAGATGAATGAGGATTTGTCTAGTTTGCTTCCTCTTCCTCCATTTGAAGTCATGATTCAATCAAGTTTCCACACTTTTTGCTTCTTTTGTGGTTGAGTCAGAGGGCTGGCCTAAGACTGCCAGAGACAGAGGCAGGAAATATTTGTGTGTGTGTGTGTGTGTGTGTGTGTGTGTGTGTTAGAGCGTGAGCGAAAGAAAGAATTTGTGGGTTTAGGGACGTGTTTCTCCTTGCATGACTATACTTTTCTCTCCGCTCTCCGCTCAGACGTGTTGTGTCCCACCGCCAACTCACTCTCCAAGGTAAGTTTTCAACATGAACCTTGTATTTTTTGCTGTACAGTCTGATTTGTTCTTTCTTTGTCCGTTTTGTTCTGTCAACCTGAAGGAATTTCTTTTCTATTTTGCCTCCCTTACACTTCTGTCCCTGTTTGCTCTTCACATTCCTTCTCTTGTAATCAGCTGAGGAATCTCACAACGGGACAATGAATCTTCAGTTTAACTTCAGCGAGACTCACTCTGACATTCAAACTCTTTGCTTCTTGTCTGCTTCACCTTCTTCTGTTGTCAGCGGGGGAAACCAACCTCTAGTGTCCTTTCCCGGTGTGTCCATGTCTCACTTCATCCTGGTCTTACTTGCAGCAACTTCCTTAAAATTAGGGTTGGGTATCAAAGCAAGAATTGCTTCCTGCACACACACACACACACACACACACACACACACACACACACACACACACACACACACACACACACTCTGTCTACACTCACCCATCAATTGACAGATTGCTCTCAGGTCGCTCCACGCCTGCCGCTCTGTCCGCCTACATATTGTCTGCTCTCATATTTCTGTCTGGTTATCATCGCATGAATGACTGATTGAGTCAGTGACCCCTGTAGCCCAACAGTGACCTCTTGTTTCCATCTGAACCCCCCTGATCTCCATTTAACCAGACCCCACTGACCACTCCAGTATAGCCCAGGGCAAAAGCTTCTATCTGTTTTTAGAATATCTTATTGTCGGCCTTGTCTTCTCTTTTGGTGACATAATCAAGACTCACGTTGGAATTTATTCCTTTCTTAATTTATTTTCTTATTCCCTTGATGTAAACGACAAGATTGGATGAAAGAGATTGACTCTATAGAGAGTCTAGAGTCTAAAGATTCAATCTTTAAGGCCTCCAGCTCATAAAATAAATAACTAACACAGGAAAAAGAGCAGATCTCACATTTCAGAGGTTATGTTCACTGATCATTTTAGGACTAGTGCTCACTACCAAGAGCCCCAAAATACAGGGTGTGCCCTTAAATTACAAAATAATAATAATAACAATAATGTAAAGGGTCAATTAAGAAGATTTTCCACATGTTGTGGCTACTGTGAAAGGCCTAGTGACTTGCATTTGCTTTCAGAGTTTGTAAATGAATGATGGTGAATGGGTGTTCAGAGTGACTTCCCGAGCATGTTGAGGGCCTAAAGTTGTAGCTACACGCCTCCTTGGGAAAGTAATAGTGAGAGTTTGTGTTGGTCTTTGCGTATAATGAGGGTAAAGTAGGACGGAGGAAGAGCTGGAGTCAGAGGAGAAGCGAAGAGTGGAAAGATGGAGGAGCCAGCAGTTTGCTCTCCCACTAATTATCCACATGGTGTTTAGCTTTAGCCAGGAACCAGGAACCCGACTCTGCTCCCCCCCCCCCCCCCCCCCCCCCCCCCCCCCCCCCCCCCCCCACCCCCAGACACACAGCGTCCTATCCTCAGGCGGCAGGTAGGCTTTCATCACACCGGCTCCAGTTACCTCTCACATATAAGCTAACCAGGCCAGGTGAGCGCTAACACTCCTCCTCGCCAGACCTCTCGATCCCTCACAACCCCACACACACACCGGGTCACACACACACACACACACACACACACCGGTGGACACGCAGAATGGAGCCGGAGTCAGACATCATGCTGGAGGTACCTCAGGAGATCTTACAGTTAAGTGTATCGGGCCTTTTCCTCTGCCTCCCTACGTGCTCTTGGAGCGGCTGTCCAAGCATTGTGACCTTAACTCTAGGCCCTGCATGTGCTGCCTCGGGCCCTTTCCTCGCTCCCTTACCTCCTCTACCAATCCATGTGTTCATATCTTCACTCTGCTGCACTTTTACCCTCTCCGTCTGGTTTGTTTTGGTCCGCACCTGTTTATTGATCACAGTTTATTGAAATGAGTTGTAAAAGCATTAGCTGGTATCAGACGACAGGAGACGAGAGTGACTGAGTCGTAAAAACGACCTTCCAAACTGAAAACCCCCAAAACGGAAAGGGGCGTTGCTGTTGCGACATCCTGCTTGACTGACCACAATGCTGACGATGAGCGTGAACTGTTTCTGCTGCCTTATGAGTAACGAACAGATTATAAAGGAGAGGCTGTGGCTGTGTTTTGCATGTTTGATCGGTGTCGTTAGTTGACTCTAATCACCTTAATCATGATAATAGTTTGTTTACCAGTCCTGTATCAGTTATGGTTGCTGGCGTCGGTCTGACAGCAAAATTAAAACATAAACGACTGACCTACATAATGATGGGTGGAACAAGAAGGTTCATTAAATGTCACGGCCGTATTCAATTGGTATATTTGAACACAGTGATATTTATATCGATGTAACAACGGCCATGAAGCTGCAGGGCTTAATTCTTATCAAACTTCAGCAGAAGCTTCAGCTGATGTCGCTGTAACTTGAGTTTGATGTGGTTTCAAACGCTTGTGTGTTATCATCCAGGAAATCGTCTTAATCCTTTGATTATCCGTGCGAGCACGAAACTGCAGATATAGAACACTCTTATAGTGCATCAGATAACTTGATATTAAATACGTGTCAGTCAAGAAGTGCTGAAGTCGATTTCTCGCTTAGTCAATCAAACTGAAAATTAGGAAAAGGTTCATTCTTGACCTTAAAACACCACATAAACAACAACAACAACTCAGATTTGTCCTCTTAAGTGATATAGCTTAGTTATCACTTTGCCTAAATTACCTAACAACTGAGCAAACTCCAGTTTGTCATGTTACATCACATGATGAACTGAGCTGTCTCCATCTGCCGAGGAAGACCACGAGATATGGCTGAAAGCTAAAAGCTAACAGAAAGGTAGCAGTAATGCAGAATACACAGAGGAAGAGATAGAGGTGTGTTCGGGTGTGGCGTGTAAACAACCTGTGTGTCATGGTGGGAAAAAAACGACAAGACAGAGCGAGGTGTACATTAGAGTGACTCATCCAAATCCATACCTGGCTCAGTCCCACCTGTGACCTGATCTTGCTTGCACACAGCCACGCCTGGCTTAGTTGTGTTAGCGTGGCCTGCTTGGTCTTGTGTTGCATAGAAGTGATGTAATGTGGCCTGATGTGGTTGTTAAGCAGCAGCACAACTCCTCATTTTGTGTCGAGTCAAAGTGTCATTTGCACATCGACCGCTCCCTCCGCTCTGTCCTCCCTAAAGGGATTGTGGGGTTTGGAGGCGTCTGTGTTGAGCTCTGGTGCAGTTTAACACGTTTCACTTCATATGTCTGTCGGTGTGGAGAGCAGTAGAGTTCTGTAACACTTAAGTCAGAATGTCAAGAAATGGACACCCGTCTTGTGATCGTGACAACTTTGGCACTTTCTGAATTTGTCTCGAGGACTTGACTTCTGCTTGTACTTCTCTTTACTCTGACCAAAACCGAGCATGCACTCCCACATGGAAACATGCCACAACTCGATGGCTTCTGTAGGAGGGGATTTGCTTCAACTAAGTATGACTCAGAGTTCCACCTGACTGTTGTTCATTGTCAAAAAAATCGCATTTGTCAGTCGGTGGAGACAATTCCCTCATATTTTCTGCCCTCTCTCCAGCACAGTGTGTCCCCTTTCCTTTTGTCTTACCGTCCTTTTCTTCTTCTTCTCTCCTTGCAGTATGCTCCCCAAGGCAGCACCAGGTCAGTTTGGTCCGGAGGTCAGCGAGCCGGGCCTCCGAGTGTGGCGGGTGGAGAAGATGAAGGCGGTGCCGCTGGATCCCTCTGAGGTCGGAGCCTTTTATGACGGCGACTCCTACCTGGTGCTGGATAACCGTGGTCAATTGGGAGCCGACCTCCACATGTGGATAGGTGAGAGAGAAACATCTGGGTTAAGAACATCTGTCATGAAGAAAACAACACAATCAGAATCTTTTTTTTTTTCATCAAATTAAAAGACGGATTTTTTGACTTGGTGATCAGTGCAGAAAAACAACAAAAGACATATGTGCACACTTCATCCCACTAATGGTGATGACACATGAGGAGAGAGGCTGGATGGAGAGGGAAGGAGGGACGATGAGAGGAGGGAGAGAGAAAGAAGTCCCGAGGGAAACTGGGATGGTTTTGGAGCGGGGGGGCACATTAAAAATGCAGCACCGCTACAGTACTCAAATGTGGCTGTTGTTTCCAGCATGTATCCGGTGCTTAGGTAACACTAAGCTGATTGTTGGAGCTTGGAGACGGCTCTCTGTGCTCAAGCATGCGTCTCTAGGAAGCCTCCCTCCCTCCTCCACTTGTTTACAGCTGACTTTGTTGTCTTTGTGCGTCCGCTGGCCGACACACTGAAAAAGATGTTCAGATAATCAGTTTTGTGAACTCAATAATCAGTTCTTTCCTCTCTTACGAACCTCTTCTCCGTCGTAGGTGAGAAGTCGTCCAGGGACGAGCAGGTAGCGTGCGCCATGCTGGCCACCCAGCTGGACAACTTTCTGAGCGGTGACCCCATTCAGCACAGGCACGTCCAGGGCTACGAGGCCGCCGAGTTCATGGCCCTCTTCCCCAGAGGCGTCAGCTACAAGGTGAGAGAAGAAACAGACCTGATTCTGCATGTGCAGACGCTTTAAACGCCATCGAAATATGAGAGAAATTCACAGAACAAATATCTCCACCTTCACAAAAAAACCTTCCACGAAAGTTTAAATGAAAGAAAGATGCAATCTGGTATAAACTATAGTTAAAATAGGAAAATAAGAATGTCCTAGAAAGAGCACCTTCAACCCATAATATGAATGAATTCATGTTTTCAATATTATTATAGTTTTTGTACATTTTATCTGCCATCTTTTTATTGCTTAATCCCTTTTATGACTTTACAGCGCCCTGGATATTATGGACCATTGTTCCAAAGTTCATTGACCCAACTTGATTGCAGGGCGCCAAGTTCAGCTTGCCAAAAACACACCATGTTACAGCTTTCATTTCCCAGCATGGACAAATGATATGAAGCATAACAAAAGCCTCAATGCCTTGGCATGAATACCCCATGCGTGTCTGTCACAGGTGGGCGGGGTGGAGTCGGGCTTCAGGAGGACTCAGTGCTCCGGGACGGTGCAGAGGTTGTACCAGATCAAAGGGAAACGCAACATCCGTGCCAAGGAGGTGGAGCTGTCCTGGAGCAGCTTCAACAAAGGAGACTGCTTCATCCTGGACCTCGGAGAGGTGAAACGAAAACATCTGTCAGCTTTCACAAGTTGGCCTATAAAAGCGCTCCGTATCTACTGTTGTGATCTAAAATAAAGTTGGTTGTGAATCTGCAAATTGCATGAGGTGAACATGAATATGATATGTGACAGTTTTCACAGTTGTTGTGATCTCATGCTGTCTCGTTGGCCCTCCCAGACCATCGTGTCGTGGATCGGGTCGCAGGCCAACATGTTCGAGAAGCAGATGGTGCGCGAGATCGCCTCGCTGATCCGTGACACGGACAGACACGGCAAAGCCCGCATTGTGGACATCAACGAGGGGGACGAGCCCGAGGAGATGCTGAAGGTGAAGGCTTCTGTTTGTGTCTTGTTTGTATTGCTTCTATTTGACAGTGTAGAAAAGCAGACTGGATTTGGGGCCAGAGACAGAGAGAGGGGAATTACATGCATCAAAGGTCCCAAGTCTGGACTCAAACCCAGGATGGTGCCTATACTCAACTTCCATAAATGCACTTTAATTATGTAAATGAAAATCGCTTTAATTATAAAGGACATAGATCTCTTTAAAGGAACCATTTGACATTTTCTGAAATGCACCAATTTGCTTTCTGTCTAGGATTTAGATAACAAAAAACGTACCCACCCTCGTGTCTTCATGCTATGCATGTGTTAATTAGTGAGCTTTAGAAGGCCTGGTTTGAACAGAACAGCTGTTGCCCTTTGTTTCTTCTAAGCCGACCATCTGCTGCCTGCAGCTTCATAATTAGTGTGAGGTGAGGGGTCAATATGCGGCGGTTGAATCACTCTTGTTGAGACGAAACATCTGGAAGGAGACGGAAGAAGTTCTTAAGCAGTATTACTCTACTGTTCTTCACACTTCCCTCATCTTCATGTGACTGAACTGACCAATCAGAAGCCAGAAAGACTTAAAGCCAGTTAAATGTGAGGACAACAACAGATTCAGCAGGTTATTGTAACCATTTTAAAGTCACTGACGGAATTAATTGAACATGTATATATATGAACAATTAACTGTGTAAACATAAATCTTCATTATCTCAAAAAGGAAACAAGCACATATCCTGGTCAATCACCAACAATGATTGAAAATCAACTGAAGGAAATCCTGAAAGACAAGCTGTGGATCTTGTTGTTGTTGTTGCTGAGCAGGTCCTGGGTCAGATGCCTCAGCTGGCAGAGAGCACACCAGAGGAGGACAAGCAAGCAGACGCTTCCAACTCTGCCTCCCTCTACAAGGTAACGTCATCTGCAAAGCCTTTAAAACCTATAGCATCAAAGCACAATTTACATAATTCAAGTGTGTACATTTACTCCGCAGGTGTCTGATGCGACAGGTTCCATGACCATGACCAAAGTGTCGAAGAAGAGCCCGTTTGCCAAGGATCTGCTGGTTCGTGACGACTGCTTCATTCTGGATAACGGCGCCAACGGAAAGATCTTCGTCTGGAAAGGTGAGGAAGTACCACTTGACCCCGGAGCAGCAAACTCGCGGCGCCTGAAATGCATCCCGAGGAAAGTGATAGTTGTTATACATGCCAGTGATATATTCGGTATCTCATCGGATCAAATTTTAACGAGCATTGTGAAAAATAATGGCTGACAGTTTTCACAGGGAGGAGAGTCTCAAGGCCGCAACTTGGGAAAGTGAAGTGATGAGCATTTCTTAAATAACACCGGCATTATTTGTAGTCTCATTCTGTCCACATCTGCACAGTGTCAAAACATCACTTTAAATGTAGCTGCTAATCTCTGATTGAAAATGACATATATACTTGAAACTGCTGTAGTTATTTTCTCCTGTGGACACAAGAAGGAGTAGCGGCTGATGAGGATCCACTAACAATATGCTGTATATATATATATATATATATATATATATATATATATATATATATATATATATATATATATATATATATATATATATATATATATATGAAACTGCCAGAGCTAATGTTAGACATTGTTTGACTGTCAGGTACTGGAGCAAACAACGAGGAGAAGCAGGTGGCCCTACAGATGGCGGATAACTTCATCGAACAAATGAAGTACCCCAGGATGAAAACACAGGTACTGATTCTGAACTCTCGCTAAAAATTAAAAACTCTCACTTACTGTAAATGTTATTCTAGCTGCTCTCCCACTATAGTTGAGCATCACCAGCTCTGGCTCCTGCAGCCTTGACGGCGGCTTACAATGGTTGTAAAGGATTATTCGTGGGTCTAGTTTATCGCCTCCAGCTGTAAACGTGTCTGTGTGTTGTGCTGCAGGTGGAGATACTTCCACAGGGGAAGGAGACCATCATCTTCAAGCAGTTCTTCCTGAACTGGAACTAAAACATTTCACGGGAAAATCCTGCAAGCGAGGAGAAGCTGTACATCTGAAATCAGACAGCATCTGACGTAGAAAACATTTTTTTTTATATGCATTTACTTGTATATGTACATATTTGTAAGGTACCGTGCTGACAGAGCAGTCTTTGGCTTGTTTTGAAACTGGTAGAGTAAGAGATGTGACGCCACTTTTATAAATGCAAACAAGTTTCTTCTGTTGAGATTTTAAGGATTATAATTGAAATGAGTTTGGATTTTTTTGTGCTTTTTTTTTTACATTTGTTCTAGTGTCATAGATTTTCCCGCATTTGACAATAAATCTGAAACTGCTTGCTAAAGCGCGTGGTTTGATTTTTTTTTATCATTTCCCTCCAAGAAATTGGCTTTATGACACGTTCAGCCGCATCAACGCCCATGACAACGGTCTTTGCATAACGTTGTTTAAACTACACCCTCTCTGTTACTTGCACACACCAACCCTGTTTGACGTCACAGTCATGGTCCACTGTAGGTTGTAGGTGCTACGTTATCCGTTTATGATGCATTGTTTTATGAAACTACCCAACAGTATTGGTTCAATTCGCTCAACCTACAACAGTGAAATGCTGCTGACACATAAATGCATCAGTAATAATAATCATTATGATATATCTATTTCACTCACAGGGCTGTTTTTATGCATTGTGAGTATTTGTACTTGTGATCTTTTTTATTTTAGAGTTATAAAGTATATCAGGCCTACTTGCCCTTCTAGGAATAGTACCAGCAGTTGCTGGGAAGTGATTAGATTTCGTGTCAGAGGCCATAAAAAAAGTCCAAAGATCAGAGAGACGCAGAGAAGAACAAAACCGCTGACTGGAGCGCAGCGGCCGTCCAGTCGTCTCCACCAGCAGAGCTGCACCACCGCTCCCTCAGACAAGAGGTATGAAACAAACACCAGCCTACAGAATTATATCTAAATAAATTATTAATATAATAAATTATGAACATGTTTAAATTGTTTTACTAAGTGTTTATCATTTACAGTAAAATATCAAATCAAATATATAGCTTTTAGCAAGTGTATCACATCTTTTTAAAGCAAGTTTCTCAACATTCTGTAGCTGTATCATATTTCCATTGAAATATTTTAACTTATTAAGAATTTTCTTAACAAAGAGAACGTAAATCTGGAAATATTTGATCTATTGCTATCGATTTAACAGTCAATAAAATAGTTTAAATTAGTTCCGACGACACATTTATACATCAGTAAAAAATGATTCAATGATAAAAATATAAATATAAGCAGCTGACTTTACTCTCGATACATAAAGTGCATTTTGCTAATATTACTTAGAGTTTCAATGCCGGACTTTTACTTGTAATTTACTTGTATTTATATATTTCTGTATTGCTGCTTTTACTTCTTTCATCCGCATTACATTTCCACTATTCTCTGCTTCACAGCTGAAGATGGAGACCATGGAGATGAAGAGTATCCTGAAAACGACTAAAAGTAGGTTTAAAAAATATATATTTATATATATCTTCATTCAATCACTGCCGATGCCACTTCTCTTCTATTCATGCTCGTTAACTCACAACCTCTGCCTGAACCCTGGGCAAATAATGTGACGTCATGGCGCTTACATCCAATCTGATGCTCATAAATGTTTACAGTAAATCATTCAGGGTTTAAAGTCATTGATTGTGTCTGTAAATAATTGATTGCCGACACTCTTCAAGCCACTCTGAATCACTATTAATTATATTTTCTATTATTATGATTAGAATATCAATACGCTGTCATGTTGATTTACTTCCTTTGTTGGAAAAGTAAACCTTCCTTTTTCCCTCATGTTTTTCTGGATGTGTGTGTTGGAAATCAGCCGTGTGAACTGAACTCAAAAGACGTTGTTTGCTCCTGAATGTGTCCCCCTGCAGGACTGGACACGCTGAAGCTGGGTGACAGCAGCAGCACCCAGAGCAGCTCCATCGGGGCCGTACGCTGGACGCTGCCCGAGGAGGACGTCCAGATTCACAGCTCGGCCCCCAGCAGAGGCGCCGGCAACCTCACCAAACACACGGTACATCAAAACATCCTGGATTTTGATTAAGCTGATATAACAAAAGAAAGCCTGTAGTAGGAATAAACATGTAAATGTGACCTGTTACGTTCCCTGCAGAAACATCCGCGTCACAACGGCCTGAATGATCTACGCAGCCTGCAGGAGTGTGTGCAGTTCATCCATCACTGGAAGGAGCAGGTGGATCAAGTGTGCAAGGTAGGACATGAGGGAAGGAAGGGAAAAACGTCTATTTATTTATTTATCAAGCATCTTTCATACAAACATGCAGCCCCAAGAAAGATTACAACAATATCATGTTAAAAATCATTAAAGTAAATAGAATAAAATAAAGCAAACACCTGGAATAAAAGAATAATGCAAAAAAACAATGATAAAAGCTTAAAGAAGAAGGGCATCACAGGCTCTTGGCTGATCATTTGAAATCTGCTAAAAGTTCACAGCTGGAGATAAAAAGCTCACAAATGTGCAACGTTTCGTTTTTAATGCCCACAGTTACGAGGCCTCGTGAGGTCAGGTGAACCCGTATTTATCATGGGAAACCATTGCTTTGCTTGGTCATGCAGAGTGACGACTTGGTAATTAGAATGGGTGTGTGCTGAAAGCGGACGCGTTTAGTGACTCTTTTATAGCCATGGTTACACGACCCTCTGCCCTGCAGCGCTTAGACATGCAGGGTGGGAAGACACGTAATGCACCACATCTTTACATATGACTTTCATAATATTAGCTAATGTAAACAAAGACAGTCGGTGCCTAATTTTCCTGAGCCTTGAAACTCACATTACTGTCGACAAGTGTCATCTTATTGTCGTAGTGACGCCACCATTGTGTTTTTAAGAGGGTATGACATCGTCTGACAGTGTGTTGTGTTGTGTTTAAGCGGGGCAGCGGTGATCCAGAGGAGGGCACCAGTAAGAAAGACTCCCAGGGTTCAGACAGCCGCGCCGAGCGCAGCCTTGAGGAGAGCAGGAAGCTGATCCTGGAGTGGGTCGACGAGCTCCACCATGTCGACGAGGTCAGTACACAAGCGAGCCGATGTGTGATTGAGTATTGTCCTTTGTAACAGCCGTGGTCGTGAAAGGAAACATATTCTGACATAACAAACAAGGACAAATATCAATCTTAACTTCCTGCATTTGTGTCCTCAGCTCCTGAAGGAGAAGCCCTGGGCATCAGAGAGTGAAGAGAGTGAAGAGAGTGAAAATAAGGAAGAGGATGCCAATGAGAATGCACAAATGAGGATCATGGAGTGGGCAAAGGAGCTACAAAAGGCGACTGAGGTAAAACCGAAAGTCCCAAAACTTTTAGTATTAGTTGCCATCAACAGAAATGAACAAAAGCAGAAAAACAAAGGACAATTATTTCGTTTTACTCTCAAGCCGGCAAGCACTTTGTCAGAGTTATTGTCACGTGTTTGTTTTTTGAAGGAATCCTTTTTTTTTTTTTTCTTGGTGTTTCCAGAGTTGCGGCGTTGAGCGCGACGAGCTGGGTAAAGTGTTGCGTCAGCTCGGCCTGAAGAAGAAACGTCTGGTTAACCTGCTGCCTCTGCTGGAGTTCATCACCTGGTCTCTGCTCAAAGAGGACAGCGCGGTGAGAAACCCCCCCCCCCCCCCCCCCCGAGTCACACAAAGAAACATTCTCAGCTTCATATCTAAAGAAAGAAAATAAAACAAGCAGTTGTTAAATGACACCACGCAGTGCAGGCATGGCGTGGTTATGAAACAACTTTATCTAACGTGTGATTTGAGTGAACCCTGCTCTTGGGATGCGTGCAGAGCATCAATAAATGAACTTGGTGATTCATTTATATGATCCTGATCTGCCTCTGACGTGATGCATTGCAACATTAAATGTCCCTGATAACGGATTTATCTCCAGAGTCACCACTATCATCATCACACACGCAAACGATGGTGTGGCGTTTCCAGCAAAGTTCTAGATTGAAGGATTATTTTTGGGGTTGGAGCCTGTTGATTTCAGCCGTAGTTAAGGCATGAATACGTCACATGACTTGTGCAGTAGCAATACACGGCCCTTTGCTCTATATGTGTGTGGTTATGACGTGCAGGGCTTTCGTTTAGTGTTGAAGACATCATTGCTTTCATAAAGGCAGCGGCATCACCACAGACAGCCAAACGTCGCTTCCCTGAAAAGGTCACACAGCGTTGACATGATATTTGAGATTGCACGGTCACAACGAGAGGCTACATAGAAATGCTCTTTCTCATGAAACACTTTTATGATTTCCTTTTCAGAAAATGATTCCACAGGTGTGGTTACTGGCAAAGCAAAGGACCTGGAAAGCAGGAATTCCAAGATACATCCCCAACTCAGGTGCGCATTTAAAAAAAAAATCAAAATGACACGATTTACCCAAGTTTAAAGAACAATTATTATTATACTATACTTGGTATTGACATAAGTGGTCCCCAACCTATTTTGCTTGTGATCTGTTAATACAAAGTAATTTCTCCTTCAAGCCAGCACCCATCACAGTTTGTGTTGCAATGAGTTATAATAATTTTTAATCTAAGAGCTGTTCCTTCTGAGAATAACTTGCAGAGGCCTGAAGAGTATTTCAAAAGAAGAAAAAGGGGCAAAATTTCCCCAAAAATACAAGATAATGTTGAGTAGCAGAATTTAGTTTTTCCTATTCTGGTAATAATCACCTTGCGACCCCTGGAAATCACTAGTTTAGACTTTGTACAATGAACATTTCTGGTTTATACATTATGATTTGAATATAATTTCCGTGTGTCAATTTCAGTTTGGACTTGGATTTGCAGTGCGGCAGGTAAGATCAGCCTACGTTTTATCCTCATCTTATCTCACAGAGAAAAAGCAAACAGGACGACACATTCATTTGTGCCACTTTCTTTTGTCCGAACAGCTGATGTGATTCTGGACCCAATGACCAACCACCCCTGGCTGCAGCTGTCAGAGAACCAGCGCGTGGTCCGGGAGGGCCACACGGAGTCCGACCTGCCTCACAGCTTGCAGCGCTTCGACGGCTGGCCCTGCGTGCTGGGCTGGGAGGGCTACAGCAGCGGCCGCCACTACTGGGAGGTAGACATAGCCAAAAACGGCTACTGGCGCGTGGGTCTGACCACTGCCGACTCCAAGCGCCAGGGCCGGTTCCCCATGACCCCTAAACAGGGCTATTGGGTCTTGTGGCGCAGCACAAACCAGTTCTACGCCTGCACCAAGCCGGAGACTCCACTGCCCGTCGGCCTCATTCCTCGACGCATGGGGATCTACTTAGACTACGAAGAGGGCCAGATCTCCTTCTACAACGCAGAAACAAAGTTCCACATCTACACCTTCACTGGCCGCTTCGGGGGGAAGCTGAACCCTCTCTTCGCCCCGCTGGATGGTCGCACATGCATGACCATCCAGGAAATAAATACGAACATGGATGAGCCTTAACGGCTCTTATTGGACGCTTGGAAGAATTCACTTTGACTTGAACAAAAATTGCGTAGAAAATCTGCATGAAGATGAAGATTTTTTTTTTCGAAAAGCGGCGTCATCAATTCGATTTCACTGAAAAGCACGAGCTCTGACTTTCAAAAGCACACAAATATTTGGAAGTGTACATGAATTTTCCTTCTCTGAATGTTGCTTTAAATATGTCAATTTCTGCCCTTTTAAGCTGAATTTTAAATCTCTTACGTGTCGGACTTTGAACAGTGGGAGACTCATGAACAAAGACTGAACTATATCAAAGTGCTGATGACGTTGTTGATGGATGTATCTGATCGTACCGCTCGGAAAATGATCTAAAGAAATCTGCAATGATTTAAGAGAATTGTTATCGGACCACGAGAAACAAAAACTTGGGAGTAAATAAAAGTATTTATTTTTTTAAAAGTGTGAGCACATTCTGCATCTAGATACATGCATGCACTTTATAATGCACTTTCAGATATGAACATAATAAATATATGATACGATGTTTTTCATTCTTATCTCCGATCTTTTTCTGACATGCACTAAAACTAAACACATTGCTTTACATGGAGATGTGTGTCAGGAGTCTCTCTTACACGCCCAGGGTCCATACGCCTCACAGCTGGAGGCGAAGAGACTCCCACCTCCCCTCAGGTCTGCACAGTCCCTGTGATCAGCATCCCACTGCACCGTCCCCCTTCAGAACACACAGGTAGGTGATGAGAGGGAGGACACCGGACAGCGTTATACTTTGTTACTGTGTGGATTTGGTGTTTTAAAGGGTTAGTTTTGGACTCACTGCCGTCACACAATAACACAAACAAACCGGCCGAGGCAGCGGCGGACCAGCAACCCATGTTCTGTGAGGTCAAAGTACTGTTTTTGTCAATGGAGTCTGGTTGCTTTGAAAAGAGCACAGATGGATATAACGGCTTAAGTTCCCCGTCAGAAAGGACCGTCACACGGCAAGGTGAATACTGAGAAGCTTCTAAATATTGCGTACTAAATACTTACATTACATGTAGAAAGGTACAATCAGTTGTATGTCAGTGTATATGTGCATATGCTTATATAAATGTAATATATTTTTGTAGCAAAGCAAACAGAATTGAAAGATATGATGTTTTATGATGTTTAGGAAAATACACCGGTACAGGTCAGAAATGTGTTTTCTATCAATATCTACTGGGTTATAAGAGCTAAAGTTACTGGCTCTGTCATTGTTTCGTGATAAACAAGGCTCTGCGTTTGGTCTTAATTCTCAGCTTGTATTCGTTATGTTGCAGGTCTGTAATCTCTTAGGAGTTTCCAAGAACGTTTCCTGCTGAGAACTATGTAATTTAATACCAATGACGGTAAAATACTGTAAATACAGTGTTCAATTAGTGCACAGCTGAACATTCAAAAATGTCAACAGACAAGACAAACATTCGACATGTACAGTATAAAGAACAATGTTTCCCATAATGAATGAGTTCACATTTACTTGGGTTTAAAAGCAGCACTACTAAGTTTTTGTTTTTTATGAAATTAGTACCAAATTACATAGTTCTATGCAGGAAACGTTCTGAAGAAAACATTAATTACAAACCCATAAAATGTTATTTATTATTATTTGGCCTATTTGTCGTATTTTGTTTCCTACATTGTTTTGGTGTTTTGCCTGACTTTCTAACACTGATATTCCCCCCGTGGGATAAATAAAATGATTTCTCTCCACTGCATCTTCACTAGCATTTTTGTATTCACACACAAATGTCTGAAATGGGATACATAAATAAGCACAGTTGGTTTCTTCACAGGTTGAACTGTGACGTTAATGTGCCAGTTACCATAATGGTGCCTGCAAATCTGGTTTAAGTAGATTCTGTATGAAAACAAAGGGTAATAGTTCACCCGTCTTGCAGTGAGGAATGTCTCAAAGCTGATCTACAGGATATTCTCCTATCTCCTGTCACCGTTCTGCTAAGATGCTCAATATCTCTGTTATTCAATCCTTCATGTGAAGACTTATGGCATGTGGACTTACGCCATGTAGTGCTGGATGTCTGTCCCGTCCAACCAGAGCCACTGACCCTCCTGCTTAGCGTCTGTCAGTCCGATCCACATGAAGGGCAAGTGAGGGAACTTCCCCATCACACTTTGGATAAATTCCTGAGGAGGAAGCAACATTTACAGGACTTTATTTCCATTTTGGGGACAGAAATGCTCCCGAGTGTTTCCAGTCTGGTTACACCTTCTCCTTCTCCTCCTCCTACCATCTCTGCAGAGTCTTTGATCACCGCCAGGCTGCTGTTGTGTTGCAGGCAGAACTCAGCGCTCTCGTTCCACCGGCGGTCTTCCTGCAGCCCCACTGAAAAGAAGTAGCAGTGACTCCTCCACCACCGCCATCCGCCTGGACACAAACGGCACCTGGAGTCTACAAACAGCAGGAGGATGATGAAAGTACAGGGTGAAGATCCTCGATATAACCATTTCACGAGAGCCTTCACCACGTCATCCGTTAAATCCACTAGATGTCACAATGTGCAAGCGTGTCAATCACCTTGAGTGGCAGCGTGGAGCATCAGGTCAGCATCATGCCGCTGTTTTTGGCACTGCTGCAGTCGCTCCGTCGTCATCTCCTCTCCTGAAGTTCTGGAGGTCTGATCCACGTCTGGTGCTGCCGGCCACGTGGCTGACAAATGAACACGAGTGACTGAATGCCAGTTTCACTTTGTCACCGTAATTACTTCAAGATGGGGTCGTAATTTCAAGAAGAATATGGTAGTGACAGGAAAAAGATGTTACACACACACACACACACACACACACACACACACACACACACACACACACACACACACACACACACACACACACACACACACACACACACACACACAGGACCCTTTGACTGTCTGATTCAGAATCAAATTAACTGGAAACTGTACAATATATACAGTATATATATATATATAATATATTGTAAAAATGTATTCTCTTGTACTCATACTCACCAAATAATACAAAACACCAAATAAGTCCCGAGACCAGGATTGTTGCTGCCACAGCAATAACCACTCGAGTTGTGAGCAGACATGTTTGACAGCATCTTGCGTCTGTGGTGGTAAAAAAAGAAAAACAATCATGAAACAAACAACTCGATCATTGAGGACGACATTTTAAATTCTCTACATGTCGATGATGCAAACAGTGACATGGTTAACCAGTGATTTTAGGATAAAACACACATAATTATAAAGTATTTATCAAGTCATGACTTGCTTATCAGTAGTTCATGTGCGCAATTTTACCCTCTAGCCTCCGACACCCGGTAAGATAAAAACTGTGACACTTGATGCAGAAGGAAACTTGCACTTTCAGCAGCTTCGCTTGTTATTGTTCAGCCTGCGGGTGAACTATTTGGGGAGGTACACAAAGTACTGACAAGTTGAGCAAGTGAGAGTACAACACAGCGCAGAGTCTTTCAGTTTCTTCTATTGATTCTTGCTCAGGAGAAAGAGTCCGTCTTTGAATTTCAGTCAAACTCGTCATATAAAATTGCAGTTTTGTTACATTAGTTGTCGTCGAGATGCTTTTTATAACTAACCTGCAGGTGTTTCCCTCGTTGCATCCTCCTCCTGGTTTCTCAACTCCATGCAGCAGTTTGATGCTCTTTCTCCTCGTACTTTGACTGCGTTCACATGTTTTGTTGACTCGTATTTACACCTTCTCCCTTTCACACATTTAGCTGAATGAAATGTGACCACTCCGCCCCTTCCTCATATCACAGCCGTTCTCTTCGCCATTGCTTGTGTGGCGTTTAACAGAGGAAGCCGTCGGGGTGTACCGACATCTTATGTGTGTGTGGTAACTATTTCTAAACGGCACCGTCTCAGAGCCTGGGGGGGTTTAATGTGCAGAAATACAACACTAACCTGGCCCTTGATCTGGAAAACTTTATTGAGCACTTGAACATGATAAATTCTTAATTGTTTTACTGAAGAAAGGAAGCCAATTTCTGCCAGGAAGGAAATAATATAAACAGTTAAACATGGTAAAAACGAAAATGCTCATTGAATTTTTGAATTAGTAAGTGAAATGTTTGGTTTATTATCTCATGATTTGAACTTACTGAGTCAGGTTTTTGACTCACTACTTTACAATTTTGACCTAGTAAGTCTTTTTTGTTTACTTACCACAAATGTCTTTTTTTTTAAATCATCAATTGCATCATCCAGCAACCAGGTAAAACAATCGTATAAAAGACATTTAAAACAAGAGGAAATCAGCAAAAGTAAAAAATATTTTTTTGTATTATTATTTTTGCTGTTAAAATCAAAATACTAAATTAAAAAAAGACACGGTCAGCTCAGCTAACTAGATTTAAATAAAATCGGAATTATTTTCACTAAATATGAAACAATGTGGCCTAAGATTTCCTGAGCAGCAGTACACAGTGCAAAAAAACCCAAGATAGAAAACACTTAAAATACTTTCACCAATACCAATTAATCAATAGTAATACTAATAATAATAATAATAAGTAATTAGGCTTCTTGTGTTCCTTCCAGCTTCTCCAGTTTCCAGAAAATGTTGTCCCCAAACAGATCCTGGAAATGTTCCTCTAACTGCAACAAAACACACAAACACCATCTGCCCGTCCTTATCACACATACTCCAGACACTCTGCACTTTTAGACCATTTTAGAAGAGAAGAGTATTTTGTCGAATAAAACAACCTTTTGCTTTTTAAGTTTTCCTCCGAAAACCCTGTTTTTTGTTTTTGCCACCGTGGTGATTGACATACCTGAGTAAAGACAGTCGCCCTCGTGGTGCCATTATCACAGAAGAGAGACTTGGCCGAGGAGCACAACATGGACAGACTGACTTCCCTTTTCTCTGCATCTGGGGGAACAAAGCGAGACTGTGTGAACAGGACGCTAAAACAAAGAGGCACACTCTCAGTCATACTGTCGAATAAGCATTCGGAAGAATACATCATGCCCATCAGCGACACAGTACAACTGGCACAACTGCCAGTCTGGCTTTCACCTGTACAATGTGACACAACTGCCGGGGCACTGCACTGTCCATACGCCTTGCTTCGCACTTCGAAGGTGTACTTAGTCCCGGATGTCAACTTATCAAAGGTGTAGCTGGTTTGGTTATCCACAACAGCAGAATTGTCGTGGCCCCAGAAGCTGGCGTGGATTCTGACAGCGTAACTGACTTTTGCTCCGTTTTCAGGCGCAGTCCACTGGAAGGTGATCTGGTGTTTATCGGAGGAAATCCTCTTGGCATCAGTAGGCGGCACCAGCCCTGGGGAAAAAAAAAACAGGAAAGGGAGGGGAAAATGAGGCAGCGATTATCAGTCAAAGTGTTTTCATCGTTAATGTTTCATATCTTCGATCAAAGATTGTAGTAGCAGGTTTTAAAGCGACAGATTTTCATGAATCGTACACACCGGCGTGTTAGGAATTATGACTTAAAACACAGATACGGAGAAAAGACAACGAGCGCCAAAAGTGACTCACTGGTGAAGTTGGAGCATTCCACTGGCGCGCCTTTGACATGTCCACTAAAGGTGACGACAATCACGGTGTAATTGGCTGCAGCCTTCAGTCCGTCAAAGCGCTTCCTGGGTTCAGTGAGGTTGCATGTCGTTACAAGTTTGCCGTCCAGGTGGAGCTCGACGATGAAAGTTGGAGCCGTACCCGCAGATGACGTCCACGTGGCAGTGAGGGAGTCAAATGTGGTTTCCAAAATCAGGTTTGAAATTGGTTCAGGAGCTATGCAGGAGTCACAAAGTCAGATTAGTGACATTCAACACAGCAGGACGGAGTTTTTGGTGTTTCTGTCAAGCAATCGGCCAACAAAAGAGGCGAAACCATTAGCCCAGAGTTACCGGTGTAGTTGACGGCGGTCACAGTCTCTCCCTCCAGGGTGTCGTTGGCCGTCAGTGCCGTCACACTGAGGGTTATCTTGGTGCCTGTTGGCAGCGGTGTTACTTTCACTGCTGTTTGGTCCACGTATTTAAACACTTTTATCAAACTGTGAGGAAGAGAAGCAGTTGCTTACTACTCAAACTGCAGCAGGCAGAAGCAGCGGTGTGTCTTGTGTGTAGTTTGTTTTTACGCGTAACGTCACTTGACGTCTGCTTACATGTTACTGAATACATGCGAGACTGTATTAAATAAATATACCTGAAATTACTGTCCGTCTTGGCCGTCACCCTGAAACCTGTGGCGTTTCCTTCAGGCCGCTGCCATGTAAGCAGCAGTGAGTCGATGGTGTTCTCAGACACCTTCAGCTCGGACACTTTCCCAGGCTCTGGAAGACAGATGAACAGACAACCACGTCAGTCACGGTCTGACAAGGTGCCACTGTTCTGGTCAGATGGGGCTCTAATTTGCATCCGCCGATTTGAATTTTATGTTGTGGGAGAAACAAATAACCAACTGTTTCCTCTTAACTAAACAAGCTTTCACTGGTCTCATTCATACAGTGCACTTCCTGTGCATAAAGTGCAACACAGGTGCATCAGTCCTGTCCGGCATTATGATCATTTTATTTGCGTTAAGTTAAACTCACTGGTGTATGTCGTGACGTTGGTCCCTTCGCTCAAAGTAGAACCGTTCCCGACTCCGGAGAGGACAGTGAATGTGTACGGGTTTCCGGGTGTCAAACTGCCGACTTCTTTTCCCTTCGTGTTGGTTTGAAACTGCCCGCCACCCTGGACCTCAACCAGATAGAAAGTCGCTTTCCCAGCTGGTTCGTTCCAGCTCAGGGAGACCGAGGTTTCCGTCACGGCGTCGACGATTAGGCTTTCCACTTTGTTTGGTACTGAAAAAAAAAAGATTGGTGATCAGAGTCCTCTTACAGCAGGAAATAAAAAAACTGATTTTACAAAAAAAAAAAGGAGGCAAACTCACTGGTGTAGAAGGCGGTCTTCTGCGGGTCAAGGTCTCTGCTGCACTTAACAGGGAACACCTGGACGGAGTAGTGGGCGCCGGCTGTCAGGTTGACAAGGCCATAGGTGAAATTGTTGGTCTTGAATTGTTTCAGCTCTCCGTCGACTGTTACGTCAACGCGGTAAAGGTCGATGTCACCGAGCACGGGTAGCCATGTGAGGGTAGCACTCTCAGAAGTGGGGTTGGTGACGGTGGCTTGGCCAGGGAAACGATCTGAGGTTTGAAATAAGGGGATGATTCGGTAATTGGCAAAGAAGCAGAGACATCCACGAAGGTAAAAATACACCGAGGAGTACGAGTTCACACATAAGGTGTGTATTCTGAATAAGTACAATTAGACTATAGCAATGTTGGCCGTTGAGGCTGTTCTATAATGAAAAGGGATCTACAATCCCAGGGGCAACAACAAAGAGAGGGCTTTCAAAGAGTCCTACCTTCATAACATATGAAAGGCAGAAGCTCGGCGCAGTTCTTTTCAACCCAGGCCCCGAAGCTGAGCATGGCCACGCAGGAGTCTTCAATGTAGTCCGTCGTAGTCTCGGGGTCATCCGGCGACAGCATAGGCGATCGCACACACTCCGGCATCGCGGGCGCAGCTGTGGTGGGTCGAGGGCTCTGGTCCCAGAGTCCGGTATAGTTCGTCCCAGTTTGGTCTGTGACGTCGGCAGTGAAGCTGCTCATGTCCGTGGCGTTTGCGGTTGCGTCTTCTCCGGGTCCACTGAAGCCCGTCACATCTGGGCTTGTGAAACTGGTGAAACTGGTGAAGTTCATCCCATCTGGGCTCGATTCTGGGTATCTGGTGAAGCTCGTCGCCGTTGTGGCCGTCGTTGCTGGACAGTTGCATGCGCAGAATGTTTTTGCCGAGGAGGATTTGAACACAGGCCAACCGGGGTACCAGTTCTGGAAGATGAGGGGTTCCCCGTCGGCCCAGCGGGACCAGGACATACTGGAATTGTCGGTGGAGGAGAAGTTCTTGCGGAGGCCGATCCAGCTGTCAGAGGTGAGATTCTGGGAGATGGTTTTGATGTTTTCAGGTGTCACTGTCACCAGCTCTTTGAAACAGACCTGACAGGACGTGAAGAGATTAAGACGTTATGATTTCAACATTTGTACAGCTATGGCAATGTAATTAAAAGTCAACTCAGTTTATTGTGGGTATAAACTGGCAGCAAACACAATTTCAAATCAGACAGTGTGACACATGAACTGAGCTTCATGTTGTACCTGGCAGTGGTTCCTGGCCTCAGCCCACGTGAGGTTCCTCCAATCATGACGGAAGTACTCTTGCTCTGCAGCGCTGCACATCAACACCAGAGCTGAAGAGAAACACACCGATAGCAGATTTGCTGTTTGTGAGGCGCTGGTCTACGATTTATCAGAACCAGAGGAGACGTCTTTAAATTCATATTTTGTTTAACCAACCTTCAAAAATCTATGATATAATAATAAACAACTGTTACATCTGGGAGGCAGGACGAGGGCATGTTTGGCATGAAAATTAAACATATTATCGATTTAAAAAAACTGCAGATTCAGATTTCTCTCCAACCAATCGATTAATCAATGAATGGAGTTTGCTCTGACCAAATGTCTGCGGTTACCCCACAATCAGAATACTGTACCTCTATATCCTCAACAGGAATTTAGTTTTGCAGTTATATTTTAGATAAAGCTGCAAGTTCTAAATAATTTATTTTTTAATTAATTGTTATAACTTTTAAAGCAAAGCAAAGTTTGGTCTAAAAATGTATTTTTAAAATCGGCGTACCTTTAAAATTCTAATTGAGATTTGGATTCATGATAATCATTAACTGCAGCTTCAACTGTTTTTCTTCCATCTTTAAAAATAAGACGTATTTTACAGACGAATACCATCAAGAGGAAATTATACTCACAAGAAATGAATAAAAACATTTTTTCCTTGAGATACAACTTCCCCATGTTGGATTCCTGTGGCTCCTCGATTCAGTGAAGCTTGATGAAGCTTCACAGGACTGCTGCTGTGAAATAATAAGAACCAAATCAAACTCATTTAAACTACACGAAGCTAAACTAAATAATGAACAGGTCTCACGACTCACCCAGGCTATTGATGCTTCAGCTGTGACCGGCTTCTCTGAACAGAAGGAAATGATCTCTCGTTATGAGACGTTCACAGAACGAGTGTTCCAGCAGCAGGGACGATCAACAGGTAAAAAACAGCTCATTTGACTAGCAACACAACACGAGGCAAGAAATGTGCTCCTGGTTTGCATCCTCCAACATAGAGGATGCAAAGTATCCAACAAAGTACCAATATGAATAAAGAGGGGTGATGTAATGAATAGTGCAAGAACCGTGTATGTTGTGTAACAGAATACAAGAAGAGTTTCACTTCATGAATTTATTTTTGCTTAAAGCTTTAGTAACAAAATGCAAATTAGTACAAAAAAACGGTGAAAAACAATGAAAAACAGAAAGATAAACCTCTTCTACAAAACTAAAGTTCCCAAAATAATCCATTAAGAAACAGAAATGAAACGGAGAAAAAACATAAAATATACTTCTTTTTTGTTGGCAGTGTAAAAGATAAAGTGGTTCAATTGACTGGCAGTGATCGGTCACACCAAACTGAAGTGCTGAATAAGTAAAAAAAATTGCATGGTCAGCAGAAATGACTAAATGTAAATCCAATCACATATTAGTGTAAACGGGAGATGGTTTTGGTATCTAAACAGAGTGGTTTGCACCTTATAAATCATTTTACAGCGACTCTTGTTACATTATGTCCGTATGTGTTCTGTTGCAAATGTATTGTCCACATTTTCCTGTATTTCAGTCAAAATTGCTCTTTTTTTCCCCACCAGTATCAGCTTCTGTTATGCGCTGTATGAAAAAGTTACAAATACTAAAAGCTGATTAACTTTTGGGGTGATCCAGCCACCCCCAGAATCTACCAAATCTGCTGTTCATTTCCCCAAAAAAACACAGAATTTGTTCCCGTTTCTGACTTTCATTGGTAGACATCTACTCAAACATTTGGTCCGGTCGACAGCCTACAGGAGAGTGTGGCAGGATCTACTGGTACAGCAACACCGCAACATTAATGGAGGTAGTGTGACTTTAAACAACTGGCAGTGACTCGTGTTATTATGACGACCTGTTGCAACCACACATCTGTTCATTTTACCAAGATGCTTCTCAAAAATCATAATTACTATTTTTGACAAATACAAAACAAAAAGACGTTTGAAAAACCAAGAAACTCTTCAGTTTTACTTGACAATCACAAAAATAATGCATTATGAGTAACATGATTGATGTAAAATATAATCCCTGCCAAGATCAACACTGATGAAATACACTCCCGATTCAAAGTTTAGGATGTGCAGCGTTTCACAGGACACCTCTGAACGCAATGAGGGCATTGAGGAGGACGCAGACCTGCTTACAGTATGAACTGCGCTCCTCTGCATTATCTAGTCAATCTTAATTCATTGGCAAACGTAAAAAAAAAAAAACACAGCCAGACACTGTCCAACACTTGGTACAGTAAACAATCAGGCAGCATAGTTATTGAATCAAGTTTTCTGGAGTACTCGTACAAGAGGTGATTTTAAAGTAAAAGCTTGAAATAAACCCGATGGCGTGGAAGGAGGCAGCGAGGACGTTTTGTTCTCATGATGAAGACGACGAGCTTCTTAGTCGCTGTCGCTCCTCTCGCCTCGCTGCAGGAGTCTCTTTCCGCTGGACGGCTCGTGCTTCACAGACACCTTGGTCTTGGTTTTGCTGTGGGCAGAAAGGACAAATCCAGCCAGTGTCAGGAATTAAGACAGATTGATTGGTATTAATGTAGACAATGAGCTCAGTTGACCTGTGGTCAGTGGGTTTGATTTAAATATTACATCTAGTGGCAGGTCATCTCTAAAAACCAACAGAGGAGTTAAGGCTAAAATCCAGTTAGACACATTTCTTAAAAAAAAACAAAAGAAAAAAACGACAAGAGCAGCAGCCTTAATGTGTGGACTATGTTGAGATATATTATATCGCTATAATAAAAAGGTACAAGCTTAATCCACTGAAAGTAATGATGCAGTTCTTACTTTTCTTTGTCCAGCAACTCCTGACCATCGTTGAGTTTCTTAAACATCTCATAACGCTCGCGACCCCGAATCTGCAGGAGATCAAAGGGGATTCATCAAACAGAATGAAACACTTTGTAAAGACGCCCAGCGTTGTAACGGTACGCATCTTTACTTACTTGCAGAAAATACACATCCTTATCCTCCTCCTCGGCACTGGAGGCCAACTTGGACTTTTTGGAAGTGGTGGCAGGAGCCGGAGCCGGAGCCGGGGGGCCGCTCTCTAAAGGAACAAAACGTGAGGTTAGCAAGGAAACGGCAAGCCGAGACGGAAAACTGAAACCTCGAGAAATGCAACAAATACTTACTGCGTTTTTTAGTTTGTTTGGTGCCGCTCTGCATCTTGGCTTTACTTTCCTCCTCAGATTTGCGGTCCCTGCCCGGACATGCACAGACACGCACCTCGAAGCACCTCCGGCCCAAAACAAGTCCGCTGGGAAGAAGATGTAAGAAGTAAAGAGTAAAAAAGAGAAGAAGCTTTCCGAGGCAGCACAAACAAATGAACGGACACCCTTAGCTTAAAAAAAAAAAAAGTGCCAAAACAACTTCTTTATACCCAAACGATACATCCAGATTCCCACCAAACCCCTCACATCTGTTCAGAGAGGAGCAACACTTACTCTGGAGTCTCGAGGGTCAGGATGGTGAGGATGGGTCTGCGGTTCATGCCCCCCATGCAGGAACTGTTGCACATGAAGCTCAGCAGGATGGTCGTTATCTCTGAGCCCAACTGAAACAGGAAGAGAAGAACAATCGTATTGACTGCTGGTAGACTTGTGTACAATCGGGCGGGGAAAGGGCAACTTTACTTATTATTTAAGTCCTAATCGACTCCTCTGGGAGTCCTAATGCAGCCTTTTTTGGGGGGGAAACACATTCATGGATGGTTTCCCAATGTACTTTATGAACATTGAATTTTCAGGCTAAAATGTGACACGCTGTTGTCTGTTCATATACTCACGTAGAAAATATTCGAGGTTCACATATAAGGAAATGTGATGTGTTTAAAAAAAAAAAAAAAAAAAGAACTGCTATAGAAGACAAGTTCCCCCTCGGACAAATCGAGTGGGGCAGTCGCACCTGAGGGGGCTCGTAGGGGACAGTCACACTCTGCCTCTTTGTGTGCGGATCTTCAAAATACTGAGCTCTCTGGCTGCCCTCCACTCTGATCAGATGGCTGCGATGCTCTGCAGCTGAAAGGAGAACAGATAAGAAAACTATTGAATCACCTCAGATACAATCAGGCTCACAGTCAAACGATAGCAAAGACAAACATTCTTCCACTGAAACATTTTCCTTACCGTCCTCATTCTGGTGATGGGGACATCTGCGGACCACTTCGGCCACATGTTCAGTCTTCTTGTAAACCGCCGTGGCCCTGAAAACGGCACCCAAAGGAAGCTCCTTGCCCACGAGCACTTCGACCGGGCTGGTCTTTGCCAGCTGGCAATACAACTTGTTGAGACTCTCTGAATACTGAGAGAAAGCACAGGGAGAAAGCCATACATGTTATCATCACTATATATACACACACACATACACACACACTATACATACGTGTTATCATCACTAACAGAACCGAGAGTATATAAGAGAGGATTCAAATGACAAGAACTGGTCTGAGATCCGTCTCAGAAAAAAAGAGCGCACTAAGATAAAGACTAAACACTATTCTAAAAGTCTTCATAACTATTTATTCTCTAACAGAATAAAAACTACACGTGAGGTTCTCCAAACCAGGCCAGATACGTCAGATGAAAAAGGACATTTTTACCTCGCTTTAGTCCGTTTTAACCCATTCGATGCTGGAGGAAGAGAGCGCAGGAACATGTCCCGTCATGTCAGAGCTGGGCTTTACAACCAGACAGCAACTCTCACACAGACCAGAGCAGGAGTTGCAGGGGGGCGGGAGTCTCAGGGCAGACCACCCTAACCTCAACTAAACCAGCCTACTGCAGCGCTCTGCTAGGTGAGTCACCGAGCAGACATTAATGCCATTGGCTCTTCAAACGCAATGACTGACTCTGGACCTCACAATCAGGCGAATCGTCACAATGAATGAGATTCCACACGAATGCCACCATGTCATCTACAAGAGAACGGATTTTACACGCGATTCCAAGGTAAGTTTTTAACTGTCTATTCAAGACTATTTCTGTGTTTTATACACCACTTTAAATAACTGTGTTGGTGATAACACCGTAAGAGACGGCTGAGTGAGGTAACTGTAGTAAAACCTTTAAATTTGAAGGAAATCCTTGAATAAAGTTGGATTTAATTAAGTGAATCAAAACAACACAGGAGCAGAGTTAACGCAATTCTTTTTTTTACTATGATGGAGAAACTCAGTTGAGGAGCGAATGGCGGAACTGAGGATCTGTAGAAATCCCCTTTGTCTCCTACAAGGGGCTCAAACTGCTGCTCCTTGCCAGGTTTGGTTGCAGGATAATCTGCTGCGTGTCCTGCTGAACTTTGATATTTGTGGTCCAACATTTACATTCTGTTTAATTCTGTTACATCACACACACACACCAGTCAGTTTACAATACCTGAAATCAACAGACGATCTAGATCTTAGGCCTGGGATTACTTACGGTGGAGGTGACAGACTTGGCAGTGCCAGACTTCTGGAAGCGAAGCTGGAAGCCATATTCCCCCGGGTAGTCGGTTGTAACCGGGACGGTGGAGGAAGGGGGAGTAACACTGTCTGTCGTGGGCATCTCCGTTGACAGCTCAAACAGATTCTCATCAAAGCCCTCATTCAGCACTTGAGAGAATGACTCGTACACGTTCCCACCTGTCCATGCTTCCTGAGGCACGGGCAACGTTGGAATGGTGGAGATACAGGGTGTTAATCTGCAAAAACAAACGGGTTAACTTGTTTTCTGTGGTAAACAGACATGAAAAAAAATACATAGAAAGATCAAATTATATCTACTATCAAAACACAACTTACACACTCCAAAGCTCTTTGAATGCGTCGTCCTGGCTGAGCGGCAGGGCCTGGCTTAAAGACAAACCTTCAAAACCTTGCTCTTCCATCATTATTTCCCCTCCTTTTCCGGTTGAGAAAGAATTAGGAAGAGCCAAATTGCCTGAGTGCTGAAGGGTATCAACAGGAAGTAAGAGTTAGACCAATGAGGTAATGTAAAAACTTTATCAAATTATCAGTTTAACTAGTTTCCTGTTAAACGAATTAGTGTTTGACATGCACTCATTTATATTATTAATGCATTAGTCTAAGTGTATGAATAATCGATTGTTAGGTGAATTAAATGACAGAAAATAGTGATTTACAGCCAATTAGTTAGTTTTTGTCTGAGTAAAATACAAAAATATTTGATTTACAGTTAAATAACAGATGAGGGAAACTTAGCAAATCCCTACATTTTAGAAGATGAGGCCAGGAAACTTTATGACTTTTTAATTGATCAAATAATGAATGCTGGTTTCTGCCACACAGGAAATACAAGTGAACTAAGTTGAAAACAAGTTTGGCCTTCAGCTTACTAACGTTGGTGACAATTTAATTAAACAAATACACTACAAGAGAAATGGATATGTCACTTCACGTTAGCCAGTTTGAAATGGAAACAGACAACTATCGCAGTGGCTAACGTTAGCTAACGTTAGCTTAACGCAGGAGGCCCACACAAACCGACCGAGGCCCCTGAGTTGACTCTCTCACAGTAGCTCGAGGAATACAACTTCACTAAACGCCAAAATGTGCTGACAAGCAACAAACATATCGACCGTATGACAGGGTTCGGTTTGCAATTCAAGCGCACTTGCGGTTTTGTTGACTAGCGAGCTCAGCGTTAGCTTAACAAGCTAATCACGTTAGCACTACGTTTTGGAATGCGACCGACTAACGTTAGCTGAAAGTGTCGTAAAACTTTCTTAATCGGACAAAAGAGTGTCTTTCGGGAGCTTGGTGTAAATAAATAGATATGTGTGACTACACGGCTACCTTGTGTGTCCCGCTACCGCTGTCCGAGAAAGGAAAGTCACAGCTGGGAGTAGAGGAGGCGCGCCGAAAAAAGTCCAAAATATTTTGAGTTTAAGCGGAGCACGTTGTTGTAGGGGAATCCCACAAAGATGAAGGGGGAGGGGCGGCGTTTTAATCCGGTTCACTGACCAATCACAGAGCGTTGTGGCATCCGACGTGCATCGCGTAACTCTTCTGCTGCATTCATGACTATCGGAAATATTGCAATTTAATAAATAACGTTCATAACAAATGGATTTATTCAATGACCGTGGCTGTATATGTGAATGACTATTAGGAATGTTTAAGTCCCGGTCACGGTTGTATTGTGACTAAACTACGTGTTGATGAATTTGAAATTTCCATTTTTTCTTCAAAATAAACACACTTTATGCATCAAATAAACTACAAGCTTCTCCTGAGCTTGAACGTAACCAAACGACATTCTGACGTATGGAAAATAAAAATGGATTTTCAAAAAAAAAAGGAGACTTCACTCCAACCCCGCAATTTATTGTAAATATATTCAGTTAGTGCACAATTTAAGCAGTTTTCTAATAACCAAAACTCTTGCTTCATTTGCACCATTGGTGGCTGACTTAGCTATTACGTATCCCAAGTCATAAATTGTAATTTCTGTGGCAAAAGCTTACATTCACATAAAATCTACATATAAAATCAAAACACATATGCGGATGCTGTACATAATGTATATTTTGCTCTCAGAAACCATGGTGTAAATTCCTTTTTATATTATTATAATCCTTTGGTTCGATGACATACTCCAAAGGATAATAATTACTAAAAATGCAAAGTAGTCAGTTGTAACACCTGTTACTGTAAACCTATCTGTGAGGGGTAAACCCACACGCTTTTTTCCCTCTCCAGTGAGGTCAGAGGTCTACTTTGAAGCAACATCCCCGGAGTGGACAGGGTTACCATCTTACCCTACGACTGTCAGTGGTGGTTTCCCGCATGGTTTCGGATATCCTAAAATTAGACTTTTGACTTTGTTAGTTTCACACTTTAACACTGTTTGTTGATTTTATAATCTGCATTTACAGGCTGGATGACGTCGCCTTTCATCACCCTTCAAATGCCCCTGTGCTGATTAGATAAACTTCTCCACCACTGGGGTCCAGAGCTGCAGAGAAACTCAGAGCAGGACCTCACTCGGGGGTTTGCAGCTGCGGTCAAGCCAACCTGCTTACGTCTTGTCCTGAACTAGCAAGAGTCACATCCAAAGAGTACGCACTGAACGTTCTCATCTGTCCTTGTGGGTAGACAGCCGTTACTGGTGCCACTCTGCGGCCAGGTGGCTGTTTGACCTTTGAGTAAATGTGCTGATGGTGCCAGCAAGTCCACTACGAACTTGATCCAATAGTGAGGTATCACAGGACAGGGTCCGGGCAGAGAGAGAAAATAGATTTTGCACAATGTTGCAGCAGAATGTTATGTGCAATTCATTATTTTCTCGAGGTGTGCACGTCATGAGGCAGGACGAGAGCCCACGTGAGCGTGTGAGTGTGTGTGTGTGTTTTGAATCCTCTCCAGTGGTTACAAGGGATACGGTCCAGAATGACTGCAGACAGAGAGCGCCATACATAAGAATTAACTTTTCACATCTAATTATAATTTGGTAGTGGTCATAAGGTGCTGTGCTGAACACAAACCACATAATGCTCAAGACACAATGCCACCAAGAGGAATGAATCAACATTTTGGGGAAATACGCTTCTGTGATGAGAAGATTGATACCTCTCACTTCAAGGTTAGTTATAGTCTATTCTTCATGTAGCTGCGTATAGCAAAAATATTTTTAATATTCATTGTTCAGATAATTGTTTGGATATGGATAATTGTTTTATTTCGTCGCTCACACTCGTCACTGATTACAATTTGGTCATTTTTATTAAATGTTAACTTTAGTGAAGTGAATGCTCTTTTTGAACTTTGTGAAATTGTGGTTGGTCTGTAGACGAGTGTAATTTGGTACAGTTGCCTTTTCACTGCGGTATCGATACAATAAAACATCACTGAAGGAATTCATAGTATTCAATTTGGTGTGAGCGTTATTGGCCGTCACTCACGTGACGCTGACCATATCGTGCGACACCTGCCATCCATCACGCGACTGTAACATGATTTTGACAGCTGATCCCACCAACCACACACACACACACACACACACACACACATAGGTCCAGAGAAGAGGGAACAGTATTTACATGGGCTATGTCTACACTTTCGTGAGTAATAGAGGGCAGGCACATGATGTGTTTGCGTCCGTGTGGTGGTGTGACTTTTTGTTTCAGATAACCGTAAAAACACACACTGACTGCCAATTTCCATTATGGGGACAACACAGGTGACACTTTGCATTGCGAAATAGTGCTGAACATGCACTTTTGAATTAAAGAAAGTGCTGCATGGTGTAAGATTTCACACTTATTTATACCATTTTCTCAGTCAGTACTTTTAGTTCCATTATTGTTCTTGGCTCTCTCTGTATGAATTCATGTGATACTTTTTGGAAAGCTATAATCTATCTGCCCCTGATGGCACAAATTAACTCTTAAAGTATGTTGGTGAGGCTCTACGCCGCTCTTCTGATGGTGTACGGTTACTCTACATTTAGTCAGAGTCACACACAGACACATGACTGGGCTTGGGGCCCCTGGCTTTGGATGAGGGGTGTCAGGTTCTCTTTCTCAATGTTCGTATTGGACCCTTTGATTGAGAGATCTAGAGCAGATATTTTCCCACTGAGCTCTGAGTCCAGATCTGCACTCTTCCCGCCCAGTAGGCCTACAACACAACCCTTAATCTAGGACACACCGTCACTCCATCCACAAACTGCCCCTGACCACGACGACAGTTAACTCGGGTGGCTCAGCCCAAATTTAGGCTCCACCTGCTCGAGGAGGATTGAGCTTTGTTGTGTGCAACAGAGGGGGGAGGGTTTGTGGAACGGGTGCTGTGGTGTGTGACCCCTTTGGCATGTGATCTGAAATAGAAAGGGATTTATTGCTGTTAGGAAGACAGGCGAAGGCACCCTGGGCGTCAAAGACGAGCCCCTCTTTGCTGCCCAGGAGAAATGTTGAGTCATAGCCGGTGGCATGTTGGACTCTGACTTGAGTTCCTCTAAGGTCCAACACCTGTACAATGCATTGTTTTACCGTCTATAGATGATGCTTAACACATTTGTTGGTCATTCAACATAATATTACAAATGTTGCCCGTCATGAACAAAGTAAGATTCACCACATTATTGTATGTGAGGTTCTCTGTTTATTTAAGGCCAGACAACATTCTGTAACAGGGAATATAAACAGGGGGCCCTGATACCTAATTTGTCCCTCAGCAAAGCTCATGAGCTCCAGAGATGAGTGTTGATTTAAACAGGAATCTTAAAATGTAATCACATCTCACTTACTATTCTTCATCTCTTGCCATAATAAAAACCAGACCTCCTCGTCCTAAGAGTACCCCAGTGTTCTGTCACTCCCTGCAGCCAATCGATGTTAAGGTCAAAAGAGCTTCCTACTTGCGTCTCGACCTCTGTCAGAGGACCGGAACAGCCTCACCCCCAACCCTCTCGATACGAGGAGAGGCGTGCACGTGGGTGCGCGGCTGTCACTCTATTCCAGCGGGACGGACACAACACAAAGTTCAAAGAAGAGAGGACACCTTGCAGCACAGGACGCACCAGACTGATCACTTTGGGCTCCTCTTCGGGATTTTACGTTTCCGTTCCGTTTTTGTGGTTGTTAAAGTGCTCGAGGTTTAAATCGGGGCTTGTTGTCCTTTTGAGGGAGTTTCACGTGTCTCCATTTGGCACCAGACGCATCTGTCATCAACCGTTACTGGGTGCCTGGAGCTGCCAAAGTCATGCCAGCCGGCTTTCAGCAACTCGGAGGGGAGGTATTTATTTTCTTGAGAGCTTTTCACAATTTTGCAACACAATTTAAATGTGGCAGGGCTTGTTGTTCCCTCGCAAAGGCAAGGAAAAGCTGTACGCATTTAACTGTTCGGTGCGTATTTTTATTTGGAGAGATTTTACGCACGGGTTTGTCTCCGTCATGCAAAACAAGTGGAAGCGCAAATCAACGCTTTTCTCTGCCTTATTGCAGGTTGCCTGGTATAACAGAAAAAAAATAGAACAAACTCGTTTGTTGTGCAGAGAAAATTACATCGAGTCTAAAATAATGTACAATTGACAATAATAATAACAATTGACCTTGTCCCTTGCAAAAATAAGTAACTATAAATGCTGTATGTAAAAATCGACATCAGCCCTGATCTGAATGAGTTTGGCCCTTATTTAGTCCCGAGCAGTGACCTTGACCAGCCTAATATCTGAGTTTACAGGTCAGTACTGTGAGTTTGTTATAGGCCACCTTGTTTGACTGGTTCCTTTTCACCAACCTCATAAATAATAGCTGTGCTGTGTGCTCCCTGACATCTAGGTCAGGTGGACGTATGAATCAGTTGTCAAGCCTGTCATTCTGGACAGTTTAATCTCGACACGATCTTGAAAACAAGAGAAAGTGGAGTCTGTGATGCGATGTAGACAAAAAAACTTCTGAAGCTGCTTCATCACCAATAAACAGGCTTCAGTGAACACACCGTCTGTGACAGGTTGATCTTCCAGCCATGTGGGAACCTCTGTTATAGCTCAGACGTTTTGGCTTCAATGTAAAACAAATCCTGGAAGCGTGGAAACTCAAGCAAAAAAAAGCAAACACACTGTGAGTTCTAAGGAATCTGATTCATTCCTGATTAGTGAAAAGTAAATGAATTACTGAGCACTCAACTATGTGTGAGGCAACTTTAAATAAAATGCATGAAGTGTAATAGAGCTTGCCTGGCTGCTTCTGATGTTTCACCTCTTCTGTTGCAAGGGCACGTGCACACACACACGTGCACGCACAACCTTTTGTTTTGGTTTGTGAATACTAAACAGAACTTAGAGACTCAGCACAGCAAGGTCAAGTTACAGATGCATGCTAACAAACTACATACTAAATCAAACGTTGCTGTATTGTCCATAAAACCAAATACAATACAATAGAAAGACCGCTTTTGCCCAAATTGTAGTTTAAAGTCACACATCATATTGTTGTTGTCAGGCGGCCCCACGTCACCAAAAGGAAGCCATGACGGGTGTGTTTTTTTCTGTTTCACCAGCAGGTCTTAAAAGACTTCATATGAGAATATATCATGTTTCTGTTGTAGTTATGTCTTTACAGTGAAGCTGCTAGGTAACTAATCCGACAGTTAATTAAATGACATAAACACACTTTACTGGAAGGGACGACCTCATCTCCCAAGGGGTTGTCTCGTCTGTCACCGTGGAGACAGGTGTCTGATGGGGAAGTTGAAGCGTTGAAGCGATTTGCTCTCATCAGGATCACTGCTATATATAGTTGGAGGGAGTACTGCCACAGTGCCGAAGCTCTCTAATATTTGCCATTGTTATCTTTACGCTCACTGTTTTTTTTTTACCTCTCTCTATGTGTTTCTTTGTGTGTGTTTGTACTCCAGATATTGACTGGAACCTTTGTTCTCTCAGTCTTCACTGCTGTCCTGGGATCTCTCGAGTTTGGATACAATATCGGAGTCATCAATGCACCTCAGAAGGTAAAAATACAAAGCACCGATCACCAGGGTTATGATCAAAACTAGCCAATTAAATCCCATGAAATTGACTGGTGGCAATCTGCACCAATCGGCATTTAAGAATGGAGGTGTGTTAAAAGAAGTGCGACGTACAATGCGGGAAGCAAACAGCGTTGTTTGTCATATTTTCCTTAATTTCAGAACGTGGTGTGTTTGATGCCACAACATCGGCCTCAACCGGTGCCGATGGTGTTTAGAAAATAAACTTGGAGGAGGGAAACAAGTCTTTGCATGTGATGCAAATGATGTAAATGCGAGGGAGTCAGATCAACACTCAATATTTAAGAGGGCAGACAGGAGAGCAAAGGGAAGTTTGTTGAGCATCTTAGTTGTGCTTATGGAAACACTGCAATGGATTGAAACTCAGAGCAATGAAATCCATATATTAATATGTCACACTGTAGTTTGGCATTAGTGACACATTGCCTGACCCAGGTGAGTTGTCTCTGCTGCTGGTATTCAGGCACCTGCTGATGAGTCTTAAAACCCTCAACTACAGACTCCAGCTGACCTGGTTTCATGAAGACACTTCAACCAGAACAGAAGCTGAGCTGCTGTGTCTTTATGTGTGCATGTGACATGATGAGACAGCTTTTTCTATCTGTACATGACAACTTAAAAGTCTCTGTGCTTCCTCTGTTCCTGTTTCACTCCCGAGTTAATCTGTTGTTCAACATGTCTGGTGCTTTCTTCTGTGCCCTGTCTAGATCATTGAGCAGGAGTATAACGCGACATGGGTGCACCGGTATGGAGAGCCCATCCCCGCAGGGACCCTCACCTCCCTCTGGTCCCTGTCCGTGGCCATCTTCTCAATTGGTGGCATGCTGTCCTCCTCCTGTGTGGGCTTCGTCTCCGAGTGGCTGGGCAGGTAGGGAAACACACAGGATGCCCCACACTCTAATTTAGGTATTTCTACTGGAATTGGCAGTTATTTAGTCTGTGTCCTGTTGCCTGAACCCAAGTTCATCAAAACCATTAAAAACATTGTATATGCTCCCCTCTACATCTGATTTACTACATAAAATGTTAGGTTCTGGTGACTATTTGCAGCTGTGTCAGTGGCTGCACACTTTTCTCTGCTGCCCAGTACGACGGACCAATACTCAGGCACTATAGAGTTTGAATGCACATCACTATTTCATCCACATGTGCAAAAACAGAGTAAGAACAATGCAAACAGAAAGGCGTATGCTCGGTATCACACCTAAATATTCTTAATACAAGATACAGTATATAATGCAGTACACATACTGTAAGGTTTTAACCAGGCAACTAAATTCTTCCTGAGTCCATGTTTTCTTACACTTAGACATTTTTTTTATATTTCAGTGACCAACTGTGTGAGTCATGATACATCTGTCTGTCCTGTCCACCTCTGCATGGATCCAAAATAGATCCCACCATCCAGTTTCTAGTCTCACTAACTTCCTTCCCTCTGTAACCTGAGCTGGGATGCGAAATGAACTGCAGCCCCCCAGCTTCCACTGATTCAAAGGGGATCTTAAATTAACAGAGCTGGCAGCACTGGGCCAGGAGGGGTCCGGAGGGGAGTAACTTTCAGTTTCAGTGGGTGCTCTCAGGACAGGGTCTTCCTGAAAAAAAAAGCAGTACTGGTGTGACCTCTGAGGTCAAACTAATTTAGATGTAACCTAAGTCTCTAGTGCACAAATAGAAGTTCACTTTTAACAGTAGACCTGATTGTTTGGTCGGTGAGACAGACTGGGGGAGGAGACTAACATTACATTACAGTCATTTAGCAGACGCTTTCATCCAAAGCGACTTACAATTCAGATTCTATCACATTCATACACGTAGGCACAGCTACGGGAGACATTCTGGGGGTTAAGTGTCTTGCTCAAGGACACATCGACGGACCGGAGCCGGGGATCAAACCGCCGAATCCTCTGATTGAAGGACGGCCCTGCTCTTCACTTAGCTGCAGTCGCCAACAGACACGAGCACAGGCAGAGCAGACCGCAATAAACTCATATCTACATATATCTACCTATATATATATATATATATATATATATATATATATATATATATATATATATATACATATATACATATATATATATATATATCTCTAGGGAATCTTTAAAATATCTTGATGCTGGTCGTTTTGTATCTTTAGTGGTAATTGTCATTTTGCTGGGGTATTACTTGTAATGATCATGGTTTAAAATAACTTTCAATAAAAGGTAATAATGCCAAACTGCAAGGGTGAGGATGGTAAATCTGTCTTTTTTTTTAAGGATATTTAAGAATAACTCCTAATTTCAGCCATGGGTTAAGCAGCGAAATGTTTTTGTATGACACTGCCCTCTGGAGGCTTTAAGGGGTCCGTATACTTCATGGGCTACTATCATACTGGATCTGTATTTTAAACAGCACACAGAATATAGAGAAATCTACTGTATAATGTTCATTATTTAAATACTTTAGTTTCAGTCAGCTTTTTCGGCAATACAATTTGATACACTGTGTTTGAGTTCGTGCTCGTCTTTTGGGTGATAAATTAAGACTTTTGTCCCAAATGTAGCACCCTTGCTAAGAATATTTGATGTCAAATTAAGATTTAAAGTCTGCTGAATTAATACAAAGATACTTGTCTGTGTTTTTTCCTCCAGGAGGAAAGCCATGCTCATAAACAACATGTTTGCCTTCATTGGTGGAAGTCTCATGGGGTTGTCCAAGCTCTGCCGCTCCTACGAAATGCTGATCCTCGGACGCTTTATCATCGGTGCCTACTGCGGTGCGCTGTTCTATTCTCTCCTTTGTCATTGTTTTAATTACATTTTACAATCTATTTTAGAGCAGGAACTTCACATTCATACGACAACAAAGAGATCCAGAAAGAGACACAGACTAAAATAGATGCAAAATGACCAGAAGGAGACACAAACTGACTACAGAGAGATGCAAAATGACGATAAAGACATGCAAAACATCTGAAAAGATATGCAAAAGGACCAAAAAGAGACGCAAAACGACTTTAACGAAATGCAAAATGACCAAAGAGAGAGCAAAACATCTACGAAGAAATGCTAAACGACCAAAAAGATGTCTCTTTGAATGTTGAAGTTTCTGACGACTTTTCCTCTCTGCAGGGTTGGCATCAGGCCTGACACCGATGTATGTGGGCGAGATAGCTCCTACAAGTCTGCGAGGTGCACTGGGCACGCTGCACCAGCTGGCTATAGTCACTGGTATCCTCATAGCACAGGTATGACAGCGTGTCAGCATGTTGCTGTTAAAACTGACGAAGTTAAATCTCCTGCCCTCACACTTGATCCCTCCTCCTACGCAGGTCCTCGGTCTGGAGTCGTTACTGGGCGTTGAGGACTTGTGGCCAATTCTGTTGGGTTTAGCAGTCGTGCCGGCTGTGTTTCAGATGGCACTTCTGCCTTTCTGCCCCGAGAGCCCCCGCTTCCTCTACATCGTCCGCTGCCAGGAGCACCAAGCCAAGAGAGGTGAGCTTTAAGGTCCCGGTTTTATACTGGAATAAGCTCTATGAACTACTCATTTAGTCTGAAACTTAAGCTGAGGCCAGACCTGTACAAATAAACTGTCTACTGGTTTACTACACTAGCTAATCACTTACAGTACAGCATCTTGCTATTTGTACTAAAGTACTATGGGGTCACCTTATGTAACAGGTAGAATATTCTAATTGAACATACACCTCTGTGTGCAGGCCTGAGGAGGTTGACGGGCAGGCAGGACGTGAGCAGCATGCTGGTGGAGATGAAGGAGGAGAAGAGGAAGATGGACATGGAGAGGAAGGTTTCCATCCTGGAGCTCTTTCGCTCTCCGCTCTATCGCCAGCCCATCATCATCTCCATCCTGCTGCAGCTCTCCCAGCAGCTGTCTGGGATCAACGCAGTGAGTCACAGTTAGTTGTTGTATAAGTGACATAAGTGCACCTGGCATAAAGTCCCAAAAAAGAAAAAATGAATCAAAGCAGTATATACTATTGACATAATCTTAATCTGTACACCCCTCTGTTCAGATTTTCTACTACTCCACCAGTATCTTCATGAAGGCAGGAGTCCAGAGTCCAGTCTACGCCACCATAGGAGCAGGCGTGGTGAACTGTGCCTTCACCGTGGTCTCGGTCAGTCACATACCTTTATCTTGACTTTTTGATGTCTCTCCTCCTTCCTTGATAAACAATCTAA
Source organism: Lycodopsis pacificus (assembly GCA_028022725.1). Taxonomy (NCBI): domain Eukaryota; kingdom Metazoa; phylum Chordata; class Actinopteri; order Perciformes; family Zoarcidae; genus Lycodopsis; species Lycodopsis pacificus. The sequence continues at coordinate 10,551,435 of CM051710.1, read as the reverse complement.
TTTTGAACGTTCAATCTTTTGTGAAATTAGTACGATAAAGACTGCAGCCCTGTTATGTACCAAAGTGTGTCTCTCTATTAATGTGTACAATTTTCCAACATGGTACACTTGCTAAATGTCATTGTTGGCATGCTGATGTCAGCATTTGGCTCGAAACACCACTACTCAAACTCACAGACTGGCCCAGCAACCTCTCTGTTTTCTCATTATTAACAGCTCTTCCTGATCGAGAGGATGGGTCGACGGACGCTCCACATGCTGGGACTTGGTGGAATGTGCATCTGTGCTGTCATCATGACCACGGCTCTCGCTTTGTTGGTCAGTCCCCCGAACGTGCAAGCAAGCATCCCGTACCGTCATGTGTGTTTTCTCCACAAACCTCTGAACCGTTTTTTTCCTCCCACCTGATAGGACAGTATTCCGTGGATGAGCTACATCAGCATGCTGGCCATCTTTGGCTTCGTGGCCTTCTTTGAGATCGGTCCGGGTCCCATCCCCTGGTTCTTTGTAGCTGAGCTATTCTCTCAGGGTCCAAGGCCGGCTGCCATGGCTGTGGCCGGCTTCTCCAACTGGACCGCCAACTTCATCATCGGCATGTGCTTCCAATACGTCGCTGTGAGTATTTCTTACCTTGAATAGATGTCGTGGATGTCCTACGCAAACGTCCATGGACTTCTCCTTCTCGTATCTTTTAATCTGGATTTATCCCCATCCTTCCCCAGGAGCTGTGTGGGCCATACACCTTCCTGATCTTCGCAGCACTCCTCCTCTTCTTCCTCATCTTTACATTCTTCCGGGTGCCAGAGACGCGGGGCAAAACCTTTGACCAGATCGGAGCAAGCTTCCATCAGGACTCTGCTGGAATGATGGATAGCATGAACATGGAGCTGGGCAAGCCCAGCACCGAGCTGGACTACTTGGGGGAGAATAGTTCCTGCCTAAAGAGCGATGGAACCGCGCACAGCTTGGAATGAACTGGCCCGACTATAAACTTTTACTTTCTGACATATTGTATACTGAGGTCAACTGTTGAATTCATATAGATTGTGGTGCCAAAGCAGCGTTTATAGTGTGACAATTTGGGTGTTTTGGAATTGTCCTTTTGCTGGTACCACTGCAATATGAGGTTACGCATTACGCCTCGACAGAGGCTGAGAACCGATGGATTAAGAGTTGACTACTGTAGTTTCAAGGAATAAGCTGATCAGAAGAAAGTGTCTGGACTGTTGAGGCATGGACTGCCCATGTGGTAGGGTTTTATTCCACGGTGGCAATATTGACAGACGGAGGTGGAGAGACTTTAGAATTCCTGCACTTTATCTACAAAGACATCCAAAGGTTTCAGAGTTTGGATGTAAACCCTCCCCCCTCCCAAAAAAAATAGCATGTACAGCCATAGAGCCAAGTATACTTTCATATTTTGTAGTAAAGCTGGGAACACACTAGATGTGTAAATCCAACCGACTGCAACACATTCAACTGATAGCATTCAGATTTATACCATTTAGCTTAAACTACAAGATCATCGTCTCAAAGTTATGCAAATATGTATACACACACACAGTCAGCTGTTTGATAGGATTTAAATCTTAATTCAAACTAAACACTTTTTTGGTAGCTACTGAAATGTTCCCATAACGGTCAATGGTCAAGCACCAAAAGCTGGTCTTTGATCGTACAGTTTGATTAAAATGATAGATTCATATACTTAAGATTTATTGTACAGCTTGTTGAGTGTTGACAGTTATAAATTGGAATGGTAAAGTGATTTTGTAACACTTACTAATTATTAAAATTTAACTATCAAAAATAAAGTACAATTTTGGCATCAAAACTCAGCAGTTGGATGAGTGTAGAAACATGTCATACGATACCCCGCCCCAACAACATGCCAGCTGATCTTGGTGTCCCAATACTTCACCCGGCCTCTCTTCAGAGTGTGAGAGAGTTCAAAGTCTTCAATCATGTGGCGTGTTCCCAGCTTAAGGCAAAGTGCCATCACAACGTAGCTTTATGATCATGACAAACGTATTGCACAACCTGCAGAAATGCTACTTTTAAAGACTGTTTTAGTACTTCATGTGTACATATATAGTGTGATATTTGGTTGTTAATATTACGGTATGAGGGTCTACAAGTTTCAATTCTTCTTGCACTCCAGTAGGCGTAAACAGAAGCCTGATACACTAGAGCAAGATTCGCCATTAAAAGAGATGCCTGTAAAGACTAGCTGCTGCTTTTTTTAAATCCCACAAGCATCATATGTTTGTCTTTTTCTTCTTTCCTGTGTGCAGTTCTCCGTCTATTCTTTAATGTGTGTATCACTACCTTCTGAAGATTTGTATTGAAGTTGTTCAGAGGGGATCTGTAATGTGTGTATCATGATGCTGTGGTCATATAGTGACAAGGATGCAAGTAATGTATAATAACAATAATAATAATAGTGTCACTGAAAACACCCGAGAAGGCCTCCAGTAATTTATACCTAGTATTTGAAATTGTGTTCAATATTAAATGATTTCAAAAGCAGCATCTTCTAATCTGCACCTCGGTCATTAAGAAATAAGGACTGGATACAGAGATTTGCGAACATGGTTTATTAATTAGCATTTTTACTACAGACATTGCACATAATCCCCTCCAAAGAAAATCACACGCACAAATAAGTAAAACACAAAAATAAAGTTTCTTTTCATCAAACTTTCCTCAACCGAGGAGATGAAGGGCGTAGTACGTTTCAAGAATCGATTGAGGTGGTAAAAGAACTAAACTGACTCCCATAATGCACCACCAACCTCACACCTGCTTGGTTTTCACCTCTTCAACCAAATTTTAAAAAGTTAAATAAAAATCAAGGCTGGTTCCTCTATAAACTACTTGATGTGTCCCATCTAGGCAATTAAAGAAAATTTGTTTTTAAAGGGGGGTTGGAATAACTGGGCTACCAAGCAGATCGTCCATTCTTTCCCTTTTGTCTTTGATGTACTTTCAATTTCTAAATATGCACCCACCACCCACCTGTATCCCCTTCTTCCCTTCCTCGCCCCTCTCCAATTGTCCCGTGTCTAGATGAGAGGGGAGGAGGCCTGAGGGCCGCCAGCGAGACTGGGTGGGCTAGAGGATGGGGCAAGTGCAGGGAGGGGAGAGCAGTGCATGCGTGCTGAAATAGGTCCAGTCCTCCAACCCTAGGACCTACGGAAACAAAAAGACAAATAAACAAAAACGCAACGGCGCGAAAGCCGGTACAGAAACGGATGCATTAAATCCAGGTTCATAGAGTTCAAGCCTTCACTGGAATTTGCTCCCTGCAGTAAACAAAAAGGACTCGCAACAAAGTACAAACCTAATTAAAGACTCATAAAAAATGTTTTAAAAAAAAATCTTTCCATCCCTTTAACGCCGCCTTAAATCCATATACAGGAAAAGATGTGCGCTAATGTGTCACATGAAGTGCAACCCAACACCCTCGTGTCTCCCACCCTGCATGACCCACCTCTCACCAAGGGTCACGAGACTGTCCTCTCACTGGTGTCACTCTGTTGGTGCTGGGACTGTTGTGTCAGCTGCCTGCTGGGGGGGGAAGGAGGCCGTTTAAATAGTTGTGGCCACACAACGAACAGCGGTGAAAAAGAGCAGTTTGGGCTACTTACCTCAGGTGATTTTGGCGTTTCGGGGGAGGATTTGGGGGAGCCCTTTGGTGATTTTGACGTGGATTTAAGGTCATCTGGTTTAGAGGTCTGAGGGGGGGTACCGGACTCTGACGCAGACTTCTCTGTATCGTTCTGCAACGTGTGCAAGTAATACAATTGTGTTAAACGCGCAGTAAGCGCAACAGTCAGGAAAATAATCCTAAAAAACACTATTTGAAATATAATATTTTGATAGATATTCTGCATTTGTGAAATAGCTTCAGCAGCTCATCGGTCACTTGATGCAGTTTACCGACTAGGCACAACAACGGCACTCACTTTCGAGGTAGAGGACTCGGAGTTCCTTTGCCTGCGCCGTCTAGACTGGCGCCGTTGTTGTTTCTGGCCCTCAGCTGCTTCGCCGTTGGTCTGGGGCCCCTCAGAGGCCTCTGTCTGCTTCACCTCGCCTTGCTCCCGGATCGCTTCTGGAGCGGCCTGCTGCTGGCCTTCTGGAGCGGCCTGCGGGCCTTCTGGAGCGGCCTGCTGCTGGGCGGCCTGCTGCTGGCCTTCTGGAGCGGCCTGCTGCTGGCCTTCTGGAGCGGCCTGCTGCTGGCCGTCCCCGGCCTGCTCAGGAGGTGGGCGAGGACGGAACGGTCTGTGAATCCCAGGACAGAGGACATATTGAGTCAGCTTTGCAGGTCTGTAATACAGAAGCAAAAATATGAACACAAAATATCGGCAGCATTGCCACGTCACCTGCGGTACGGGCGCCAGAATCTTTGCTGCGGCTGTCGCTGCGTTTGGTCGCCCTCTGCCACTCCGTTCTTTTGCTCTCCAGCCTCACCCTGACGGATCAAGCCGACAAATTCAAACTAGTCTGACACAGAACAGCTCGAATTTGCCAATTTCTGAATATCCCGAATTACCAGAGTTGTTCTTAACAGTGTTGCAACTTTACTTTCTTTTATACAAACCCTGCTTTACACTCTTAAAAAAAAAAAAAAAAAAGCCCTAAAAGGTTGTGGTTCCCCCTTCAGCTTACATCTTGTGCCTCCTGCCGTGGCCTTCGGGGCCTCCGACGGCGCTGCTGCTGAGGTTTCACTGCATCGTTCTCTCCCGATCCCTCTCCCTCGGCGGCGGAGGACTGGCCATCGGCTGGCTTGCCCTCCTCACCGGGCTTCGGGCTGCGCGGGAAAAATCGCCGACGGAAGCGGCGTTTGTTGGGAGCGTAGCGGCTGCCTTTCACTGGAACACCGCCTGGACCGGTTACATTGGCTGCTTCTGAGCCCTGTGGGACACGAGAGAGGGGCTGGAATGGGACATGTTAAGAAAAACAAAACCCTAAACGCCATTCAATGAAATAGAGTGCCCAGATTCTCACCTTTGCAGCTTCAATCACATCAAACTCTACAACCTCCCCGTCGCCAACACTGCGGAGGAACTTCCTCGGATTGTTCTTCTTGATTGCAGTCTGAGGGGACAGGTTTAACATCTAAGGACGCATCAACCCATGCAAAACACCAATTCAGGAAAAATGCCCATTAACTTACCTGATGAACAAACACGTCCTCTTTGGTGTCATTTCTGGGAGAAATAAAACAGGTTTAGCAAACACGGCTCATAGGGCAATTTTTAATAAGCAAATAAATCGTAGTGGTGCAAGTAATGTAGATGCTCCAACGTTATGTAGAGGAAAAGTACCTGTTTATGAAGCCATATCCATTACGCACATTGAACCACTTCACTGTGCCTTGAACCAAGGTGGCTACAATAATAAAACAGGAGCACATGATTAAAACGTGTATCCCGGTGACATTTAACGAGACACCGTTACACAGCCAGTCCAAGAACACACACACTACAAATTAATGTTATCTTGCTTGCATCAATGGCAGCCCTGCTTACAACAAGAAAAGGGAGCTCAGTGTGTCAATCATTAACAATAAGACTTTGAAACCAGGCTGAGCTAGGTCACGAGGGGGGAGGGGGGGGTTAACAACACTGCTACGTGTTTGTCATCTGGTCATAGAAACAAAAACGTCCTCACCAGGACGAGGACTTGAAAGTCCCCTAAAGTGCGTTTAATTAGAACGTTAGCGTATCAGCGAAATGATTTACACCTGTGTGAACGCGCGTGCACCGGGTCGGCACGCGCCACGGCTGATAGGGCATGTGTTCACGCTGTTAACAGCCACTTTAAATACAAATAATGCAGATTAATGTCCCCCTTTTCCTCCTTAGCGCAGAAGAACAAAAAGCCGCTAAAATAAACCAATGTGCGGAAATGTAAAGGAGAATATATTTTGGGGAAAACTTTAAATTAAAACACTTTCTTTTTCTGCCGGTAAAAGCCCTCAAGTTACTATTTGGTTTCACAGTAGAGGTTTTACTTAATCAAGGAATGTTTCTTCTTCTACTAAAAACTGAAGACACGTGTTGCTCCCATAAAACATTGTCGATTTACCTTAAGTGGTAGGCTACATTTCTGTAATTAGCACAGACTTGCAGACTTTAAAAAAAGAAAAGTATATTTTTAATACTGCAAATTAACTTTACGCTAAAACAACATCCTATAAATCAGTTTCTCACTCACTTCCATTTAAAAACGCACATTAATTAAACTAAAGCTGGTGTTTTTAAAGATTCTTTAACCACTTGGCACGCGCAGGTTCGCAGCATATTCACTCATCTACACCCACCTATGACTTTCCTCTCCGGCTGTGGCTTCTCTTCCACAGGTGCCGATGGTGGAGCGCTCTGCGCCTCGGCGTCGCTCATGCTGGCTGTCGGAGGATTACTACACTTTCACTCCAGAGTCCCCTCCCTCCTGCTCTTGCCGAAACTTTTCTTCTTCCTCCTCTTCTTCTTCGTTGAGGTTCCGCGGCAGTTGGCATCCTTGGCGTTGCATTACTGCCTCCTTCTGGATGCAGACCTACTCCTCCTCAATGACGTAATTAATCCAGGAGCGCACATACAAACCCGTCCGCGCTCTAATGTACTTCTTACTCTGGCCTCTTTTGACCTGCATTAAAATGCGTACTTAAAAGTATTGTCATTCTATTACCAGCTAAATTGATCAAAAGTTAGTAATTGGCCACTGTGATTGTGATAAATAAGGCCTATCATGCATTATTATATAAAGAATATGTACGCATAGTAGCATACTGTTGTAGTTTTAACACTTTTAGATATATTGAGTGTAGTGCAGTGAGTCCTGCTCTGGTTTTCTGTTGCTCTGCACTGAAGAAATAGTTCATCCTAAAATTGGACTTCCATATTGGACTTGATTGCTGGATGAGCTGTCTGAAAAGGTCATATTTTGACTTGTAAATAATGTTTATGTTATTGGGCTCTGGGTGCAAAAGCTTGCTGTGGGTTTGGTGCACTTAAATAAAGTTATGATTAAAAAAAGCAATGAATAATTTGTCATTTCGGGGTCACAATAATTTTGCCTTTAATTCCATTCTTCATAGGGCATATGACTCCAGTTTCACAGCACTAAATTTAACCAAGCAGCACTAATAACTGCCAAGTTCAATGGAACCATTCTCTGTGCTCAGAAGCCGTCTCTCGACATGAAAAAGACTCAAATTAGAAGTATAATTAGTATCAGCAGAGGGAATTACAGCCAGCGGAGGAGCACGGCGGCACAGATACTGTGGATTATGTTATGTTCATTACAGCTCTGTGGATCAGCTGTATATGTAAATGCCAATAAGTACCTGCTGACAGGAATGCTATGATATATAAAAGGTAGATCATTTTACAGGGTGCACATCACATCATTTGTACACAAGAGTACTGACAATATGACAAGAATACAATACAATGAGAACAAGACAATATAGCATACTTGAATGTATTCAGGGTCATGTTTCCTCACAAGCTTTTCCACGGCCCACTAGATGGCGCTCCGAGGTCCACCAGTGGGTCCCGACACAGAGTTTGAGCACTAACTGTTCTAGAATCCATTGTAGACATTGTATTGCAGTTACATTGTGTCAAACACTCTGAAATACAATATAACATCTGTATTCCAGACTGCAATGTAACAAACGGACTGTGAAATTGATATGTCACCGACTGTCATAACTGTGCTAACTCATCCTCTGATGAAAACCACAAGATGCGGTTGAAAGGACAGGACTAGAAAAAGTCAGTAAGTGGACCTTGAGTGGATTATGTTTTTTTCTAATAATAATACCGTGAAAGGCTATCATGACGACACAATAACATTGTAATGCGTTTGACTAATGATGGGGTTTTATTCTCGGCTGGACGAGCGCGGACAGAGGGGAGCGAAGAGGAGGAGGAGGAATTGAAAGGGATAAATAACACAAGAGGAGGAGAGCTATTATCACCAGGGTAAGTTCTCCTAACAACGCATCCAATAGACGGGGCGTGTGTGCGCCTGAGCAGACGAGTTATCCTCCTGCACATGTGTCTCTGGAGCTGATACCTTTAAACGCCCCCGTGAAGTAAACACAACGCTCTTGTTTTTGCCGGGAGGACCACCAGCAGACCTCGAGAGCCTCATCCTGACTTGCTTGACAAAATGGAAGAAATACCAGATGACTCGTTTGCCTTTTATTATTTGTTTTAACTTTGCAAAATCCTGCAAGACGTGCCTTGATGTCTCATGTAAAACAAGCGCTATTGCGCTCTCTCTCCCCTTCGGTTAAGTCAATGTGTTTCAGTCATAGCAGTGTTCATCAGTGTACTGTTACATTAGAGGGGAAAACATGTAGATTTAATCTACAAACTGGATGTTGTAATTATGAATGATAGTAAACAAAGAATAAGTCTTGCTTTATACAAGTTATTGACATTTTAGCGCACATCGTCTCCAGAATGTCTTTGCGGTGTCGGCAATATAACAATCTGTAGACAAAGGGAAACCTCTGGGCTTACTTCAGGCCAACTCGCAGCCAGTGATGAAGGTTAAATGCCGTTTTTAAGTTTAGGACATATCAAAGTTAAAAAGTACAACGGGGTCTTCCTCAGGGCACAGCTTGAAGGCGGAGTTCAACGGCAAAAAAGGGCATTTTAACTTCCTCCCTGGCTCGGTGCGAGTGTGCCTGAAGTCAGCACCGAGGCTTCCCTTTGACTTCAAGAGCACCTGGTATTTTCTCCTTGTTATGTAAAAATCCATGTTGGATGTTTACAAAAACACACAAGCATGAGGACTGATAGTCACTTATTAACAAAGTCCAAAACGGTACTGTACATGGAATAAAACACAAATGAAAAGGCATAATCCAGCCAAATGACGTTATTTTGGAGAAGTCGATTACTCGTCCAAAAGGTTCTCCAGAACCGCGAGTGAAGCTCGGTGACGATGACGAGGAGTTACTTTGGATGGTGGTAGAACCTCTGGCCGCTCTGGCTGTGGGGGAGGAAGCCGTGGCGAGGAGCACTCTGGGGAGAGGTCTGAAACGGGGCCTGGTGGAGGAAACAAGGAACGACATGCTGAGTGAACATGACCAGACACACATGATGACAGCAAAGTAAGGTCGATATCAAGAGGAAGATGTAAGCGGGTTGGAGGAGCAATTTTGCCAAAACTGGAGGGTGGAAAATGGTTTCGAAGCAAAAATTGAGGTAATGAAAGGGTTGTGAAAGTGTGTGTTAGGGGTGTAACGGTTCACAAAATCCACGGTTGGGTTCGGAACGATACAGTGGAGCCACGGTTCGGTACGTTTCGGTACATTAGAAAACTATAAATGCCAGAGAAATGTACTTTATTTTAAAATATATTTATTCGTTACAACTAACATCATGAAGTTATTCTTTGACTTTGAACAATGATGGAACTATACCTGAGTGACCCATCTTCTGGGGTGTCTTCTCAGCAACACATAAGCATAACAAACAAAAACTGCTCCTTAATGTTATGTAGTATTGTTACTTACATCTTGCAAAAGAGATGTTTAATCTCAATGGGACTACCTGGTTAAATAAAGGTTTAAAAAAAATAAAAATAAATACATACATTTTTTTTATTCAAACGTATTGTTCGGTTTGTCATGCGTACCGAACCGTGAGCCTCGTACCGAACGGTTCAATACGAATACGCGTACCGTTACACCCCTAGTGTGTGTGTGTGTGTGTGTGTGTGTTTTGGGCTTCACCTTTGCAGTAGAAATCTGGACGGCCAGCGATGGTGTGGGCAGCAGTCCCGGAGCAGAAGGGTGCATGGTTGGTGGATGCATCGGCCTCAAAGTTCCCTGTGAGAACATCAAGGAGACGGAACAAAAAAGAAAAAGAAAAACTGTAATCAGATAAGGAAGTGATGACCTGAAGTAAAAGGACGGGTGAATGAAGCTTATGCTAGCTGCTTCCAACATTTAGACAGTGGAAAGGTAAGAAAGGTTTGGGCCAAAATCCCTTAGAATCTTTATGTTCGGTCTGATACTTACAAATTAGACGTACAATTTTCATTTGTGGGACATTTTAATAAGCCATGTTTAAATACAATCACGCTTTTTACAATACATTATCCAATACTTTTTATTTTTGGTATTTCATTTCTTACTGCATCGGTAAAGCCGGACTGTTGGTTGGCATGTTCCAGCTGCTTCTGGAGGGGTATCCCTGCTCCGGGAATGTATCCTGCAGGAGATACAGAAGTTTACAATCAAACAATCATTGACATCAAATACAGAGCACACATTCGGGTTATTTTACAATACGGCTGACTTTTCCCTGACGGTCCTAAATAATCATATAGCAATAAAACAGCAGTGGAACACAAGGACGATGACAGCAGAGGAACTGACCAGGCTGGGAGGTGAAGTGACTGTGGACGGGGTAGCCGGTCTGCTGGTGGGGGAGGTACTGCATGGCCTGGAAGGCAGACGCACCTGTGGGAGAACAAACGTTTCTTTGTCTTATAACTACTACAGCCACTGTGATGTGGTGCAAATGATTGATCATAGCATGCCAGAACAACTATGAAGGACTACTGAACTGAGGAATGTATATTAGTTTGACAAAACCTGAACAACAATCTCTGCATGTACACTGTATGTATGGTACTTCAGATGATGTGTGAACCCTGCCACTGAAACATACACGTCCTTTACCTCTGATCTGAGAACTGCTTGCGAAACTGATGGGTACCGACGGTCCAGGGGCGTAGGTGGAGGGGTGCTGGGTCTGAGCCACCCCGTAGGACTCATGGACCCCCTGGCTACCGCTGAACTGGCCGTGCTCTGCCGAGCCAGAGCTGAATCCGGCGGTTTGATAGTGACGTGCCTAACAGAGGAGGAGGCGGGGCATACAGTCATATACTGGTGTCTAAATGAGCATCTCCTAAAGCACATGGACGTGTAAGACTGTGAATATCAGACCGCTTTACTCACTGGAATCACAGCTGTTGGGAACAGCTGTTTACTACGTTCTCCAAGTAGCGCTCCAGGTCGACTGTGGCTGACTGGACTGCCTTATAGTGTCAGAGAGAGGGATGAGTATTAGGAACAGACTAACACAAATACCCGGGTGAGGTTAGGCTTCTTAATAATGAAACCTTCCATACCTTGAATGCTGAGGAGGTGCTGCCCTGCGTGCATGGGCAAGCTGGGTTGGTAGCTCGCCGACGTCAATGTTGTGATATCACTAGAAAGAACAAAAATGCAACTGAATACCAAAAGTACAAAACAATTTAAAATGTCTGGGTTTAATAACAAAATTCTATGATGCCGTTATGTTATGAAAGTAATGAAAACGCTGCGTCATCCTTACTACCTCTGCTCCTTTCTGCGCCTCTTCTCCTCTTCATGAAGTACCTTCTTGAGTTGTAAGAAGAGCTGGTGTTTCTCCTCTTGGAGGCCTTGGAGTTTTTCCCCCATCTTCATTACCTGGAGTTTAGTTTGGGAGGGGGTTGGGAAATACAGCATAAGAAAACAAATTGCTGCACAACTTGCCGTGTAGTATTTGTTACAACCCAAGGTAAGACGGCAAAGCCATATGGAGTTTAATACACAGATTGCAGTTGAAATGTTTTAAAAACGTTCCAACCTGTTCTTTGGTTTCCTCCAAAGACATCCTCTCCTCTATTTCTTTTGTCCGCTTCCTCTCTTCCTCCTCTTTCATCTTCTGCTCCATCATTTTGTCCACCTCTTCCTCCTCTGGTAAATTATATTCATGTTATTTAGCGGTGGTGGAAAACACATTAAAATCTCTAGAGTAAGAGTATTATTAGATATCAAATGTACTTGTGAATACACTAGGTATGACAATATACTCCGTCTGCAGAGCCTTTTCACAGTGTGAGTAGATGAAGCTGCATATTTAGGAGAATAATAAGTAGGTGGTAGTAATTCTTTATTGTAGGAGGGAAATAGGCTAAATAACAAACGGGAACTTAGGAAACATTCAGTTATTTTCTTATCATAGAGAAACGTAGTATTTTCAGTCAGCTTTGTACACTTCTACCTCTGCTAGGCTAGTTTTAAAACACACAAAGTGAGTGCTCACCTTGTCGCTTGCGCTCCCTCTCCCTCATGATGTGCTTGTGGAGGGCTCTGGCCATCGCGTTGGACAGCTTGGGTCTCTCCAACAGGGCGGGCATGGTAACAGGCAGCGGCGGGGCCAGCTGGTGTAGACAGTGTTCAGTGGCACATGAAAGGTTAAAAGTAGAGGCGTCGATTATCTGCATGCTCAAAACATTAGAAATACCACAGGTGTAACTTCAGGGTTAAAGGCCTAACATTAAGTTAGCTGCTATTTGGCTAACAGTTAGCATTGTCTGCTGTTAACCGACAGTGTGTTTAATTAAAATACATCAACGGGTGCGGTATGGTTTGAAACTAAGATGTGTGGACCTTAAACATGCAAATCAGCAGCAACAGTTTTACATTTTAAAACTGGACTTTGGTAGCTGACGTTAGCTTAGCACAAACGTTAACTGGTAACGTTATGCATTCTAGTTAAAGCTAACCGTTAACGTCACTCTTTAGTGGCGTAGATAGTAAGTACAAAAAAAACTTACTTTCGTTGTTTTATGTGTCGTTTAATAAGAACCGAACCGTCTCGCGGTTTTTAACAAGAAAAAATCAAAACTTACACCCAAAATATAAACAGACGAAGAGGTTTACAGCCCCGGATGTAATGTTGCACTTCCGGGGTCAAAGGCGACGACATGTCGATTTTTTTCCTCGCCGAATTGCATTTTGGGAAATAGAGTATCTTCTGTATTTTGTTAGAAAACGCCGATCCCAGGTCTAAATACACAAATCTAAACTTCTTGTTACACGCTTATAATGTGTATCAGTGTGTGGACACATTGTGAAAGTAGATCTTATTTTGAAAATGTCCTTCATTTACATATTGTGAAGTGGGCTTTTTCAAAATCTTTATATACGGAAGTATATTACTGACACGGGGGACAACATACCACATACCACTTACGGATGAGGATCAAGCCATCACCTTGGTTGAGGGTCTCAATACTCTTAAAGGGTACCTAATGACCTTTACTGAAGATAAATTCACATGCAAACTCCTCACAGAAGGGCCGCCAGGGGACCGAATCCGGGTCCCTCTTGTCGTGAGGCCAGTACACCACCGTGCAGCACCCGTATGGGACTTCTTCAATGGAGTCAATTGTTAATTCAGACCGATAGTCACTCTTGCTGTCTCTTTTTGTGTCTGTCTGTCTGTCTTGCTGTCTGTCTGTCTTGCTGTCATGCTTTCTCAGAAGAAGGAGAAGTAAAGTGTCAAATCTATCATCACTGACACCTTCTGTTGCAATTGTTATTGGAACAATGCTGATAAATCATATTTGCCCCAAGCAGGTTTTAGTCTGCAATCAACATGAATAACAAAGTCACATTATATCAATAGAAACAAACTCTTAGCTCATGACAACGTCGTAAAATTCAAGTATTCTCCATCTTTAAGGACAGAACACACTGGAAAAGGATCGTCATTGTCTTATTTAATACAGCATTTATAATTAACCGATACACTGTACAAAGTATATAGAATATTATAGTCATTCTGTGCTTTGGGTTGTACAATTCCCACTAAAAGTCTCCAAGATTGTTTTTCAAAAGATGACAATTTTGCCAAGTCATCCTGTAATATGTAATTCTTTTTACGGTCATGTGCCTTGAGGCTTCACCTGATGACTCACTTTTATCCCACATTTATGTCCCGACGTCTGATAAAGACACATGCCTTCAATCATAAGGGAGTAATATTTCTCAAGTCAAGTCAGAAAGCGCTTTGTCATCAAAAAGAGGACTTCAGCTGTTTTCTTTGTCACTTATTATCTTATATGTTTCTCATGATACTTGGTGAACAAATACATGTAGACCCGATTATGGAATTTCAACTTCCTGACTAATTAGCAAAGTAATTTTAGTGTCAGTTAATCAGTTTAACCTCAGAACAAACAGATTGCAGCAGCGTGGATGGAGGTTAATCTTAATCCACATCTTTTAACAATCATAATCATAAAAATGAATATATATCATTGTCCCTCAATGAGTGTTGTGATCGCACAGCTTATACAATGGTGTTCTTTTACTTATCTTTACAAACAAATGGATGCTCTAGTTTACAGTAATTACTTGTATGTTTACCCAAGTCAGCATGATACACATTGTGATCGTGGGTACTGTTGTGAAATAAAACTGAAATGAAAGTGTTGAACATTAAAAAACAAATACCAGATGACAGTTTGAACATTAAAATAGAAATGACACATGACATGAAAAAGAAAAACTGAAATGTTTTTTATTTTCATTCTTATGTGCAGTTTTAGAAAAATTTGGGGGGGATTTTCCACACAATGCTAATTTAAAATAGGTCAAGAACAACAACTCATCCCATGAACTACCAAACTACATGAAGCTGATTTAATCACTCTTTTTTTGGGGCCTCAGAACTTAACAACTTCACAACGAGCTAAACATCTCACCCACAGTTAAAGGTATAATGTCTGAGCAAACAGTCGCCTTTTTAGACGTTCATTATAATCCATTTAGATTCGTGTTTCTACAACACAACTGATGATCTACTTCACATAATATCTCCATTATGCTGTATATACAAGGTCAGAACAAAGCCCCTAACTAAAACACAACGACCTCACAGTGTCATGTGCAGCAGCCACAGGTCAAACTGTGTTTGTTTACCGAAAAGTGTCCGTTGATCATTTTTTTTTAATCATTTTCCTCTTTCACAGTCGGAGGGAGAATACAGAGTTGAGTACGTCTGCAGAGCCGTGACGAGCAGAAGAGAAATGGAGCTGTTGGCCGACCGTCCAGACAGACACGCTGCGTCTGTGTGACTCATTTCTCTGCCCGACAACCGCAAGTACGCCATCTTTTAACCTCAACGGGGCCTCATGTCTGTCCCTTCACTCACCGTCCCATGACTACCTTCTGCTGCACATGTGAATGCGCCAAAGTGAAACCATAATACACACACACACACACACACGGTTTAAGAAGAGCACATGATCTCTGTGTACATAAATATTGGAGAGCAGAATGTATATAAGCGGTCCCAACAGCTGTATGATATCTGTCTGCAAACAGCTGCTCAAACAAGATGAAGCTCTGCATCCTCCTCATTTTCGGGACCCTGTTTGTCCTCGTCAACGGTAAGAGCACAATGACATGGTGGGATGGTTTCTGTGTGACTGGTCTTGTGAGATGGTGGCGTACTACGCCTCAGGAGTTTGGAATGACAGGTTGAGGCGTGTTGTTGGAGGTTGTTTCCTGCAGAGTTGTGCCAGAATCGATTGTTATTAACCTGGAAACCATACTTTAATGGGACATTTAAGCCAAGACCAGTTATAGGTATTAAAAGTAAAAGTACTCGCTTATCAGAATTATCTTGTTTGGTGTGTTATTGTTATATTCTGTAATATTGAATATTGCTCAAATAAATAATTGTTGTAAAATCTGTAGGAAGAATGGAAGAGCTAATGTCACCATTTTATCTATAAATATGAATGAATGAATGAATGAATTTTATTTATATAGCGCTTTTCACAGACAATAATATCACAAAGTGCTTAACAGAGCAGACATTTAAAAGCATAAAAAACACAATGTGACCCTAGGGTCAATAAATTATCTACACAGAGAAAAGTAAAAAATAAAAAATAAAATAGAAAATAATAAAAAATTTATAAAAATGTAAAACATATTTTAAGAGCAGGTCTAGGACCTGGGTTTACTTTTTACACAAACGCCAGCCTAAACAGGTGGGTTTTGAGCTGGTTTTTAAAAGTATTCATATGCATCATATTCAATTATATGATTATGTCTTTTCATATGTACAATCGTAATCTGCACAGTAACTAATCTTAAAGCAGTAAAAAGTCCAATATACTTAAACTCCACTAAATGTCAGAAGGAAAGAAATTACCATAAAATGGAAATAAAGTAAAAGTACCTCAAAATTGTGTCCTGCAATAAATGTATTTAGCCATATTTTAATGAGAAAATATTAGACCAAAACAAGATGCAGGCATGACGTTCACTACTGTTTTACCTATAAGTGAATGTTGTAGCAATGGCTGTATATTACGGTAACACAGCCAAACGCTTCAGTGAACTTTACCGCACCCTGACTTTGAGAATTTAAGTTGTAGTGAACAGGAAGATTACTGCAAGATAAAAGGAGGAAGTGCCCGGTGTAACAGTGTCACAACGCCAAGGCTGGTGGTTGTGAAGAAAGACTTCCGTTAGAAAGTGTCTTGTCAACATCTGATTCATGGATTAATGAACACACACACACACACACACACACACACCCACATATCAAGTCGAACACCATCATCATGAGGCAACGCCAAGGGATGACAGGTTGCAAATTGAAAACATCTGCATGTTCTGACCCGTCAAATAAAACTGCAACCAAAGCCATTTTTTTGGGGAGTTCCAGTTCATTCCCACGGGTAATTAAAAAAAAACTCTGGCAAGAATGAGAAGCCGGGTGGTATGTGTCAAAAGTTTAAAGTGGGAAAATCTCACTGGCTGTCGATTTTGACGACAGGAATGCCGCCGATCAGCAGAGACTACAACACACACTGCCGGTGCCTTCAGCTGGAGTCGAGGATCATCCCTCCAGACAACCTGAGGAGCATCAAGCTCGTCCCTGAAGGGACCCACTGCCCAGACATTGAGGTCATGTAAGTAAAAAAACAACAATCATGTGAACTTTCATTGGACTTTGGCTCACAGATAAGCTGGAGATGTTCGGTTGCTTGCCAGAGCTTCCTGGAAGGAGTGCGGACGCTCTTGGCCTCATGGTATCTGTGTTTCTGCTGTGGCTCTAATTGCGTAACTTTTCTGTTCTTTTGACCAGAGCTGGACTGGCGAACGGGGAGAAGGTGTGCCTGAACCCTCGGTCCTCCTGGGTGAAGAAGCTGATCACCTTTGTCCTGGAGAAACAACTTCATCAGCAGGCAGCAGCACTTCCCAAAAATCGAGGATAATATCATGATACAAATTTAAAAAAAACATGTTGCAATTAAAGCTGTTTAGACTCCTTCCTGCAACTATGAGCCATGCTGTTTCACTTTAATGAATAACACACAGGTTGTGTCATTTATATAACTTCTTTTTGTTGTTAGTGTAATACCATACATGCATTGATGCTGGATTTATATTGTCTCCGTGTTAGAAAGATAAGTGTGTGATTATGTTATGAAAGTGAGCAAGAGTTGGAAGACTTTGTGTGCGGAAGGTATTTAATTGTGTGACTCTGCGTAGAAAGTTTAATTGTATAACCTCTTTTGAAAGCAGATGACTGAATGTAGCATGAAACCTGTAATATTATGTAACATCATTTCTGTGTAACACTGTGTTGGCCTTCTCCAGCAATAGCCAGGCAACATAATGTGCTTTGTTGAATTATAATCCCTATGTGAGGCTTAAAAGGAAAATAAATACATGTTTTAAAAGTAAAATGAGACTTCCTTCTATTCAATTCTTACAGCTGCGTTTGCTCTGTAAATCCTCTCGTACCAGACTTAAATGTTGAAGTTAGCGGTTTTTGCAGCAAAGCTGTGCTTCTGTGTTATTAATTATCGTCGTCCCTCGCTGGGCCAAGTTCTTCCCTGAGAAAACCAGAGCTCTGACTCCCCAGTTAGCTGTTGCTTAGATAAGAAAATATGTGATGATATACCTTCTGGCCCCCGGCTCTCAGGAAACAGGACGTTTTCACAGTCACATACTATATTAAGTCTTTCAAGATATCATTTATTTTCTTTCCTTGGTTGCTCCCCTTTATTCCCAGCAGAGCAACATTTCCCGTCTATGGTTCCAGTGCGCTGAGGCTCATGAAACAGTAGAGAGTGATGGCACTTCTTCCAGATATTTATAAAAACACTTGCTGCTGTCCGTCTCAAGAGCCAGAGGGAAGTGTTATTTATCTGCAGAAGAACTGTAAGTTCATCTCCTGACTGATTTGTTATGTGCTTAAGTTTGAATTGGGAAATAATCCCCTCTTCTCAATGTGAATAGAAGGAATTCAGTGCAAAGTACCAGTCGTTTACGGATGTGTTAATATTTACACAAAGATATATGAAACTCTTAAGAACTAAATGTTTGACAAGACAAGTAGTAAAAACAAAAAATGACCGAAATTGTCCCATGCAACAGCATTAACATCTGTTCCAGCAAAACAAACCAACAACCTTCAGGCTCAAGAACTAAAACAAACAGCCGTGGATAAAGAGCTTTCTGACGTACATCAGTGGAAGATACTTTCCCTGTGGAAACGTTTTCAACTAGTAATGTTTTAAACCTGTACAATAAAATATGGATATTAAACCGTCAATGTATTGGAAACAAAGTGAAATAACACGTACGAGAGGTTCTGTGCCTTGGATGAAAAGTCGGTCTCAATATTCCTTTTCTATCGGTGGTATTATTAAAATCTCCCCTTTAATTAAGCGATCAGACATTTCAAACAAATTAGCGAACGAGGAATGTAAATTGGGGCCATGTACAGAGATAAATCCAACGCTCTTTGGAAAATGTGCCTTCATGGTCGTTCTCCAGCTCAGTCTCCCTCCTTTCAGGCCGTGACCATCACGTTAACCAAAACTCTTTGAAAAATAAACCGCAGACGTGTTAGTCCAGCAAGTTTATCAGCAATCTGAAAAATATATAAAAGTGCAACGGCGCTGCTTTACAGTAAAACATACAATAAGATAAAACAAGGAATTACAGTAGACATCCAAAATATACAATAGTTGATGTACAAAGACCAGCACAGGCTGCCTCTTGTAAATCAACAAGCAGCTTTCAGAAAAGGGTTCACAAAAATTAAAACTGATGAGACAAATAGTGTTCCAAGGACATAAATCTTTGAAAACAAAAGAAGCAATCTCCCTGTAAAGATAATCATGGCTTTGATTTTTATCTGAGGGATTCATCAACCTTAAAGAAATGTCATTGTTCACAATGCTGTCGTTCACTAATGAACAAAAACAAAAAAGACCCCTGAGAACGTACAAAAGTTCCTCCTTTTTGTAAAATTCTGGAATTCAGCATCAAACAAAATATGACTTTTTTTGTTTCAATGTAAACAATACCAAGAAATGTTGAACAAAAGTTTGCTATTTTTTTTAAAACAGGCACTTATCACATTGTAGCAGCTCCCCTAGGTATTTGAGATGGATGGAAAAAGAGTTCTGTACAAAGCATGAATGAAAATGAATCCACATGCTAGGTTTCTGACTGAGAGACAGGAAGTGGCGGGCAATCCTCTGGCGCAACAACATAACCCTTCCCCTGGGGGAAACATGCCTGCAGGGCTTCTGTCCAGCTGCCGGTGTTGCAGAAAGTCAATAAGATGTCAAACACTGTGGACAAAGAGAGAGACTCGATCATTAATGAACACAGAACTGCTTCAGTTGTCTGGAAAACTAAAAATAATTCCTCACCTTGATTGACAGCCAGGATCTTGGAGTGGAAGTTCTTGGCATTGTTTTTCTTCACCATGTACTCGTCTATGGGCAGCCTGATGTAAAATGAACAGAATATATTTTAAAAGCAAATCTTCAAAATTTGAAATATGTTGTTGTAGCGAGACAACGTTTTAAAATATGTCCTGTATGTTATTATTTAGTCATTAAAACGTTTTGCAACGATTTGTTAACTGTTTCCTCATGCCGCCTTGATTTTATCATGTAAAAGGAACTATCGTGTAAGCTCGTTTGAGGTCGGATGCCAAACAGTGGTGCACACTAAGCCTACTCGCTAGTACTTCTTAACGTTAAAGTGGAATTTTCTCGTCTCTTCCGATGTGACATTCGTTTCACATTAAGTTTACAAATTTTGCTCAATGTGACACCAGCATTTAGATAATGTACATATATTGATGATACAATACGGGCTTTAAAAACGACGGTTATCCCCTTGTTGTTGTTAGCATGCGAGGCTAACACGCTGCCATGCTGGATCACAGCAGCCAATAAGAGGCTCTGAGGAGGGACATGCCACCAGAGAGCATTGTGGGTATTCTAAATAAATATATTGTGTGGCTCATTTAATAGTTTATACAAGCTTTTATCATGGGAACAAATCTCATGTATACGCTGTTCTCTGTACTGTCACCAAAACAGGGTTAAAATGTATTTCCGGTGGCAAATAAGTTAAGTTATAATTGTGCGTTTCAAATGTTGCTATATCTTCTTAACAAAAATATATTTATGTGCATTGTGTGGCTTTTATTGTGTGTTGTCTGCTCCTATTTGGATGTTATATGTGATCATGTTCTCAGTATAAAACATCTGGTGGCTATTGTTAAATATCAGCACCATGACAGAGAAGCTCGTGTTCGTCATACTAGTAGTAGAGCGAGAGCAGTGGTAAGGTTAAGACTATACTTTCAGGGATCATTTCTATAGTTTTTGACTTGAGAAATGTGTTTCTAAAATGTTTGGTCTCGCTAACCACGATGATGAGATGATGATACTCTTTCCTGAGCGTGAAGCGGGCGGACAGTCATGATTTAGTTCATATGCTGTCTGTCTTTGATGACCGTTCATTGTCTCCTCTGGGGACACTGAGGGAAAGAGTATGATCAGAGTGGTACTGCAATGCTGTCAATAATAAATCTAGCATCACTTAGAATTAGTTGTGGGCATAGATAGTTGTTGTATATTTAATTTTTAAATGTATGGCAATCTGTGCAATTTGCTCCACTCCATTTATTAATTACAATATTATTTTTCTATTCTCTATAGTTGCTAGTTAATAGAATAAACAACCCGAAGTAGCTAAAATGAACTTAATCTCTTATTAATATTTCTTAAATATGTCTTGAATCAGTACAAAGAGATAAAAAGTTACTCCAGCTGTAGGATAAATGTTGTGGTGATGACATAACTCCCTGAAAGAGGTATTCTCTATTGAGTGAGTACTTTTTAAACTATGAGTACTTTAAGTATAAGTGCTTTAACGCATGATTTTGAATGCAGTATTTTTATAATCTGGTATTGGTACTTCCTGCATTGACTCCATTATTAAACATCTTATGGCAATATTCAAAAGTGGAACCACTTACTTTACTTTAAACTGAATTATAGACATTTTGCTTGATTAGTTTTGTGCGATTTAATACTTTTACTATAATACTATTAATACTTTAATACTACATTACAAATACATCTCCCCCAACAACATGTATTTTACAGCTGTAGCAGCTTTTTTGAAATCTTGAATAATAACATCTTAAATGCTTGAACATTCTCTCCAGGATATTGTTTGTAAAACCGATTTAAATCACGTGATTGCTTGTCTGGATTGCGTGCGGTGAAGTAACGTTATTCTTCCACGCTTGAGTCTTTTAGAAATAGAAGTAGGCTGCACGTGTTCAGGTTTGTCAGCTGAGCTTTTTGTTGATAGTGGGCGTGTTTTTACACTCACACTTTGACTCTGAGGAGGGATATACCACCAGAGGGCATTGTGGGTAAATAAATAAATATATTGTATAGATCATTTAATAGTTTATGCTATATCTTCTTAACAAAAATATATGTATGTGCATTGTGTGGCTTTTATTCGGTGTTGTCTGCTCCTATTTGGATGTTATTTGTGATCATTTGTGATCATGTTGTCAGTATAAAACATCTGGAGGCTATTGTTAAATATCAGCACCATGACAGAGAAGCTCGTGTTCGTCATACTAGTAGTAGAGCGAGAGCAGTGGTAAGGTTAAGACTATACTTTCAGGGATCATTTCTATAGTTTTTGACTTGAGAAATGTGTTTCTAAAATGTTTGGTCTCGCTGACCACGATGATGAGATGATGATACTCTTTCCTGAGCGTGAAGCGGGCGGACAGTCATGATTTAGTTCATATGCTGTCTGTCTTTGATGACCGTTCATTGTCTCCACTGGGGACACTGAGGGAAGGAGTATGATCAGAGTGGTACTGCAATACTGTCACTAATAAATCTTTGTGTGTTTTGCTCCACTCCATTTATTAATTAATATATTATTAATCTATTTATTATTCTCTATAGTTGCTAGTTAATAGATTAAGCAACCCTAAAGTAGCTAAAAGGAGCTAACTGTCTTAATCTCTTATGAATATTTCTTAAAAATGTCTCGAATCAGTAATAATTAAAAGCTAAAAGTTACTCCAGCTGTAGGATAGATTTGGGGAGATGTTTTGGTAATGACATAACTCCCTGAAAGAGGTATTCCGCATTCAGTGAGTACTTTTTTAACTAAGTACGGCCGAAGAGGTGAGTTTGTGTAAAATGTGTGATGAAACACGTGTGGGTATTTAAACCTCATCTGAGCCATTTTGACCAAAAGTCTCTGGAAATTAAGTCCAGGCTTCACCGCACTGCTTTCTCTGTTTTCTGTGTTAGAGTAATGTGACGTACAAAGCAACTAGTTAAGAAGAAAACATTTCACGTCCCTGGGTGGGCTTGAACCACCAACCTTTCGGTTAACAGCCGAACGCGCTAACCAATTGCGCCACAGAGACGGTGTGAGAGTCTGTTAAGAGACGGCTGAAGAGAAACAAGGTGTGGCCTAAATTGTAAGCCCCGCCCACTTAAAGTTGCCTGTATAATTACTGTTTAACAAGGTGTAGCCTAAATTGTAAGCCCCGCCCACTTGTGTATGTCTTGCTGAAATGAAGAACAGTGACGTCATGTTGTTTTCCTGGTTTGTCTAACTGATAACGGGGTTAAGCTGCCTAAACAGAGACAATTACAGTTTTTTTTAGAGTAATGTGACGTACTAAGCAACTAGTTAAGAAGAAAACATTTCACGTCCCTGGGTGGGCTTGAACCACCAACCTTTCGGTTAACAGCCGAACGCGCTAACCAATTGCGCCACAGAGACGGTGTGAGAGTCTGTTAAGAGACGGCTGAAGAGAAACAAGGTGTGGCCTAAATTGTAAGCCCCGCCCACTTAAAGTTGCCTGTATAATTACTGTTTAACAAGGTGTAGCCTAAATTGTAAGCCCCGCCCACTTGTGTATGTCTTGCTGAAATGAAGAACAGTGACGTCATGTTGTTTTCCTGGTTTGTCTAACTGATAACGGGGTTAAGCTGCCTAAACAGAGACAATTACAGTTTTTTTTAGAGTAATGTGACGTACTAAGCAACTAGTTAAGAAGAAAACATTTCACGTCCCTGGGTGGGCTTGAACCACCAACCTTTCGGTTAACAGCCGAACGCGCTAACCAATTGCGCCACAGAGACGGTGTGAAAAACTGTTTTGCTGAAATGAAGAATAGTTAGATCATGGCATTTTTAATTTAGCATTACATTTTAAATTAAAATTAAAAAATTGTTTGCATTTAAGTTTCAACTTAAAGCCCCGCCCACCGGTGTCCACGAGAGATCATTTTTTAGATCATAGCATCTTAGATGTAGTGTTTTAAGTGCAGTCAACTACTAATGAACATATTGCTCCTCACTACAATGTCGCAAGCAAACATTAAGCCCCAATGATGTCACACTTGTGTTCCTGGTTTGTCTACCTTTTACTCCTGATAACGGATATAAAGTTACGTGTTGCATGTAAAACCTTTTGATTAGCAGCTGAAAGCGCCCTGGTCTCTTGACTACAGTGGTTTTATGGATACATAATTCCTCAAAATATAACACAGGCATAAATCAGTATCGTGGTTCATTTAATTGTAGATGTACATACCATGTGAATAGTTTGCTGTTCTTAATTATATTTGGTCTCATTTGGTTTCTCGTGCTGTTGAATTCTATCAGCTATTAACAGATTCCTAAATGTATTTGTTTTTAAAACCTGCGAAAGTTACTTTTAACTTGTAGAATTTAATGGCATGCATTTATTGAAAGTTTCATTTTTACTTGAAACAAGGACATACTGCTACCGATGATGTATCCTGTTCATCCTGCCACATTTATACTTTTGCTCCTGGTTTCTGTAACCTTCACCCGTGGAAACTAGCTCATATATTCACATTAATGACAATAAGTGTCTTTGCACAACTTGGAAAGGTTCTCACTATTTGAGCAGCCACAGTAGCTGATGTGAGACATATTTGTGATTTTGGGGCAATATAATTACAGTGGACATGACTTACCTTCTGTAATGCCTGAACGTTTGGTCTATCTGCCTCTGACATGGAAAACTTTATTTAACCCTTCTCAAATATGACCTCCTAGAACATTCAATAACCACAGGAAACAGATCTTTGAATCACATTTTATCATGTATGGTCTTAAGTGGAGAGAAAGAGCCAGTAATGCAGCTGTATACAGAGTTCAAATCTTTTAAAGGAGACAAACTTAAAAAAAAAAAGAGAAAATTTCACTCAGCTTTACAATACCTTTTAGAAAATAAGCAATCTAAAATGAACAACAACAATCATAGTAGCAGTCAACAGAATAGTCTCACCACTGAAAGCAGAGGATGATAGTTAGTCTGAATTATATGATACTCCTTATACACACACACACACACAATTCTCATTTACATAAGTCAGTGACAGGTGATATTTTGTAAAAATACCACCTGTCACTTCAGTTTTGTTTTTCCAGGAAAAGAACTGCTGCAAAACAGTTATCCTTAAAATAACCTGCCTTCAACTGGTCGCCGCTATTGATTTCATAAACTCAAAGCACACTTTATACCCCTACAGGCCGACAGCGTGACCAAACAATAATCTATCTTCATTGTCAATAAGAGCTGATTTGCTACACATGCCTTTCTTCCCTTAACCCCGGGGCGACTATATTCACGGCCTATAGTTCTAACATTTTTTGTTATTGGTTCTCAGTTTTTTTCCGTAAAGTATAATGTACAAATACGACAAAACTAGAAAAACAAGTGGCCACGAGACCACCGTGTCGCTACCGAAAATAATAAGTGGAGGCAAATACAATTCAGACTGCAGAATAATAAAGACGTAGAGGGAGGGGCAGAGGGGTAATGTAGAGGCGGTGAAAGCGCATTTGACATATTCACTCTGAGAACTCTAGGCTGCTTAGCTGGATTTAATATTTAAATGAATGAACGGTGGAGGTCTCAGAAAGGTGGGTAGTGGTTGGTGGGGCGGGGGACGGTAGCGGGATCAGATTTCCCTTTGGCTGCTCCCGTACACGCTCTCATCACTGTAGGCAATGTAGAGGAAAAAGTCCTCTTCATGGTGCTCCTGGGTGAGAGAGTAAGACGGAAATATGTTAGCATGACACGAATGATGTAACTTTAATGTAAATAGGGGGTGAAAAAAACAACACAATGCAGCGATGAGAGCAGGTCAGTGAGGTAGAACATGACTCTTGCCTGGTACAACAGTCCCATGGTTGCTGAGGTGGGTGGAATGACGTTGTTTACAAAGAAGAAGAGGGCGTCCTCCGCTCGCAAGTGGATTCTTTTCCGGATGAGGAAGTAAAACTGGCCCACTGATGAATGACAATTGACAGAACTTTAGATGTTACCGCACTCTCAATGTAATTTGTTTCCCCAGGAAACAAATAATTACCTGTCAGGTCAGAGGGGACAAGATATTTCTTCTTGTCCAGATCTCCTATTCTGGCTTTGGGGGCTTTCTCCACAATTACCTGAAGAGAAAACAAAAACCATCTAGTAAATTTCACACTGAACAAAAGGCCTTGTGCGTCAAGTGGAAGTACTTCAACCTTTCTAAGAAAAGGGATCTGAGAATACACAATTGTATCAGTCAAGCGAGGACTGAACTATTTTTGAACCAGATGTTGTGTTTCATCAACAGTATCTGGAGCGTGGTATTTTGTAATTAGTCAGTTGGAAAGACACACCTATGTATATATATTTAACGTAACTCAGACCCAGAAAGTTGCCACACAGGACTGACTAGAGCACTTCCACTTTCTTCTCTTCAGTCTAAAAATAGGACTAGTACCTGGATACTACCTGCATACTCACTACCTTCCCTTGTAACCGAAGACAGAAAAATTAATATATTTGGGTTTTGGACTATTGGTTTTAGATCAGTGACTTGTGATGAGGCTGCTTTTTACCATTTCCAGATATAGTACACACCAAATTAGTGATAGATTAATTGAGAAATAATTGGAAGATTAGTTCAGTTAATTGGAGCAATACATCAAGTGTTTCACAAACTATGACTCATAACAGGAGTACAAATGAAACTAGATTGCTCTCGTAAAGACAAATCAAGCTATCTTACATTAAGCTCACTGCGCATTGACCTGCTGACAGGTTTCACTCACTCGGACAGTCTTCAACGGCAAAAATGCAAAATAGCTGCGGACTATATAACTCATCTTAAACAGCCAGGGAAGCGTAAACAAGTGTCCCGTTTGTTGACACGTACTATTTTAAGGTGCAGCCTAAAGCTACACCCAGACCAGAATCACTAGGTACACGCACACAGGACTGTCTTTCTAATAACCACCACGGTCTTTATACACCGTGTGACGTTATAATACCTGATATATTTACTACTATGTAGTATTATCTTATAATAAACACACACGGAAGGATTACAGGAAGCTATATCACCTGATGGCCTGCTCGGAGCGGCCGACATTATTTCTAGGTTAACCTCTACGGATAGATTTGTTAGCTAACGTGGCAGCTAACTATCATGAAGTATAATAATACTAATCATGTAGTTACAACCGAGAAACATGATTATAGATGGATGTAATGCGCGTAAGCGAAGTGTCATTGACAACTAGCTAAACGGGACGAGCGTTGCCACATAGGTAAGCTAAGCTAACGTTAGCTACTCACAGGCACCCTGTCCGGATACTTCTTCCTTATTTTCTCGCCTTCGGATCGCCTTTTCTCAAAAGGGTGCTCTTCTTTGTACTGGAACTTCATCTTTGAAAACTAGATGACAGACAACACGTCAGTCACTCTGAGGTTGGTTGGATAGCAATCTGCTCACGGAACTGCTTCAAATCGCTGTCACACACGACAAAAACAAAACGATGCTAACTAGCTTTTTAGCACGCCACAGCTGTTTTCCTAGTGCGACTGCGGCGGAGGGATACAATAACAACATGACGTTGCAGAGAGTCTAGTTCGCAAGATAGACTTCGGTCTATGCTAGACCACGTTAACGTCAAGTTCCGACAATCGGTTTTTATTCAAATTAAATTTATTCATTTGAAATTAATCATTTTCAAGTGGTTCTAAAATATATGATGCAATGTTTTCCGAGGAACTATTTTTATGTTGATCAACCGCTGCGCGTAAAGACACAGGGCAGTGAAGAGGCAGCTGTCCTTGTCATATGACCGCGGCCCAGCAGTTAGCAGCTCGAGACGAGAAACTTAAAAACATCCGATATTAAACCGTAATTTGGACCCAATATTCAACTGAGCTCTAAACAAATCTGGGTCCAAAGACATCCAGTATGTCCGCGGCAAAGTAGCGAATATTGAGCATTAATGTCTTTATTTAAGCTCAGAATGACTAAATTGGATCGAAGTTGCGCAATTTCCACTGTTGCCACATTATAACAAGCATTATACGAACAGTTAACCCGATTTATGGAAGAATTAAGGGGGAAATCAAATGTAAAATCAAAGGGGTTCATGTTCTAGTTATTTTATAAAGGTTTATTGGTGCGTAATGAAGGTGAGTGCTGCATGGTTTTAGGGAAACTACTAGGCCCTAATAGAATTTACGAGGAACTGCTCAGTGACCAGCCAGTGTAGTCTGCAATATGTCAGAGTCCCAGTTTGCCATTCATATGTCCATGTCTTGAAACACTCCAACCAGTATATTGTGCTCGTGACTCAGCTGTATGACTCGCTCACTACTCTCCACCCTCTGTGCTTTGATATGCAGACATCTGAAAAGTCCTTCATGTGTTACAGACTTCTTTAACAATGGAAACAAACAGGGAAACAACCCTTTCTTTCAAACCACAATGTTAACTCATAATTATAGGTGACCATGTTAAAGTGCTTTCCCCCAGTATGGTTCAAAATACAGATTTTAGAATACCGATAGTTACCGACAGCAGCTTCAGGTTATCGTGCAAACTGTACAACTTTGAGTCATACTACGGGGCTTATTGTGGGACTTTGACAGACCTACATCATAAATGGCAAAAGTCCATTTTTGATGTTGGGAGTAGCCTATAAAATAAAAAGTAAATTTCGTTGACTGCCTCTTTTTAGTCTCTTCAGAGTTCCTCGTAACAGAGGAGCACGGAGGCCTCAGTATCTTGCTCCCTGCCATATGATTTCCCCCACAAAAGCTCTTCGTCGTCAGTGACAAATCCCAAGTAAAGCCTAGATCTTCCCCTGCAAACCATTATGTTATCCGAACAACAAAGTTTCCCATCACTCAGCAGCTACAGCTCAGCCGTGCCTCAGAGTCTGGTCAGTTCCTGGTCCAAGCTACAGACATCTCTCCGTATCTCCAGCTGTGTGTATACTAGCAGACTGTACTGTGCATCCAAGAAGCACCCGCCTTCCCTCTCCAGCTTTGGGGAAGGTGAAAGAAGAGCGAGAACGTATTTTGCTGACCCAGGAATGGTTGACAAAAGTAACAGAGGTGGTGACATTTAACAAGGTGGTTGGTTTTCTTACAGGAGAAAAGTTACTTTAAACAAGAGATGCACATTCACCGTTTCAAACTTTCGGTTTTACTTTAATACCATCATCAGGAGGAGGTAGAGTAGAAAACAGCTATTATGTACCAATATACACTCGGCCCACCCGTAGTACAGTTGCCTCCCTTCATGACGGTGATGTAGCTTGTGGTGCTGTTGAATTTTATTGCATTATAAAGAATGAGCTAGCCTGTCATTGATTTAAAGGGGGTGGACAAAACATCACTTTGTCAGTATAATGGAAAAAAACCCAAGCGCACCAATGACTTCAACCACCAAAACAATAAACAGTTGCGTCAACAGCCTCTCTTATTACAACCGTGAGCCATGAAGGTACTATTTATCACATGAATACATGTTGCATTTGGTCTTATTGAGCTACCGAGTGTCACATATGACACACTAGCTCTTCAACAAGCACACAAGTTGTCCGTTGCCTTTATTTGAAGGTAAAAACCTGAACCAACGTTAAACAGTTTCTTTCTCTAGCGAGGAAGGAATACTAAGTGGACGAATGCAGTTTCCTGTCACACCACACGATGGCAGCAGATTGTTAGAAAGAACAAACTGCCTCGAGCAGACACTGTGGGAATTCCCTTGAGAGTTGTCTCACCTCAGTGAAAGGTGTTCAGTCGACACGCTGCAGAATGTTATCCCTCGAGTACGTAAACGACTGCAGAATGAATTCTAAAAAACAACAAGAAGCTGGATAATAACGGTCCGATACTGACAAGTGTTTTATTAGTAACACAGACCTGGAGACAGAGCCAATAAGAAGCCGGTGAGAGCCTTGACAACAAGACATTGTTCAGAAGGCATTTAAAGACGGAAGGTCTAATAGTTGAACCCATACAGGAAGCGGAGCGGGTCAAAACTCAAAGAGGAAGGCTGCAAATTTGAATCAAATACAAAACCAACTGCAACAAAAAATAGAAAGGGGGGGGGGGGGAGAAAAAACAAATGAAGTGCAATTCCTATTGGATGAAATCAGGATGGCATCAGATGGCAAAGGGAGGGGGGGCGAAATGTTGTGGTTTGAAGAAGTCATATTATCACATATAAGAGAGAAACAATCAGATATGGAAAGGCGGCAAGGCAGTCCACATATCGTTACGAGCCGGTCCTTTTTTCAGTCAAGTCTTTGTCAGAGTTCCACGTGGAGCTTTCGTAGAAAGAGTGACGGTTACGGCTGAAAAACGAA
Organism: Lycodopsis pacificus; assembly: GCA_028022725.1. Taxonomy (NCBI): domain Eukaryota; kingdom Metazoa; phylum Chordata; class Actinopteri; order Perciformes; family Zoarcidae; genus Lycodopsis; species Lycodopsis pacificus. The sequence goes on along the minus strand of CM051710.1, from coordinate 10,521,549 downwards.
CAAAAAAAAGATCTCAGGCTGCTCGGCTATTTGTCCAGAAAAATGCCTGTGGATGGTACGTTGCAAGCAAAAGTCCATCGGTTACACCGTTTGAGTTGATCCATTCTTGTTTAGGGAAAACAAAACGTACCTCGGCAATCAATTAGTTATCGTTGAGGGCGTGAGGTTGATCTAAAAAGGGGCGGTGTTTCTATTTCCCCCGGCTCAGTCGCACTGAGCGGTTAAGACAGTAAATTGATAAATTGTCTGCTTAAGTGCAACGTCTGATGATGATGATGGAGAAGAAGGAGAAATAATAATGTAGAATTGTCTTTGTCGCTTTGCTGATCCTCCTCTTCCTCCCCTCCCGATTCTCAAAAAAGTTTAAAAAGGACTAACGTACTCGGCAAGCATACTCCGACTCTCGTACACAAGCTCACCTCCATACGCACACAGTCAGTATCAGGAGCAATAAGGCAGAGAGGCTCCGGTTTGTTTTGGAAAAAAAAAAATACAAATAAAGAATCAAGAAAAAGAAACAAGCTGCTGCCCCCCCCCCCCTCAGTAGTTTCTGGGCTCTGGTGACCCCAATACTCTTCATCCCGTGTGAGGCGGTCACCCCAACCCTCATCTCCTCAGGACACGTCTGAGAGGCTCAGAGAGGGCTGGTGGGTCCGCCTGTGTGGGAACGGAGGGCAGGATGGAGGCCGGCAGAGCGGAAGAGGCTGGTCAACAAGCCCCGCCCCTCCTGATTCAGCCAATCACCAGAGTCGATGCTGGTGGAGGTTTCGACTGAGGACGGAGCGAACATCAGCGGTGAACCTAGGAGACGGAGAGAGGCTGTGAAACTACTTGAAATGGAATGTTTCACTATCTGAGCCATTAAAGGGACAGCGCAACACTTTGGAAACGCAAACAGTTAATTTATGCGTCTAGCTGCATCGTCTCTCAGACCTTAGTGCGGGTTGCAAGATAGGATGGCTAGACAGACGGGTAAGGTTTATGGTTAAATAGATAAAGCCATTAATCAGACATGCATTACACTGTATAAATGGGTATTTGACAGGAGTTTAAGACTATAACAATGTGGTCATTAATAGCCATTAGCTTACCTCTTGAGTTACACCAGGGATCATTAGAATACAGACAGTATGCACAAGCGATAAAGTGTTTGCTTCATCTGTTTGCTTTCATTCAAACCCTATTACGCCTGTTTACCTTAGTGCATCCAGCATAGGCAGCAAGTTAAGAAGTGCTGTGTCACTAGGGTCGCTGAACCAGGACTTGATAGGTATTGCATTGTCTGGAGGGCAGAACAAAAAAAAAAAAAAAAGAAGCCGGTCAGTCGTGTCAGTGATTTTATGCTGCTCTGTTAAAGAGGACACCGCGTGTTAAGAGGAACTGCAGCTTTAATGTGCCGTTACAACATTTACAATACAAGCCTTGTACTGAGAATTAACTGCTCGGCTATTTGGTCGCTTCCTGCGCCGTCACGAGGTTGACGTGTAGAGGATGAATGTACAAAGAATTAAAGCAGTTAAATGTACACAAACCTAAACTTGAAGTCTTACCTGGATGGCTACGATAAGCACCAGGCGAGTTGTCCAGGATGACAATACTGGACAGGTCATCGTGTACTACAGACAGGTCTTTAATATAACTACCTAGATCCAATGTACAATGCTGTGGAGAAAAAAAAAAAAACACAAAAGACACCATCAAAAATGAGACGGAATGTAGAGACTTCATAAGGTAGATGAGACCAAAAAGCAGCTTTAATACATGCTGTTTAAATAGAGTGGAGAGCAGCACCTGTCTGTAGTATCTGCGTTTCAGGATGTTCCTATTGTTGTCCAGCTTATCTGCCACTGCTGAGCCGTAGATCTCCATACTGGCTGTGAAAACCACCAGCTCATACCACTGGCTCACCTGTGTACACACGCAGACCACACAACGGCATACATTTAAAAGTTACGGTAAGTGACATGCAAAACAAATAAGAGTTCTATGACATCAAATGGAGTGGTGGTATTGTTCCCTTCCATCATCTTTTGGATCCAAACACAAAAAGCAACATTAATCACAGGTGGACACTCACCACTTCTAAAAAGAAGTCGACATGCGGCCTTTTATGTACGAAGAATCTGACTGGATGCTTGTCAATGACGACCTGCGTGGAGAAAGACAGACGGACGGTGTTTAGGCTTGAATGCATGCGTGTGTTCAAACGTGTGCACGTGTGGCTGAATGCTTCATACTTTGAGGATGAAGTCTGGCGGCGTGCCAGGTCTCACTGTGGGTCTGAGGACGCCGTCGTGGTGAGAGTGGATCAGCGTCTCGTCCAGGTCCAGAACCAGAATCTTCCTCTTTACTGCATCTGGAGTTCATCACACGAGATAAGAGACTTGAGCTGATTCCGTATCAGTACATTCACACGAGAAACCAGCTGACTCGGGCAAATGAGGCTACACGAGAAGTCACGCGTTGACATTAGAGATGCACGCCACACTTTTAGTCAGTTTTCATCCGTTAAGAAATGTAATTAAATGGTTAGTATTGTATGTTTGAATTAAGTAACTAAAAACGTAGACACAATGTGTGCATTTTTTGGGAGGCCGTAAGGACTTCCAGGAGGTGTGGATCCTCAAAACCTTTCCTGCTGACGGTATTCTGTTCGGTACGCGAGAGCAATGAGACACAGAGTATCCCATGAATTATCTCGACTCTGGCGACCGGTAATAATCTATTTAACGCCGCCATAGTTTCATAACGAACCGAAAATATTTTGACACTTCTCAACCGGCGGCCTCTCTCCGTGCGTAGTAGCAGCAGCGGCCGTCTACAGCTAACGGAATCACTCGTTCACTTGGAAACCGGACCTGGATCTCCAGCTGAGGTCACTGTAGTGAGTGAGAGGTGAGGAAAGTGAAACTGAATTGCAATCCTGCCTCCAAGTCAAGAGAGTGCTTCTGAATGAGGTCTCTACAAGGAGCAGGGGAGATCATTCAAAGCACACACACACACACACACACACACACACAGCAGGCCATGCTAGTTTAAGTGCTGCCTTTAACATTTTCTATTTCCTCTCAACACCACAAATACATTTTGTCAGACAAGGAAGTCAAATTTATTTCCTTTTTTTTTGGGGTCGCCACGTGTGTTGGGTGGATCCTGATATTATAACCTGCTACCATAACTCACTGCTTCACTCAAATGCTCTTTTAAGACAATAGCTGTTTGCATGGCAAATGATTTAAATGCTATCTCTGTTGACGAGCTATTAAAAAAAGCAAAGAGACTACACAATTACTGACCGATGCAGCAGAGCAGGTTTACTGACACAATGCAATGCAGGTTTACTGACAGCCATCTGATCCACCTCAAGACATATATTCAGCTGTGACCCACAGTCATGACACACACACACACACACACACACACACACCAGCTGACAGCTCGTCTGAGTCTCCTCATATGAAGGAATATTATAGGAGTCCCGTCCAGAAATACTGATGATGTGCATGTACCCTGAGAACGAGGTTAAGCACGAGTATGTTGACGTTATGTCGCTGATAACTTTTCTGCACAACCACTTCTTCCTTGACAGACTGGTTTTACTTGTACTTAAATTCCCACATATGTTGGTGATAGTGTCTCACCACTGTAATGCTACCACAAGAAAAAAACAAATGTGTCCAGGTAAAAGCAGTGTTCCTTATACTTTTGCAAAAATGTTGACGGTCATATCGTGTACTCACTGAGTCTGTTTCTGGAGATAGGCGACAGAGGCAAAGTGTCGTATCGCACCGTCTGATACTGGATTATCTGTAGAACAAGACACATGAAACAGTCAGTCAAACATTAACAGATCACTGTTATAACATCACACCATATGCAATACAGTGAGCCAGAATCAGTTGACTGAACCATGGATAGATTTGCAATTTCTATGTGGCGTTTTTTTTCTACCCTTTTGATACCAAGTGCACTGATGGCTCCGATCTTTTCATTTCCTCCTGCACACTTAAAGTGTTTGACGTCACATGTGTGATTTTACAGCAAAGATTAGCATGAAGTGTTTTGGGAATCCTTTTGCGAATAAAGATTTTACATCATCTAAACTGCTGCTATGCATAATCCAATTTGGAAAAAAAAGCATCACGATTGCAACTTATCTCCCTGAAGTTCTTAAAAAAACGTTGAATCCTAGAACTTCTATTTGTGCCTTCAGGCGATACTTATTTGGGAAATCAGCGCTCTTATTTTGCTGTACATCAGAGGTAAGGCCAGAGAACAGAGGGGGGGGGACACCATATTGAAATTAACTCAGCTGTGTCCACCCCATGACTCCTCCTTTGTGACTTCCTTACCCTGCGCTGGTCACGATGACTAAACAGGACCCTTCCTAGTGCCACTCTTGCCCTCGGGCCTGTGCACTTTTCTTCACAGGACTATTTTTATCCCCCCCCCCCCCCAGCTGTCAGTGGGTGTCAGTGGAGAATGGGGCACACAGAGAGAGAGAGGGAGACTTGCAGCGTGACTTTGACTGAGCCTTGGTACCTAAGCCTCGGACGGGGCCTCCCTCTGAGTCCCCTCCCACTGCTGCCTGGCAGAGTTAGCTCTGGGGAAGCCTATTGGAGCCAGCACCTGCTGAGCACCACGGGGGGACCTCACCCTCCACTCAGCTCAGCTCTCTGCACCTCCAAGAGCATCCATCTGGACCCCGGGCCTGCAGACTCAGACAGAGTCTGCTTGTTTTGTCCGACTAATAGTCCAAAACCCAAAGATATCAAGTTTACTCAATTTTCAGAGTTAACAAGCTGAAACCAGACATGTGATTAGGATCCGATTGATTATCAGAGTGTTGTTGCTTAGCCAGTTGTTTCAGCACTGACTCTGCACCTGGCTACAAACCGGCTGTAAACCGGCTACAAACCGGCTACAGTCTCATGCAGGAGATAAGCATCTGTTGACACAGTGAGATTATTACCCGGTCCTAATATTCATAATCAAATATAGCTTTTATCGATCCGAATGTTTGGATCAGGTCACTTAATGGATCGTGGTATTCTCCAACAGAAACACCTCGAGTCCTATCCTCTAAAAAGGGGTTCTCCCAGTTATAACAAATGGGAATCACCTCCATCACGTTGCTCGCTACATTAGCGATCACCGGATCGTGACATTGTTCCAGTGCATCACATATTGTAAACAGTGCTAAACTGTGAGTGAGAACGAGAGAGAGAGAGAGAGAGAGAACAGTACACTCTCTGTGCCAACCTAATCCCTCTCACTTCAGCCACAACATGGACTGAACGACTCGCTCTCAGGGCCTGTTGACAACCAGCAAGTGTTCCTGCCACACAATAAACTGCAGACAAACCTCGAACAGCAAGATGATTACGGCACACAGGGCATTCTCTCCGAGCTCTGTGGGCTAGACACCGAGCTGGAGTCGAAGTCCGCTTCATATTACACCCCACACGCATGTCTATTAACGACTCAACAACACCCATGTGTGTGTGTGTGCATGTCTAGGTTACAGGCAGGCGACTTCTGACACCGTAAACGCCATCCATGTTCATTGTGGAGCCGTTTGTGAGCAACTGAAGGTGACCTGCTGGCTTGTTCTAGGCTGATCCTACAAATTTGGCAATCGCACGTGGGAGGTTTTCCCACTTTGCACTAATTGAATGAGCCAGTCGTTCACACTGTCTCGTCACACAAAAACAGACACATGGATACATTATTCAAGAGCTGAAACAATTAGTCTATCAAATCGATTAAGAGTTTAAGTAATTCACCGAGAGAGAAACGCAAAAACATGGTCTGGTTATGGCTTCACAAATGAGAGGATTGGCTCCTTTTCTTTGTTTGACATCATTGTTAATATCTCTTTGAGTAGACTTTGGTTTTGGACACCATTTCCTGACATCTATCTTAAACGATCAATCATCCTGTGTTTACACTATTCCTCTCTTTTAGATGTTGCGAGCCATCTTCATGCTGAATGATGCAGCAATACATGTGACACTGATGTTATCGAGTGGGAGGCTTGTGCTACTCAAGTCAGTGGGATTTGTTAACACATTTTCAGATTATTTGGCTAAACCCCTCGTGGTGGATGCACAGAGTCAGACACTATTACAGCAGAGGTGAGAAGCACATGTAGTCGAGCTCTCTGAGAGCCAACAGAGACTTCCTTCGAGGTGGATGTGATCTGGAAGAAAAATATTGATTAGGCACAAGAGACCCGACACACATGTCTTTCAAAACCCCTTCTCACCGTTCGTAGGTGCTTCCTGAGGATGTACATGATGAAGCCCCATATTCTCGACGTTACGCCGAGAAAAGTGCGGATGCCAAGTAAACACTGCCGGGTCTTCAGCATGTTGACGAGCACGCAAAGACCCTACAGTAGCCGAACTTCAATTATTAGTCTGATAGCACGCCTTTTGCCCTCAGTTGTCGGGACAATTACCGGGCAACTTGCTCGCTAGTGATAGTCAAAATCCGTCTTTAGCCACAGCCGCCAAACTAGCAATTCAAATTAACAAGAGGGCCAAGCAAACGTGTGAGTACCTCGCTCTGCACACTTGTGGCACAATTAGCATTAAATGGAGTGCATCCGCATTGTAGCTGTGAAAGACAAACGAGGACGTGGTCGAAGGAAAAGCTGCTGCACGACAGTTGCTGCTGCTGCTGCTGTGTGGACCTTAGCACGCAGCTCGTTGACAAGCTAGCTCCAGAGCTAGCTGTGCACCGACTACCGTTAGCTTGTAGCCACCAAGCTACCGCTAGCTCGACAGGGTGACCACCTTGAACCTTGGACAAAAATATCCCCAAAAAGCTGTGGGATCGCTCGTTGTCAAGCGCCGGTTCCACGCGACTTCCCTCTGTGCGGCGTCTGAAGAGAGTCGGCTTTACAAAAGTTCCACAAAGTCTAACCGGTCCGGTTAAAATCGGTTTGTAGTCCAGTGGAAATCCGGAATGAAACTGCGAGCCGCCATCGCCGCCTTTCCGTCACTTCCGGGAGGAGTCCTGTGGTTGCGCGCAGCACGTCCACGTGGAAAGAAAATAAACAGACGTATAATAAGAGCAAGAGTGTGAAAAATAACTGTTTTATTTTAACACGAACATGATTTCTGGACATCTGTGTGTATAGATAAAGTGTTGCTTTAATTTTGACAGTAGCTTGATTGGTGCCAAACATTGTTGTCCATAAACCGCCTTCTGTCACTGTGATTCAAAGTTGTAAAACAATCCTCCATAAAAATAATCACTGGGCGTTGGTGAATACATTTTACAAGCACAGTATGCATTATATAATAGCGGGGGCAGCTTTTGCAGCTATGCTGTCGGCTGACACGTGGGCTTGTCCATTGCCAATTAATGCATTGGGCAAAACGTTTACTTTACACCTAATTAATTACTTCAAATTTTTACGAAACTAGGAAACAATCCCATCTGACACTGCCATGCAAATAGCACGAATGATTTAGTGATGCTACTTATAAAGAGAAAAGGTTCCACTACTAGATAATTAGAATTGTATACGAATAGACTGCGGCATTTATGTCACGTCTGTTGAAGATACCCACTAAGTAATCCAAGATGGTCATCATCTACAATAAAATGACTACGATGACAATGATTATGTAACAAATGTAATCATATCAATAAACACTTTCAATCATGGTATGGAAAGGTCTCAATATATTTAAGAGTGATTATGTTCGAGATTTTTAGATGCTCTGGAAAGGGAAAAAGCATCCCGTAAATGTCAAAAGAAACAAGCAAAACTTTAAAAGAAGAAAAGTCAGAAAAAGGAAACGTGTCACAGGATGTACGTTTGTCTTTCTTATCACTTCAATAATGTGGTGACCCTGTTCATATTTATTTTGGGAACCACTGCAACAAATCCAAGGGTCAGTTGGATGTTGCTATAGCTTGGACCTGAGGGTCCTATCAAATGTACAACATTCAACTTAATGAAAAATCAAAGTGTGGTATTAACTGTTGGATAAAAGCCTATAGTTTTATTCAACAAGATGTAAAAAATTAATGAAATCAAGGTGCTCAATAATATAACAAACACCTTTGGATAAAACCAGTTTATAAACATAATACAGATTTCTTACAGAAATATTTTACATTATTTGATGTCTTTGAAACTCCATGAGATGGCAGCAAGTATTTGAATCTTCACTCCTGAAAACGACTCAGTGTCTTGAACAGCAAGGAGGACATGAAACGTGGATCCTTTGTGCCTCCATTGGGGTTTGTTCCAGAAGCCTACACATCCAGATCATCATCAGGGTCCTCCTGGTCATAGTCATCGTTGGCATCAGGCTCATACAGAATCCGTCCTGAACCTGGGCTTGAGTGGAGCAGAGCCGTTTTCCTGTTAGAGAAAAGGGGACAGCGTTTAAATAAAATAAAATGTACAAAACACATTGAACACAATCACTGAAAAAAGTTGAAAAATCAGACAATTGTGGAAAAGTTTCTTACTTCTCTTTGCTGAAGACAAATGGTAGTGCAAGTTTCTCTTTGGCCTCACGCTCTGTATTCGATAGTCGAAGGTTAAAGGTCAAGTTGGCTGTTGGGTCCGTCTATAGAAACAGAAAGATGACACTTTTTAGTTATCTTTATTGTATTGATCCGCTTATGTTGTAAAGATATTAATTAAGCATGTGTTATATTGCACCTCCTGTTCCTCGGGGTCAATCTGTTTGGGTCCAAGTTGGCTGGGCTTGCTCTGTACTACGACGGTTAGATCATTTTTGATGCTGAAAATCACCTCCTAAGGACAAAAAAAGTCAACAATTTATAACAGATTTATAACAGCACAAAACTACGGTAGTCATCCCAAAGGAAACACTGCTTACGTCGAGCACAACTTTCCCCGATTTTGAGCGCTTTGTTATCTTTGCCACAGCTCCGTCTCCCTTCATCCCAGGTGCCACAGTGATGACAGAGGTGGCCAAGTGGCATACACTTCCTACAGTACCCCTCTGATGCATGTCCGCATGGAGCAGACCGATAATAGCTCTCACAGCTCCCCCTAATGAAAACACAGGAAAGATACTCTTAAATGGAGCAAAAACTGCACGGCCCTACAGTTGCACTATATTCTAATACACGTCCACCATGAAAGTAGTTTATTTCTTTTGAGAAATATTTGATTTTCTTTCATCTCTCTTAATTGATATTCAAAGAAAACCTTGGAATGGCTCTCACAGCCTGGACGTCATACCGTCCTGCATTCAGTACCACTACAAAAAAAACTTTAAGAACACATTATGGCGATGATTTATCACCTTTTCGAAGTTGCTGAAGAGTCTTGCAGACAGCAGGAGGACTGAGGTGTCTCAATATCCAGGAAAGAGAGTCGATCACTAAGGTAGCTGGTTTGGGGTGCGATGTTTGCTTGACGAGACGTGTAAGTTCCTCCAAACAGAACTGGTGAACGGTGAAAGCTGGTTGATCAGTCCAGCCCAGGGGGTCTGAATAAGCATTGTGAAAGTGTAGCCTGAGGTGACAAAAACAGATGATTAGCAGTTGTCTTAGTAATGACTTTAATGATGAACCAATATCAAAGTAGACGGACTAATTATTCCAGCACTAATTGCAATTACCTCTGAACAGGTGATCCTTTCAATCCATCTTTCAGCTCTTCCTCACTAACCTCAAAGCCGAGGACATGGACAGCTTCCTCCCTAAATTCATTTTTTAGGATACACATAACTTTAATAAACATTCATACTTGATAGTACACACACAACCAAACAGTCACATGCACCTTTCTTTAAATACCTGTTCAATGCAGCATTGATGAAGCTCTTCAGGAGGTGTCTACCAGAATAACTAGCAGAATCTAACAATGCAGGTATAAATCACATGGCTTTACTGTATGCTATTGCTTCGGTTCACATAGTTATTGCTCGCAATTTAGATTTAAAATGACACAACATTCAAAGCATTTACCTTGAATTATGAGAAACCCTCCAGCATCAGTGCCTTGCAACAATTCAGGCAACATTGTACTAAGTTAACGTTAGTAAACTGTAAAGGTACAGCTAGCTTCAACTAGTTAGCATGCCTCTGATTCACCACCTATTTAAACGTGAATACCATGATACAATAAAACCACATGCTCAGTAATCTAACCGAAGAAGAACGACATCTCTTAAAGTTCAGAATCGCACGCAGTAAAGTCGCACGAGCTCATATTTAACTGATAATAAAGCTTTGCCTGTCTAAACCAAGTCCTGCATGTTTCGCTATATAGCCTGTTAGGAGTGTACCGTTTCAAAAACATCATATCCCAGAGTTCCCCTCGGTGTAATATTGATCATACGCGGGAAATGTAGTTCATCAACACTTATGGTCCGGGTGAATGACTTCACTATTAACTACGTTACCCACCATTCCCCGCGGGAAACACTGCGCTGGCAGCCTCAAGAAGGTTTCTGCCGCGCACGGAGAAGACCGTGCGGAGTAAAGTCAAAACTCCAGTCGTTTTGTGTTGCCTACATTGAAGATACGAAAAAAAACTTCATCGGAGAAGTTCGCATTACGGACCTATATTAAGTCTAAGGATTTTTTTTACGATTTTGCTACACTTTAATACGGAGGGTTATATAAATGTAGTGACGAATAAAAGGGAGATTTGGCTCGTTAAGCGATAGAGGAATTAGTATTTTGTAGGCTAATAACGTTAGTATACAGTTCAGAGGCGCTTTGCTTGGTGCTACGTTAACGTGGTTCCCCAGGGAGGGAATATCACTACTACGACCCACAGTGAAGTGTTTCTGAGGAAGAGTCTCTTTGGTCTTCCGCGGCTTGTTTCTGCTAAAGTTCCCCGGCGGTAGGTGCAGCCACGCCGGGGGAAGCACAGCGCGACGGCCGCTACAGGCTAGCTCGCCTGGTGCTTCTGCTTCGTGGATCGAGGCCTGCTCGGTGAGGCGACAATGCTTGACATAATGTCCGAGCACCAAGGTATGTTTCCCCAGTATTAGCCTGTGAGACATTAAACAAACTGTTCCCACGGGATGTTATTATGTTCACTGTTTAAATGTGTTGTATTTCGCGGCCATTAAGAGAAGCTATGCTAACGTAAGTTATGTCTATCGTAGGTGTTACGTTTGGTTGCGTATGTTGTATTAATAACACACCAACTTGTGCTTTGTCGTCAAAATGCCATGAAAGTTGTGATAAAGTGTGTTTTTATTTCGATTAATGTAGTTGACTTAACGCTAATGTAAACGTATGTGTTGCACAGTTATGCTAGCTAGTTGATTAACGCGCCGATCCATCGAGCTCAACGTTAAACGCGAATATCTGGACAGAAAACACTCAACACCTTGTATGTTTTTAGGTCAATTGTACCACCTGTCATCCACGAAAAGCTGTTTATTTTGCATGAGTTGAAATCGATTATACGTTACACCTTGCTAACACCAAGCTAACATTGCTAATAAGCCTCCCACTTCCATTTCAAAAAAAGCCAGCGTGATTAGCTAGCTGACCGAGTGTCTGATTGTTAGCATAAGTTAACTCTTAATCAAAATGACTCGTAAGCAATATCGAGTTCAAATGCAATTCGTTGAACATAATTAATAAACTCACTAGTCGTATAACCCTGATTGCATTTGTCTCTGCTAACCCCATAACGTGCGTTTAGCTTCTCCTCCAAGTGTCAGCTAACGTTAGCAGGTAGCATCTCTAGACAAGACAAAAAGACTAGTTTAAAGCTTTGCAACCAACAAACTGAGCTACCCGTCTTTAGAAAAGCAGCCATGTGATTTAGCGGTGACATTAAATTAATGCAGAAATGTCCAGACTTTGTGTGCAGTTCAGATGGTGATCAAGTGACACCGGTTGCGGTTGCTGGCAGACCAACTAGACTCAACTAGTGTTAATATCCGATGAGTAGTTTGCTTAATTTCTGCTCTATCCGATACCTCTGTCGGTCAATTTAACGTAACTAAACAACTCTTTAATATGCTCCACCCGCTTACCATCTAATAACTGATTTAAGTTATTGAGAAGTGTTAGCAGGCTAATGCTAGCGTTAGTCCACATGTGTCTCATCGCACCCCTAGGCAACAGAGTTCTTGGGTCATTCTGTGTATAAACTGGAAATAATAACCGCATCAAGACTGGCTCACTTGTGACTTACAGACTTGTTTTTCTTCTCTACTAGATTCACTGTTATCGTGCAAAACGGAACCTTTGGTGAGTACTTTGCAATGTTGCTTTGAGTAGAACGTTCAGTAGCTTTTTGTATATTAGCTGCAGGTTCTTAAACTAAAGGCTTGTGCTTTCTGTAGCCCCCAGAGCGGAAAAAGAGGACGGTTGAGGACTTCAACAAGTTCTGCAGCTTTGTCCTGGCGTACGCTGGTTACATCCCCAGTCCAAAAGAGGTAAGCTGCTATGAATGTCACTGTGGATATTAAAAAGGATGTATTGCCTGCCTTGCTCGGGTTGTTAAGAAAATACTAAAAATGCTTTTTCGTGTTGCCTTGCAGGAAAATTCATGGTCTCCAACATCATCCAGCTCTGCACACAGTTCAGGGTTGTCGGCAGATGGAGGCGGTGGAGGCAGCAGCTCCACCGGTAATACTTGGCCAGACGGGAGCTCCGACATCCACACCATCCATACGTTTGTTCGCAAAGCTCGGGCAAATAAGGGCAAAAGTATTCGCCGCATGCACTCTGACAGCACTCTGCTGGACAAGATGCGCCTTAAAGACTCTCTGTACGAGAGCCAGGCCAGCTCTAAGGCCGAGCGCAAGAAGGACAAAAAACTGAAAAAGCTGTCGCTGGGTTCCGGCATGACGGCGGCAGACAGCGGCAGTAGCGAAGGCGAGAAAAGAGCCCGCATCAAACGCAGCAAAAACTCAAAACAGCCAAAGCCTAAGAAGCTCAAAAGCTCCACTGCTCAAAGTGAGACAGACTCTGAGGCTCAGCATGCACACACAGAGGTACGACCTGCCAGGGAGGAGCTGACGGAACACGGGGGCTCCACCCCGAGCATGCAGGGCCTGGGGAAGATGCAGCCCGACGAGTCCATGAGGGAAGCAGAGATGAGCTCCAGTGAGGGGGAGACCTGGATCGCCGATGAAGACATTATGGTGGAGTCAGGTATAACATGCTTTAACAAATGTATTAAAGTCATCTTTGGCCTGCATCTAATAATCAAATGTTTCGATTCCAAAACAACTTTTTTTTTTTTTTTTCTCCACTTCTCAATGTGATTGACGCCTTCTATATTTTTCCCAGCTACAATACCTCATGCCTCTGTTCTCTTTATCAACACAGGGGATGATTCGTGGGACTTGATCACCTGTTACTGTGGGAAGCCATTTGCGGGGCGGCCAATGATCGAGTGCAACCAGTGCGGCATTTGGGTGCACTTGTCGTGTGCAAAGATCAAGAAGTCCAACGTTCCAGACATCTTTTACTGCCACAAGTGCAGGGACTTGCGGCGGTCTGGACACAAAAAAGACCCGTAGACCCGCAGAGGACGGGAGGGACGAGGAGCACCCGCCCTGTTTTTGCTGTCCTCTTTGACACTCGTTTGCTTTGATGCCTACAGCCAAAACAGCCTAAATTATCACGTGGATGGCAACGGTTTTGTCAGTTTGTAGGATTTCTTTTTTGACAATCACAACCATTCTTATTTATCCCTCACGGTTTCTTTTACGTTTCTTCCTTCATTTTTCTTTGGCTACTGTGAAGAACTGGACAGAAGACAACAGTAACAATGGAGACTCACTTATTTGTTACTAATTAATTGGCTTTTTTGTTGTACACTGTGCTGGTGATGAACTTTCACATTTAATCTCGTATCCACTGTAGGTGAACTTGGAGTTGTAAATTATTTCTCACGGTTATTGACAAATCAGTGAAGATTTCCCTTTAGAAGTACAATTTTCCGTTTGAAGCCATTTCCTTTCAACTTCCAATCAATGCAAGTTTTACACATTGGCAAAAATGAATAGCGTAAGAGATGGACGATGTCACCCCTCTTATTTGTTTAGAAGTGTGTCACAATGTCGGATGAGGAGCTCGTTTTCTATTTGATTGTATTTTGGCGATTTCTTTTTGAGTTGGTGTTTTTTGGTTGTCAGTGATGATCACTGAACTTTTCAAATGTAGAGATTTCACTCCCCAAGAAAAAGTGGTCTTCAAATTCATAGAATCAACTTTTATTCGTTTATTATTTTGTATCCAAATTGCTACATTTTCAAATTGCACACAGACAAGTCTTGCAGCAGTGCACTTTTTAAAATATAAACCCAAATACCATCCCTCTGCATATATGGGTGGTATTTGGGATACGATGGGCTACGGCTGATTGAAATCTGTACTTGGCATGTAGCTGTGTACATTCATGATTGAGCGCTTAATGTTTCTTCCTGTCTGGCTTGTTAATCAATGATGGCCATTTACCATGAACAACATTGACATTGGAAGCTGTTAAATTTTGGTGTTTCTGTTTCATGTGTGGTTTTAGTTTTTCCATTGTTTTAAAAACTCATCTGAGGGCGTAACGTTGCTGTGAGACGGGATGGTTTGGCAGTGCTTTACAAGATCTGAGGCTCGTTTCTTAAGAATGGTTGTAAAATATTTGTTTTCTTTTCCGTTTCATGTAATTGTTTATTTCTTAGCTTTCTGAGGAGCGGGATTAGGGATGCGCCCCGCATCAGAGAATGGACATAAGATTGTCTCACATCGAGAACAAAGTTGTAGTGTACAGAAAATAAGTTGACGCCGCGTAGGTCGCGGCGTTTGTTTATGTTGTTTGGTTTTACCATGTGCTTTTTCTTTTGTTGGTGGGAGAGTCTTGTTCTCCAGTAGCAGTTGCCCTCTCTCTACAACTTCAATTCTGTGTACATATCCTGTTCTTTGACAACTGTACATATGTGAAAGTGAAGAGAGAAAATACCCAAGCAAAATCTATATTTTCTGCAGTCTGATATTGTTTTCTTTAATTGTAGCTTGAAAAATAAAAGTCTTTGGGAACATAACGCTGGTTATTTTTAATCATTTGTATTAAAGGAACACAGACATTTGAAAACGGTTAATTTGCCACATTTATTTAGATGTTTGCGCACAGCAGTGTTTGTCATGTTTGCATCTTCTACCACTAGAGGGAGCAAGTCGACCGGCATGTCACTCGTTAATGTGGCAGTGAGTTAATTAAGGAATAAATACGGAATGTAAAATACAGAGTTCACACATGGTTTGGCACTGAGGACATGAGGAGCTCAATTGTCGGTTGCGTTTTATTCCTCTGTTATGTCAGCTTCATCCTGAAACACAAACGTACAAATGATCAGTGTTTTACCAGACAAGAGCAGCGTCTTTACAACTTATCGATGCTAAAAATCATTGCAATACTGTCATGGAAAACCAAAATTGTGTTCATACAAATAATGTGAAATATAAGTGATCCAGGAATTGCAGGGAAAAATAGACCAGGACATTAAAGTCTGCTATTGAAATTGCAACATTTACTGACTGAAATCTTGTAGCTCACCTTTCGCTTTCTGAAACTGGACATTTGAAAGCTGCTGATGGAGTCCAGTGGAGCGACCTTCCTCCTGTAGACACGGCAGTCCAGATCACTTCATTTCACATGCAGTGACTGAACAATTTATACTTTTCATAATATACAATCACTCTGTAGCACACGTTCCAAAAACAATATTAAACTTCACACTTAATTTATTTAAAAGAAGAAAAAACATAATTACAGGAAGCAGAATTTAGAAATGTCTTCACATTAATCATTATACATCAAATGAAGTTTTGATTCTATCATTGATTTAGATGATTGTTGACATACAAGTTATTTAAATTACTTCTGTTGTGAGTTAAGTTCCAATTACCCTGGTTTGTCCATTAGACACAAACCACATTTTGTAAAGCTTTTTTCTCTGCATTAATTTCAGTATGTGTTCAAAGTACAAAGATGTTTCTCATCTTCTCCTCACCTCTTTTCGTTGGCTTTATGGTGGTACTGGTTCTGGTTCTGGCTCTTCCTTTGGAGAGAAATGTGCTCTGTTGGGGCGAGGAAAGTCTCTGAATGACGGGGGCGCTTGTCCACATCCCGGTCCATCTCCCCAGCATCACCCACAGAGAGGTCTCCCTGGTCTGAGCGCTCATGCAGGTGGGGGAAGAGCTCTTGGTTCAGCCAGTTCACTTCCTGTGGACAACAATCACATTATAAATAGACAAATAGACTGCATAGGATTGCATGCTTGCAGGTATTTGAGTTGTCCAAAAGGTGACAAAAATGTATGTAAAAGGTTTACCCTTTTCTCTCTGAATCTGCTTGGCAACACAGCAGAAGACGTCTCCTCTGGCAGCATGTAAAGAGCCAGGAAAGGTAGCACACATGTGGAGCAAAGCATCTGCACAGAGTACGACGGCCACAGTCAGAAACAGTAAACACGCGAGCAATTTAGTTTTTAAAAAAAGCAACAAGCTCACCTTAAATCCTTTGTTTTCTCTGTGGAGTTCTGTCCTCAAAGATGGGTGCAGGTCTGTGTCTTATGAGCTGTTGACCAGTGAGGAGGGTATTTGTAGCCATGCATCGATGGGTGGGTTTATATTATGGGACTGGCATCAGTGGCTGTTTAGGCTAAGAGTGTGTGTGTGTGTGCGTGTGTGTGTGTGTGTGTGACTATGTGACTTCAGACATGCCAATTAGATCTGCCGCCTTGCCTAGATTTTAGGTGCTGACAACATGCCTCGACCCACGTACATACATATACATATACCATTATCATATTTTTTTTAACTCATTAATATCTCAATGACATTTAGCATTAAAAAATATATATAAGTGCTGAAAATGACATATTTGAACTATTTACCAACAACCATAAAAGCCATAAAACTGAGGAGAGCAAGTAACTATTTGGCATTTAAATGTAATAAACTATATAATTCATAAACAGTTAATAGTCAAAAGTTATTTGACAGTCAAAATTCAAGTCGATTAACGAACCACTTTATCCAACACTCCTGCATTAATGCAATGTGTTTGGGTTTGAAAGAGAAGGCCAGAGACAGAGCGATCAGAGATAGTGGGCCTATCCCAGTGTGTGTGGTCATCTGGAAAACTTGCTTCGCCTGACTTCACCGGCCGATTGCCACCCAACCCAGACCACACACAACTCTCTCCACCCGCCCGCCTGCTGCCTCTGTCTGCAGAAAACAAAACAGAAAGGAGACAGAGAAGCAGGGACGGATGGAGAGATTGGCCGGCTGTGGGGCGGAGGGGTGGGTGGGGGTGGGGGTCCACTCTGAGCTATGCGCATTCGGACACGTTTTCACTTTTCCTCTTTTCCCGCCCTGTCCTAATTATTTCTATTCTGGGACACCGAGGCCCACCAAACATAGAGCTAGTGCTGATAGATCAGGCGTGTATAAATAAACCAAGGCAAGGCTGGCAGCATGTCAGCAGGGGCAGAGGCCAGATAGGCCGCACTGATTACCTCCATTATCAGGGACAGGCCTCATTAGTAGCCTCTGGCGGTGTGTGTGTGTGTGTACGTGTTGTATTATTGCAATACAGGACCAAATGTCCTCCTGAAGATGTAAACTGAAGGGTAGGCCTTCAAAACGGGGACATCAGGATCTGGTTTAGTCAGGTAAAGGTTTGAGTTAAGTAAATTGGATTGCAGGACAACTTGGCATAAGTTTACTCAAATTAATTTCAGGTGTCCCGTTAAAGTGATATCCAGTATTTAATTAAATTTAAAAGTTTACTATATATTGACAATAGTTATGGGAACGTTTGACATTTTGGGAGTTATGCTTATCTGCTTTCATGCCGAGAGTTCGTTGAGAAGATTGAAACCACTCTCAACAATGTCTGTAGGGGGAACATGAAACTACAGCAGGCGATTAGCTTAGCTCAGCATTAAGACTGGAAACAGCTTGGCTCTCTCCAAAGGCAACAAAATCCACCAGCATCTCTTTAGCTTACTCATAAACCTTAACGATCTAAATGTAGAAATGACGAGTAGTGGTTTTATGGGGCGTTACATGTCAGACTATTTCTTGGTCTGGAGCAGTGACTTCCTTTTGTTAAGCTAAGATAACCGGCTGTAGCTTCATATTTAGCGTACAAACACGAGAGAGGTGTTGATTTTCTCATCTCTTAAGGTAATATATATTTTTAGACTTTTTTTAAAATTCAAGTACAGACAACTTGTATGGTTTTAAATGGTACATTCATTGTGAGAAGGTGTAAAGGTCCTCAAGAATTGCATTGTAACATGAAAGTGCTTCATCCACTATCTTTGTCTGTGTACATGATTTACTTTTAAGTGTGTGTGTGTGTGTGTGTGTGTGTGTGTGTGTGTGTGTGTGTGTGTGTGTGTGTGTGTGTGTGTGTGTGTGTGTGTGTGTGTGCGTGCTGAATCTCACACCCCGCCCTGGTCCAGTGCCCTATAAGTATCAGGCGTGCCAAATATAGACTCAACAAAGACTGCTCCCTCCACAAATGTGAGCAGCCTTAGAAACGATTAACATGGGGGGAAAAATGTAAATCATAAACAAAACATTTGTCAGATTGTGTTTCTCCAGAAATGGAATGTGAATTCAGCTATTTGTTTTTGTGTTGTTCACAGACAGACAGACAGACAGATGCATGAACGGAACAAAAAGGATTACATAAGGTTATCGTTGGTGGAGATAAACTGGGAAATAAATGACAGAATTGCAATAGCAGGAAAAGCACAGGTGTAACGAATAGCATTAACGATGTGAGCCAGCATGGTCCTGAAAGGCCTAAAACAAGATGCAGTCATCATGTTATTACTTTCACCTGTGTTAGAAAGCAGAACTTACCTAAATATATTGGCTCAGGTAATAAATACAAAACTGTACTACAAAATACATTCTAAACTTATAACATGAAATAGGCAAATGTTAAGTCAATTTAAAGCATATACACATGAGAATTGTAAGTCCAATATTCAGTGTCCTGAGGGCTTTGATTGGGTCTAGCTAACGTTAGGTCTTTAAGCTAGTTGGCTGCTAGCATATATTTTTGACTTTCTTCATATTAACTTACTTTTAGTTGTGGGTTCAAGTTGCTAAACAGTTTCAGTGAGATGATAATTTCTGTTAGTTTATTACTAATGCTAACCACTTCCACATTTCACATATTCCAGTACAACTCGGGGTCATGCCATCTGCAGAAGTTCTCTGATGACTCTGCAGTGGTCGGGTGTATAAGGGACGGACGGGAGGAGGAGTACAGGGCAGTAGTGGATGACTTTGTGGAGTGGGCCGGTAGAAATCACCTGCGTCTGAACGTGGCCAAGACCAGAGAGATGGTGGTCGACTTCAGGAGGAAGACGACGGCTCCACAACCGCTGAGAGTTCTGGGAGAGGATGTGGACATGGTGGAGGAGTACCTGGGTGTCTCCATCGACAGCAGACTGAACTGGAAGACCAACATCAACGCTGTGTACAAGAAGGGGATGAGTCGACTCTTTTTCTTGAGGAAACTTCGATCCTTCAACGTGTGCAGCAAGATGTTGGAGATGTTCTACCAGTCTGTTGTGGCCAGTGCACTGTACTTCGCCGTAGTCTGCTGGGGGAGCAGCATTGGAGCCGGAGACACCAACAGACTTAATAAACTAGTTAAGAAGGCCGGCTCCATCATTGGCTGCAAACAAGACAGTCTGGAAGAAGCGGTGGAGAGGAGGACACTGAAGAAATTATTATCCATATTGGATAACCCGGACCACCCTCTCCATCACCTCCTGCAGGGACAGCGGAGCACTTTCTCCAACAGACTGATCCAGCTCCGCTGTCACAAGGACAGATTCAGAAAAACATTCCTGCCCTCTGCTATTAGACTCTATAATAAAACACCTCGGGCCAGATCATCGTCCTTCACATGACTACAACGCTACACGGTTGTTGCTTGTTGTTGGTGATCCTGGCTCTACTGTCCAGGTTGTTTAGTTTAGTTTACTAGTTGTTAATTGTATTTAATACCACTATGTGGTATATACTGTGCATTTCTATTTTCTATTCTATTCTAGCTTATTTTCTATGAATCTATTCCTTCAATCCAATATCTGCTCTGTTATTTTATTGTACTGTAGATATTGTGCATTACACATGTTATATTTTACTATGTAAATTGCTGCTGCTACAAACTAATTTCCCCCTGGGGATGAATACAGTTTACATCTATCTATCTATCTATCTATCTATCTATCTATCTATCTATCTATCTATCTATCTATCTATCTATCTATCTATCTATCTATCTATCTATCTATCTATCTATCTATCTGTCTATCTATCTATCTATCTATCTATCTATCTATCTATCTATCTATCTATCTATCTATCTATCTATATTCACTTGACTCAGTGTTAATATTTATACATTAGTCAGTGCAGCTTTAATTCCATTCTAAACTTAATTTAGTTGTATGCACTTTAGATAGTTTAAAGTATAGCTTAGTTTATTCAGGTTTGATGCCGTTTAATTTACAACAGCGAAAGGAAACATGGCAGGGTGTCAGTTCAATAGTTTAGTTAACTTTAGCTAATTTCAGTTTAATATTCTTATT
The DNA here is from genome assembly GCA_028022725.1 of Lycodopsis pacificus. NCBI lineage: Eukaryota > Metazoa > Chordata > Actinopteri > Perciformes > Zoarcidae > Lycodopsis > Lycodopsis pacificus. The sequence continues at coordinate 10,500,940 of CM051710.1, read as the reverse complement.
AGGTTAGTGTAGTTTGTTCAATTTAATTTAGCTGTAATGTTAGTAAGTAGTGCAAAATAAGTGAAGTGAATACACTTCTAAAATACCATGGATACTGACGTTAGTAGCTATTATTACCACTGTTTTCTGTATTTAATGTAGTTTTTGAGCTGAGTCTTCTGACAGCACGTGCATGTCATTACCGAGGCATTAGCGCCCTCTAGTGGTTGGTGCTAGGACACAAACCCGAGTATCGCTCCCTCCACTGCGCCAGGCACTGATAAACACAGCACGTTTACATTTCGGGTCAGTGGCAGAAGAGGCAGAAGCCGTGTGAAAGATAGATACGACATAGTTTCCCGTTTCCGCACAACTATATGCTAACCCGGAAGCCTCCATAGAGGTCGTATAAGGGGGAGGAGGATATCGTAAGTATTTATGGGAGGGACGAGCGCAGCAACAGGGCAGTGACCATCAACAGGTTAGGAAGAAAAAGAGCCTCCTTGACTCCGTGCGTGGAACCATCTCCAACTTCCCCCCCCGCCCCCTCAACTTTCAGTTCAGTTGATTACACTCGTGGGACCTCGAGAAGCTGCCCGGGAGGTGAGATTCCTGTGTCTAAAACAATGAATGAATGAATGAATGAATTTTATTTATATAGCGCTTTTCACAGATAGTAAATATCACAAAGTGCTTAAACAGAGAAGACATTTAAAAGCATAAAAAACATAATGTGACCCTAGAGTCAATAAATTATATACACACAGAAAAATTTAAAAAATAAAAAATAATAAAATAAAATAATAAAAATAAATAAAAATGTAAAACATTTTATGAGCAGGTCTTAAAATATGGCTAGGACATGGGTTTACTTTTACACAAATGCCAGCCCAAACAGGTGGGTTTTAAGCTGGCTTTTAAAAGTATCCACAGTATCTGCGAGGCGCAGAGTTGCAGGCAGAGCATTCCAGAGCCTCGGAGCCACTGCCTCAAAGGCTCGGTCACCACAACAAGATGCAGTCATCATGTTATTACTTTCACCTGTCTTAGAAAGCAGAACTTACCTAAATATATTGGCTCAGGTAATAAATACAAAACTGTACTACAAAATACATTATAAACTGATAACATGAAATAGGCAAATGTTAAGTCAATTTAAAGCATATACACATGACAATTGTAAGTCCAATATTCAGTGTCCTGAGGGCTTTGATTGGGTCTAGCTAACGTTAGGTCTTTAAGCTAGTTGGCTGCTAGCATATATGTTTGACTTTCTTCATATTAACTTACTTTTAGTTGTGGGTTCAAGTTGCTAAACAGTTTCAGTGAGATGATAATTTCTGTTAGTTTATTACTAATGCTAACCACTTCCACATTTCACATATTCCAGTACAACTCGGGGTCATGCCATCTGCAGAAGTTCTCTGATGACTCTGCAGTGGTCGGGTGTATAAGGGACGGACGGGAGGAGGAGTACAGGGCAGTAGTGGATGACTTTGTGGAGTGGGCCGGTAGAAATCACCTGCGTCTGAACGTGGCCAAGACCAGAGAGATGGTGGTCGACTTCAGGAGGAAGACGACGGCTCCACAACCGCTGAGAGTTCTGGGAGAGGATGTGGACATGGTGGAGGAGTACCTGGGTGTCTCCATCGACAGCAGACTGAACTGGAAGACCAACATCAACGCTGTGTACAAGAAGGGGATGAGTCGACTCTTTTTCTTGAGGAAACTTCGATCCTTCAACGTGTGCAGCAAGATGTTGGAGATGTTCTACCAGTCTGTTGTGGCCAGTGCACTGTACTTCGCCGTAGTCTGCTGGGGGAGCAGCATTGGAGCCGGAGACACCAACAGACTTAATAAACTAGTTAAGAAGGCCGGCTCCATCATTGGCTGCAAACAAGACAGTCTGGAAGAAGCGGTGGAGAGGAGGACACTGAAGAAACTATTATCCATATTGGATAACCCGGACCACCCTCTCCATCACCTCCTGCAGGGACAGCGGAGCACTTTCTCCAACAGACTGATCCAGCTCCGCTGTCACAAGGACAGATTCAGAAAAACATTCCTGCCCTCTGCTATTAGACTCTATAATAAAACACCTCGGGCCTGATCATCGTCCTTCACATGACTACAACGCTACACGGTTGTTGCTTGTTGTTGGTGATCCTGGCTCTACTGTCCAGGTTGTTTAGTTTAGTTTACTAGTTGTTAATTGTATTTAATACCACTATGTGGTATATACTGTGCATTTCTATTTTCTATTCTATTCTAGCTTATTTTCTATGAATCTATTCCTTCAATCCAATATCTGCTCTGTTATTTTATTGTACTGTAGATATTGTGCATTACACATGTTATATTTTACTATGTAAATTGCTGCTGCTACAAACTAATTTCCCCCTGGGGATGAATAAAGTTTACATCTATCTATCTATCTATCTATCTATCTATCTGTCTATCTATCTATCTATCTATCTATCTATCTATCTATCTATCTATCTATCTATCTATCTATCTATCTATCTATCTATCTATCTATCTATCTATCTATCTATCTATCTATCTATCTATCTGTCTATCTATCTATCTATCTATCTATCTATCTATCTATCTATCTATCTATCTATCTATCTATATTCACTTGACTCAGTGTTAATATTTATTCATTAGTCAGTGCAGCTTTAATTCCATTCTAAACTTAATTTAGTTGTATGCACTTTAGATAGTTTAAAGTATAGCTTAGTTTATTCAGGTTTGATGCCGTTTAATTTACAACAGCGAAAGGAAACATGGCAGGGTGTCAGTTCAATAGTTTAGTTAACTTTAGCTAATTTCAGTTTAATATTCTTATTAGGTTAGTGTAGTTTGTTCAATTTAATTTAGCTGTAATGTTAGTAAGTAGTGCAAAATAAGTGAAGTGAATACACTTCTAAAATACCATGGATACTGACGTTAGTAGCTACTATTACCACTGTTTTCTGTATTTAATGTAGTTTTTGAGCTGAGTGTTCTGACAGCACGTGCATGTCATTACCGAGGCATTAGCGCCCTCTAGTGGTTGGTGCTAGGACACAAACCTGAGTATCGCTCCCTCCACTGCGCCAGGCACTGATAAACACAGCACGTTTACATTTCGGGTCAGTGGCAGAAGAGGCAGAAGCCGTGTGAAAGATAGATACGACATAGTTTCCCGTTTCCGCACAACTATATGCTAACCCGGAAGCCTCCATAGAGGTCGTATAAGGGGGAGGAGGATATCGTAAGTATTTATGGGAGGGACGAGCGCAGCAACAGGGCAGTGACCATCAACAGGTTAGGAAGAAAAAGAGCCTCCTTGACTCCGTGCGTGGAACCATCTCCAACCTCCCCCCCCGCCCCCTCAACTTTCAGTTCAGTTGATTACACTCGTGGGACCTCGAGAAGCTGCCCGGGAGGTGAGATTCCTGTGTTTACATGTTTTAACACGTTTTTACCGGACGTTGCGTGCGTGAGACAGAGAGTTGAGAAAGCAGTCGGAGGAGAGCGCTGAGTAGGTTGCTCATGTGGGGAAAAAATTGTTTAATTAATTAGACAAATACTGGTTAGGCTACTTGATTAGCTTCGCGTCAAGTTGATTTATCCGAGCATCCGGATTAAATCACGTACTTTCTAAGAGTAATGGTAGAAAAGATGAAGGGAAGTGGAGTAGCACATTATTCAGTGGAAACCAATAAATGACCACAGACCCCATTTCCTTTGCTAAAACACGCCACACCCACTGTTGTTCTCGTGCATGTTTGCTCTCAAACACGGAGAACAAGGGAGCTATTTGCTGCCTTTTAGTGTCCACTGTATCACTGACTGGACTTCTGGACTGTGACTTGGTTGTAAATGTGCCCGATGCAAATGGTTCGGTTTTTTACGCAAATGATACTGCGCTCCGCCTCCTAGACAGTATCAGTCTCTTGAATCCTGCCAGAACAAAAGTCTTGACGTTGACAAACTCGAATGAAAAGCCACTGATCTTATCATTAAGTTTCAGGACACAGTGCTTGAGTCTGTTAGCTTCAGATAGATATCTAGGACTCTTAATGATGGTTGAGGCTTTGACTGAGCTGATTGGGATCCAGGTTATGATGAACTGAGTCTTGTTTGTTGAAAATTTGTTCAACAGTTTAGTGGCACCACGATCTTCGAACTGAACCACAGCATAATACCCTGTGTTGTGGTGACAAACAGGACACGTGACTATAGGGAAACTAACTGATCTGAGACTAACTGTTGTCCCTGCTGTTTCTGTGCCAACCCCTCTTCTTTATTTGTCCCCCCCCTCTCCCGTCCCCCCTTTCCTCCCAGTAGTGTCCTGTCGAGATCCTGAGAGTGGACTTAAGTGCGACCTCCTTTGACTCTGTTCCCAGAAGACTTTCATCCAGCTGCTCGCCATGTCTGCTCCTGGTAAGCGGCTTAATGCAACAACTAGGAAAGAGGAAAAAATAACCACATTTCTTTCAGATTTCCATCGTTGATTTGATTTTTTTAAACGGACAATAAAAATAATTATTTGAAAAGTGTAATTTGATTGCTTCAACACTTCCTCATTGGCCTTTTCCCTTAGGTTATATTGTGCTGCTAGTGTTGAAATGATTTGGTTGTTGGCTCTCAAAGTTTCCATGAGACATTCCTGTTCACTGAGCATCATTGTGGAGTCAATAGACTCCTTTCCAGCACCCGGATTCCTCCGATTGAGAAACGCTGTACTTCCCCATGGTGGTGAAATTCACAGAATGTTTACATGAAACTTGAGGTGAAAACAATTCTGTTTAGTTGGTTCAGCAAACTCCTCCCTCTGGTTGGAAAAGAGCAGTTTAGGAAGTGAAAGGTGCCGCTGTTCAGGCCTGCCTGTCTCTCTGCGGAAATGAGGGCCGTCTTCCTGCGAACACTGGTTTTTTAAAATTGGGCTTTTGTTTCCTGCAAGCAGAGAAAGGAATGTGGAAAGAGGTGGAGCAACAACACGCCTCAAAGTTCACAGAACACATGACTCACGTCCTCAATTTGACTTGAGAAGCTCGATAGAAAGTGTTTCTAACTTTAATCCATATTTGTTTTTGGGGATTTAACACGCCCACCACCTTGAGCAAGAATGACCTCACTATGAAGCGGTCGAATTACCTCTTGAACCCGTTTAGCCGGTTGTTGATGGACTTTCCCGCCCCGCCAACAAAAAAAAAAACAGTTTGGTCAGCTATGAAACAAACTTACATTTAAGTGCACACACAAACGAGTGTCCTGCAGAGGGGATTTGAAAAAAATACAATAAATAAACACAGGACACAAGCCCTCCTCCAGAAAACACAAATCTCCAGATGGCTTGTTTTGTTCAAACTACAGTTCATATCCCAAAACGTGTTCAATTTACATGAATATAAAACGGAAGATTCTCACATTTGAGATTGTTTTTTGCCCGAAAAATGACTTCTCATTAACGTATTATGCTCGTTACAGATAAGAATACAGATCACAAGAAGTGTGCTAATGCAAGAAAAGGTCTTTGCACACTCGGTTCACAAGACAAGGAACACGTAGGCAAGTATAGTCAGCCTAATGGTTCAAAACACCACTGAGCAACATCATCAGATGAGTCTAAAATGAGATGATAACTGTGGCCAGGAGATAAACATCTGTTAGTTAGTGAGTGAGCACATAAGTCAGGTTCCACTTTATTACATCCTCATGCACTTCTCTGGTGCACCCTCTTCTTTTCAGACTGCCATCTCTTTTCTTTGTGTTCCATGTTGCTATAGTAACCTACGTGTGAAGGGCCGTGCATTGAGTGAGCAATTCAGTATTCTCTAATGGCTTCAGACTCTCTTGGACCAAACATAGTAAAAAAAAAAACCATGTTTAGAAGATGCTTATGTTGAAGAGCAGAGCATCAAACAAAGAATCAGAAAGAAATGTATGTTAATCAAGACTGATATGAAGCATCCAGACTGCCACTAAAACCGGAGTCACTGCTGTAAAACAGCCCGTTGAAAACCTCACTGATTAGTTTGCTCTGGTCAGATCAGAGTCTGTATTTGTTGACTTCAAGCCCAAATAAAGACCGTTATCAGGCACTGGTACTGTTTAAAAAGCTCTTTTTAAAGAGGGTATTTACCATGAAACATGAGGAAAAACAAGAGACCACCAGGGCTGTTGATGTGTAGCATAGCCCGGTATCGGCTTTATATTTGCTCCCTTGTAAGCGCTTCCAGTCTCCTCTGTGGCTCGGGTAATAAGTAGCTTATTGGCTCTGCTGTCCCAGCAGGGAAAAGCAGGATGATCCACTCTTCTCACACACTTACGAGCACAGAGCAGCTGCTATCAGCCGCAAACGGATCAAGACATCTTCCGTCTAGCCCAGGGGCAAACTTTTTGACTCGGGGGCCACATTGAGTTTTCAAATTTGACAGACGGGCCGGGCCAGTAGCAGATGAATGGAGTGTTTGTGTGAACTAATATAAATTACAAGTAAAACCAATGACCTAGAAAGTAACTTGCATTTACTTTCAGTGGGAACAGTGCTGTTGTTTTTATGTGTTGTGTTTTTTTGATGTTTCTTTAAGGTTAACCTGGATGGCTTCCAGGTTTTACAGTGAAGAAACTCTGTGTGCAGCCTTTCTAATGAACAGTGTTATTCAAGTAAAAGAACAGAGCTGCACACGAGCATGTTTAAACTGACGTCGTTTGTTTCCCCCCCAGTTTACCCAGGCTCTCCCGGCAACCCATCCTACCCCATGTCCGGCGGCCACTCCATGGCCCCTTATCCAGTTGCTCCGGGCGGGTACGGAGACCCCAGTCAAGCTCCTCCAGTAGGCTTCAACATGGGCTACAATGCAGGCCCAGCTCCTGTCATGTATCAGCCCGGTGCCGTCGGCCCAGGCCCAGTTCCTGGACCGGAGTATGGCGCCCACCATGGAGGGATCTCGCCAGCTCCGGCTGCGGTTGCCGTTGGGGTCCCACCGGGGCTCGAGTACCTCACACAGGTAGGATAGAGAAATCCCAGAAAGATCTTACGCACAGCAGCTGGCGTTAAGATAGTCTGTGGTTTCATGATAGCTCACGGATTAAGTAGCTCTGCATTGCAAACAAGTGAAATGATCCCTTCGCGGTTCCATCTTTTCCTCTTGGAAGAGGAACACGACTTCCAGACTTGAGGTTGGGTATATTGTGCAGCGGTGAACTGTTCCTCTTGTGGTTTTAGATCGACCAGATCCTGATCCATCAAAAAGTGGAACTCCTAGAGGGTGAGACATGTTCATCAAGTCACATCTACACTTTGCAAACCGCGAATAACCAGCCGCAGCATTTTTTTTGTCAGGTTTTGGTTCACCAGTGAGCTTTAAACCTCTCCAATATATAAATCGTCAATTCTTTGCACTTTGTTATTCACCATTTCCCCACTTTGTTATTCACCATTTCCCCACCCGGTTTCCCTTCCTCCCACCCAGCATTCATTGGCTTTGAGACCAACAACCAGTACGAGATAAAGAACAGTCTGGGCCAAAAGATCTACAAGGCCAAAGAGAAGAACGACTGCTGCACCAGGAACTGCTGCGGCTCGCTGCGCAGCTTCGACATGAAGATCAAGGACAACACGGACAGGGAGGTCATCCGTCTCATACGGCCTTTCCGCTGCGTCTCCTGCTGGTGTCCCTGCTGCCTGCAAGAGGTCTGTGTGTGTGTGTGTGTGTGTGTGTGTGTGTGTGTGTGTGTGTGTGTGTGTGTCGAAAGCATTTTTAATAGCCTTATATTCTATTGATTTACCACACCAAGACCAATATTGTGCCAATTCAATAGTTCATTCAGCCCTAAATCGAGTTCTCACTCTGCTGTTGGATAAGCACTGTGATAACGTGTTCCATTATTAAGGTTGTTAATATTTAACCATATTAATTGTCTGAAGAGTTTGCGATGGAGAATGAACTATGAGTTGCTGAAGGAGTTGATTCATATTTCAGCTTATACTGGTTTAGACGTAACAATGATTTTTGAGGTTTCCTTTTGGAAATTAAGCTGAACGACCAAGGAGAACCCTTTTAAAGACCTCGTTCTGGGTCCTATTTGTCCAGATTTTGAGGCATCTGTCTCTGAGACGTCTTCCTCCACCTCCATTACAATGCTTATTTGTGGTGTTCACAGCACTAATTTAATTTTGGAAGAGTCAGCAGCAACGTGTCTGTCCAGAAACAATGTCCCAGTTACTCTGGATGATCAGTTTTAACAAGAACTGTTTTCTACTGAACAAATGGTCCTTAAGAAAGCTGTTGCTGCAGAGTGTAACGGGGTTGTTGTTTCTGCCAAGCAATGTTGTTGTTGAGATGGACATAAGTAAAGCTAAAACTATTTGCATGTCTGGATACCACTAAAAGTATGCAAAAAAACAGCCCTTTTGAAGTGGTGATTTGTGTGCATGTTTTAGATTTAGCAGCTAATAGCGCTGATGAAACTATAAGCTGGAACATCTGCAGCCTCGCAGCTCGTGTTTAGCGGCTTCTGCCGTTCCTCCCTCCGCCCTGTGTTACCGACGAGCTGCTGAGCGGCGCTTCGATGTCTTTGTGCACCACTCTGCTCAGGCAGGGGGTTTGTTAAGACTATGAATGGCTCTTTGTCCGCCGCCCAAGCTATCTCCTGGACCCCCCCCCCCCCCCCCCCCCCCCCCGAACCTCTGCCATTGCTCTACCTCTGACACCGCTCTGTCTCTCTTTAATCACATCGCTTGCAGTCTGGCTTCAGTAGGTTCCCATTGGCCCAAAGCCATGCTGCTTCACTCTCACATACTGCAGTTCTGTTTACTGGCCAGACAGGAGCCATGTGAGATCTATTACCGTTGTTATGTGGTGCCACAATGGAGCCGTCAGAGGTTCAATTATCATCCCTGCTGTCCCGTCACATGCTAATAACCCCGTGATGCTTTATTTAAAGCCGTCAGTGTCAGGGGATAAGCTCTCAGGGAAAACTCTCTAGTCCTGTGGCACGTTAGTATGTGTATATAATTATGTATGTGTGGCCCACAGATGGAGGTCCAGTCACCGCCGGGCACCACCATAGGCTACGTCAAACAGGACTGGCACCCTTGCCTGCCGAAGTTCTCCATCCAGGGATCCAACAAGGAGACCGTGCTGAAACTGGATGGGCCCTGCTTTGCCTGCAACTGCTGTGGAGACGTCAACTTTGAGGTGAGGTCAGAGGATCGTGGTGTTAGAAGAAGGTCGATACCGCTCTCATCTCTACATACCCCCCCCCCCCGGCTGTAGCTTCGTATTTATCCCACCGACATGAGTGGTTTCAATCTTCTCATTTCAACAGTTCCTATCCGAGTGTGGCATTTTTCTGGAAACGCCTCAACATGATAAGTCCACAGTACAGTATACTCAATAGAGCGTCTTATGGACATTGTTGCTCTTGTTGCTCTGCAGCTGAAGGGCAAAGATGATGACAAGCCCATTGGTCGCATCAGCAAGCAGTGGAGCGGCCTTTTGAAGGAAGTCTTCACAGACACGGACAACTTTGGCATCCAGTTCCCGCTGGACTTGGATGTGAAGCTGAAAGCTGTGCTCATGGGAGCCTGCTTCCTCATAGTAAGACCATATTCTCCCCCCCCCCCCGTCTTTGAATAACAACACTTTTATTTTTTGTATACTGTACTTTCTGCCTCGGTCTTATAAGGGGATGAACTGATTTCCGTCTTTGTTGCCACTTTGCAGGATTTCATGTTCTTCGAGAAGGTCGGGGAGGCCAACCAGCGCAGCACGGTGTTTTCTTAACGGAGGAGAAAGCAACCGCATGAGAGCAAGTGCCAGTTATGCAATCTCTGTTCGTGTACTTTTTTCATTTTTTTTTCTTCAATCCTTCCTTCACCAGATTCCAGCCAAAACGGTGATTTGCACCTGGATCATTTCACACACACCGACCAAATTTGAGCTCATGAACTCTTGATTCCAGATGCCTGCCATGGATTGTTTTGTACACTCGGTGACTGATACCGGCTGCCACGCTGCCAATGTTCCTTACATTCCACACAGTCTGTAGTTTTATCTACTTGATGTGGGTGAACGTTACCGCCATCTGACATCTAATCTAGTGCTAATTAATGTTGCTGTTAATATTAATGTTGTTTGAGTGCTAACACATTTTTGCATGCAAACAAGCTAAACTAAGATTGTTTGCCTGTTAAACATTCTACCCGCTGAACATCTGCTTGTTAGCATTTAGCTCAAAGCACTAAAAACCGCCTCGCAGAGCCGCTAGCGTGGCTGTAGACTTTTAATCTTATGCGTTAACAAAAGCTTCATATACAACCTTTTTTTTTTTACATAAATCAGCCATTGTAAACAGGCTGCCATTATTTAGGGCTTATAGGGAAGTGGTGGTTGTGTTAGCGAGAGGAGGGGGACCGTCTTTTGGTCGACGGTATTTACCAAAGTGCTCTTTCTCTACCACTCGGCGACCTCTATGCCTCGAAACCGTCCGTCTTAAAAGTTGTGTGTACATGATCTAACGACGCTGTAGCACAGGCTACAGTGTAAATGCTCTCATGCTGCCTCTGTGGTTTAGTGGTTACCATTGAGAGGGGCGTCCCTGCCAAACCTCGCCCTCCAATTGCTCGAGATACCACTGCCTTTAACATGTGCCACTGTAATGATAAAGGAGAGATGGTGTAATCTGTGACGAAAAAGCAGAAGTTTAGGTTAGTCAAGTGAGAAATACAAGAAAACACATTGACTTTCTGTCATTTTGTCTAGCAGGAAGAGAGCTGAGTGTGAACTTGTGAAATACGGTCTGATCGCTGTACTTTAGAGTGGATTAAAAGAAAAATGTCAGGTTTATGTTTGCAAATGCTCCGAATTGCTCTTGAATGCAGCTCTGGATCTGTTCAGCATCGTTCTCGTGAGACATGGCCTCCTGTGAGGCTTCGTTGCCACTAGTGCTCTCAAATGCAGATCACAGCTCTCTCTCTGATGTTGTCAGTAACTGAATGTGTCTTATATGCTGTAAATACCATCAGCTTCTGTGTAGTCTGACCTCAGGTTAAGAAAGCATGGCCAAAGGTTGTACAGTACATTTATCGGAATTATTTGTTCATTGTGTCAGTTTGATGATCATTCACAGCACTTTTTCTTTTTTTTTTAATCAGTTATATTTGCAGCAAGCATCTGTTTCCTGTGTCTGTCAGCATAAAAAAAAATACCCTGTACTTCAGAAATAAAACGAATACTATATGAATCTATAGTTGTGCAGTGTTGTCTGTGTTCTTCTGCTCTGCTGATTGTCGGGGAATTTTTGGGAAGGCCCAAGGGAAGGCTGAATGTGGAACATCTGGTTTCACTTGGAAGAAAATGATCTGTGCTTCAAAAGGGAAAGCAACAACATCAGCCAAAGTCCAGTTCAACTACAACTCTGCTTTTTAGTTACTGGGTAACTTTCTCAACACCACATGCACTTTATTGGTGTCATTATGAGCTTCCGTTATTTAACCTCAAGACTTCATCCGTGCCCTACTTCAGAGGCAACAAAAGGAGAAAAAAAACCCTCCCATGACACACATTGAATTTCAAACTGCTCCATCCTCTGGAAGAATGTGGGAACTACAGGCTTAGTATTTATGGGAGCATGTCTGCACATGTCTATCCATGCCCCAATGCTCCTGGGACATGACTCAAACTTTAATCGTCCACCCATAATTTGTAATCCTATGGTTCTTACTATTCAGTGTCTGGTTGTACAGTTTACGACCACAAGTAAGTCTGTGTACACAGTTTTCACACATGGAAGTCACACGGTAACGACCAACATAATACTGCATATCACGGGTCTGAGTGACTGGGTTGATGTGTCTTAAAATAGAAATTCAATTAAGACACCAACTCTTTCTGAAGACCAGCATGCGCTTGAACACAACACAAAGTTCCTTCTAAAGTGTTCCCATCAGAGTGTTATAAGATACAGCAGCTCAGCATTTAGACCAGATAATCACATTTATTCAATAAACAATCATTTCTCATACAATATATACAAATGCATTAAGATACAAAAAAATATTTGCCTGATGCACAAAACGCGCTGAACAGCATCTCATTACAAATACAAAAAAGCAGTCAATAGTCTTTTCACGAAATTCCTGTTCCCATAGTGTTTGGCAGCTTCCAGTGCCAGAATTGTAGCTGAAAAAGTCAACCATTTATGAATGATTAAATGTAAAAAAAAAAATCTGCGAGAAAATCCCTTCAGACTCGTCTTTCTGTACTAACTGGGGGCCGCTCATCCCGCGACCATCGCATCAGGTAGCTGCTGGCCAGCTGCAGGTTCCACTGGTATCTGGAGAGGATCTTCAGACAGTCTTCTCTGGAGCAGAGGCTCAGCAAGTACAGCTGCTCCAACTGAAAAAATACAAACACTTTGAGATGCGTATATCCATTAACACCTCGAGCATTCACGGAGAACAAGACGGACAGAGAAAGATGGTTTGTTTGCTTCCTGAGTGCTGAAACATTCAGGTAAGCTGCACCTCTGTGCAGATGTTTCCATCAGCATTCAAATGCAAAGCACCTGCTGTGAAATCACATATTAAAAATGGCGGCAGAATGTCAAATTCCGTATTTATAATTGATTAAAGTCACACTTGAAAAGAAGCAGACATTAGTATACATAAGGTTAGTCTACATTAAAGGCGAGCATCCAATTCCAACTTGGTGACACATTGTAGATTTGCTCTATTTATCTAAATGAAATACACAATTCAACTTTTAAAACGCCGTCATTTCATGGTCTGACCTTGAGTTGTTGTTCAGCTCGCACTGGGTTCCAGTCGTTCCGTTGAAGTGCAGCGTGAACCTCTTCAATGGTCACCCCGTGAACCGCCTCCATGATCTGAGCAAAGCAAGAGCAACGACGCTTGTACTTGTAATCCATTGAACACCTTTTTACACAGAAGACGCCAAAAGATTATAAATCAGTCGTGTTACCTGCGAGGTGAGATTCTCTCGTGTGTTCTGCGCATGAGCCTTATCTCGATCTCTGACTCGCTCCCTCTCTCGATCTCTCTCTCGGTTGTCCGTGAGCTCATCCAGCTGCGGGGTTGAGCGTGCCATGTGGGCCATTTTAGCCAGGTTGGAGCCGCCGATGCCCTGTTGAGGTGGGTAACGCGGTTGAGGCGGAGGCTGCGCCTGCGCCGGAGGGGGCAGGACCAACTGTGGAGGCCATGAGGTGCCTGGGACCCCAGAGGGCCTCCTATGGGGTTTCAGGTTCAAGCGTTTCAGGTTGGGGGGCGGCGGCCGGGGAGGCGGCGTGATACTGGCCTCGCTGAACCGCCGCGGGTCCTTCTGCATCAGCGCACTGTGAGCTGGGGGCATGAGTCTGCCGTGCTGATCCACTCGGAGCACCCCTACTGTGTGAGACCTGGGCCGCTGTCCGTTCAAAACTGACTCAAGGCTCTGAGACATACCTGAAGACACAGACAGGCCCTTTTAATGCACAATTCAAGGTAGCGGCTTGTTGTTTAATAACTTCATAACAAACAGGATTTTAGAATAGAACGTGTTGAGATATAACACAAACAGATGCATGTATGAAAGTATGAAAAGATAAAAAAAGGATGGCAGCCATGTTTCTACAGGCTATAGAGCTTATTACTGTTTACAGATCTGAGGGTTTAATGCAAAGTACTAATATGTAGTAATGATGCGTGACATGATGTTGATCCGGATATAAAGTACATCTCACAGCTTAACGCGCTACAGTCTGCGGCTGCTTTTATTTTGAGTTACCGACCTGCCATTTTCTCCAGATTGGAGCCCTCCTTCTCCCTGGCAGGGCCCGCCCTCCAGCTGCACAGATCAGAACAGTAAACACATTAGCTTGACAGCCTCGGCTCACAAACTGCATTCTCTGACAGCAGGTGAAAGTTCAGTGCTGCACTGTTGTTCTGCAATGAAACACATTAACTCAGGAACCTGGAGATGGAAGTTTATATGGTTTTCTGCCTGATGTAGGCAGAATAAAAAAAAAAAAAAAAAAAGGGAAATGTAATTTGAAAAATCACAACTCGCAACTTTGTTTCTTTGTTTTGTAGTATTCTGAATAGTACATGAGCAGAGCAGCTGCAAAGGCTACAAGGCAATAAAAGTGACACCCACCCAACCCTAAAAGCCTATTTTATTTGAGCCAGTGTGAGAGCCTGACAGCTTCACTGCTTCAAATTTATGTCAGTCAGTGAACCTGTCTTCCCGAGTCATTTTACTGCCATGCCATGCTTATTTTTATCCCTGCAGACTGACCAAACTAATACAAGGTACTTTCAGTTCAGCCTAGATAGAGTCTGACAACACACAATGTTCTGCTCTAAAAAAAAAAAGAAAAGAGCTTCCCTAAAGATTGACATCTTTGAACTCAAAACGCAAACACAGCAAACAGCCTAAGTAAGATGGAGAGAAATTAATGCATGGTGTCACTGACTCGCCCATCTTATCAGGTGCTCCCCAGCAGCGGTCAGGTTTGATGTCTCCGTGCCCCGTGTGGTGCAGGCTGCCATTCAGCGGGGTTGAGATGTAAGGGATGGCAACAGCCGGGTTGGGCCCGGGGTTGCCTGCAGTGGCAACGACGGCAGCAGGAGGGAGCGGCAGCGCGGCGATGCTCGCGGGGAACCAGCCGACTGCCAGCGTATTCTGGTTCTGGCCTCTCCACTCACTCAGCTCCAGACTGCACGGAGAGAGAGAGAGAGAGAAAGAAATGTCAATTAGAAACTAAATATCTGTATTTGTTTAAAGTGAGACTACTGGGATGTAACTTTGGCACAAGTAGGGAAGTCAGCGAATTAGCCACCATATGTTCCTGGTCATACCAGACCAAAGAGTCTGTAGTAGCAAAACAAAACAAAAAAGATGACCAATGTTATTTAGTCTCGCTTTAAAAGGAGAAATAAGTTAAACGTTTGCTAAAGAAGACGGTGAGATGCGGCTCTGAAAAGCTAGTAAGTGGAGTTTACACATACAGTTAATGCTAAAAACAAACAATGTTATGATTAGTTTTATTAATACAATGCAAAATACAAATGAATGAGTCTGTACCACAGTACTGCAGGACTTTCAGTCTGTGCATTTTACTTTTTATTTTGCATTAATAACACCAACATAATTTATGTATTCTTACACCTCTTTATTGAGTCAATTGTAATGATATTTCATGAGTTGCAGAGTGCACTTAACACTTTGTGACTTAGATTTAAGTGAGGGGGTTTTCAATGCACGACTTATTTGAGGCTAATTCACAAGGAAGAAACTATCTATTTTTAGTTGAGTTTTAATGGATGTAGGTGTATTTTCTGTTGCTTGAATGAAAAAAAATGCAAACAGTGAGACAGTGCGTCATAGCTGATAGACTTGTTCAATCAAACAAAGCACATTTGCATTCAAGGACTCCATGAGATGAGGGCTGGAATGCGGTTTTGAGAGGCTGATTTAAACCCCCGTTTTAACAAAGGCTCATTGTGCTGTTCAAAGTATTTCCTTTACTATTTTAGTCCCGCCCTCCTTTCTCTCACCCACCCATGGTCTATGACGGTCACGAGGTCGTTGGCCACAAGTGCAAGTTTTCTGGGTTCATCAAAGTCTCTTGTTGCTTGCACCTCCATTGGTTTAGCCTGCAAACGCAGACAGAGGGGAGGAAAAGTAAAACACAGATCTACTGAAAAATCATAATCACAGATTCTTCATCCCCAGGGACGTTAAAAGCTTCACATTGAGTTGCAGACCTCTGCCACCAATTTCGAGAGCTGGACGAAGCTCGGTCTGTCCGTGGGATTGCAGGACCAGCACTTCCTCATGACGGCGTACAGTTCTTTGGGGCAATCCGGCGGTTTCTCCAGGCGCTCACCCTCCCTCTCCACACGCCACAGAATCTGGATCGGAGAGAGTGAATGCCACAGACACTGAGTCACAGTGCATATCAGAAACTCAAATGGCATCAGGGCGGGGACACACATTCCAAACACGAAGACAAACACGCTGACTGGCATACAAACAGCAAAAGCATCACGTGAAAGTTTGCGTGGAGCTGGCATGCTTGTACCTGTCTGCCTGACAGGCCGAACCAGGGCTCTTCACAGAAGCTGAACATCTCCCACATGGTGACACCGAACATCCACACGTCTGAGGAGTGGGAGAAGGTGCCGACACGGAGACTCTCTGGAGCGCACCTGCAAGAAAAACAGGTGGACGGACGTAATTAGTGAGAATGCTCAATATTATTTCCTCCTCCACCCCCCCATTTTCCCCAACAATCCTCACCATGCAAACGGGATCCTTTTGTGTGCCGTCATCACATAGTGATCCATCTCTTGGCTCAGGCCTCTCATCAGGCCAAAGTCCCCGATCTTTACCATCTCCCTGGACGCCAGCAGGATGTTTCTCGCAGCCAAGTCTCTGTGGATGAATCTCCTCGTCTCCAGGTAGTCCATACCCGCCACGATCTGGGACGCGAAGAGCCAGAGGCGTATCAGCGGGTACTCGTACTGACGCGAGCGCAGGATGTCGTACATTGAGCCCAAGGGAGCCAGCTCTGTTACCTAGAGGAATGGAAAATAGGTCATTGTGTGTTCAAGCTCCCGAACACACCTTAGTTTGAATGAATCCACATATTATCTCCATGTTTAAACATCTTACCATCTTGAGGGGCTGTGTGAGCACCACGCCATAAAGTCGGATGATGTTGGGGTGGTCCAGTGACTGCATGGTGGTCACCTCTTGGAGGAAGTCTGTCAGTGTGTCCGCCTGCCGGGACATGCTGCTCCTCAGTGACTTTACTGCTACAGGCAACTGAGAGGAGTGAAAAGAGAAAGGCTCAATCCCAATCCTGCCTCTACACCCCCAGCATCTGTTTTTCATACGGAGACTACGCCATGTTGAGAATCCCAAACCCTTTCCTTGTACAGCATATAAAGCATCATTCATCAAGAAATGCCAAAAACATGCAAAAAGAAATTCTACAAATCTGTCCCGTACCACTCTGCCGGTGGGCGTGTGCCACTCTCCCCTCTTCACCACCCCAAAGGACCCAGAGCCCAGCTTCTCTCCCAGAACCAGCTCGCTGTCCTGGATCAGACTTGGAAGAGCCCGACTACCGCCCTCCTGACCCTGAGCAGGGCCGCCTCCGCTCCACTGCTCCCCTTCATCCCGAACACGACCACTGGGCGCCTTTGTGCATCAATGAATGAATAAAAGTTATTACTGATTACATTTAGCTCTCACACAACAGGCATGAACTTTACAACAACTTTGATATACGACATGTGTCAGACCTTGGGCATCCTTGGCTGTGCTCGGGAATTTGTCTTGTAGCGTTTCAGAGCATCCCATAATCTTCTTTGTGCTGGCAGGAGAAAAAAAATAATGTAACTATATCCATGACAAATCTGTTTGATTTCAAAACAGCCTGTAGATATAAAGTAAACAGTATTTTGTTTATATATATGTAGTAAACAACAATCGCCACACTAACAAATGGTGTTCGTGAACGAAATTATTTTCATGGTTTGTAGTATTTCTGCATCAAACAGAATGTTGGAGCAGGTGTAGCCTCATAAAAACAGCTGATATGCATATTCAATTAATCAACTTATTGATTAACAGAAAATTAATTTGACAAAAGAGATGTAATCTTGAGCTCTGGGAATTTGTGATGGATGATTTTCACTCATTTTCTGTCATTTTATAGACGAATAATAACATTTATAAAAGATAATCTTGGTCAAGAAAATAATTATTTGTTGCTGCTCTACTTCATATTGAAGTTGAAAAGATGCAGGACTGGAATTGAAAGAGGGGAGTGAAGTTGCTGTTAGTCGACCTGATTGACTCGTAATCATACTTTACATCTCGCTTGATCTGCTCTGTGGTGTTTACTGTCTATTGTCTGGTAGAGCTGCAAGGATTGGACGATTAATTCATTTTGAAAAGGAGAAAAGAGCAACACACCAAGACCATAGAAAAGTAATTTCTCATTTTCATGGCAGCTTTAAATCTCAACTATATATCCTCAAAATGGCGTTGCTTTGATGAAACAAAGTGAATCATTTTACGCTGAGCATTTGATGACAAGAGATGTGGCTGAAAGGTTCAGAATAAACAAGTAAGTGGACGTTGTGGTAGGATTGTATTTTGTCCAACATTATTTTTAGGACCATTAATCCATCAATACTGTAAATCCAAAGAACAAAGACAAAAAGAGGAGTGAAAAGAGAAAGGCTCAATCCTAACCCTAACCCTTACTCTACTGTAGGTAAACAGAAAACAATGCTTTTGTACCAGAAGTAATTCAAACTCTAGTTCTTCGTCTTGAACCAACCATCAGTTACTGAGCTTGTCCGATAAGACGGACACTGTATTGATTTGTACCCGGCGAGGATGACCAAAGGAGACGATCTGGCTCACCGGGTTTGCTGATCCCTATTTGCTCCAGGTCGGACTCCTTGACGTAGTTGAAGTGCTCAGCGCGGCTGATGTTGAGGCCATCCCTGACGCGCAGGTAGAACTTCTCCAGCTGGACCTCGGCCAGGAGATGGTACAGCCACTGAGTGTCCTGGTCCATCAGCATCACCCGGCCCACCTGCCTTGAGCGTCAAAGGGTTACACAACCGTTGTGAGACATTTTGTGTATTTAGTGTTCAGTTATACATCTAAATTCCTTCCATTAAATCTTGTTAAAGCATCACGACAAGAACAGAAATTTAGCGCTCGATCGTGTTTTCCAGTCTGGGAACCTAAAAGACACAAATACGAACCAGTGCTCTATCTGGGTCGTCCTCATCTCATTAAACAGCCTATTTAATGGTAACTGTGCTGCCACTTGGGCCTTGTTATTAGATTACCAAGGAGACCTGACAAAAAGCCCTTGGTGTGGATTGTTCTGCTTTTAGCTGTGTGCCGGAATCTCTTACTGGCTAAGTATTTACTCTCTGCTGATCACATCTACTATCCTGCATCTTTTTATAACCAAGAGAACCTGAAAGTAGTGTCATTCGAAAGCAGTTCTCTACCCGAAAGAGATTGAAATCACATAAGGAAGAGGAACAGACATGGAAGATCCTCTGGAGCGTGAACAAGTGGATTCAGTATCAGTGAATCACAGTGAGTGTTCACTGCGTTGTGATTCATTTTGAACCTCAGAGGCAACAATCCTGCAGGGAATGTGCAAAACAGAGCGCTGGAAACCAAACCTGTGTGTGGTTTCGGGGCACCAGTCGGACTGGATCCTGTTCACAAAATACTTATGTAACTGCTGATGCTGTGCTGTGTGTTGACAGCAGTATGACAGCTCCTGAACAGCTGATTGGAGGTTCATTTTCTCTTTAAACTTAACTATCTTTTTTTATTTGCGTTTCTTTAACATCTTTGACAACTAAGCAATTGCAGTGTCCAGAGTCAGAGGCGCAATAATCAGGATAATAAAGTTTTCTTAACTTCCTTATTGCTTAAAAAACACAAAGTTAAAACACAGCGAGTTCTTCTTTGGTTAACTCTTCTTCGTTACTATGGGGTTGTGCAGTCAATAAATACCTCTGCTTATCAGCCCAGCAGGTATGAGTCAGGGAAGAACTTCTACATTCCCCCGTCAGCTACCATGGGAAAAATTAACATATATGCTAAACTAGCAGAGCCACAATGCCAGCAACCACTTGGCTCTTTCTCGCAGCCAACCGATGCTTCAAAAACCAGGCAAGTGCAAGAGAGCACTAGCCTGGGCTTGCATTCATTTCCAGGGACAACACCCAATTATTTCTGCATCCAACTTGAATGAACATGAGGCAAATCGTCTGCAGGTCACACTCAACTCCAAGAGGAAAAGATGCACATTGGTCAACAAAGAGGCCTCTGTGATCATTCTCTTTATGTACAGAGTGATCAATGTTTAACCTGTCCAGCTACTGGAAACCCCTCTCAGCCTAAAGGCATGTGTTAAACGTGCAACTATTTCGTTAATAGCTTTTTACAGCTGGACAGTAACTAGTTGAACTGGCCTGACTTTTTATCTCACAGGGCATTATCTGCAACTTCAAATGACCAACAGCTTTGTTTATCCAGCACAACTGCACTTCTGTTGTCGAGCATTTGTTTACGCTGGTGACACACGCTGCCTCTGGCTGAGCCCAAGAAGTAAGCAAGATCAACCCCTCATCCATCAATGACAGAGCAGCTCTAACAAAGCTTTATTAGAAGAAAAAAAGTCACCGCTTCAATATTAGATCACAGTATTATTCTGATCTGTTATCAAAGAAGTGAAGACCGTGCCTTTAATAAATGACACCTAGACGCTGTGTGTGCTTTTGTGCAGTTATTGGATTATTGTCAGTGATGGATTACTGTGCAAGTAGGATTTTCATGTAGCTGGTGGATGTGATTAATGATGGTAGTTTAATCCATAATAATGCAACAGATTTTATTAAGCTGTCACATTAATGTAAGAAGTAAAAAGTACAATATTTCCCTCTGATATGTAGTTAAGTAGAATAAAGTAGTATGCAATTTAACCTCAAGTAAAGTACCAATTAAGTACATTAGCCTACTTAGTAGACCTGGTAATTATTGTATTCCCTTCACTTGTAAATACACACAATAGCTTCATTTGGGATAACTTCGATTCATAATTAATTCTCAATTCATCTTTAGAAGGACCGTTGATATAAAAAGGCCTTTATGTCGATGCTTTTAGAAATACATTTGCTCATTTTTTCACTGACAACTCTTTGAAACCTGATATGTTCATCAACTTTCTGACTTTTTATTTATTTTTAACGTATTTCCCCGTCCCTATAAACCCGGTCACAGAGAGATAAAAACCGATGCAACATCTTAAACTTACCGTCAATCAAAGATAATAAAAAGTAATCCGGTTGTTGACGGCTATATTTCGTAATCAAACACGCCCCGAGACAATCGATCCATGTTTGCATTGAAACCTCCGGTAAAGTAGACCGAGGACTTTTCCCACAAACCACAGCTCTTCTTCGAATCCTAAACCACCTTCAAATAATTCACCATCTGATCGATTCCGTCAGGTTATCTCAAAGATGTTGACATGACATGTTTCGATGAGTCTGCGTTCTACCTGCGTGTGTTCCGCTTCTTCCTCCGCCTCTTTCCAGTCTCCCTCCTGACCACACCTCTTCCTGGCTTTTCATACCTGAACTTTCAGCACAGCGCAAACCTCCAGCCAGCACAGGTAATGACGTTAATGACGTAAATCATTAGCACGGAGCAGTAATGTGACCTCACCAATACCATAAGTGTGCAATCTGGTTCAACCTGACAGTGAAGGTAAAAACACATTGTTTGCATATTTTTAAAATTGCACACAGGATAGAATCAAGTGTATTTTAGTTATCGTTAATGAATTGCCTGTTTTTTGAGTACACAAAATGTACCAAATTCAAATAAATGCTAGGTTTCTGTGTCAGGCCTACCTAATAAAGTGTGCTTTAATCTTAATATTGGTGGCAACAAGTGTATAGCCTGATGTTTCGTCTTTGTTTGAAACTTTTTTCCTTGAAAATTCAACTTTTTGATCATTGTCGAGGCTTTTTGCGATGCTGAATTGATATTGTTTTACCCTGTACATCAACGAGTATACGCTCCTCAGTAAGATGCAATAAAATTCAACACACCCACAATGGCAGCGTCTAAAATGACCATAAAGTTGAATCGACTCATCTGTAAAACAGTTTCAACATAAAGTGAACATTGACCTTTATGAGGATTCACTGGCCTGCTGCATTGGACTCCATTAGTTCTAGCGAGGAGCAGAGGCCTAATGAAAGGGGAATTTGAATAGAAAGAAGTTAATTATCCAATGACTTCGCAGCTTAGTTTGTTATATGTCGTGTTGTTTCCATTAATTGATCAGAAGTCATCAACTTCTTTTTCACATGGTACTATGACTAACTATGAGTTAGTAAAGTGTCCAATTAGTCATGTTGAAGTTCAAATTATCTCTATAAATAAGATAAACATGATTAATTCTCTCTGGTTCATGTTGTTGTTAGGACTCAACAGAAACTTTCCATGAGTCAAGTAAAGAAACTCAAATGTTCTT
Source organism: Lycodopsis pacificus (assembly GCA_028022725.1). Classification (NCBI taxonomy): domain Eukaryota; kingdom Metazoa; phylum Chordata; class Actinopteri; order Perciformes; family Zoarcidae; genus Lycodopsis; species Lycodopsis pacificus. The sequence continues at coordinate 10,478,860 of CM051710.1, read as the reverse complement.
TTTCTCTCCCACCTGCTGCTGCCAAGCAAGTTTGACAGGATTGTTCTCGCCTCCCACGTGGCTGTTAATTTGAATAAAAACCAGGCAGCACTGTGGACGACCTGCCTGCACTTTGCACTTCATGGTACAGTATATCTCCCCTCGTCGCTCCTCCCTGCCTGCCTTCCTGAATTACTCGAAACACACAAAAGGTCTCCGCCATTCAAAGGACCCTGCAAACAGGAGCTTTACGCCTCTTTCATGCACTTCCAACTGAACTAGATTAAGACACAGATGAAAGGTTGCTTAATGATCGAGAGAAACCCAATACATTTGGGTTTTCAATGAGTAGTTCACAGAAGTTTTTTTCCATAATGATTCAACCAGGAGCTTAACAAACAACACAAGAAATGACGAGGGGATGAATTAGTTAATCAAACCAAACCGGTTTGAGACAAAAACCTGTCATTTCCAGGATTTGATGAGTCTACAAGTAATGTGTGGGCCGGATGTTTACACTCCTTCTGCTGTCTTAAATCTCTGAGGCTGAAGTTCCTCAGTGTCAGCTTACAGTGGGAGACGCTCTCCATGTCTTGTTTCTGAGAAAAAAGGCTAGAGGTGAGGGGACGTGGCCCATGAATCACTGCTGGAAAAATTCAGTATTAGTTGTTTGAATTGAGCGTAGTGAAATGTGATAGTGTGAACAGTTTTCTTGCGCATAGGTTTATATGTATGATATCGATACACTATGAAACAACGCTGTCAAAGAAATGAGATACTTGACGTATGACAGAGGAACAAAGAGTGAACACTTATCAGGCAAGTTGATTCATCTGGTTGCATTATTTGCCAAAAAGGTCGAGAGTCACGTATCACGGACTGTGAAAGGAGATAACGTGACAAGTGGGTTTAATATTAACATAAAAGTTTACACTGAGAATGATTTAAAGGAGTTTAGTTAACCCTTTAGACGTCACTGGTGAGTTTATCATTAAAGGCACACGCTGTTCAAATCCACACATTATTCTAAATTCTGGTGGAGATCAAATATGTCAGACTGAATTTTCTTGAAATATGTATGAATTGAATAATGCACACAGGCATCAGAATATGCTAATTTGTATGGGATTATGCAGATATTAAAAACAAAAAAACTGAAAATGTTTATAGGCTAGAATAAATTATTGATCTCCTGAAGGGAAGTACAAGGGTAAGAATAAACAGGACTCAGGTACGTAGAAAGAAATATTCAACTTTAAAAATGAAGGTAAAAAGCTGTACAAAGCCTGTAGATTAATGCAACAGATGTAGTGCATGCAAAACCAATAGTACACTTTCCATATCAAAGTGATATAGTAGATATACATTAGGTACATGCTTTTATACATTTTCATTTGTGTGTACTATTTATGTATACGAAATATTAATCATGCATAATGTACAAATAATGTGAAATAATGTATAGGGGATGTTCTTAAACCTGAATTTACATGAGTGATGCTGCATCCTAAAAAAAGGTAATGATAATCATGATCACAATAGTAATAACCAGGTAATGCTGTTGGGAATTGGTTTGTTAATTGGTTGAAAAAACCGTAAAGATTAGTCATAAAAAAATCAGTTCTTTTCTCAAAGGAACACTATTATCATGATTAAATGCAGACAAACAGAAACATCGCCCTCTACTGTATACAAACCGACACTAGTCGCTTTTGGAAACGTCATCATTTGGCGACAACATTTTTCTTATTTTTATATTTTCATAGGCTAATGATGACAATAAAGCTTCACATTTGTGTATTGTATACGTCGGTAAATTCTAAGAATTAATTTTTCAAGCAAGTTTTATCTTAAAGTACACATTTTCTACGATATAAAATAAAGTAAAAAGAAACCGGAAGTCCACTCTCCGTTTGTAAACACATGGCTTGTAGTCGTGTCTGATGCTCAATTATGCCAAAACTCTTCGATATAAAGTTTCCAGGAGAATGTAAGACTCTTCCCGAAGGCTTTTGGTCAGCTGTAGACGTGTGGATAAAGAAACCTCACGTTGTAAACAAGCGTCTTTGCGGAATTAAGGAGACGGAGAGTAAAGATGTGGGCAGAGAGGCTCTGCTGTTCCTGCTGGATGATCCTGAACTCACTCCTGATGTGCTCGCCTTCATAACCAGCACGGTTTCACCGGCACAGACGCACGAGAAGGAAAACCCCTGGTCTTCTAGTGTCAGAACAGTCATTCCTAAAGTAAACAGTTATGGGACAAACCTGCAAAAAGAGGTCATACTCAAAGGTACGACTGCAGTTGAATGAAAGGCTCAACCAAACTCTGTTCTCTTATTACAACTTTTAAAAATGTCTTTGTCTGTTTTAAGACTTTGGCAGACAACTAGTGACCTTTCTTCCATTTGAAGAGGACTCAGAAGGACAGGTGTCTCTAAAGAGGGGCAACATTTATCAGTTCCAGCTCCTCCATCAGGACTGTGAGGAATGGTGAGTGGCTGAATGATGAGCGCAATCTGTCCAACTACGGTGGCCTGGAGGTAAACATGACTGCATCAAGGTCTCAGAAAAACTGACAAGATAACATGTCGAAACGTATTTTAATACCTATTTTTGATGAAAATAACTTTGGGATGCTTTCCGAAAGTATTTTCCTTTTTGTTTGGTTTATTGACATTATAAAATACAACAGTGTTTGATTATTTCCATCATTGTTTTCACAGTCAACATTAAACAAGATGCAGAAAGGCATTTAGTGTCTGATATGAACTGTTAAATAGGAACTAAAAAACGAGAAAATTCAATCAGCCTTCATTGTTAATTTCACTTAGAACAAGCTGATTAGTTAAAAGAAGAGACTCCCCATTCTTCCCACTCTCTATGGGGTCCACATGTGCACATACATGTAGAACTATGCAGGATTACATCACAAAACGTAACTACTGTAGCTCTTAACATTTGATTTGGACACAGGGACTTCTAAAGACAGGCCTTTAAAGTTAGGTAATAAAGCAGGACCCACATTACGGCCCTTGTCTTTAAATTAGCTTCCACGACATACATTTTCTTAGTCATTTTAAAATTAGAATTTGTGAATTGGAATGATTAAAAAATCTAGATGATTCTGCCGTCATCCGCAGGGTCCTGGAGCTGCATGTTTTGGCTGCAGACGCGTGGTTTTCTGATGGCGTGGCCTACCCAAAGCTGCCCTGGCTGTCCACTGACCTGCTGCCTAAACTGGTGCGCTGGGCCACCGAGTGCAAGACCAGTGAGTTCAAGAGCACCTTGTCCCTGCTGCCGGTGGAGAAGTACAGCGTCATGTACCAGCAGCTGAAGGAGAAGTACAAGGCCATGGTCAAGGTACAGTGCACTGTTGTTTTAGACATGTAACCTGTTTTAATGCCGTATAATGGGTTAAAATATTAAAATAATTTAATGCCAATATTTATAGATCTTTGTTACGTTTATTTTCCCACGCTCTCTAGATTTGGCCTGAGGTTACAGATCCTGAGAAATTTGTCTACGAGGATGTCGCCATTGCTACATATCTCATTGTGAGTTTGTTTTGCTATCAAAATAAATGATTTATCAATGCTACATGAGTTCAGTCCTAAAGGTTGACGTGTGAATTGAAGAATAGCTCTCACTTCTTGTATGTTTTGCTTACTTTAAATGTGTACAGCCACTGCCACGTATACAAACATGTCGATACTGCACATGTTCGTGTAGGTGAAACGTATCTGTCACATGTTGTCAGGCCAAGTAACCAAAGCTGGGTCAACCAATTTGAGTGTGAAACATGGCTCGGATCCAGTAAATTGATTCACCTGTCATGCCAGAGGCAGGTGAGAGGGCGTCTGCAGCAGCTGCAGGCGTCGCGCTGCCGCTGAGCGAAGGCTCTCATCAACATACGGTCGTGTTGAGTCTCTGTCACTGTTCCCCAGGTGCTGTGGGCCGAGGAGCGAGCAGAGAAAAGTCTGACCGCCAAACAGTCCTTTGTGGACCTGGGCTGTGGAAACGGCCTCCTGGTCCACATACTGGCCAATGAAGGGGTAAGCACTGAACTGAATGCAACAACTTCCAACCCCTGTCGTTTTCTAATCAACCAGAAATATAGTACTTTTAATTTAATCTAAAGAAACTAGAAAACTCTAGTTCTCTCACTCATGTGATCTCAAACATTGATCTGAAGCTCAATGATGAGGCTCTTGTGTAAATAGTTTTCTAATAAATGATAAATATAGCAACTTCTGATCAGCAAAAATCAATTTCAGGCTTAAACTGAACTGAGGACAGTCAGAAGCCGTGCCTTAATGTCACATTATGAACGAAAGGGGATGCAAACGCTTAACACGACAAAAGAAAAAGCTTATTAACGACATCAAGAAGACTTTAACTGCCATATCTTGAATGAGTCCGCTGACCTGCATGCCGTCTTGCGTTGCAGCATCCCGGAAAGGGCATCGATGTTCGGAAGAGGAAGATCTGGGACATGTACGGACCCCAGACTCTGCTAGAGGTGAGCGAGCCGAGCATTAAGGAGGCGGACACATTTAATTCGTGTTATTATCTTTTCACATGAAACAGAGAATCCATATCGCTCGCTGTACGTGTCTATTCAGCTGGCATCACCCCCTCACTGCTGCTGCTCTGTGCTTTCATTCACGGAGGGACGACGTTTCCCACGTTTTAACAGGGTGAACTATGCAGACAACTTCTAGAACATGAGACAGTATTTTGTATTGGAGCACAAAATGTAAATCTTAAAATCTTAGGTCACGGTCAATGATATAAATGCTTATATCTCTTTATTCTCTCACATGATCCTCATCACCAGCTGCTCTCTCAGAGGCAGAGATTGAAACTTGGTCTTTTTGAAGTGTCAAACACTGAGGGTTAAATTTGAGTAGCACATGGAATTGTAAATTATGATTAAACAAAAATTATGATTAAACAAATCATAATGCATGTTTATTTTCCTCATTTGTTAACCTTTTAACTGCACTAGAAATAGATTCAGAATGTTGATTTATTTTGTACAGAACATCGGCCAGTCAAACTTGGAATATATATCGCATCTCTTTATTTATGTTACTCCTGAAACTATTCATCAATTAGTTGATCGACAGAATCCATCGGCAGCAATATTGATAATCCGTCAATCGTTATATATACTATATTTTTGCCACTTATTGACCAAACAATGAATTGATTAATGGACCAAGTATTCAGCAGATTAATTGATAATGAAAATAATATTCACTTGCTGCCTCTGAATGAACCTTTTAACTGTTAATTATTTACTAAAATCCATTTAAAAGAATATTCTTTGTTATTTAACAGTAATAAAACAATGTGACATTACCTGACATTTTACGCTTTTGATTGAACTACTCCCACAAGCGACAAAAAGAAAACACTACTACTGCACAGGGGACTGAATCCAGACAAATCCATGTAAACACACACACACCGGCAGGGAAACAAGCCTCCAAAACACTGCCTCCTGGACTCAGTCATTCATTTGACAACAAGCTGCTAACTGCTTCCATTTCAGGTCATCTATTATTGACAGATTATTTGGGAGCGGATGTGGCAGACCAATCTTTCTTGGCCCTCAGGGGTGCTGTACTCTTAAATCTCCATTTGGAGGCTCTCTCTGAACCGCACAGGCCTCAGTGCTGCTCAGCCGCTCTATTTGTGATGACAGGTGTGCTGAGATATATTAAAAGTTTGATGAAAAAAAAACGTCCTTTTTTGGACAATTTCTATGAAGTGATTCCGAATCAAATCACGGCTGCATGCATCTTATTCGCTCTAAGGAGCTCTTGTGCTTTTTTTGGTCTTTGCTATTTCAGGAAAATGCAATTACTCCCAGCGAGCGCTTCTTATTCCCGGGTACGGACTGGCTGATTGGGAACCACTCGGACGAGCTCACACCATGGATCCCCGTTATAGCTGCCAGGTGAGTCATCAGCAGACACAATCTCACTCAGCAGCTCAAGTGCCAGCTGATCTCTCTAATTTGGAATAACATTATGGGCAGAGGGAGGATGTGTGAACATGTGTTCCTGCATGTCAGTTTGCTTTTTACCTCTAAAGCGACCACCTGGTGGCGACGTTGAGCCTCAGACTTCTGCTTTTCTCTAACGTGACTACTCTCCTGATGGATTCTTGTTGATTGATAATCATCGTTTCCTTTGGCACTGGGTGAGAATTCTTTTGCTCTTACTGCAGGTCGTCTTACTCCTGCCGGTACTTCGTCCTCCCTTGCTGCTTCTTCGACTTCTATGCGAAATACCAGAGATGCCAGTGCAAGAAGTCTCAGTACAAAGAATACATCGACTTCATCGCGGAGGTCAGCCAAGTCAGTGGCTTCAACACTGAGGAGGACTGCCTGAGAATACCATCCACCAAACGGGTAGGCTTACGTAGTCCAGTTGTCATATATTTTTTATGTTTGTTCTGTTAATCCAAACTCTAAAACAAGTTACACAAGCACTATTTCACTTTAAAATTGATGCAGCAGACGCTTGGGTATCCTGATCTGTATACCGACCCCTAGTTTGGGTCACGCAGCAAAAACTCGAGCTCCTACACTTCCCACAATGCAACTTGATAATGTAATCAGACCCTTCTGGATAAAGGCCCACATCGTTTCAAACTCTACACCCCCAGTTCATATCCCAGTAAGCTCTCTCCATAGCCACAGAGGACATTGTACAGCTGTTTACACAGGATGAGTAGTACTTTACATGACCAGTCAAGTAAACCTCATGTGTACAATTGGTGGAGTGCTCCTTTAACACTTTACCACTGCGGTGGTCTGATCGTAAAACCTGCAAAGTGTAAAAAGACCACATAGTCGATCAGTGGTGAATACAGCATGCTGGTTTCTTGATTAGCCGACGCACTTGGACCTCATACCTTTGATGTTGGAGGTGTCACTCTCACTTTCGTAGCATTTCTGTCTCTTTATTTATTAGAAAAAAGCTCATTAGAATTCTCTGAAAAATGATCATAAAATGCGTCGCTGTTCTCCAAACAGGCACAGCTGTGTGCGTCCCTGCCTTTGCGCCACCTGAGCCTCATTTAGTACAGACAGACAGAAATACATCGAGTCTTTATCGTCCCCAAAGGGACGTTTCTTTCACAGCTGGCAGCTGTTAATGGCTTCAATACATGTGGACAAGTAAGTATTTACTTAGCTTTTAATGTGCGGGGGATCAGTCATAATCAGTTTGCTTTTTTAAGTCCATAGCAACACACACATTGAGGATTTGTATGCGTCATTTAGAGGTTTTTTTTTTTTACACTATTGGACCTCAGCACCCATAGGAGTCGTCCTGACATTCAGCTCCTTCTCCTGCAGGTGTGTCTGGTGGGAAAGTCGAGAAGCTACCGGCTGTCCGACGAGGCCGAGGCAGAGCAGCGAAGAGCTCGTTACATCCAGAGCCACCAGACCACCTCTGGAGCCACGGCCCACAGGTCAGGCATCCCAAATGACAAAGACACTGACGGGACCCCCGACAGCAGCTGGGGAGCGGGGTTCCAGCCCAGAGACAGGGTCGAAGCGGTTCGAAACTGCGCCGCTCTCCCGCGGGACTTCGTTGACGGTGTAGTCCTGCAGGTTGCTAACGTTCTTCTGGGAATGAGTGAAGAAGACGGCGGGACGTCCTCCACTGACTGGAATCGAGGAGGTAAACGGCAATAGACACAAAAACACCTGAGATAGAAGTCTCGCTGGACACAACCTCTTACCGAGGTGATGGTCAACGGTTTCAGGCCGGCTGTTAAACATAACTGATGCAATAATAGGCTGTGACATGTAATAAGGCTGTTATATGACGTTTTACCGTGAAGGTAATTTCCTTAAAACCAACAAAATACAACACAAAATAATAATTTTCATTATTGACAGCGTAGCTTATAATTAAATGCATCTCTGTTTTGCTAGGTGTCCGTTTTACAATTTACAATTTAATACATTATTTGGGATGTAAAGGTTGCGGAAATGACCCAAAATTTGAGATGTTGGCTAACTGATATATGCTAAGCTAGTTACGGTAGCTTTAGCAGGAGTTTAGCCTTCTTTGTTCGTCCTGCATGATTGTATGTAGCTGCTGCCTCGTGTAGTTTAGTTATGTGGAACTACTGTTATTACCAAGATGGCAGTATATCATAATAATAATAATAATAACATTTTACATACAGGTAAGTAAAAATCTAAATGTAAATTTTAGCTTTAGCTGAGGCTATCAGTGGCTAACTCACCATTAACTGCTAATTTAAAAAGCAATATTTGTAGACAATTTTGTTACGTAATATATATTTTTTTATGGCACAGATGTACAAAAATGAGATTCAAGGCTCAAATGAGTAGTTTGACAGTTTGGGAGATAGGCTTATTTGGGAGAAATGGCTTAGAGGATATCCCTCTAACATCTGTCCATTAGTTATAAGACTGCATCCAGCAGCCGGTTAGCCTAGCTTAGCACAAATACTAGGAACAGGGAAACAGTCAAACAATTTATTTGACTCCATATAGACTGAATATAGTTGCCTTTGAAGGGCAGGGTGAATCACTTCTCACATTTCTCGTCGGTTTCTTAAAATATATTTCTCCGCAGCCGAAACCTCTCATCTGATCCCCCCCCACCCTCTCGTCAGCACCCCACACACACCCCCCCCCCCCACACACACACACACACACACACACACACAGCGCCGCCGCTTTGAACTCCGTATCTCACTCTCTGCCAGCCACTTCCTGCACCGCACACGCTGCATCACACACATGTACACACCGCCCACGCGTCACGTTTGTCTCTGCCCCCCCCCCCCCTCCCCCCGCTGCTACACAGACCACACACACAATATGAATGACTTAAGGAGATGAGGACCACTATCATTAAAACATGATGTCAGTGCTGAAATCTGAGGTAGAAAGTATGAGGGAGAGCGAATAAAGGGAGCCTGTGACCCTGTATAGAGACGACTCGATGAATAATGCACCACCGTCTATGATTTATGCATGGAGAAGCATTTGTATTGAGGTATTCCTACACCAGTCATCAGCTGTGTCAGAACAGAAGGTACATTTAGGGTGAGCCAACCTATATTGGAAAGTATGAGGATTATAGATTTGTACTATTTTAGATATTTTTAGGTGATATATTTGGGTTAAATAGCTTCCTGTCTGTCGTGTAAGTCCACATTTTGTTGAAGATATTTATGAGTTGCTCCGGAGCGCCTGACCTCTTTTTTTAAGAGTCATTGCTGTGTATGACAGTGTATCAAACCCGAGTACCGTCCGACTTCTTTTACATTTTTCTTTTCATAACAATCAAGTCTTATTGGTCTGATGGTATTTCCTGATCAAAGTTTTCTTGCTTTAGACTGTTTTATTTTGGCAAAGTTCATGATTTGAAGCCAATAATGACAAATACACAAGCCGTACTGCTGTTCTATAGCATGATATTTACTGTAATACTGTATATATCTCCCTGGCGTTTTAAATAGTTACCGGTGAGTCAAGTTATTAATTTATGTATGCTGTTCTGCTGACTGGGCTCAGGTAGTTATGTAAGTCTCAGTGTGTAGACAATGACAATAACTCGCATTACACTCGTAAAAATGCAGGTACAATAAGTCAAAAATGAATTCAGAAGAATGTTCTTTGTATTGTTTCTTCGTGCACCCATTATAATTGCACTTCACAGAAACAGCCTGCGTGAAAGAGGGAGTGGGTGTGAGCTGGGACAGTATGTTATTAACGAAGGGCGCCTCCCATTGCGCTTTTTGCCAACTTTGGCCAGACTCATCATCATCATCATCATCTTCCTCCACAGCTGCAGTCTTTCCTGTTAAACTCACCTCGCACATAAGATTACACCTTGTTCATAATATTAGAGCCACAGCAGTTTGTCAGTTAATCGATTAGTCGGTCAACAGAAAGTAAATCCCTTTAAACGATCATTAAAGTCGTTTTTTTTAATAAATTAAGGGTAAACACAAGTAATTTGAAGATGTGAGCTTAAGCTTTGGGATATTGCGATGTCATTTTAAAGAACAATCTAGAAGAGTAATTGGCACATTATTCTATCATGAAAATAGCAGCTCTTCATAATATTTCATTGGGAATTATAAAGAAATGTTCTGTTCCGGTTATCACAGCCATTTATTCAGAGGCAGCTGATTTCTGATTATGGTTATTATGAGTGGGATGGTTTTTTTTTGGCTTTTCACAAGATTTTACTTCACAAGAAAAGAGAACTACTTGACGAAAGTCAACAAAAAGATGACTTTGTGTCGCAGAAAGACGTTTTTTTTTTTCCTCTTCTTTCCCAACTTTTTAATTAATCTTCACCCCTTTGGATCATTCTGACTCTCAGGTAAATATATACTTTTGAGCATGTTCAGGTTTTGACAGACAATAAAATCAAATCACGAGCAAACGTGTATTACAGCTGTGCTCATGATAATGATCCTTTCGAATGTTTTATTCACCACTCGGCAATCTTAGAGCTGATTTTCTGCACTCAGCCTGATTCTGAATTGGCTTAAGCAGCAAAAAAACAATCCTCCACAACAAGCAATCAATCACACAGGGGACGTTCAGTCCAACTGTATGTCAAGTCGAGCCATTAATAATCATCTCTGTTGGTCTTAGTCCAAGCAGAGTCTCCTCCATCAATACTGCCCTCCTCCCATTAATCCCCATTAACATTGTAGGCAGTAAAGGGCAGCGCTAAACGCTGTATTGATGTTATATTAAGGCCTGGAGCTCCCCGACGTCTGGGGCCGCAGGACGGCAGTCTGCCCGCTTTCACACTCTGCAGCCCAGGACTGTCTTTGGCTGTCCTAAACGTTACCAGCAACGTTTAGGGTGCATTTGGGAGGACAATATGTTTTAGATGACTGAAAACCCTCATAGTTCTAAATTCAGTTGTAGAGTTGGTGCCACATTATAAATAAACAAAATAAAAAATGCTTTTATATGTAATATATTCGCTTTTATATAGTACCCTTTATTTCTTTGGCCAACTGAACTCCGATAAGTATATATTTACCAGTGAATTTCTCTCATATTCAATAATCTCTGAGCCAACAGGGGTTGACTGACGTGCCACCAGAGATTTGCAGTAAAAGTATGATGAAGATCGTGTTATGATGTCTGCAGATCTAGGTCAAATATTGTTATGAAATGCCACGAAGTAGCATTATAAGTCCTCCGGTGTGTCCCTCTCCAATAGGTCAGAGAAAAGGGGAGGAAGACTGTCATTTGTTCAAACCAAAGGTCAGTCCTGATCGAATTGTTTTCTGGGGGTAAAAGTTCAACGCCAGAAATATTGAAAATCTCACGAAACGGAGCCCAAAGGCGTGGTGCTGTTCAGTAATCCGCTAACTACTCGCTGAACTCGTAGCGTAGGACTTTCTACTTTTTTTATTTGCTCTTTAGTATCTAAAATGAATGTCCCAGTGGCTCGACGGTGACTCACGCTCGCAAACGGTCGGTGGGAGTTGCAGCGGTGAAATGCATGCTGGGTGGAGCGGCTTTAATTGAGCACACTTCGCAGCCCGGATTTACACTGAAAGGCAGCGACCGAGGACTCTCTTCCTGGTCGATGTCGTAGCTCTGCCTCTTATGAAACAACTGGTGACATCAGCTGACTCCGTAGGGTTGGACATTTTATATTTATTTCTGTGCCTGCCTGAAGCAGCGCGTTAATATATTGATGAATGTAGCTTGGAAAGACTTCCTGCTGCTCTCTGTTCTTCGCTCTTTCATCCCTTTCTTCCCCTCCTCCCTCATCCCTCCCCCACAGGCAGCCTCTCTGTGAGCGAGGTCGCTGGGCTGATGGAGCAGGAAACCCTGCAGCTCCTCAAGAAGGAGTGTGGAGGCCTTCAGACGCTGCTCAAGAACAACCACCAGGTCTTTAGAGGTAGTTTGACCACCTGCTTTATGTGCATTTTCATAGCCAGTCTACATAAAACACAATACACAACAAACAAGAGCACAAAAAATAAAAAATAAAAGTTCCTTGTAACTTTTGGGGTAATGCACTTTATTCTGAAGAGGTCTGGAATCTTCCCGTTGATCCTTCTCTTTCAGTAGAAGGAGGGACGGTGTTCATACGAGACTGGCGGGACAGGAAGTCCTCCAGGGCGCAGACCAAGAGGAAGCCCGTTGCCCCTGGTGCCCTGAAAACTCGCCCCTGCTGGTTCTACGACCACCACCCTCAGCGCTGCCCCCTGCAGGCTGCACACTGTGCTTTCGCCCACGGACCGGAGGACCTCCGACCCTCCACCAGACCTTTGAAGAAGATGAGAAACGACACCGTTTGATTGGCTCGTTCCTCGTGAACACTTTATTTGAACTCATTTGTTAAGTTTATTTTTACATTGAGCGTCTGCTTGTCTAATTAACAGTATTCATTCTGTCCATTGAACCTCCTGGAAAAGTCCCAACGTCCAGCTCTGCAGCCACAAAGAGGAAGAAGTTCGGAGTTTTATTGATGCCACGTTGCATCATTCCAGTGTCCTCTTTCTTGTGTGTAACGCTGCCAAAATGGGATGATTTCGGTTTCACTGATGGAGCTCGCTGACACCTCTGGGTTGTGTAGCTGCCGAAATTGAATGTCAAGGGATTCGTTTGTCTTTCTTTTTATTTATTTAGTAAAAATGTACACTTACTGTATATTAAAGTGGATTTAAAGCTGCATCCTCTTTTAAATGTATTTAAAGATTATGAATTCTATCATTTTTTCTTGTCCAGCACTCCGGCTATTTTTCAACTGCAGCAAAACTTTAAAAAGCTTCTGGGTACTTCAGTTGGACACTTAGTCCACCTGAGACAGGTACTTTGAGGTTCACAGACGGGGCGGAGGATAAAGGCCGGACGGCGTTTCAACAAAGTAAATGTTAGCGGTATGAATTATTTGTTGGCAGGAGTTTAGGGGCGAGCTGCATGTCGTCCCCCGTGCACGGCGGCTCACTGCTGTGTCTCTCGAACACGGTTTGCCATCACCCTGTGGCTCAAATGTCAAAAACAGTGAAGCCCACCCAGCGACGGCAGCGGGGCGATGGGAAGCACCTCCTCTGGGTTTGTTTGTTTGTATGAGCGACAACAATCACACCATTGATGCAATACAGCACAAGGACTATTTAAACCTATAAACCTATTAAATGTTGCTGACATATACAGATTAATGTGAAGTGACAAAGACGACTGGGAATAATGTTAGCGTTGTTTTTAAAATAATCATGTCCCATGTCTGACCGGTAGTTTAATGGGCAGTTTGCTGACAGTAAACGTTCAGACATGTTGACCTTTTGTAGCCACTAAGGTGCAAATTGATTGCTGAAGCTTAAAGGGTCGGTTCACCCAAAGCCTTGTTTCTTGTGAAGGCGCATTTCTGACAGAAAAATAAAACAGATGAAATGTTATGTAACAACTAAAAAATAACAATGCTCATTTAATCAAAAGTATGAGTCATGCTTTTTTACTTATTAACATTTTTACTTTAAGTTTGATTAATTTAGTCGTTATTTTGACCAATAAAGTAAATTATCTCAATTGTAAATGTAATCTTGTATATATATATTTTAACTTAAATAGTCTACATTTTGACATCGTTTGTCATCATTCTCAGTAAACAATTTACACTAATAATCCCCATTTACGCTATACTCATCATTTTGACTGATGAAGTCATTCATTTGACTTAAAATCTCATAGTTTTGACTCACTATTGTCATTTATTTACTTTCACCTAGAATTAAAAGTTCTGACTTAAGTCTCATATCTTTGGTATCTCATGATTTAGATGAACTGAAGCTTTACAAAACAGTTGCACAGTTTACTCAGTCTGACCACAGGGTCATCACGTGGAGAAAAAGCCGGCTGGAACAGTTTTTCACAACACAATTTTTGCGGTTTATGAAAAGCCATTTCGACGTAAACGATGCTTCAGCTGTTATGGACGTACTCTACAGTGGAGTTGAAAGTGTGTGTGGTTGTGTTTTGACAGGCAGTACTCTGTCATGTTGTGTGGGTTTTAATGACCTGCTCAAATCACCCCTCCCCCCCCCCCCCCCATGTCATTATGCTAACAGGAAGAGATCAGCTCATACAAATACTCAGCAGATATGGTCGACATCGACCTGCTTCCTACATGTAGCTGCAGACGAGTGTGACGTGTTAGGAGCTGAGGTGTTAACCTGCCCAATCCCCCCCCCCCCCACACACACACACTCTTGCCATGACCTTTCTGACCCCCGTTCAATAAGCCATCGTTATGACTCTGTTTACTTCCGCCTCGCACCGCTGCCTTGGAGATCCCATCCCATCCCTCCCTCCCTGCCCTCACGTAAACACTGCACAGGAGGTCTGCTGCTCGCCCAACTGAAGAATGCACCATCGTGCCAAAAACAACTGCTACCAACACGAATACACTTTTCACTACACAATATGGCTGACTTAGTAAAGAGATGCGGTAAGCCTAGTTTTGGTAATTTGCAGATCAAAAGATGTCTCGACTCTGTTAAAACTGAGTTTCATTTAGTTGAAAAGTCTGTTAGATGTCGAGGTTGCATGCAGCCATTATTGTAATGCCTATTTTAACATGTGTTCAGAAGCTGTTACACACAACTGGTGAAACAATGATTACATGGAACCACATTTTTTTCCAGAGATCTAAACATCTTCTGACCAATCAAATGACTTACCCGGCCCTCTACAGGAGCTGGGTCATGAGAGTAAATGTAGCTACTTACAACTGTAGAGGAGACGATGCATATTCTGTGATACGTAAATCTGAATTATGAAATGGTAATTTGACAAAACAATCCCAACTAGGTCCAAGATATCACCTTTTTTTCTGGGCTTTCAACCAGTGAAACAGAAATATGATTATCATGTACAAAAACACTAGTGGTTCCCTGCATTGCATTAGAAAGCTTTATTGATCTCCAGTGGGGGAAACATTTGCCACCAAATCAACTCATACAGTGAAAAATAGACATTTCCACAGTGCACAACAGACACATTACAACAAATAAGTAACATCATAAAATGCCATATGAGACGTGAATAACATCAGAAAGATGCTAAATCTAAAAAAACACATCTAAAAGTGCTGCTGGAACAAAAGGCCTTCTGGGTCATTAGCCGCTCCCTGAATGAGCTTCTGAGTCCAGTAAAAACACGGTATAATGGACGGCCTTCGAAATACACAAACGTGTACATGAGAGGATGTTTGTGTCGCAGGGTGAAGAAGATAAGAAAACTTAAGAGAAACATTCCTGCAACAGAAATGACAAATCTTTGCTTTGTGCAGTTGAATTGGTTTACAGATATCCAGATGTTGTTGCCTTTCCAGTGGAGAAGTATGTGAACTATGTAAACAGACGTACTCCTTTAAAAGTGAATCTGCATGTCTTACACAATGTCTGATACTTCCAGAGGAATGTATCAGAGACGATGGAAAGCAAAACAGAGAGGACAATCTGTAAATCTAGGTCAGGGAGAAGTGGCTGCATCTCTTTGCCTCAGCCAACAACTTTCCCTGTGTTTCCCTCATGACTTATTCATTGTGGCACCATGGGACCCGGTGATGTACAGAAGTCTCTCTCAGCAAAGCCAGCCGTGTATTACCGCGACGCTGACAGCTGTCACTGCAGTGAACTCTTTTGTTTTGACTGTTGCTGCCTTACAAAAATTGTCTCATTCTTCCCCGTTGTATTGTGTCTGTGAGGGTCCTGGAGAGAGGGGTTGTTGTTTCGGTACATGATTTTGTTTCACTATCTGTTTTGTATTTGCTATCGCTGGCTTCAAATGGATATTGTGAGCATGTGGTTACGGCGTGGGAGGTCGTGTACACAATATGTTTGTCGTTCGAGTGGTTAAATCGTGACAACGTGGACTCTACTGTCATCTCTACAGTTCATCCAGGAACTTCAAAGGAACAATGACATGAGGCCGTTGAGAATATCAACATTTTCCTCAGATGTATTATATAATTACGTGGAAATACTCTATATAAGACTACAATTTTAATATAATAACTACCCATCCACCGAAAAATGTACTTTGGCTGTGAATACTACAGGGGCCGTTCATATGAATGCAATAGTTTGTGGCTTGATGATGTCGAAAGCACTTGTGGAAAGTGTGTTAAATACTCATATGATCTCTTTCCAACTTTGTTCCTTCACTATCTTAAAAAGAAGGAGCTTGGAGGACTTCCCCACCACAGAAAAGTACACAACGCATCTTAAATGTCGAGGATGATACTCCCACCCTCGATCAATATCTCAAAGCAGCGGATGGTCACAGCAGATAACACACTTCTAGCCCTGATTCTGTGTACTTACTGCTCACTGAGTGTTGTACTGTGGAGGAGAACACCTTTTCACCTCCCCCCCGCCTCGACCTTCCTCATCACCTCCTCAGACCTGGGTGACACTCGGAGATAAGGGAGTTAGGCTCTCAAGCCTTCACACCCGGTGCTCCCTCAGCGTGTCACGGCATGAACTGAGAGTGACAGGAAGAGTGAGATAAGGTGGGGGGGGGAGGTTTGTTTGGAAATATTTCAAACCATTCAACACTTACTTCAAAAAGTTGGCAGTTGAGAGGTGCCAAGCGGAGATGGTGCTTCTTCTCGACAGAGCTGGAAATAGACAATACACGCATGGGCCGTGCCATGGCTTCCACCCAATTCACTCAGATTTATAACACCGTTTATGCATTATCCTGCCAGCGTAACGCTGAGTGATCCATCATACTGTATATGTTCACTGGTTTATCTCACTAAACCTGAATTAAGAGTTATTTTTTTTGCAACAGAATCCCAGTGAACACAAAACCATAACTTATTTCTTTTTTTTCGCCTGTTGAAATTGCCACTCGGGGCCAATCCACTCAATTCATATTTCATGAGATGTTAATTTAATACCGTGTTCGGCACAAAACACGATGCCTCGCGGTGTGAATTCCCACTCTCGCAGTCTTCTGCTAATCGAATATATATTCAGATTACTGCCTGTTTAAATCTCAGCGACTCTATATTGTCTGGGAAACATGTGAACGCTGAGTGAGCAGGTAATATATCTGCATGAGACATTTTCATCTGTAGAAAAGCTTCAAACTCCCTTTTTTTTCTCAAAAAACCAGAATGTAATTAGTTTCTTTCTTTTCGGTACATTGAAGCAGTCGCTCATCCTTTGGTTCTTGCTGTCATTTCCCTTTCATTTTAGCTGAACATCACAATTCCCCTGAGCTGATTAGAGGGTTATTCACATCACCTGCTGCACAAGTGTGCAGGCACCGGCTCCTAATCAAGAGTCTAGAGCGGCCAATCAGGGTGTGACCACGCCCGTTCTGTAGGGCTTAAGAAGGGTGGGGTATGGTGCACCCAGAGCTTCGTGGTCCCCCTGCTAATGCAGAACTCTTTTTTAGTAGAGTCAGAAACGCTGTTCTTTAAGCCCTTTTGACTTCTTTTCTGTGTTAATTTTTTAGATTGAGGGAGATTCTGAGCTTTCTGTAACGCTTAAGTGAATATTAAAGAGCACCTTTCCACCGGGTTACCTGCAACAGGGCAAACCTTAGTGCCTATGGTGTAAGAGTCTGTGCGTGCCTTGTGATAATGCTTGCAGGCTTTGTTTTGTTACTTTATTTGTTGGTTTATTTTCATGGTTATTGTTATCAAGGAGGTATTCTTTTCATTGGGAAGCCACTTGTGTCATTTGTTTCTTCAAGTAAATATTTCTGCGTTAAGTGGTTTGGTACTGGTTCTTCAAGCTTCTTCCCGATCAGATGAAATCTAGAGAATCGGTGTCGTCACAACATGATGTCATTCCTCAATCAGATTGACCTTTTATTCAGAATTCTAGAGTAAAATTCTCCATGTAAACACAAACCAAAGGATGAGACACATAAAACTATGATTTCTGTTCACAGGCATTTCAAACTTTCTCTAAGTTAAACAAAGACTTTGTGCGCCAGGCAACCGATATCCACAACACAAACATGACGGCATTATAAGGCCAGGACAGACGATAGGTTAATGGGCTCCCAATGCAACAACAACTTCATGATCAGAGATTTTTCTGCTGCTTTTACTCAGAATTTATCATCTTTTTTATTGTAAAAAAGGGTTACCGGTACATTCACAGATTTTGTCTCAGTAGTAGATGTTAAGGGCAAGAACTGCTGGAGATAAATGTAAAATAAATTATAAAAGCACTTGGTCCAAACATTTGGTTGTGTTACTATAAACACACTAATAAATAAATCAGCACATCGAGACAATTTTACAGTTATTCCAACGTGAAATGTTTAAAAATAACAATAGGCCCATTTGGAAAAATGAAATAGCACAATCAGCATGACTGTTATCCAAGTGCATGCTCCATATTGTTCTTAAAACTCAATACAATCAACATTATAAAAAGTCTATATGCCCTTCTTTAATCAATTGCATCAGCAGCTTTCAGGGAGGAACAGTATTGTATCATTCTCGTGGGACACAAGCACATTCAATTTGGGTTTCATGATGCCATATTACATAATCCGTTTTGCTGTCAGCGTGACATCACACCTTTAGCTGATCACCACGTGAAGACCATTAAAGTGCCGTGAGCATCCAGCTCCCCTGAGTCAAACAACTCGCCTTTCCAGACTTGTCAAAGTGGGAAAAGAAAATGCAATCCGACCGACCGTAAAAGAGCAGCTCAGCAGCTTCACAGCAGCGAAGTGAAAATGGGGGTTACCAGAGAGGCAGAGACCTGGAGAGGGTGTCGTTACCATGGGCGACAGGCCGAGGTGACCCAGATGGTACAAAAGCAGCTGAGCCTATATGGGCCGCCGCGCTTTGACACACCAAGTAGAAAAAAAGCCACCCACGGCATTACCCGCAAGTCTTTTCTTAAAACTATGGTACCACCTCCGATTGAACACATTCTGCTGCATGATGGATTGACTTAATCCCGCGTTTAAACTGTGCATGCATCCGTGTTTACATTTCGTCAAGCACAGCCTCTCCAAATACAGTGCTGTGTTAGCATGCGTGCAGTACAGTAGCCACCTTCAAAGGAATAGTTTGACGAGCTGGGAAATGTGCATTTTTTTTGTCAAAAGTTAGATATCGATAAATGCTGCCGTCATGTCTTTAAGTATGAAGCTAGTTGACGCTGTTAGTTTGGCATAGCATGAAGAATAGAAGCAGAGGGAAACGGCTAGCTTGGCTCTGTCCAACGGTCGAAAATAAGCCTTAGCCTACATGCTAACAGCAGTGCAGCTCAGTGACTTCCCACAGCTTGTCGTCAGACGGATGAACGTTTGTTTGTTGGGAAATAATTACAGTGCAATACACCTCAAACTGTCATTTTCACTTTTCTGTGTCAGTGCGGATTGAACAAACAACAATAAACTTGTTTTTGATGGGTTGGCAGGCATATTTGTCGGCCAGGTCAGCTGGTTCACTGTGCTAAGCTAACAATTTCCTGATTCTCTCTTACCAAGTAAGTGAACAAGCATTGAAAGAAATGTTAAATTCCTTTAAATTTCCCACAATGGTGCTTGACATTTAGATTACCCTCATGATAAATGTACAAGCCTTATAGCCTATAAAAGTACATTTAAATCAGACTCATGTTGAAGTATGTAGACTGTATACTTCCTCTTTGTACTATGAGTGCTCAATGTAATCTTAGTGGCAGTGTCCAAAAGAATCAAGTGCCAAAACACACGAATAATGGATCAGAGGGACTTCCTGTGATTGAATATGCCCCTGCCACATCTCCAATGAGATCCTCTAAATATTTTACATGATACCAAACAAAGCCACATGTAGCAGACACTCTCATTATGTCAACCAGTCTGCACGTCCACAATCAAAAAATGGCATCTGCATTAAAATGGCTTTCCTCCATCTAATCTGTCCTTGGGCAGGAATGGTTTTTAGCTCCTTCTTTGCTTTTAAAAACTCTCTGCCTCCCCAGAGAGGGTAAGAGTGGGCGACAGTGGCTGAAAATAGCCCTCGCCGAGGAAGGATGAATCAACGCTGCACCTTATGCTTAATTAAAGATTAACGAGAAATTGCTCGCTGGTGTGGAGGTTTCTCAAAGCCTCACGTTACCTCTCTGATTAGGGTTGCGTAACTCTTGTTATTACTGCATGGACTATACGCTAAAAAAGTAATGGCATCTGCCGGTGTGGCAGAATCAATGTATCAATGTGTGTTGCCAACACACATTGATAAGTTGGCTGCTCACAGCTGCTAAATCACGTAAATCTTCCTGATTCATTTTGTGAAATGTATCTGAATTAATGATGAACCCCCCATGAAAAGGTTCCAACAGTGGGCAGTTTGTCATCTCTTCGTTTGAAACACGAGGTTTTAAGCCGCGCTGCTGCTGCTCTGAGCTCACTGGTTTACTGTTTAATTAAAAAAAAGAAAAAAGAAAAGATTAATCATACTGTATGTCTTTTCACTCTGAAAAGTAACATGACGACATAATGATATCTTTTCTTTTTGGTCTGCCTCAAGAAGTTTCATTTCAGGAAATGCTGAGAAACCTTTTTCTCTTTCACAGCAAAAGCCAAACTTCCCAAATCCATCAGTCCTCTTTCCCTATAGATAAAATACAATCCAAAAAGCAAAACTATTATTGAAATCAGAAAAATGTGCAAGACTAAAACTCTGTCCAAGTATTCCATATTCAAATTATATCTACTGTTTCCAAAAAATGTCTGAAGTTATAGAAGCTTTGCTTTTCAGCTCTGTTTTGACTTTTAGGAGCCTTTTCGTCTTTTCACTGCAAAATCTAGTGTAAGTCTTGAATCAGTATTCTGAACAGAACAAAAGACGTGTCCACGCTTTGTTCAAAATATTTAAACTTGAAGTAAAATGTGTGTTTCTCTAACGTACGAAACAACAGGAAAAATAACTAGAGTTCAAAATGCGTTAGGTCAGTCTGTGTTGTCTGACTTGTGATAATGAAAAGATGTCCTGCTGTGTTGAACTGGCTTCGTGGTACAGGTGCTTACTTTGTTAGCATGCTACAGCTAACATATTTACAGTGGAGCAGCGTGAATAAACACAATCTGCAGAAAATACTGTCTCAGTCAAATTTGATGCAAGGCAAAATATATTAGCTTATTTTCTGTCTGAACACGGCTAAACTTCACTTCCATATTCTATATATGAGAAATTAAAAAAAATTATGATTTTGTAGTCTCACATGTCAGCAACTGCCTTTTTACACCTAAAACCTTCAAATTTACCAGAGATGTATTTATTGACATGTTTTATATCGCAGAACGAAACTTTAAAATCTCTAAAGCTTCTGCTACACAGACCTTATTTCAGGGATCTAATCAAAAACCCATCAAAAAATACCAATTGACTTCGAGAACCAGAAAGTGCCAAAATGAAAACTAATTTCCTGGTTTTACGGCTCCTTCCTGCAGCACAGTCCTGAGGCTGTGACGCTCTCTGATGCCTTGACAGCAGTTTTTTATCAAAAGAGGAGAGCATGCTTTCTTTGTGCAATGCAAGCCAGCGACTTCCGCTGTACAATCCTGTTGTACACCTGACATGCCGATCCACGCTACCACCATGCAGCCGTGAAATCCTTATAAATATCCGACGACTGTGGGCCTCTGCTGTGTCAGAAAGCGGAGGGCGGTTGGGTGTGTGTGTAGAGACTTTCCTGCTCGGCCCTTCGTGACTCATGAGACTTATTTAGCATGAGTCACTACATTTAGAGTCCACACCTTGAAGGCCATTCGAGGCTGGAAAATGCCTTGAAGGATGGTCGAAGCAGATGTTGTTGGAGACACAGCGTTCTGGGGGAGTCTTGTCCTTTAAGGTAGACGGGTCGCAGTTAAGGTTAGACAAGGATAGTAAGAGCCGAGGTACTGTGAGATGCAAACGGGCAGGACAAACTGCCACTACTGAATTCAGCTTTGGATCTGTGTGTGTGTGTGTGTGTGTGTGTGTGTGTGTGTAGGAAAGGAAATCGGCAGAGCTAGAAAGGAGTGAGTCAATGTGTATTTTATTACAGCAAAGGGCTGGAGCTCAGGGAGAGAGCCGGTGAAATTATAGATCTCATAATATTATTCACTGGAGATAAAGAAAATGTAAAAACACAGCATCACGCGGTTCACTTCCACACACTGTAAAACCCACAATAAGTGCATAAGATAACGCTTATTCTTGGATAATCGGGAAATTATTGACATTAATATTCTTATACTTAGTTGACAATGAAAAGAGAAAGACATTATTGGAAACTAATGTCAGTTATTATTACATTTGGTCTGGAATTTCTTGTTATAAAAACACACTTTTGATATTCAAGGCTAGACGGTCCAGCTGGTCTAGTTATGGCTAAGCTGGTTTAACAATCGGTGTTCAGGGAGGTTTTAGCAAACGATCAATTGTCACATGGACTTTGTGAAAATAGTTTGACAAAATCTAAATTTGTACTTGATTTGAAACCGATTTACATGCTTCTGTGTGCTAACAAACTATATGCTAATAAAACTCTTCCAAAACCAATTGTGTGATCTGACATTTACCTGGAAATAGTGGCCAATTTCTAAGGATAAGTGTGATTCATCCAACAGCAGCAATGAATAACAATGAACATTTATACATTCAGTAAAATGCACACCATGAAATCCATCTGTGTCACACTGTAATGGTATAATGGTGTACACTAATTGCAGAGGGTCATTTACATGTGGGCTTTTATTATGGATAACAGGGATGGGATCCTTATTGGACAGAGTGATGGGTAATTTACAGAGCTGTACTGTACACTAGAGTACTAGTGTGTGTGTGTGTGTGTGTGTGTTTAGAACACATTTCACTCAATTACTTAACTAGAGCCTGCACCTTGTTGCTTTTTCTCCGCGGTGCCATCAACCATATCTCATTTTCTTCTTCAACACACGTTAGCTTATTGAGATAGCTCAGTTTTCATCAAGCGGCCCATGAAGCTTTGGTCAAAGAGGTCAGAATTGAATAACTGATGACGAAGACCGTGACATGGGCACGCTGTTTCACTTTGGTAATGTTTTTCAACACTGTTAATCAGGTCAAAGCTCTCACATGCGGTGCGGTTTGGGTTGGGGCTGTTGGTCGCACTCTCCCAGTAAAAGGCTTGTTCAGTAATGTTTTCTTCATCAGTGGGCCTCCATGTTTTATGAGGCGCTTTTCATAGTTTGCTGCAGAAGCTGCAATGCTCCGTCACGTGCCCGCTGGAGCCCCGGCTGGCTTCAAAGCGCTCCTGTTGCCTAATGATAATGAATGCAGTGTGTCTGCTTAGTGGCTCACTGTCAATCTGTTCCACTCAGACTCAGGTTACAGTCTGCTCGTGTACTGCGGGAGCAGCCGTCGCCAAAAGAGACCGTTTTTTTCCCTAGTTGGTTTGCCCGCTGGATGAACGTGGTGGTCATGAACCCTTCTGCAATAACAATGTGTTAGTGGCCCCTGTGGTCCGAATCAAAGGAATGCTCTTTACATCCAATACAAATACTGTAGTCAGCGGTTTGATACAATCCTGAACTCCTGCACTATTCCTCCTCATATCCTTTGCAAAGGTGTCCAGGAAGCTTGTGTAATACGTTTGAAAGGACTGATGAAGAAATCAATAAATAGACAGGGCGTCGCCCGCTGGGTTATTAATAAAACACTAAAGGAGTCCTTTCAAATGTGGCTTTATTTGGTCTGTCCTCATTGGGTCAAAGCCATCCATTTGTGCCTCTCCCTCACCCCCTGCTATCTCTCCACCCAGTCCGTCAGGTCTCCAGATAAAAGAGGGCTCATTGTGAACAAAGCAAAGGGTTTGACAGAGCTTTGGCCACCTGCAGCGGACCAAAACATTCTGTTTGCTCAGGTTCGATAAAGAAACGGGCCATCGGAGGATCGGGGGAGATGAGTAAGTCCCATGAGAAATTTATAGAGATGCATGTGTGTCATGAACAGCATTTAAGCCGTCAAAATCCTCCTCCAGTAGCACAAATACCATAAAAAGAGTATAATTTGCAGCAGATAATAGAGGCTTCATAATATCCTTGGCTGCCCACGATGACCCCCCCATGTAAATGATATTTACATCCACATCGAGGGAGCATGTGTTGCCAAAGATGCTGCGATACCTTCCCAGACTGGGGTGTTGCTATGGGAACATGACTCATCACAGGTCCGTCCTGCTCTACCTGTGGCAGCTGCGCGGCACTCGTGAAAGCTATTTCATGCTCCTTTTGTTTGCCAAACCAGCAGCGCTCAGCCTCAATTTTCAATAACATATCATATCAGATGTCTGGGGAAACACAGCGAGCACGCCAAGGTTTTTTTTGTAAGCCAGTCGTTTATTTTATTCTCTTCTTTTCTTCGCGGGAGGTGCCGTCTATTCAGGAGCACCTTTTTCATGGAGTTAACAGAGTGAGGTCGTGATGGAATCAAAGTCAGCCAATCAACCAGTCACATTCGACCATGATTGTGCGAGGGGAAAGAAACTGCATGGGATTGCTGTATGCGTTCATGCAATTTACATGATTTTTTTTTTTATAGCTTGGAAATGATATGAGAGCTCACTGACCTTAATGTGTTAGCTGAGTTATAGATGCAATTGGATTTAATAGAGGCCTTAATGCATTATAATGTATAACTCATAAACAGTTTTATGTCCTCATAATGACCTCACAGTTCATCAATGTGCAGCAGTGAGTGTTTTATAACCGTTATACACGTTGTACATACAATGGGACTAAATAAGCCTCAATACATTACAATGCATTATCTAACACATAATCAATCATAACCTTTACATGTCATCATAACGAGCTTAAGTTAAGATGATTGGTGTATATCGCGTGTTATGACATTCGAGTGACGTTTGCACAATCGAGTTATAAATAAAATGGGCGTGAATGGGCCGTCATAGACTCGAATGCGTTACATCTGATCATGCACTTGTGCACGCACACACTCACATGTGAGGAGCAGATGCACGGAGATTAGATAAACACACAAACATACTCACAAAGACTACATGCATGCATGCACTCAGACACGTATACCAGTAGAATCAATGCACCTAAACCTCTGCGACACACTTAAATGATTGTATTTTGAATAAAACATTAATCATTTTAATGATCATGTCATGTGAGAATGTCACTCTTTATGATGTGTTCAATTAAACTGTACTCCTGCCAACGACGTCATGTAATGACCAGAAAAGCCTTACCAGGGACAGGGATCGCAAATTAGCCTCAGCATCTGTATCATGCTATTGTCCCTGACAGATAAATACAATAAATATATAGGAACTCATAATAACTAAGATATGAATATATTGAGATGTGTGTATTGGATTGTTTTTAAAACGTAACAATTCAACAACATTTGTCAATAAGAACAGTCCCTCATCCACAAATGATTGTTCAAGATTCTATACGTGATGTTTTGGTGGCATTAAAACTGCAGATGTCAATCAAAAATGTAATAAATAAGCAAATCTAATAATAGTAGCAATATTAATAATGATAAAAAAGAAGACGAAAACAACACAATTCACCTTACATATGAGATACCAAAAGGTTTCAATGTCTTTTTTTTGGCCAGTCTTTTCTTACTGTGCAACATATAACACACACACACACACACACACACACACACACACACACACACACACACACACACACACACACACACACACACACACACACACATCCAAAGTGTCCGGCAGATGTGTGAGGCCAGTTTTGTGTCTGTGTGGTGCTTCAGGCATGTTGTCATACACTGAGGAGTGTGGAGGAGGCCCATCTGTCACATCACTACTAACCCTGTAAACAGAATCCTGAGGTGTCCTTCACAACAGGCCCACGTCTTGTTTTTTATCCTCACTGGTTACTGGGAAACTTTATATCTTCAATAAAAAGAAAAAGGCGGTATGCAGCAGTAAAATGTCTGTTTTTTGGAACATGTCCTCTTCATTATGATGTGTTAGAAGCTGTGGTTCGTTACTTCAGGTGAGCTTGTTTATACGATGGATGCACACCTGAAAGCAACTGAGCTGAGAGACAAGCTGACGAAAAAAAGTGCTGAATCAGGAACATATTGGTGGTTTTGCACGTTTTAGCTCATGTTCCAAAGCATTATGATGAGATTTTAAATTGATATCCTTCTAGGCAGCTATAGCGACTAATTCATTTCGATATCAAAAAAAATCTACTTACAGGGAACTGAAACCATCACATTTATAGAAAGGGTATATTATCCAAAAACCTTGTAATGTAGTTGCAAGTAAACTGTTCTTAACATACGCTGGTGCCTTTTCAAATATTTTTTTATCGTACACCAATCCCTTAAATTGACCAAATCTATCAATGCAGGTCTTTTGTCAATGCATTGCGTCTATTGTGGCAGTTTGCCACAATAGACAATAGACTCAAACTAAAATTTCTTGCATGTTTTGGAAAATGGTTGACAGTAACATAAATAACACACAATCAGCAATAAATGGGCTACAACATGCAAAATACCTGATGGGATCTATGAATGATTCAGTGGTTGAATAACACATTATAAGAGTATTAAGGGCCTTGAGAGCCTTTTTTACAAAAAGCCGTCCAAAGGCATCGTGTGATCTTGTGCTGTGACTCTGAGACAAGCCATACCATCGTCCAATTTACCTATGCACGGCTGACCTAAGACCTGGAGTGGAGAGTTGAAAGCTTTCCGAGGACTCTTTGTTATGAGGCTGAGGTCGTGAGGTGACCACAAACATCCATTTTGCTCTCGGTGTGCGCTGGTGTTGCTCTCCCTGCACAAACACAACATTCATTGTGTTGCTCTGTCCGTGCACTGTATACTCTTCTCAACAACAACCATAACTTGTTTAGTCTGCACAAAAATGTCCCTCACAACTTCATCTTCAAATTGCTCATTCTGGCCAACCAACAGTCTAAAAGCAAACTTATTTTGTTTGTATGACACGAGGCAGAGAAAAGCTGCGAATGCTCACATCGGAGAAGCTGGAGCCGGAGAATGTTGGTCTTTCTTCTTTGGTTTGTTGTCGGACTAAGACCTGGTTCCCAGCCAGGGGATGGGACCCCACTGAAGCTCGGACCTCGCCCATCTCGGAACTCGGCCTTCGTTTTGATCGCCACACAACTGTAAACACCGTGATTGCATCTTGAACGGTTGTGAAGCTAGCGTGTTCACAAAATCTGTCCACAGACGGTCAACATTATAAACACCTGGCAAAGTGCTCAAAACCACTCTGTGGTAGTTTGACAGCAGCAGTGTCTCCAGGAACACATTGTGCCGTGATGACACCCACACACAAAGACTCAGCAGGGGCTGTGGTCATATATAGGGTATTTTATTCCTAATTGCATCTTTACTGCGCATGTCCAGCTCTTCCTATCTCTAAAGGATCTACTTCCTTACTTTTTCTGACTCATAATCGGTTGCAATTTGGTGTATTTTGCCCAAACTCAGAGCTGGAGATCAGCGTCGTTCCCCTTTTTTTGTTACCATACAAACTAGATTTAGTTTATTGTTTGGTGTAGAGACAAAAAAACCTGGAGTTTGAGTCGGTGTGACTCTGCGAGCCACAGTTGTGTTTGGTGTTTGAAATCGTTTGTTAGATTTGCAACAGGTCCTCGAGACCTTTTAGGAAACCTAAAACTGCAGCGGCTGATTACTCAACACACACATAAAAGCATCCTCTAAAAGCAATCTCATTTGCGGTTCCGAGGCTGCGTTCAGTGCTTCGCTCTGATACCTCGGTTAGGTAATACACCGGCGTTGAGAGTTATATTGGAGGTGACACCCAATCAGGCCTATAAATAGCTTTGCACTTTCCCCCTGGGAGCCCAGCTGTAGCTCTCTCCCAGGCATTTGATCACTTGTTTGTAGGGGACTGACATCGCTGTGTTTGTCTCTCTGTCTTTCTGACTCCACAAAACTCACTGGGACATGCGTACCATCGGTAGCTTCACAGTTTGGGAAACAGACTCTCATCTCATCTGATGCTTTTAAAAGGAAGTCACTTCACATGTACTCCTCAGGGTTTCCCTCAACTGCATTTAATTCTGACTCACCTAATCACTTAAATACTCACGAGCAGGCAGGCCCTGAGTAAAGTAAACTCTCTGATACTGTATCACTCTTACATAAATAAAACAAGCCCATAGGCCTCACAACAAGTGGGCGTATGAAGGGAATGAAAACGAGAAAAAGTTATGCAAAACCCCTGCAGGCTGCGTCTGACCCCAGTGAGTCACTGTCTATGGCTTCTCCACAATCGGGAATGACTCAGTGACGAGCACAAACATTTCTGAAGTGCACTTCTGTAACCGGCTGCTGATGCATGTTGATCCAATTCGGATTTTAATGCTCAGTGTTGAACTGAAAGAACATTGGTGGTTTACAATAGAGCCATTTTTGTACGGTTTTCTGCTGATTTATAAAAACAAAAGAAACTGATTCTGGGGAACAGTGGCGAACACCTCAATTGGTTAACAGAGAACAAATGAAAGGATTGACGTAAATAAGAATGTCTGATCAATCAAGAATAAAAGTGGCTTTGGGATACCCTTCTGAACAAATGTCTGATGCCAAGAAATTACATAAATGTCTATTGTTCGATATCTCCACAGGATTTGACACTAAAACACTGGTTCAACTGTCTACTGGACATATCGTTTCAGAAGATGGCATCGTGGATGTGAACGACTTTGTTCTCACATCGGGTGTTGCAATGTAATTTATTTTGTGTTATTGATTGATGAGCTGCTTGATTAAGGGGGTTTTGGTTGGCAGTGGCACCGTTTAGTGTCCTTCCATAAGACATCTGGTTTCCTCATTAGGCCTGCTATATTTCTGCTGTCTGTTATTCAACTACATTACGGTAACATCATCAAAGAAAAGAAAAAACATTGGTTCTATTCTCTTGTCTATTTCTGCATTTTTGATCGTCCACAGTGAATCTACAGCCACGGGGCTATTCATAATTAATCTCAGAAAAAAAAAAATCTATTTGCTCCCGTGCCTCTCCTGCGCACGTGTGTACCTGGTGCCATTCGGTTGGTCACGGCATATGCGTCTCCAATTATCCCGGAGCTGGATTTCAGCGCGCCTTTTGCTTCTAGATCCACATTGATTTCGAGGGAGCCGTGATCAGTGCGGACGACTCAAGAAACTCGCATGTGAATAACTTATGCGGGATGATTGATTTTTTGATTTGCGCAAAGAAAATCAAACTGAACACAGAAGTTCTCCAATATGTAGGAAAGACGGTGTGAGTTTGGGTGTTTTGTGACGAGGACAAGTTGTTCCCAAGTCTCTGGGTGTGATCGCCGGCTCTCCACGCACGTGATGAGTAAAACCCATCAGTCATTTCAGTAGGCATGCTGGTCCTCTTCAGTCCCCTCGATCTGTCTGATGAGTGGGCCGCCTTCACGCCCCGCATCACTCTGCCACGCTCTCCACCTGCACCTGTCGGACGTTAATGGGCAATAATCGACGCGTTCGGGGAGAGGGAGATGGTGTCGGCTGCTCGGTTCAGCACGCTGGACAGCGCTCGTGGAAGTTGGAGGGGACGCACGCGAATTTAATTGGGAAAAAAGGGCGCCGCTGGAGAGATGAGCGACGGGTGACAATGGTCGATCTGAAGTGCGTGCTACCAACAACAGGCGCAGGTAACCCGAGAGCGGACTTTCCGGAGTGAGACATGGACTTTGCCGAAACCCTTTTCGCTTTGTTCATCGTCGCGGTCGCGCTCGTCTCGCTGTCGTCAAACTTGTTGGTGCTGCTATGTTTCGTCCACAGCGCCGAGATACGCCGACAGGTGCCCGGCGTCTTCACCATGAACCTGTCCTTCTGCAACATCCTCATCACGGTTCTGAACATGCCGGCCACCCTGGTGGGGATTATCAGGGACCAGCAGCCGTTCGGGGACTGCGTGTGCCACACGGTGAGCTTCCTGGAGACCTTCCTGACCGCGAACACCATGCTGAGCATGGCGGCTCTCAGCATAGACCGGTGGATAGCGGTGGTGTTCCCGCTCAGTTACTCCGCTAAGATGCGCTACAAGGACGCGCTGATCATGGTGTGCTACTCCTGGCTGCACTCCTTCACCTTCTCCCTGACGGCGCTGCTCTTCTCCTGGGTCAACTACAACCACGCGTACGCGTCCTGCACCTTGCAGCCGCGCGAGGAAGGCGGCGACCGGATTAAGTTCGCGATCTTCACCGTCGTTTTCCACGCCACCAGTTTCATCCTGTCGCTGCTTATTTTGTGTTTCACCTACTTGAAGGTGCTGAAAGTCGCCAGGTTCCACTGCAAGAGGATTGACATTATCACCATGCAGACTCTTTTCCTGCTGGTCGACATTCACCCGAGGTATAGTTCACCGAATGCTTTTGCTCAATTATTTATACGCATGCGTTCTTTTCCAACCCACAGGCCTTTTTTTAAAAATGTATAATTCACAATCTAAAAGTCTTCTGCTGTTTGCAGCGTCAAACAAAGATGTTTAGCGGAGCAAAAGAGGAGAAAGCAGAGAGCCACAAAGAAGATCAGCATCTTCATCGGCTCGTTCATCATCTGCTTTGCTCCTTATGTAATCACAAGGTAAGTCGAATTGGTACATCTAATTCACTGCAAAACTCCTGTAGAACAACCTAAAAGATAAATTCCCCTGTAACAATACATGTAATATATAAACATCATCGTATTGTCCCCTAGGATACAGATCTGTCACTGCATCAGATCAGATGAGGCACAATTGAACACTTGAAGCGCAAAGTCACATTAGAGTTTCTCCGGAAACAGGTGACTTACTGAAAAACACACAATACAAGGACAATAAATACAGTTCATACATCTCAGAGAAATAAGGAAATGATGCAGGGGTTGTCAGCCAGATGTGGTGCTGATGATCCATCAGTTTGACATTTGGTTGGGAAGAGGAAGGACACACTAACAAGGACAAAGTGTCTGAGTAACCCCTGACCTGTCACTGGAAGTACCTCGAGCCATCTAATTATGATAATTCATACTCATGCCTCTGTTCTGCTTTTAAAGTAGCATTTATGAACATCAGTTAATGGTAAACGTGTAATATTCTTCGCTCTCTGTGGTAACCTTATGCTTTTATTACATTTTTGTTCCGTAACGTTCATTTGCAGATCATGAAGTATACTGTACAGATATAATTGGAGTGTGAAGGGGGCTGAAGCTTATGGTTACATTTTTAAAAAGCCAAAGCCGTCCCCAGTGGCATTAAACAATTATATTTTAAATACCTAAAAAACAAATAAAACAATGAAATAAATAAAAAAACATACATTTTATCATACGTATTAACTTGCAATTATGCTCTGATAAGTTCGCCTGTACCTCCTTGTACAAATAGTGCTTTGCATTTAATATTGGCAGGTTTAAGCTTTTCTCTGACGCCTACACATTACAAAGTGTGTTGTATTTCGCTTTATTTCTTTGTTTTTAAGTATAGCCTTTTGAAACTTACATACAATTAGTAAAAACTCAAAAGAAGGCTGAAATTAATTTTAAAAAGCTTTTTAAAACCTTCTCCCGCTCTTAAAAAATGTCAGGCTACCCTCCCTTCTGAAAAAAAACACATAACCCCCCCGACCCCCCTCCTGACGTCCCCTTATAATTGTCATAAAGTCCCTTATGTGTTTAAACCCCATATGCTCAGTCTTACCTAATTCACTTAGGATATAAAAAAAAGAGCTCTGACGTAAATGTACTTTGTCTAGTTATGTTTCTGCTGCCGCCCATTCAGGTTGGCCGAGCTCATACCCTTCGTGGACATCAACCGCCACTGGGGAATCATCAGCAAGTGCCTGACATACAGCAAGGCTGCGTCCGACCCCTTCGCCTACTCCCTCCTACGTCAGCAGTACAAGAAGGTCCTGGTTACTGTCGTCAACAGGCTGCTCCGCCGTGACCTGTACCCCTCGTCCGGCCACAACAGCTCTTTAGACACGGAGAACGACTACTGCCTCCAGAGGATCAGCTAATGGCAAACGCGCGGACACGGCAGAGACACACTACAGGCCAAAAATAAAGGTTGCCTCTTGGAAGAAGGTGTGGGCGGAGGAAAAGGACGAGGAGAGAGACCGAGAGGACAGGATATTGTTGGAGAAGAGAGCAGAAATAGGGGAGAGGTTGTGGGTGGGGGGGGGGGGTGAAGAGACAGCATAAGAAAGGAAGATAGTGGGCGGGGTAGAATGAGAAGACAGTAATGAGGGGGAGGATGAAGCGGTGAAGGAAAGCACAGATATGGAGCGATGGGGACGATGTGGAGACGTTGGCTTCAGACGGTATTGGCAAACAAGCGATCTGTGATTCATCGGCGATGGGCGGAACACACAAAGCGCACACAGATCAGACAAATCAATTTCATCGAATCAGTCACGGGTTCAGATTCATCTACAGGTGAAGGAACACAACAGCTGGACACCGGCTCCTCCTTCTCTTTGAGCCACATGTGTTTGGGCCTTTTGTACTCTGTACCGACCACTTTGTAATGATTTCTGCAAAATCCACACGTAGCGACCTTTCCTCCGCTACAAAAACGCAGGGACGGAGGTAGAAGCTGATGGTCGACAGGTGCCGGAGCGAATATGTGAAGAGAAGGAGAGACGACGCTGCTCCTGCTTCTGGATAGCGTACTCTTACTGTACGGAGACCCAACTGCTGCACATTATCGCCATGTTCTGTATCGACCATGTTAGACTACTTTGCAGTGTCACGTCAGTCACTGAATATTTGATGCACTTTGTCTAATTCTCTCAGAGCTACTATAGTTACAGGAGCCAAAGGCAAATAACATTTACACCATGATATTTAATGGTGAGGCTGGTGATGTTCCATGTTTTTGTTGTTGTCAACAAGTGCAATGAGAAGACCAAAACCGACAACGTGTTTCTCCATCTATCGATATTTGCGGACCCGTTTCTTTTTAGATTTATTTTAGTTTTTTGTCTTTGTTCATGGCATGCAACACAGGTCAATCAAAAATTGCACTTATCCCCTTTGCATCTAAGTTAAGCCACCGGACGCCCCGAAGCTGTATGATCTTGTAAAACGGGTCATGGACGTTTACTTTTCGTTTTTAAAACAGGTTTCATTTCTTTCTCCAGATGGCCACTGTAGCTTTTAGCCAACGTAACTCAAACAGGAGAGGACCTTTTTCAGGCACGGGTTAATCCACGTATTCATGGAAGCAGTATGTATATAATAGTGGCCGTTTTACCAAACACCAAGTTCCTAAGCCACTTCGTCTGCAAAGCATGCTTGGACACATGTTTTATTTAATTAAATCAAACTCCCTCATGATTTAAACCAGCGCTCTCACACCTCCAGGGATGATTTGCGAGTTTATTTGAAGATTGAGATCTTTGGCTGCACACATGTTAGTAGGATCAGTTCATCGTTGGATTTGGTCCTTTGATGGGATTTCTTGACAGTAAGAAAAACAGAAAATCACCCGACTTCTCCTTTTAAGTGTGAGTTTGAAACTGAATGTAGTAAAGATAGCCCACGTTTGACTGAAAGGTGTTTGTACGACTGTGCTTAGTTTTTGCCAGTTGACTGGAGAAGATGTTTCTATGGATATTTACAATATCTTATTATATATTTTGCATTGTAAAGGAACAACTTTTTGTCTAGATAAAAGGGAAGCAATGTGGTGTAGCATAGGAATGCTTTCAAAGTGCTTTAAACACACCGTTTTGTGTACGTGCCAGATTTGAATATGTGACTTTTTCAGAGGTTCTATACTTTAATCAGAATAGCTGCTTTATTATTACAAATATGTTTCTTTTGGATGTTCTTTATACACATGTTTTGTCCCTCCCTGTAAGCCTCTTGCTTTTTTTTGGCAGTGATATTAGCTGTAAGTGGAATATGTGCAATAAAAGCTGTCAATTATAAAGCTTTTACGAATATTAATGTTTTCACAGTAATGCCATTGAATCTAGATAATGTCCTTTGATTTAATTTGTAAGTTTGTAAATTCAATTCAAACAGTTAAAAGTCTTGGACACTAAATGACAAATATAGTTTTTTTTCCAAATCGAGATCAGGATTATGGAAACATAATCTATTTAATACTTGAAATTGATGGATACAGGTACACTTGAAAGGAAACATAACTTATTGACCGTGATCATGTTTCTGCATCACATTGTTTTGTTTGCATCTGCTTTGTGGCCCTAATTATATCAAAGATGATATATATGGTGTAAATGTCTCTGTTGCAGTAGCATTTTTGCCAAACGTAATTAAAGAGACGGGTCAAAGATCCTTTTTGCCAATTTGTGATTCTGATATATTCTGCCTCAGACTTAATTTAATGCATGGAAACAGGCCAACAGTAATTATTTGCAGCAAGAAGTGAAGGAATCACCAAAGATACCAACACCTTTGACTTCAAGCGGTTCACGCTAAAAGCAGCTCAAGGTGGTACTGAAGCCATGGGTTTGGCAATATTAACACAGCATCTGATTAACCCCAATCATCGGAAACTGCTAAAGGAGAAAGTGGTGATTAAAACCGCTCAAATGGAAAATGTATGCATGGAAAAATATGTCACAGCCGCTCGAGTTTTAAAGGGCAACAACTGAGTCAACTGAGTGAGTTTAAAGAGTTTCAAACCCACTTGAAACTGCATGTATGTGCACGACAATCTGCACAGTACATTACCGTGGTTATAAGTCCTGATTCCTATTCCGGATTTAGCATACAGTGGTTTTTCTACCACCCTCAACTCACTCCGCTCTGTGCAGCCAGAGGGCCAAGCTTGCTATCGAGATACTGAACGCAGGGATCCTGCCTTTTGTCCTGCGCCCGCCTGCCTGCATGATGAATAATCATGCTTCCCATTGTGCTAATTCAGATCAGCTCATCACGAAGGCGAGAAGAGCCTATAATTAGTTGAGTGAGTAAAACAAGCTCAAAGTAATGAAGCTCAGGGTAGGGTAGCATGACAAAATGTTCAGTGTGCTCCTGGCACATCAATTCAGGATGAAGAGCCGCACAGTTGATGATGAGGTTACATTGATGGAAATCAGGTCAGGTGGCAATCACTTCGGATGAGTCTTGAAAATAAATGAATGAATTCTATTGACAATCAAAGATTTTGTTCTGTCAAATGACTATCTTGGTGCATTAAGGATCATTGTTCCATTGAGGATCATTTTAAGGCTTAAAGTGCTTGTTTGCTTAGTCTTTCACAGCTAGTTGTGATGGCTGCAGCTCACACCATCTCAGCTGCAACAGAGCTTCCTCCCGTTTGCTTTAATGTGGATTGTTCTGGCTCCAAGATGGAGTTTGATGGTAAAGTTTGACCCAAAACAATCCAGACGTCATCATCAAAACTCTCACAAACCAGTAGGTGGTGTCACAACATTATAGCCTAAAACTCAGCACTAGGATGTATCTTTGAGCACAGAACAAGTCATTTCAACATTATAATAAGTGTGGCCCAGTTTGTGCATTTATTGCAATATCCAACAGAAACAATCAATCACAGGTCACAAGTAGCGGAGATGAAGCATTCATTTTATTAAGTCAAAAAGTCTCCTGGAACAAAAAGTCTGCCTCCATGCTGCCTTTTCAATTTCACAAAATCTCCGTGAATGTGTGCGCACATTTCCAAAATCACCTCAGAGCCACCTCCTCTGTAACTTGACCGTAATACGTGTAATGAACTGATGGGAAGTTCAGGGGGAATTTCTCCAGACTTTGGGAAATTGACGCACACACCCTCTCTGGCTGCGTGCGCGAGGTGCCACATCGAAACGGAATAGAATAAACCACGGAAAAACGAGCGTCATGCTGCTAATCCTTCTGCAGTTGTTGGTCCTTGTGTCGTGTGCTCCTCCACGGTGTGATCCGGGATTTCGAGGTAAAGTTCTTCAGTTTTAAGCGATGAGATACTTTTATTATTATCATTATACGTGCATCCGGAACCTGCTGCAGGAATTATACACATGTCCGTGTGCAGATTGTAGTGTTGTAGATTCAGAAGCTGACTTTGTGCAGTAAAACTTGTAAAAAGTTGCTTTAAAAGTAACTTTTAAAGGGACAAAACGATTAGATGTTGGCCTACTGCTTGACGTGGGACAATATATTCCAGATGAAAGTTTTTCAACGTTCAGGATTAAGATTTACAATATTGTCAAATATGTTGAACTTTCGTGACTTTTTTAATGATACATTTGCAGACGGACAGGCATTTCAGAACGCTGCAGAGACACATCAAGCAGAGTACTTTGTAGGCCACTTCTGAAGCATTTCTAAAGAGACCACTCTGCCATCTAGTGTCTGCCACGGTGTCACGCTAATTATGATTATGCTGATGTGTCTTGCAGGACTGTGCAAGCCAAGAGTGGAAGAAAAACGTAAGTACCCCTGGGGCTTGGAGGGCTGGAATGTTTCTCTTCATAACTGGGAGCTTTCTTTGATGTTTGAGCCTGAAACCACATATTTATTTTCACACCGGTGAATGATCAGGCTCCAAATCTCCCTGATAGGTCAAGTGTTTGTACGGTTGCATCCCTGTGAGTCAATGTTTTTAACAACAAAAAGGATGAGATCATAAGTCTCACTGGGCGTAGTCTTAATGGAATCTGGTCCGAAAGCCATAAGACACATCATGTGTATTTTTAGATGATCAATGACGGTCTGAAATATTCATATTCTAATTTCCAGAGATAATAGAAACATTTGGAGCTAGATGATTGAAGACAGCAGGGTGAGGCTCATCATTAAGTGTGTGACGGATGGAGATACACGTCTGGATCCCTGGAGAAAGATTGATAAAGTGAGAATGCTCATCATTTACTTTTAAAATGTTCCTAACTTATCAGATTTCTCCCCCCCCCCCACACCATCTCAGCCAAATGCACAGATGTGTCACTGTCCTACTGCGACGACATGGCCTACACTCAGACCATGTTCCCAAACATCCTCGGCCACAAGACCCGCGGAGACGCCGAGGCCGGCGCCGAGTACCTCCTCATGAGCGTCGTCGAATCCCTGCTCAGGGGCGAGTGCAACCCTGAAATCCGCATGCTGGGCTGCTCTGTGTTGGCCCCGCGCTGCGAGAAGGAGAAGATGCTGAAGCCCTGCCGCACCACCTGTGAGACGGTGCGCAAGAGATGCAGCCACGCTTTCGAGGGGATAGAGATGGCTTGGCCCTACTTCCTGGACTGCGATCGCTTCTTTGTCAGTCAGCAAGAGGGATGCTATGACCCGCTGGAGGGCCTCAGAGGTGAGAACTAATTACACTACATTGGTATTGTAAATATAAATATATATATTTCATTTTTTACCCTTTGTCTTCATCTGCAAGAGAAGCAACGAGAAAGTGTAGTCCTTTGAGTTCCAATAGAGCAGGCATCTGGTTCGCATCTGGTTCGCTCATGTGGCTCCCCTCAAAATACAATCCAACATGAACGCCTTATTTCCCCACATAAACCCTCACTTACACTGGGTCCTGTGGCTATTGTCCTCTGTTTTTATTAGCAGCCTAGCCGTACAAACGGCGCCTTAAATCACCACAGAAAAGCAAATGATGTCTGACAGTATTTTCAAAAAAGACTTGAAGTCCAAAAACAGTTATTTGAGCATTTTATCAAATATTTTAGTATTTCTTTACAGCCAAATTAGTTCACAGCTGTAAGAGTCTTGAAATTAACCAATAAAATGAATTCTCTTAACCTGTACAAGTGTCTCACTTTTTATTCTACTGCAAAACCTTTCCAGCCATGTTGAATTTAGTTCAGATGTCTGGCAGCAGGTTTGGACTTGATAATTATTCCCATATTCACATTCATCTGAAACTGATGTCCTTGTTTCCGTTTTGATATCATGTGACCTCTTCCCACAGTGATCTCTCAGCAATGTGTACGTTAGCGTGCTACACAGCACATACAAATCAAAGAGAAGAAGAGGGATATGGCTGCTGTCTCCATAAACAACTGAACTCATTAAATGGCAGAGGGTCTGTTAAACGTGCAGGCTCTTGTTTAAGAGGAAGACAATTGAGCTGATAACAGTTTTACATTGTGCAAAGCATGCCCTTAAATCAGTAGTAGTCTCCTCGGTCATCTGGCAGCACGAAGGTTTAATGTGTTCCTTGGAGCTATCATTGTTTTTTGCTCAGTGTAAAATACAAAATAAGGGCAGACATCTGCCGGTTTACCATCTTCATGTGTCAGCTGTACAGTATATTGACCGTCCACACTCTCTCTGCTTTCTGCAGTACATACCAGACTCTTCAATCTATTTATAGCCTGGCGGCCTTGCAAGAATGTACACAGCATTTTTGTTTGATGGATCTAAAACGTGGCCCAGTGACCGTTAGATCTAAAAGCCCATTGATGTTTTGTCTTCACAGCAGAGCAGGGTGGAGAGGCCTTTGACAGCATGGAAATCCTTCCCCCTGAGGAGCCCGCCACCACGAGGCAGTTCACCTATCACACCAACGCTCAGATGATCGGCATCTTGAAGAAAACCGAGGAACAATGCTCCGACATAGCGAGAACCTACAGTATCGGCCGTAGCTTGGAGGGCAGGGAGCTGCTCGTGATCGAGTTCTCAAACAACCCCGGCCGACATGAACTGCGTAAGTAAAGCTTGTGTAGTGTGTGGAGATAAACGACATTCCTTCTCATCATCATCATCATAAACCAGTTGCTGTAAATGTGACCCCTCTGTAGTCGAGCCAGAGATAAAGTACATCGGCAACATGCACGGAAATGAAGTCCTGGGCCGCCAGCTGCTGATCTTCTTGGCTCAGTACATGTGCTCAGAGTATCAGCTGGGGAACGAGCGCATCCAGACCCTCATCAACACCTCTCGCATCCATATCCTGCCCTCCATGAACCCCGACGGATACGAGTTGGCTGTTTCTGGACTCCAGGACAATAACTACAGTGATGACGAGGAGCAGGTTGGTTCTCCTCCGTCACATACGTTCATCGCTGTGCAGTTTGAACCATGTTTGTTTCCTTAAATGTTACAGTTATTAACAGCATGCAGAATATACCTGAGCTGATAAGATAGTCAGATACAATGCAGCATGAGTGCAGAGCATTTTCAAAACAGGAAGCATGCATTTACATGCACATGTCCAGATATCTGATGAATGCCATGTAGACTGAAGTGTTGTAAATATATATACCAGCAGTAAGCCAGTTACTGTTGGAATTAGAAATCCAGATAGTCTCTTAAATGATAAATACTTAAATGAATAATATTCCTCATTGGCTACTTTTCTGAAACACCAATGTGTGACTTCCTCAGGATCCCAGATATGATTCTTGGAACATCGGCCGGAGCAACGCTCAGAACATCGACCTGAACAGAAACTTCCCCGATTTGACATCCGTCGCTTACAGCCGACGCAGACAGAAGCGCTACCGCACCGACCACATCCCAATCCCAGACTATTACTGGTTTGGTAAGGTACAGTATGAATCCTTATCCATAAAGGTCACGAAGTCAGTGTCTGATGTCTAATGGGTGACATTACTGAGGAACCGCTCTCCCACTTTAAATCCAATAAACCTGATTTGTTTCATTTCTTGGTCCAAATAAGTCTTAATGCTGCAATCCAGGTTGCACCAGAGACTTACGCTGTCATGAAATGGATCCGCTCCATCCCGTTCGTGCTCTCCGCTAACTTCCATGGTGGGGACCTGGTGGTGTCCTACCCCTACGATCTGTCCAAACACCCGCTGGAGCGCAACATGTTCTCCCCAACACCGGACGACAAGGTGAGCGGGCGATGAAAGCGATCATGGCCCTTTGACGTGTACATCCAAATAAAAACATACTTATTTTCCCTGCGTCCTCAATCTTGGACATATTTAAAAAAAATGCAATGTTTATCTTCTCATCGTCTGTTATGAACTTCAAGGAGAGAAATAACCCGCAGGTTTTTTAATTCCTCAGGTATTCAAGCTTCTTGCGAGAACATATGCAAATGCCCACGAGACAATGTCCAATGTACACGCCCGGTGTGGATCGTCTCGTACAAACAGTCAGAAAGGAACTGTTAATGGAGCGCAGTGGTCCAGCAGTGCAGGTGGTGAGTTGAATAAGTGAACATTATCCCTCAGTAACAGTGTCTTAGTGTTGATTTCTGACTCTGAAATATAAATGAGATGTCAGATGAAGCCACTAGGGGTCGCTGTAAGACTAGTCGTGATAGAAAATCAAGGAAGCGGTGAGGAGGAACCCCTGAGAGGTGGAGGGTGAAAGGTCAGCACGGTTTCTCATAGATTTCTGGGTAAAGCAGTTACAGCAGTTCTGTTTTTGTCTCTCTCTCAGGCATGCAAGACTTCAACTATCTTCACAGCAACTGTTTTGAGGTGACTGTGGAGCTGGGCTGTGATAAATTCCCCGCTGAAGAGGAATTGTTTACCGGCTGGGAAGAAAACCACGAGGCTTTAATCACATTTATGGAAGCGGTAAGAACATGATTATGGGTCAGTTTTTCATCCTTCTTTGTTGATATCGTGACGTTTGGCTTCCACATGCTCTGATCCAGTACCAAAGTGTTGGAGCAGTCAAAGGTTAGGGAATATTGGTGGGTTGGGAAACAGCAGAATATACTGTACCAGCACAGACAATCATATCTGTCTTGTGTTGTTCCTCAGGCCCATGGAGGTATCAAAGGAATCGTTAGCGATGAGGAGGGAAACGTCGTCACAGGTGCACGAGTATCAGTCAGAGGAATACGGCACGACATTACCACAGGTAATTAACATCAGCTGCCAACAAGATGCACCATTTTTCACAGATGAATTAGCCAAAATGATCACAGCAATTTGTTCTATTAAGGGGCCCGCCAGCCATTTAGTATCACACTTCCATAAAGTTATGGGACTTTGACAGATAAAAGAGTGGTCGGTAGAGCCCCTTCAAATATGTCCCACTCAAATACAAGAATGTAAGTCCAAACACTCCGTCTCCTTCTCCCTGCCCAGCTGAAAACGGAGACTACTGGCGCCTCCTCACCCCTGGCATCCACGTCGTGACCGCCTCGGCTCCTGGCTACTCCAGAAGCGTGAAGAAAGTCCACCTGCCTCGTCACATGCAGACAGCGGGCCGGGTGGACTTTGTGCTGCAGAAAGCTGCGCTCGAGCTCGACGCGCAAAAGGAGGATGACGTCGCCATCCTGTCAATGGGCACCTACGACCGCTTTGACCCGTATAATCAGTACGAGCGCTACACCCTGACGTCGGATTTGAGCCAGAACCGCGAGGAGAGGGCAGAGAAGCCCTGGTGGTGGAACTACTTTGTCCTGCCGGGAGGCCCTGCACCGACCTGGCTGCTCAAACACTATTAGAGAAGAAGAAGAAGATCTATTTCTAACGTAAACACACAAAAACAAGCTATCGTGTAATGAATGTGCTGCTTTTTATTGATGTTACACTGCAGACATGTGTAAAAGCTAGCTGGCTGGCCTTCATGTTAGCTTTGAGCCTTTTACCTACAAGTGCTCTATTTGGTCCCAACATTACTTCAGTTAATACAAGAACGTAAAGAACTTTTATAACAATTTTACAGTAGAAATAAAGAACTTTTGTGTCAATTATTGTATTAAATCACGATGTGAGTCCTAGCTGCACTTAAGCACTCTTTTCTTTGACATCTTGGGAAGGCAAGTTTATTTGTTCAGCTACTTTCAAACAAAAAACATTAAAACAATTATTGCAAGTAATGAAACCAGGTGGCCATTAGGGGGCAGGCTCCATCAACTTCTGGTGCAAGTTATGCAAAACCATGAGGTCTGGTTTTTCTTCCACACAGTGTTCAATACAACATATGAGCCCTTAGAATGAAGCATTATATACTTGGGGTCATTTTGACATTAGACATATGTCAATAAACGGTGTTCCAATCAAAGTGTTCCACAAAAAGCAAGGAAAGAAAAACGCTTTGTAACAGAAGTATGTTTTGTCTTCTTCCATGTCGTAATGATTGTCTCCTCTCAGCTTTGTCTTGTGACTCCCTACTGATCTAATTACAGACTTTTAAAACCCTCCTTAAAGCAGATGCAACCTTGGGTATTTTGTTCCTTCATGACCTGATTAATCCCAGACAATGACTGAAACTTCTGTCAAAACTGTGTTTACATATCCTCCCCCCACACACCTGAGCAGGAAAGGTGTTTTGTAAATGTAAAACTTATTTAGTTGCTTCTTCCTGCTGTGGAAAGCTAAAACATTGGGATGTAATTCACGATTGTCAAGTAGAATGGGTATTTTGTGAGTTTATTTAAAAACAGAGGTATAGTGTGCACCAATTCAATGCATTAGCATGAAAAAAAGAGCGAAAGCAAAGTGTATTGTGCTGCAACCAATACATGATGATCTGCATGATGGAACCGAGACGAGAAGAAGGAAGAAATAAAAGGATAACAAGCTCAGCCAAATTCATCTCATGCAGCCAAAAAACAACAACAACACAAGTTCACCTCAACAAAGCCAAGTGGACACAAGATGGCCTCAATGAAAAGTAGTACAAATTGGTCTTACCCAAATCCTACTAAACAGCTCTTTCTGTAAGGCCATGAAAGAAGCATGGGAAAAGCAAATTACCCCCGCGTTAAAGGTCGAGGAATACCATTACACCATCGCAGAGATCAGTCCGCTCCGTGAACTAGTTGACCCAACGACGAGTCAATGAAAAAAAACACCAGGCTTCTCGGGGGGGGGGGGATTTACAAAACACAAACACTTGATTTGGCATCAAACCCGCTCAGCCACACGGCCGAGGAGAGACCTCCATCTACAGTAGTGACTTACTGTACTGACCACATGTTCGCACGCTACAGAACAAAGGTTTTAACCTCTCACGCCTTCAGTACTGCAGGTTACTCAGTAAAATAACATGTGTTTTTTCTTATTGGCTCATTTCTGTTGTGCGTACACAAAGAAGTAGCATGTTTTTCTTTGTTATTTTGGGACCCCCACCAGTATATTCCCATGCCACAGCCTTCTCTGCTGTGTCTTTTCTCTGTGTAATTGTCAAACGGCCCTTAATTAAATGCAAAATACATGCATCACACAAAATATATATTCATGTGTATGTGCAGAGATAATTAAGCGACATGTGGCAAAGACTCTTGCAGCCACTTTCAGGTCAGAGGTCAGATGTCAGCATGTCCCAATCGAAGAACGTGTTCATGTGTTCTGCTTTTTGTCAGTTTACTGCTGCTTTACATTCAGATGGCATGTGGCCAACAATAGGCTCCACGCTGTTGTGTGCTGAGAGTATTTATCACAAACTGGTTCAATTCAGTTGCCGGCACAGTTATGGATAAATACAATTTCTGCTTTTTAAAAAACGTTGTCCTTTCAGAGGTCAGTTTTTCCTCACAACGTTTAATGATGGCGGGATATTCAACTGTGCCAAAGTACTTTTACAGGCGAGGTCTGATGAGGTGTAGTTTGAAGTTTGGGCAGTTTGAAGAGGCCAGATTGGGAAATACAAATTGACCTACAGTAGAGTAACAGGCTAGTAACTGTATGTGTCAGGGGTGTTAAGAAAGTATCACGCTTTAGCATCGCAAGTTGACTTTTGTATTTAGTTTAGTGATGGATTGATTCTCAAAAATACAATCAATTTTTTTAATAAATAGTTGACATGACGCTACAGGCACTGTGACAAATGCAAACACAGATCCCACAGCAGATCTAATTGCAAAAGTAAAAGTAAACTTTTTTATCTCTGATTTGATGCATCTGTTTCTAGGTCCAGTGTTTAGCATTTTCTTTCTCTTTATAAAGATCTTGAGACCAACAGGACGCGATAGAGATACGATTTGACTTCTCTTTTTTATTTCCACTGTTTTCTTTCATGCAGCGTCATTTTATGGATCAGCTGAACATTCACTGACTTTGGAGGTTATTTTTACAATGCTTCTTTTGGTTGCTGGACACCAAGTTCCAGTGTCTTTGTTTTACATTATGCACATAATGATTCAATGCGTACAGATTCGATTTAATCGCATCGCATTCAGAGGAACAAACTGGGTGTTCTCGTGATTTAAAAGCTATATCCATTTGCCTCGGGGAAAAAAAATGCACTCAGAAATCAAATAAATATATGATGAACTGTATAATGCTGCCGCCATGAAGAGATCCAAAAGATTTACATCCAGTGCATGCCTAAAGATATCTGACAGGTAATATATGCTCTGTAAGAATCTCACAGGTGGATTTTCTGACATTCTGAGATTTTGTGAGAAAACTAGTAAGTGTATCTGTCAGTTAGCTAAGAAAAGATTGCTTCATTGCTCCACAAATTGGCCTCTTCGAGGAATGTTGAAACTTGACATTAATGCCACCACAATCCCTCCCACAGAAGGTCCGGAGTGATGGGACTGAAGTCTAAACCAAACACTGTGTCAAACAGGCCTGTGCCTGTCTCTGGACGAATGACAGTAACATTAGAGTAACATACTCCAATTCTGTATCGGATTGACCCTGATTGCTGTTCTGGGACCAGTTCCTGGAGTCGCCCATGTCAGGTGGGGTTGCTGGCTGGGTCACCAATTACTTGGCGAGGCTGAGAAAGTAGCATAGA
The DNA here is from genome assembly GCA_028022725.1 of Lycodopsis pacificus. NCBI lineage: Eukaryota > Metazoa > Chordata > Actinopteri > Perciformes > Zoarcidae > Lycodopsis > Lycodopsis pacificus. Next base: position 10,434,212 of record CM051710.1, on the reverse strand, counting down.
GTCGCCCTGAGCTGCCATATTGTATAAGCGTCATGCTGCGGGCAAGTAGGTAACGCTTCATTTCAGTTCAGTGAAGCTGGTCTCACAGGAGCTTTAATACGCTTATGTCCTACTCAAGATCAGTTTATAACTATTAATGAACGCTCAGTCCACCATGTGAACATAGTGCAACCAGGTGCCAGTATTACAGTGGGGGGGGGGGGGGTTATTTTTATTTTATTCATTTATTTTATGACTCTCATTAGCGGAGAGACGGAGAGGACAATATACTGTAGAAAAGTGAAAAAATGAATAAAGGCACACAGAACAAAACAAGCATTACTGGAAATTGACCTTATGCTGATTGTTTGGTGTTGTGCCTTTGGCGGTAAAACACTTTTCACGTGAATTCAAAATAATCAAAAATGCTAAATAATGGGTGCATCCTGGTGGCACATGCACTGAACCAGCGAAGTCTTTCAGCCTTTGAATTAACAATTAGAACCTGTGGGAACAGTCATTTAAGATACAGCCCATGATTTGAAAAACAACTCGTGTTTCTTGTTAGCAGCTACAGGCTTCATAACAGTATGAAATATAGATTGCAGACTTCTTTCAGTTATTTCTGCTACAAAAGAGCTTTTTCTTGTTGTCAAGTGCAAAGTGGGTCACTGTAGAAAATGTAATTTATAATTAATAAGTATATCATCTTACCTGCCGACAAAGTGAGCATGCAAAAGTGTTGACATGAGCTCATTATTTTGCTGTTTTAGGGCGTGACACTAGTTGGCTTAGTAGACATCTCCATGTAGAGCTAATTCTGATATGTTTTAGCCGTAAGGTCAAGGTTGCAACTTGTTGTTTGTTTCTTGACAGCAGCCTGAGAGGACCGATTCCCTGTCACAAGTGTGTCCTTAGGAACAGTTAAAGATTGCTCCTGTGAAGTCAGGATTGCACTAATGCTGTTACTGATTCTTGTATAACAAACAGTATCGTTTTAAGTCATTCAATTCCTTCTTGACAAAGAAAGTAACAAGAATTTGTCTGTTTCGAGTAACAACTACACATCGTCCAGAAAAAGCAACTACATGTCAGTAAAAAATAACTCCTTTCATTCATAAACTACACCCATGTTTATTGAACATCGAGTAAATACCTTGTATTATACTCTCAAACATCACACAGTCCTTCTGCGTCTGTGTGCATGTAACTGAATTATCTTATGGGCCCTGCAAAAACTCCCATAATTGCAAAAACAGCATTTCATTTCCTAATAATGGCTCAATGTCAAGTCCAATTCAGTCTGCTTGTTAAGCGGCAGCAATTACCGAATCGTACATGTGCAGACAACTCCTCCGGTGGGTGATAATAAGCCACTTTCTTTGTTACAGACCCTGAACAAACTCGTGGGGGGAAACACGTGAAGCAAAGATAATGCGACCAGTCGAGCGTGAGTGTGTACAAAACCCCACCAAAACCCCTCAGCTATGACAGAAGCTGGTCCAACTGGGTTAAGGTGATTCCACTTTAATAGTGTTGGGATCCCGAACCACAACAGAATATAACAATAGAAAGTACAGCTGCCCGATTGTGAGTCACTTCCTTTATAATAAGAGGCTGATTGACTACTGGTGTTTATGAACTGGGGAGGTACGTCGAGGATTGGAGAGTTTCTTTGTTGCGTTGTGCTGTTGCTATATTTTGGGTTTCTCCTTCGGCGTGACGGTCAGAAGCCACCGTACAAAGAGGCCACACAGGCTTTACTTTGACCCGCACGCTCAGATGAAGAATCGTGTTTGTTGACATGTTCCTCCTGAGTTTGATTGTGTTCATTTGTTTTGGTTCAAGCCTGCAACGCTCAGATACTCTCTTATACTGAGGGATCAAAGGGGAGATCTGTGTGGACATGGCATCCGCTTGTTCAGTCCTTGTCGAGTCATAGGTAGACTATAGGGGCAGCGCCGACCCTTCAATCTACAAAGATTAAGAACGTGTGAACTCTCAGTTATTAGTGCGTGATGTGTCTTTCTGGTTATGAACAAGTTTACTGTTACAGCCATGCTAGCAGCTCTGAGAGGCTGTACTTAGGCACAGTGGGGATTTGACCTAAATGCTAAAATCGGCACGCGACCATTTCTGCTGTGTTCCCAGCGTCCGATATTCTTGATATTGCAAGAGATTGGTAAGGGCTATGGTCACAGTTCACCTGCAAAATAATGAAGGGAGATGGGCATTTTAAATGCAGTTTGAATGGTACAAATCTGTTCAGCCACAGTGGAGATATCGATGTCTAAAGACAATATTTAAAAATATATAAATTTGAGGTGTGGGTTTCAATGACTCAAACATCAGCAGGCTGTAAGCTGGGTGGGTGACTTCAACATTTGACCGAGAGAAATATACATCGCTGAGAAGATAAAACCCTTTGAAAGGTCTCCCCAGTTCTTGGTAACGTGTCATATTAAGAATATAAAAAGTTGGGAAACTTAGGACCCTGGGAATATGTCAATGCTTCTCTCACAATGCTAAAATGCTGATGTTTAGTATATTCTTTATCAGATTCTCTCACTTGGTTTGGCCTGCAAGCATACTAATATTTGCTAATTAGCGCTCAACACATAGTACAGCTGAGTGTGCTGGGAATGTCAATAGTTTTGCAGGTATTTTGTAGTAAACCGAGGATTGAACAGATTCATGACTTTGACCAGATGGTGGTGCTAGATGAAAAGTCAGGAGGATCACCACATTCATAAATCCTGAGGAGGTCATGAATGTGTGCACCAAATGTCGTTGACATGTTTCAGTCCGGACCAAAATAGTTTTCTCTGAATTCAACATATGAGCACATGTATACCCAGACCCTGTGGAGTACTAAACACATCTCCCCCGTCTCTATAGATCAAATGTCTACATATGATTTGAATTCATATTAGACAGCCTAACAGCCTAATTGATTTTTTGAGAAGCATTCGTTACTTCGCAAAATGTGCCGTTTTGTTCTGTTAAAATTGGATTTTAAGACATTGAACTGCAAGGCCAGAGGGGAGTAATGGCTTGATTGGTTGGAGTTCCTGTTTACGCCCACCTGGGCATGACACTGTCCAGGAAGTAACAGGTTTCCAGGAAGTGATCATCTCTGAAGGGTCTTCAGACTTCTCTCTAACAAGAAAAGAAGTCTCACTTTGTGTCTGCCTGCACATGTCTCCTGACAACACAGGTAAGGTTGTGTTGTCTTTACGGTGTAATTTGAACAGCTTGCTCATATTCCAGTGTCTACCATGCTCTGTTTAGGTTTCATTTTTGGCCTGATAGGAAGCACATGGCTTTGTTTGGATGACAGAGTGGATCAGCTGCTTGCTGAGTTGGTTGACACAAATAACTCAAGTCTGGTTTGGTGTAAAGCTTCATGGAATAAAGTACCTTCAAGACAAATCTAGATTATTTTTTTTGTCAGCACTTTCCAACGGAGTAAGCACCAAACAAAGTGGTTCTCTGGGATTTGAGAAGATTCCCAAGTTCTGGGATCGATTGATCAAGTTTGAGGTTGCGTGTTTAAGTAATGACAGTACCTGGAGCTTTTCCATGAATGTATGAATATTAGTAGATAGACTTTCCTACCTGGAGTTAAATGCATTGTGTCAGTGAGTAGGACTATTTTGTCACCCTATCGGGTGTTGTATTACGCTGCTTTCATATTCTGTCTCTCTTCTGGGCTTCAGGCCTGGAACTTTAACACTTTGAAATGATCTTGGATCCTGTGGGGTTTTTGTATTATTGCATTGCCATTTTGAAAGTATTTCCTGATCACCTGTGCAGTTTTCAACACAATCTTGCACCTTTTTCCATCTTCTAACCTTTATGAGACTTTAATTGAAATGTGTGAGGGCTCTAATAGTGAGGCGGGAAACTTAACTGTCCTCACCCCAAACTGAATCTAATGTTTTTGAGTTTGTAGTGTTTCCACACAGGACAACATTACGTGTACTCAAACTGTCAGTATAAAAACATCAAATACTTTCTTTTTTACTTTAAGCACACACTGCAGCTGCCCTTATGTTACATGCAGTAAGCATTCATTTGGGACACACTACTTTGTCGTAATATTGCACTTTAAACTTTGGCCCTGTTGCTCAAATATTGCGGATTATAGGTCAGAATAGACAGAAAAGCATGCTGGTATTTTTTCTGATATACTAAATAGTACGGTAGTATGGGTACTGGAACGCACAGCATGTTCCCTCAAGGTAAATGGAGGAGTGAGGCACAACTGCCAAGAATTTAAGGCAAAATTTGAATACAGAAAAAAAACATCAGCCTTTTCCTTTAAGCCACAGACAGACACAACTTCACTGTTTTTTTGAAAATGTACAGTTTTGTCCTTGATCAGAAGATGCGTATCTGTATCAAGAGACTGAATGAGGGATAATTCCTCTCTATGATGTATATTCATGCTATTAACATGTTTACAGAAGGACATCATTTGGCTCTGCTCGTGGCTTTTTTACCTCACTTTAAAACAACAAATTCCTTCTTGGCAACAAAATAATAGTGCGGACTAACGTTAGCATACCTAAAGCCATGGGAGCGAGCTATTCTCAGCAAAGCACAGTCCAGACACTGCCGAGTTTAAGCGCAGTATAAAACATAAAGCACAATTGGAATAAGTGTTCTTGATCTTAATGCACGTTATCGCTGTGTCCCAGGGATAAAACACTTAAAAGTCAGTCATGAAGAAGACAAAGCCCGAGGGCTCTTTAGGCTGGGTACATGTCTGTGATGCACCCAGCTACTTTAGCTGTCACGCAGCGATATCTCACAGCCTTCGCTGGGTGCACTGATGCTTGGCTTAAGCCATTTAGCAGCGCCCTGGTTAACTGAAACCGACAAAACTTCTGATTCCAGCCTGATCTTAGAATAACACCCCTGGCGACTGCGAAGCTGTCTTTGCCCATTTAATCCAGCGCGGTCCCACAATTGCATCGCTGACAGAGATGCAGAAGAAGATGCCTTATGATGTTCCAACTGTTACTCTGAGGAATTCAATTAAATGGAAAACATTCGGATAAAGAAGAGAAATCCGATCCGGCTTGACAGCTGTAGAGAGGAAAATGGGGTGAGACTTCTACTATTGCTCCAGGAGAAGGCCAGACTAAAGAGTGCAGAAGTGCTGTAACATGAATAAAATAAGACGGCGTTTGGCCACTTAAAGCCAATGGGTGCTCCAAAGGGTAAAGTGTTGGATGATTTGCCAAGGGTTGCTCTTTGCACATAGTAGTTGCCCAGAACCATGCGGAGCAGCAACACCGGGCGATGAGATGTTTACAGCTGAGTAGAAATGTGAACACTGGGCATGTGAGGAGTCAAATCTGCTCATGACACTGGACAACATTACAAACACAAAGGGTTCAGGCCTTTAAAGATGGTTGTGCAACACATCATCTTAAACTGACAGACTGTCTGTAGTCCTGCATGGCTGTGGCTGGACAGCTGGATATTTGTTTCAACACAATACATGCTCATAGCAACTGCAGCATTATTAAACGTGTCCATGGTTGAGTGCAGGGGCCGGCAGCATCAGTGTCGTCTGTAGCATCCAGCAGATAAACTGACGCAGTAAAGCACAGCACCCAGACAATTTGTAAAACAACTGCGGTTTATAAAGGCTAGTGTTCCGTCTCAGCATGCTCATATAACAAGTTAATTAAGCACAGTCCTCTGCACATGAACTTTAAGCTCGTATTAGTCAAAAGAGATCTGCCGTTAGGTGCGGCTAGCTTATTATGCGATGATAAATCTTCTATGGCATGAGGTAATTTCTCGTTGCTCTTTAAAGATAGTAGAGAATATGGCAGATAACCGCTTGAAGCCTTTGCGAGTCAGCAGCGGCTAAGCTAAATGTGGCAGCAAGTGTCAGGCCAAATCAATACACGCTTCCCAGGATTCCTTTGGTGCCATAATCCAGGCTGTGCTGGGCGCTGACCCTGGGGAGGCTTGGCCTCTTGTTTCCTTGCCCTGTTTTTTCCAAAGCAGCTGCCCTTATGGACGTGACAGTGTTGAGCACAAGCTAATTACCCTTAAAAAAAAAAAGAGGAAAAGTGAGCAGAAATTGTGCTACAAAACCGCTTAGCTCATATCTGAGGCGCGTTGAAGCCTCTCCTCCCAACATCGGGAAGCTGGCTAGCCCTTGGGAAGTGGGATGTGTGGAATTTACATGAAGGTGTTTGCAAAAAATTGTACATGACCTCAAGCTTAAAAGCTGTGTAAATTCCACTGCAGTGGCTGTGAACTCTTAATCCGTGGTGCATAGATGGTTTATGTGTCAAATATTCCCTTTGGATATAGAGCTTTGGTCGGCTAATTCACCTCTTTGCTTATAGCGTGAACTGCATTTTGCAGAGCTGTCATTGAGAGAGGCCCCGGTTGTCTTCCGGCTGATTTCACAGATCTCATTTAGTCATAATCTTGTATTATCTGCCTTAAAATAACTATAGATAATCCTGGCATCAGGCTAATCAGCCATGAAATTGAGGAATCTCATGGATTCCACTGCAGCATGTTGACTCATGATGTGTAGAGTGTGCATCAGAAAGTATAGTTTTCATTCAAATTTGAACTCGGTGTAAAAACATTTCAAATCTTTTGGAATACAAATCTGCACTCCACGGCACTTTTTCTTTCTTTTAACGAGAGGCCCATCTCCGTCCTTCTAAGAGGTCTTTTCATCCAGGACGAGGAGCTGGAGGTTTGTGGAGGCGGATTTCCAGAGCATCACATCGTCCTGTACTTAAGCCATCAGCCGGTCATTCGAAATGTAAAATTAACATATTTTAAAGTGGAACATGACTCGGTTCTGTGCTCAGGAGGCAGTGGAGCGCGACGCCTGCATATGAAATGCGTTCGGTCATCCCCCTGGCAACGGGGAAGGAAAAAAGGTGCATTGAGTGAAAGGAGAGCAGATTGCTTCTATTCTTTATTTAGAGAGTTATTCTCGACACCGAGCTACAGACGCCCTGCCGTCGTGAAAATCCTTCCTGCTCAATTGAAGCTGTTGGAGGAAAATGTTAACGGCTCGGGTCTCTGTGGGGGAAGTAGGAAAAGCAATCGTGTCTCAAACATGGTTTTTCCTTTTGTAAATATGTCGAGGATTTGGGCTGCTGACTTTATATCCCTCCTGAGACAGTAGCAGGATACACACGAAGTTGACACCGTAACATAAATAGACTGGTTTGACAATGAATTTCTTCCTTTTTCTTGACGTAACAATGAATGTGTGTGTACAGTTTAATGCGTCTGTTAACAGGCAGGATCTTTTTATGAAATGTGCTCTCGTTCAGTCTGTTTGGCCATGGGGCTTGGCCATAAACATAAATGTACTTGTATTAATGCGTTTCAGATGTGCGTACGGCGTAATGTGCTCCATATTGTCAATTTCTGGCACAAAAGCAGTGTATCCAGTTCCATCATGTACTGCAGCCTGACCCACAATTAGCTGATATTAATGTCCAATATTGGATTTATAATGCTAACTGCACACATGTAATACTTTTAGTTCTGCAATATCTGCAATATCTGTTTTTCTACCAGACTGACTGAGTTTATTATTAGCCACACATTTGGCAAGGGTCAATAAATTCTTCTAAAATTAAATATTTAATAAACTATTGGATTGATTACATAGAATGTTACTTACTGACTTTATTGACTTTTCCTCTAGTGCCTACATGATATTCACATTTTCTATTTTATGTAAAATACTTTGGTTCATCAGGAAATACCACAATTCAGTCACTTCCATCAGTCTCAACTGTGCTTTGTAATTGGGACTGATTTAGCTAATATTAGCGTGTTACACTTGCTAAACATTGGCAAGTTAGTGTTGCGAGCATGTTAGGATGCTTCTCGTAGCATTTAGCAGTGTATGGATATTAGAATGCAGTCCGTCTTGCTCAGTAAATACTTCACTTTGAAAAGTTGAAAGCTCCATACCTGTGCAACGACTTTTTTGTTGAAATTATATTTTCAAGCTCAACAGAGTTTGATTAAAATAAAAATATTTCAGTGGTTTTTTTTTAACCAGATTGTTGAAACTCGTATAAATGAACACCAATTATTGGAGTCAAACGTCCAGTAGATCAGACTGCAGTGTGCACAAGTTTTACAAAGCTTAGACCCAAACAACAGAAATGCTTTGTAAAATAGTGCCACTGTAACAATACTGCAGTGATTGTGACCCAAATAATAATAATAATAATACAAAAGTTGAACGACTCATTAGCTGAATGTCCACATTTCAAGTTCCTACTGTGGACTATTAACAACTTTCTCACTGAGAATTTAAAGGCACAAATCATTTCCCCTTTTTGTCATCATCAATCATAATTACGCCACCATTTCTTCACCTTGGATCAATTTGTGCCGTTGAGATCAAACAGCAGTGTTAAGAGGTGCCCAGACTTCTCTAAAGGTAATCTATATCATGTGGTGTGAGCAGTATAGCCTTTCAAGCCTCAAGTTAGCTCATGCTGTATTGTTTGTCACTGACACCCTGCAGCTAAAATGTAAATATATTCTTGGGTCCTGTTTGTAAAGCGGATCCCCCTCTTTTCATGGTTTTGGTGATCTAAAAGATGTGCAAGTAAACCTTTTGACTTTGTATTATTAGTTAAACAAAAGACTGTATGGAAGTATGCATTTTTAAAGCTTATACTTAAATGGGATGCTAAGGTTTGCATGATGGAAAGATCTGCTTTTTAAATGTGGTCGCTCTCCTGTTTGCGGTTGACAAGTGAACAAGCTCTAATCATCATTGTTTCAGTCACAAAGCAAACTGGGTCTTCAAAGGTTTCACCCGTGGTGCAATTACAGCAAATTGCTCTCATTTGGAGAGTCAGTCAGGGGCTCTGTTTTCAACCCAGTCTGCCCGTAAACAGGATGTTTCAGAATGTTATGAATGGATTGCAATTGAAACTTTGTGGACACGGTGGTTTAAAAAAAAAAAACGCGATCATTCAAGTTGGACTAAAAGACATGGCTTCCCACAAGAAGGCATATTCCAAACAGATCCATGGAAAAAGCTTAATACAATAATAGAAGGCAGCTTCAAATTAGTTTCAGTTCTCCACAACAACTAAAACCAATTGAAAAAAGTCCCCATCATTTTCACAGTAAAGCTAGTGTGATAAAAATGAAATAGTGATTCAATGGAACTAAATGTAAGTGTGAAAGCCTTAATTAACACGATAAATGCTGTGAAAAATGATTATCTTTAAATAGGCTTCAGTTTGGGCAAATATGAACACTTTCCAAATAGATTTGCCAAGCTGGCATATCCTGCATTCATTTGGTGAATTAAAATGCTCGTGTGCAGATTGATTTGAGTTGGCTTTTTGAAATTAGACTGCCGTCCGATTTTCACAGTCTGCTGTTTTCCGTCGGACGGACTTCAATGGAAGCAGGCGGATTACAGACAACACAAGATGCGCAGCCAGGTTGAGTTAAACACTGGAGGTTTACTCGTCTTTGTTTTCCCCGACTTAGACTAAACACATGGACAATGAGTTGAAGAACAATTGTTCTCAACCATTTCGTCACACTATCCCAATTGCGTAGAACCACATCATAAAGTCCACAGTGCTTAAGGCATTAGCATGTCCATACCCAGGAGATGTAACACTATAGCGTTGGGAAATACTGTAAGAAACAGAGACTGTGCAGATGAAAGGGCATGAGCCCATCACCGTTCCTTACATAATGTGTTTGTAGTTAGCATGCAGCGGTTGTTTCTCACCTTCATGTACTGTATTTTAAGCACGCTGTCACTTCAAACTAGCGTGATCTGAACTCTTTTTTTTTTTTTTTTTTTTTTTTTTGGGTGACTGCTGAGAATGCTAATGCCTTGAAAGTTGTGTCCTGTGGCTCTTTTGGCCTCAAATCAAACCCAGAGAGGCACAAGGAAGAGCCAAAGCAGCAGCTACGCCCACTTGAGACAGGCCGGTAATCAAATCCTTCAACAAGTTTGTTTGGGATCACAGAGTGGGTAATGCAGGCCTGACACTCAAAACGCTTTTTCATTTTTCATCAGTCACTAAGAAGTCTGTGTCGAAGAGATGACGATTGTTGAGGTCCGGGATTACAAACAGCAGAGTCTTCGTGGTCGATTTGTACTTGTTTATTTGTTGCTGAAATATGGCCTTGACTCTTTGAAGCCCACGAGGGTCTTAAAGTTGCAAGTTCTTTTTTGTTTTCATCAATTTCAATGCTTCTTAAAGGGGGGGAATGTTTAGCCGGTTATATGATTTGTGCTATCCGATGGGACCAAGTTTGATCGGTCTGTTCCAGTCTAGCTGGTGTTGACACTCGGCAGATCAAATCATACATGTAAAGATTTAAGTCTTCAGATCCAGTCGCTGCCAGTGTTTTTTTGTAAAGATTTGAACATAAACAGAGACGTATACACAGTCTCATACCTCTCCACCCTGCACGATCTCCCCAGAACTCCCTTTGTTGCTTCTTTTTTTTGCCCTTGGTTGGCGTCCATGTTTGTTTCAGTACGACAATTGGCGTTCTTGCAGGATGTGCCGGGTCGTCTACGGTCAGAACTCAAGATGTTTCTGTGAACTGCTGCCTAGTGTATTTAATAAGCCGTAAGGTTCATGCTCCTGCCTGACTGTCAAAGACTAAATCTTTGTGTGGCTTGTTTCGTCTTTGTTCAGTCTCTCCTGCTTCTTTTACTTTGATAATCCACTGAGTATTCATACAGGTTTATAAATCAGAAATGTGCAACTATGCAGCTAAAAGCAAGATAACATGGTATGTCTTCGTTCTTCCAGTGAGGTAGTTTTCTTAAGTATTTAACATGATTAATTGTCTCTTAGATTTATTCTCAATTATAAAGATTTTCCCCCTCAAGCAGCAGACAGAGAGGACATTTTCTATACAACGATGGTTGCTGCCTTATAATTTGCTAGTTGACAATGAGGATTTTTTTTTAAATGAATTTAGCAACTGGTAAAATATTCATGAGCAGCCATGCAATTTTTTTTGGCCCACATATTCAGGAAACCACTTGAAACTATGAACATCATTAACATGACAGCATGCTCTTTTATCGCACGTTCACATATGCAGCAGAAAAACATTATTGTTCTGTTTCCATCGGCTCCTGGCAAAGAAATATCTGTCAGAACAGCTCTAGTGTTTTACAGCTCAGAGGAAACACAATGAATTGTATGCACTTGATTGTCACTGTTTATCACAATCACTTCCAGTGTTTGCTCCAAAAACTATGACACATGCAAGCGATGCTTGGGAATTTGACACCACGGCGCAATAAAAAGAAGACCATCGGGCATGTTGTGTGCATTTTCTTCAGCTTGCAGTTATTTAAAATCATCCCACAAGCGCACTCAACTTAAAAAAAACAATCTGTTTATATCTTTTAAAGTTTACTTTGCCCCTTCACTGTTGATTTATGGCAAAGGTTTGGTCGTATCGCACAGTGTTTTCATTAAGCAGTCCATCTCCTTGGAGCTCGTTATGTACCACTTAATTTTGATATCCCTATTCCCCTTCAAATGATGAATAACTGGTTTTTAATTTCCGACTGTGTGGGCGTTTAATGAGGCCTATATTTTATTCTCCTGCTATAACGTTGTCTACGAAATTGTGCGCTGCTGAGTGTAATCATGCAACGCTATCTGGCACAGACACTCTCTGGCAGCAGCGAGGCAAAACCTGCAGCCCAGAACTGCTCCACTTAAGGGAGGCTGATGTGAGAGGAGCGGACAGGCGAGAGTGGAAGGCCCTCCAGTCATGCAAAATGCAAAAGAAATATGACTTTATTACAGCTCCCTAATGGTGACATAACAATCTGTTCAGCCACTTCCCTCTAAATCTCAAAGCAAGTTTTGGAGAGTGCTTCGGTCTACGGGAGAGGATGGGTTTGAACAGCTCTCATTTTGAACGAGTTTAAACACAATTGAGTTTGAAAGATGGCTTTGACCAGCGCTCATCTGACGGCTTTTATGTATTTATTTTTTGACTTGTTCCTCACGTCGGAGTGGTAAATGTCCAGAGAGAAAAAAACAAACATGTGCCGTCTATATAATATTAGTAACTCTTTAACTGATTGAAGAAATTTGGGGATTTTTTTTTTTCCCCTCAAGAGGGAGAGGACAAGATTGGTACAAGCCTCATGTCTGTGCGCTACTATAGAGATAGAGCCATGAGGTGATTAGCCTAGCTTAGCATATAGACTGGAAGTAGAGGGAAATGGCTAGCCTGACTCCCGGAAGTCACTCAGGCCTGTTTCCTGACCTCTAAATCCCCGTCCACATCTCAGATTTGCTCAACAATCAAATTTTTTGTTGTTTTGCTCACTGACGGTTGTTCCCACCAGTCGGAGAAACATTTGATCGAACAGAGTTCACTAGTAGCAGTAAGAATGAAGGCGTCCTCATATAGCTAGCTAACTACCTGGCTTCATTAATGAAAAATTGTTACTAGTTTGGAAAAAATTGGCGCAGTTGTACAGGTGGCTGCAAGTTGACAAAAAGATAAAATACACATTTATCATGCTAAGCTAGGCTAATCGCCTCCTGGTTCCAGCTCTGTACTAACATGAGTTTTATTTAACCCTGAAAAAGTCCTCTGTTTTAGTTTCTTTTCTCCAGATTGGTCGCGTGTTGGGACTTCTGATGAAAACATGCACAGATATATTGGTCAAGACCATTTCAGGGCGAAGGTCCACCATTCGCTGCCTGCTCATAAATCCTTAACGAGGAACATTTTGCAGCTATCTATTTGTGGATTTAAGAGATTGAATAAAATAAACACAAACTCTTCTGTTTTCTCTTTTGTAGGCTTGTGGAATTAAAGTGGTGAATAATACATGGCTGAAAGCATCCGTCTCTCTGAGTTGCCACTTCTGGACAGCGGGGGATCTGAAGGCAAGTGAGCGCAGATATTTATGAAGTGTTGTTTGATTTCGGAGCAAACCAATGCTATCAAGTGACCACTCTAGACAAAATAACCCAGGAAATCCCCTTTCAGCTTTGTAGTTTCCAACTGATGGAAAGACTTTGAATGACCCACCGTTGGAGAAAACATTTGTTGCTATAAAAGCCTCGGGACACAACTTTAATAAAAGCTCTGTAGACCAGTATGGATAAAATCAAACTGAATGTCTGGGAGTTTTTATAAAATTGAATGAGGGCTCAGTAACTGAATGCACCTGTAGCTGTACAGTGATGTCATAGTGATCAGAGCAGATGTGCCTGGTCAGCTCAAAAATAGCTACTCTGATGATTCTGACTCTGTGCACACGTACAATATGTTCCAGTGGCAATAATGCTTATGTTCTAAATAACATGCATGAAGTTCAGTGCTATATATGACATACAGCTGAATTGACATGGATGTTTGTTGACAGTCTGAAGTGGCTGTGACCTGTGGCCTTTTCTTCACATTATTCATCTCAGCTGATGAGACAACCGCGTTAATAGCGGCTTAGATAGCAGATGACAGCTTGTGTGAGCGTCTGATCAGGACGAGGGCTCGACCTCAGGCTGCTGTCATGCTGGATCAAGTTGTCAGCTGAGATGTACTGCAGAGAGGATCTTCAGGCCTTCATCGCCAGCAAATCTACCGGTAGTCCTTTTTATTGGCATTTCCACAGTGTAGATGGTTTGTTTTCTGCACAAAGCCTGGTAGCTGGGTGTCCATCATGCAGTAATCAGCAGAACAGTCAGTCGTGTTGCACCATCTGCATATCACCCAGAGCCGCTGGATTTGTTTCAGATGAGTGGTTGAAGCCGAAGTAGCTCGACTGTCACAAATTGTGTTACACTGGGGATTCCGGCGAGGGCCAAAGAGCTGGTGAACGGATCAGAGCTCTGGCACCGAGACGGCTTCACTGTTCAGCTCTGATGTGACCAGCGCTGCTTCAGAGAAACCGCCTTTTAGCGGGCAAGTGGAGCGTGGAAGTTGCTGATTAATTCCTCAATCCGAAAACAATCACATTGTGGCACCACATTATCGTCAAACAGTGCGACGCATTCATGTTTGATTGAGGGTGATGCTTCTATCCAGAGGGGCTTTCAAGTGTGGGAACTGGTAATTAAACATCGGTTGATAGAATCAAACATCGCTGACTTTTCGTGTCACACACACAGTTGAGATAAAAGCGACGAAACTGCAATTGTTGACAGTCGAGATGTAACAAGGCTGTAAAGACCACTGTAACTCTTGTGTTAAGTGGTTTTCCCTCGACTATTTTTACCTTTTTGAGTTTGTACAACAACACACATTCTGCAGCTTATCAGAAACTGATAAGCTGCGTCATTTAAACATTTTGCTGCTTGATTGCTGCTAATCCCTTCGTATGAAAATGAGTTTGAGGACTTACTAGTGCAACTGTTCTCAAAGTGGGGCGCTGGGGCACCAAGATCTGTATTTTTATTTGTCATTGTGCTTTTTATAACAACATTTTAGTACATTATGCGCAAAACGAGTCAGCGTTTAAATGACTGCTTCTAATATGTCCTTTTTTTAACATGGAGCAAGAGAGCATCATTCTTATGAAGAGTTGCTGTGTTTCAAAAAGAAGTTACATTAAGGATGTATGTTTGGAGGTGAGAGTCCTCGTGTGTTTTTTTTTTTATGGCCTCAGTAACTGAGATGGCAGAGACTGGTAAATCCAAACCATGCTGTTCAAATCTCAGTGACATCAAAGTTTGTACAGTTAGTTCATCCTTTGGCTTTATTTGTTGCTGTGGAACCCTGCAGGAATAAATGAAGCTGTTGTGCTATCGAGTGTAAGGATTGTGAGTTAATGGTTCTCTTGGTACTCTAAAGCCGTCTGTAATGGTTTAACTGTGGCGATGAGACGGCCTGTTTAAGAGCCGCAGGTGCATCTACCTGGAAGGATGCCACTCGGGCTATTAGCCCACAATCCGATGATCACTATTTGGGGAGTAGTCGTCCTTTTCGCCTGCATCAGCCGCAGCTTGACTTGTATTCCACTCAGCCGCTGATTGCTCAGTGATATGTGTGTTTGCTGATGATGAATTCTCATGACTGGGCTTTTGCACTTGTGATTTCGGGCTGTCGCACTGGATGAGCTGAGAGATGCGCAGCTGCCCTCGGGGGGGGGGGGGGGGGGGGGAGCTGCGCTGGGAGCACATGCCGCCAATTCAGAAGGAAGCTAGATGGTTACAGCGCATTATGACATTTTTTGTGGTGAGAGATGATTGTCGGGTTACTGTCCTGTCGCCAATTGCCTGGAAGAGGAGGTTACATCAGCAGGAAATGCACCAGCTGTCAATGAACTGTCACTTTCTCACGACAATATCTCTGCAGGCTATTGAGGCAGCACTTTGTATACAAAAGTTGAGTCATATTCTGCAAGCTGAAGCACACGGTTTCCTTTTCTAGCCCTTTGCTAATTCACACGGTTGATAAGTGGACGATCAAGTAAATTGTGCTCGAGATAAAGAAACTTTGATTGTTTCTCCATTTACCTTTGTGCTCAATGTGGTCATGACTAATGCTATTTAGGATATTTGCATCTGTTTTGATATAATAGATTTTTAATAGCACATGTTTGAGGTGCATATTTTGATACTAAAGATGCACCACGCGCCACAGATGTCATTCAACTTGCACCGTCATAAGCAAGTAGTAAGAAAATGCTTCCGAGGTCAAAAATCAACCTTCAAGACGTAAATTAGGTTTGTAATGTTAATATTTGACCAATGATGCACTTTCTGAACTCAAATGTTGGGGGAATAAAGCATTATTTAAAGGAGAAAGATTTTACCATATGCTTTGGTCTGCACCTCTCTTTGTGTGTTTTCCTAATTAGAAAGCAGTTTGCAGCAACTTCAGCCTTTAACGGCATTAAACACACGGTGAGACACAAGCAGCCGTTTTAAGTTATGTTATATTGGTGCACAAATAAAAAGCAAGTTTGTCCTTTTAATATTTCTACATGTACACCGTCCTGGTCCTGAGCAGAAAAAGGTATTGAGCGACTAATAACCTACTATTGATCAGAGTGAATGTCCCTCAGGACTGTTAAGAAACTGATACGTCTGCATTCACACACACACACTAAAGGTGCACATGTACAAGCGCCCATACATTTATTCCAGTGCAGGAATACGCAGACTCTGCCTCCCAGTTAGTCGCAGTAGCTTCTTCCCAATTCAGTCGATAGGCCTCCATTAAGAGGGGGTAGGCTGTCAAAGCAACCTGTGACCTCCTCTCGCCCCCTTGGAGCCCACTGGCCTGTGATGTCCGTATCAATATGAATTTCAGCCCTTTGCGCCCATCAGCCGCAATTCCCAGTGTCCATTAGTCTCAAGTATCTGTTTCCTCCAACTTGTAGTATTGATCTCGGTGTGTCTTTTGTAACAGAGCGTGTACACGGATCTTAAAGACGAGGGCGGCTTGATCGGACGGGTGGATTCTGTCATCTGGGGCGTCGAAGTTCCTCCATATTCTACTTACGAAAGGATTCTCATAACTTCTGTCACTCTGAATGGCTCCGCTAGTCTTGTTACTGTTCATAATTGCCTCACTACATGTGTGTGGTTGTGGAAACGGAAGACGTCCAATCCTGGATCAGATGACATGTAGTTTAAAAGTTGGCTAGACCGGTGCCCTCGAAGGTCGGGGCTTTTCATCTCGGAGGCCGCAATGAAATGACCTGCTGTTGGCAGACACAGAGGGATGTCACAGCAAACACAGGCCACGATATGACCCGATATCCCTGGAGATGTGGTTTTCTGACCCTTGCCTACATCTGTTACTGAAAAGTGTCACATCAGACTTCACCTTCCTGCCTCAAGACCGAGGGCTCCCATTTATACTCGATAAGACAAATTAGGGAAATTAATTTGATGCAATCTTGTGAAAAGGAATTTATATTTAAAGGATATATACATTACAAGACCTTAAGTGATACACATGATTTGTTCATTGTGTAATATATATATATGAGTATGAACTTTCAGTGTCAATTTCTAGCCGACATTGACGAGGAGTCCTTTTAAAGAGCTCTGCTGATGGTCATGTGACACAATCGAAAGCTCCAGAACAGCTCCTAAATTAACTTTGTGTGGGATTATTTAAAAAATAAATAAACATTGATCATCATCCTTGCTGTCCTGACTATCCGCTTGCCCAATTTCCACCCAAATTTAAAATCTATGTATCGAGTAAGAAGTTGCAAAAGCCTCAGACATGCCCTCAGTATCCTCGTTGGTAGCTCTGGTTCTGTTTGAGATGAAAGAGAATGACGTTTATTGGGGAGAATAGCTTGGTTCAATTGGTATTAAAATGTGAACCCTTAACTTATGAAAAAGATGCAAACATAAATTCAGTAATAGCATCCTCCGGTTGCCTCGGTCCTCGCACTGTTTCCTCCCCACTGAGCATCTCCAAAGTGTGAACATATGCTGACGTTTGGCCGCTCTTCACTGCTGTGGCATGTTTGCCACTAGGGGGCCTTCAGGGATGAGTTGAGATACCCCTTTGACACAGTGGACCGGTTCCTGACGGGGGAAGATGGATGACCTTTGGCTTTATTTATGTCGTCGCCACTCATGCAGGACCTTTTCATCAGATACGGCCATTGTAATCCCTCAGCCCCCATTCAATTTACAGAGGCACTCTGTCACTGCAGACCACTAAAGTCGATGCAATTTAATGGATCAATAAGCCCTCTGAAAGCCTGGCGGGAGGGTCCAGATCCCCCCCAGTCGCTATCACGTTACGAGTCATAATGAATGGGGTGTTGTTTATGTTGTAAAGTGCAGCGTCATTGAGTCCTTTGACCACACCGCCCTCTTAGCCGGAGTTTGGCACACCACTGCAGGGAAATACCATGACTTTTGATTTTAGATTTGACTATCATATTGGTGTTTTTTCTAAACATGTATATCTTGAAGCTTTTGAAATACTGCTTCACTGGCTCACATGTCTAGCCAACTCTCCACTGTTTACTATCTCTCCCAAAATTAGCCTCAACTGTTGTATTCTCCATCAGTTACAGCTCACTTCTGATACATCGTGTTAAGAAAATTAAGCTCAGGCTTCACAGCTCAGGCTGCTCCAGAACCAGCATACCTCGAGGCAGCTCCAACCGTAATTGGTAGTAATTATAAATCCCATCTGAGAATGCACAAGGATAGCTTACAGCAAAACAGGCCTGTTTTTTTGTTTTTTTTCTTATCGTCTGGTGCCAAGAAGTGTGAACGCAGACTTAAAAGGCTCCTTTAACAACTATTCAGAACAGCGCCAGTGGTGAATGAATGATACGGAAATGTCAATCAAAGGTGTCACTCTGTGTTAAGGAGACGAAATGAGACGTGACAACATGTCAACCTTTTGAGACGGAGACGAGATGATGATGCTTTAGCTGACACAAGGGTAGTACAAATACTACGGAGTAGTACTATGTGACTGCAGTACAAACATTGGTCTCCCTTCACTCCCTCTGTATTTTGGACGTGATCTTAAATGACTTCGACGGGACGTATAAACAAAGTTCTGACAGTAAAACGAAGCCCACAGCCGTTGGGTTGCGTCTCCATATTTGCATGCTAATGTCATGAGAGAAACTCCCACCACAATCATTCAGCGGGACCATCGTCACTTGCAATTTGGGGATCAATGATTTCAAACAATAGCGCTCGGCATTCATGCGTTTAACGTCGAATGGAAACCATGTGCTCTGTGGCTTTACTGATGGTCAAACTGGAGGAGCGTGCTGACTGCTCTGGATGGCCTTGAGGTGCACATCGGCCCGGAATAACTCTGCCAAACTCGCAGCTCTGTTTCTTTGTAGGAAAACAGTCTTTGTTGCCACTGTTGGCAGTAAGTCAATCGCATGTATTAAGCTACCCCACAATGCTCAACAGTCATTGATAGCCCTAACTGAGTGCATATGGTGTCTTGGCTTTAGGCTTCTTTTTGATCAGGTTGAGATTTTTAATGGATTTTTCTTCGCCTCTGACAGACGAGGCTGGGTGTGTGTGTGTGTGTGTGTGGGGCGGGGGGGGGGGTGCAGCCCGACCCGGGGCAGACTGCAGGCAGCCGGTGGGGTCACTTGAACCTTGTGGTTGCAGAGCAGAGTGCGCTCACAAGTGTCCGACAGCGGGAGAGTCAGGAAGTCTGGCGACTGTAAACCCCACCCGACCCCATCTCCCCCCCCCCCCCCCCCAACCCGTCTCAGACACACTCCATGACACGCCAAGCGGGCACTTCTGCACACAAACCTCTTCTACTACACTTGGGAGGACATTTGTATCGACTTCCATTCATCCTCTGCTGTCGAATTTCAACCATAACGGCTCGATGTAAAACCTGACCTTTGACCTAGCTTAAATCCAGTCATAATTTAGACCTTAGAGGCTCAATCTGTGATCCAAATGTAAACAACGGTGTCACCGCACTACCAACAAAACACAGAATTAACACAAGAAAATTACAAATCTGAATTATTTTGTTTTATATACAATTAGTGTTTTCATTAATGTTTGTAAACACTGGAGTAAAATTTGCCTTTATTTTAAATAATGATCAGATTAGAGTTTCACAAAATGGGAATTTTCTATCACTTACCTAATGATGTAATTATTTAATATACTTAAACCGAAAAAAATGTACAGATTGGCCCTTTAACTCTAGAACCAAACGTTAATGCTAAATCATGCACCAGTATATCATTTGTAGTGGTGTGCTTGAAAGTTTCTGCATTCTAAGTCTGTAAACTTAAAATGTAGGTACACACACACACACACACA
Organism: Lycodopsis pacificus; assembly: GCA_028022725.1. Taxonomy (NCBI): domain Eukaryota; kingdom Metazoa; phylum Chordata; class Actinopteri; order Perciformes; family Zoarcidae; genus Lycodopsis; species Lycodopsis pacificus. The sequence goes on along the minus strand of CM051710.1, from coordinate 10,414,425 downwards.
CACACACTTAAAAATAACCATGTTCAGGTCTGTGCTTGCTGGCTCAATTTTTAAAGGAACATTTAGGTTTTTGAAATTTAACCAGCAAGCACATATAAGGCAGCTTGCAACACAAAGTTGACAAGGACTTAATTGTGCAAGCTCACAAAACTAAGATCACAGGTACAAAACTCTGACTTGACTTCCCAGATGTGATGGTGCAAACAGCTTTTTGTCCATACAACATAATATACCCTATATATATATATATATATATATATATATATATATATATATTTCACAGCACTCCCAGTACATCATCTGAAATTTAAGTGCATCATGAGAAAAATATTTGCAAAGACTTGTATTGTATTTATATTCATATAGTCAACAATAAGATGAACAGTTCTAAATACATCTCACTCGGTACTCATAACACATATTATAGTCCCTTGATATCACTTCTTAAAATGCACTTTAGTGTAATAAAATGCTGCAGGTTGCCTTTAATTATTAGAATACATATCCTCAATTATTCAGTCTACACTGGCTACGGTATAATCTACTCTATAAATCATAAAGCACGGAGGTTATCATTGTCAAAGTTTAATTATTTACATTTGCCGGTCAGACAATGTGATCCTAAAATCCAATTCAATGTGTAGCAGGCTGGGACCAGCAGTAGTTTAAGGTTATCATGCTACTAAATATTTAAACTAGAACAGTGCTGTTAATAGTTATAATTATTATTTTTGTCCTAAATTTACAAGGCTGCTCTCAGTTAAAAGTACGGCAACACATCAAAGTGTGGAGCATTAAAAGTCACGTGGAAGAGTTGCTCCTTTCTTTCCTCGCTATAGTTTTTGCATTTTAGGTGCAACGTGTTCAACAGCAACTCATTTCCTTTGTGAGAATAATGAGATACAGTGAACCTCAACGTGCACTGCAAAGGTGGACCGGAGTTTAGTGGCGAAAACAAGAGATCTGCAGGCAGACCAAGTGGTTGAGTGCACAGGTTAACGGCGACGGGGCCTTGAATGGCTGTGACAGGGAGAAAGCAGCGAGAGGCTCCAGCACTGAAGGGGGAAGTGACCCGGAAACGGTGTGTAAGTGCAGCTTGCTGGGCCCTTTAGGAAGAAAATCTCTCCAGAAGCACTGATGCACACATTTCTCTTATTGCTCTCGCTCTCTCTGTAGAGATGCATTACTCAGCCAAACTCGTGCACGCTCATGCGCTCTCACGGCAAAACAAAAACAGATAGTGGGGTAACCTCAGTATATGTTCATCACCTACAAAAACGTGTCACGACTCTCTGATTTGAGCAGATTTTCAGCACTCGGGTGCAGAGAACTGATTTTCTTTGAAATTACAAACCTAAGAGCTTCTTGTTGGTCAAAGATATAGAAGTTAGTTAAACAGCGTGAATGCAAGTGACCCATCATTAGTCACACTGTCATGACGTTACTCTTGGTCTCTTGGTTGTGCTTTTTGGATATTTGCACAGTCCAGTAGACCCAAAGACGTGAATAAGTTGTGTGATGTTTTTTGTTGTGATAGACTATTTGTCAACCTCATGTTGAATACAACATTTACGAGCAGTTGGCCAAACGTATGTGATAACACTTGTTATCACTTTTTCAGTATGATGTGGTAAAGTATATAAATCTATATATGTGTGTGTGTGTGTGTATATATATAGAGTGTGTGTGTGTGTGTGGTATTTATTTATTTTTCATTGTCAAATTTGAGTTTAGAGAAGCGGATGTTGGATGTATTTTGTCCTTTACTGCATTGGCCAAAATGTATTCAACACTTCAAACATTACCAACCTGCACATTATTCTGTTAATGACTTTTTTTTTTCTTTACTTTTTTTACCCACTTTTATAAAAAAAACAAGTATATTTAAACTGAAGCTCGGCATAAACGTCCCTCTGCTGACTTTATAGATGTTGATCTGAAACAAATTATTACATATGGATGTCATTTGCTCTTTTGTATTAAGTGCTGCCACAAGGATTTTCTCCTCACGTTGCTGCTTTAATTCTAATAATAACCCAAACTGTATTTGGTGCATGTGATTATGCACATTATTAAAGAATTACATTTGAAAGTCATATTAGTGTACCCGAGTGTATACATTTTTGTTTTAAGTTAACGACAGATTCTGATAATAATGAAATTAATGTCAGAATAGAAAATGCTCTCTTCATCCCAATGAGTCAGTCTAAAGTTACGTATGAAGCTAAATGGTTTCAACAGAGAGTATTAAGATTATGTCTTTTAATAGATAATGACTATTTGTTAAGTGAAAAATGTACAATTTTGAGGTACCTTACTCGGGTATTTCCATTTTATGCCACTTTTTACCACTTCAAAAGCAAATATTGTACTTTTTACCTCATGTATTTGATGGATTGAGTTACTATTACTTTGCAGATTTAGATGATCAATACAGAATATAAACGACTAATAAATTGTGATATAGGTGAGACTACACAGCAGTACACATTAATTGAAATTAGCACCACCTTTACCAGCTGCAACATTAAAGTGATGAACACATGAAGTATTATAATCCAAAAGTATCTATCTATTCTGAAATGGGCCATTTTTTATCAACAGTACTTTTACTGCTGGTGCCTTTAAGTCTATATTTGATGCTTGTTGTTTTGTGGGCTACTTTTACTTAAGTAAGATTTTGAATGCTTGACTTTTACATGCGTAGCTACATGAGTATTTTTACAATGTAACGTTGCTAATTCAAGAAAAAAAATCTGAATTTTTCCACCACTAATAAAAACTTTGTTCGTTGTAAAGCAAATTATTGTAATTTTTTATTTTTTTTGCTCGACCTCTGTCCAGTTTACTGCACGTGCAAATACAACAGTTAGGTTTTAAGAAACCGTGAATTAACCCCGACTTTGGCACTGCGGTGGAAAACTCTGAACTTTGTCTTGTTGCCTATTTTCAAACTTTATAAAATGACTCAAAAAACTTTTTTTACGCGGGACCAAATGCACAATAACATTTTTTTTTATGAAACACAATGAATAATCAAATGTGGAAGTTGAAGTTGCTAGAACGTCTTTTGTCCGAATATTTTTCAGCTTCAGTCAACACACTCTGATAAAATTGCAAATATTACACCTTTATTGCAAAATTCATCATGATATACTAACTGTACTCATAGTTTAACAGTCTGTCATATGAAAGGTCACGTGAAAACAAACAAGTGTTTCGTTATTTAATAACAATTATAATAATAATGGTAATAATAATAAGGCCATATAAATAGAAACTGAGTGTCGCTCCAGAGAAACTTATTTTTAAGTTCAACACGAGACTACGTGAGTGACAAGGAGTTATAAAGTTGATGCAGAGTTAACGTACATTCGTTCAGATGACATCACACGCGCATATTGTTCTGATGTTAAGCTTTCTATTAAAATGCCTTAAGCATCATAATAATAATAATAATAGTCTAATAATAACACGATAATAATAATAATAAAAAAGTGGCACATGCATGTCTTGGATTAGTTGATATGTTGACATTTGATTTGGGAAGATTTATATTATAAGTAAAAAAAATAAAATAAAAGTGACAGGCCTACAGCCAAAACAGGGGAAATCGTATGTCCGACTGTCCACACGCTGTCATCTGATCCCAACATCAGTCTGCATCAAACAGGCCAAAATATTTGCCAGTGTTGGAGAAGTAGATGTAAGGCGCAGCGGTTGCAGTCGGGTACACGACAGGGAAAGGCATGGGTAACAAACATCCGCCCAGCAGGCTGCTGTCTTTGTAAAAAGTCTGTAATTGCACATTTTTCCCCGCTTCTGAGAGGTGCTCGGCGGCCAGCGGCCCCTCCATGTCCGTGGATATCTGTCTCTTCAGCTTGTTGCGGCGGTTCTGAAACCAGATCTTGACCTGCGTCTCGGTGAGCTGCAGAGAGACTGCGAGACACGCTCTCTCCGAGCTGCTCAGATACCTCTTCATGTCAAAAGTCGCCTCCAGCTGAAATATCTGTCTCTTTGAGAAGATGGTGCGGGTTTTCTTCTTGGCCGTGGCCTTAGAGTCCGCGCAGGGCTCCTGCTCCTGCTCGGATGCGTCCTCGGCTGTGCGCGCACTTTGCGCCCCGGGACAGGAGCCAGTGGTCAGCGGCGATGTGTTTTCCCCGCGGTCCGCGCGGTGGACTCTGGGCTTCCTTTGCGCTGTGAATGAAGCGACAAAACGTGCTTTAATGCGGTGGTAAAGGCAAACGCACATGCTTGTTTTTATTGCCTGCAAAGAAGCTGCACAACAATTGCAATAGTCTGATTTAATAATAGATCAACAAAAATAAACGAGTTCTGGCCCACGATCTTGACAATTTCTGAAAATATTTTCAAGAAATACCATCAGTCTCCTGTACTTCTTTAGTAATTTATCTTTAGTAAAGGTCATTAGGTACCCTTTAAGAGTATTGAGACCCTAAACCAAGGTGATGGCTTGATCCTCATCCGTAAATAGTTGAGTCTCAAGGTTTGTTAGATATGTTCATGAAGAACGTGAAACTGGACGGTGAATTAGTAGGAAAATATGTGTTGGTGTTGGCTTTGATGGTGTTGCCATTCTCTCCCTAGGTTGGTCTTAAATGCTTCCATCCATCTTTACGCACCATTCTGCCTGAAAATGCCTAAAATATATTGATCCACACTGAGAGACTTTAGTCTCTCTGCTGGTTTACGCGTATGGCCTATAAATTCCCAGTTACCTGTCTCGTGTGATCCGCTGCCATGCCTGCTCCGGACGTCCCACGCCTCATCGTAACGCGCTTGAACGCCACCCTTACATCCACTGTCCCTCTGCTCCTTCGACCCGTCCGAGTCCCCGCGGCCCCGCTGCTTCAGGTTGAGGATGTTGTCGATGGTGAACGTCAAAGAAGCGCTCCGACTCGGGGCGTCCGCTTTGCTCATATTCCCCGGCATTTCATCTGCTCCTCCTCACAGATTCCCGAAACACCGACGTCTCCGGACGCTCCGAGCACCATTGCTCCTTGGCTGCGACTAGCTGCGCGCAGAGGAGCGAGGTGCGACGCTCTTCAGCGACCCGGAAGACTGCGGTTTAGCGGCTTTTGATTGGGCAGGTTGTGGAGCAGATGAGGGCGGGATGCAGATTTAAACGCCTGGCTGCCATATTTAAACACTTTTCTGTCATCGAGACTGCTGCCTGCTGGCTTCACGCACCAGACTGCGCAAACTCGAGACGTTTGCAGAGCTTTGAGCTCATTTTGATTAAGAGTTAGAGTCGGTATCACTAACCAAACTTTTTTTTTTCACACTTTAGCGTGACAACTCTTTGGGGTCATGACACCTAAAATATAGCTACATTGTTTCACTTCCTTAAGTGAACTTCTCTGATGCATAGTTTTGCTCAAATATTTGCTACCAAGGACAGAAAACGCATCTAATGTTAAATGCTAAAAAAACACCAGCCAATTTCTGCATACATTTTATTCACATGTGAACATATCGGTGTACAAAAGTCTGTATTAAAATCCTCTTAAATAAAAAAAAAACTGTCAAATAATATTGCTATATGCGCCCATGCTCACAGCAACACCTTTTTCATTAATGATCGAGTTTCTACTATCTCCTATCAGTCTGAGGACACGGTGCGTAATATTCCCAAATTGTGTGTGTATGGCCTCAAATGAGGGTCAAAACGGTTCGGAGCTGTGCTTGTACGGTATATCTCCTTTTGTCACAACATGTGACAAAACTCAGCATGATACCTGGAATGCAGATGAAAAGCAGACAGAAGAAATTTAAAATGGAAATTTGAGGTCTGATTTTGGCTGTTAAAGCGAGGCCAAAATGTGTACTTGTAACACAGTCTGTAACTTTGGTTTCCTGTTTTGAATCTAGACGTTCACAAACATCTGTTTTCTTGTTGAGTGTTGATATCATTTGTACACTTATTCAGATTTTCACATTCACAATTCTTTACCCCCAAAATGAAGCTGTTTACAAGGACTGATATACAGTATGCCAGGATCATTTCACAAGTCTTATTGGACCCCAAATGTGTGGGTCATCTATACAATTTCTGTGAAAAACAATCACACAATAGAGCTATACGTGAAACCGTTGTGACCTGGTGTGAAATGTCCTCCGGTTAGGACTGAGGAAAGCTTAAAAGGCCGCAAACATCCATCGTAGTTTTTACATCTTGCACAAACATTTCCAAATCACTTGTTCAGTTTAAAATAAATTGGAAAACAACATTTGGGAGAGAGAGGGAGAGAGAGGGAGTCTTGTTTTAAGGGTTAAAGCAACCATTCAAAGAGCATGCTGGATGATTTCTCCTAGAAAACTTAAACACAGGATTTTATTATCATCTGACAGGATCTGAAAGTGAATAATGAATATTTTTGCAGCATCTTTATTTGATTCACTTGTGTCAAAAGAGTAACACGTATGCTTGGTCTCTTTAAAGTCACCTCCACCCTTAAAGTCACACCAGCCCAGTCATCCGTGGCGTTAGGAACGACACCGGGTGGGTGAAGTGGGAAGTCAATGGATAGTTGATGGCGTTGGACAAGCCCACCATCGGTGGCGTCACTTGAGACAGGCCGGTCAGCGTCATTGGCGCTGTGACGTTCTCGCGATACAACACGGGAACTCTGACGACCCTCTGGGCTGGGTAAGGGACGCCGGCGCTGCTGGCCTCCATGTCGGCAGCGATCTGCCTCTTCCACTTGTTCCTGCGGTTCTGAAACCAGATCTTCACCTGGGTCTCGGTGAGCTGCAGCGAGGCGGCCAGCCCGCCTCGCTCCGAGCTGCTCAGGTAGCGCTTCAGGTCGAAAGTGGACTCCAGCTGGAACACCTGACTCCGGCTGAACACGGTGCGGGTCTTCTTCTTGCGCGCCACTTTCATGTCAGCTGAGGGGAGGAGAGATTCAACGTTTGTGAAACGCTAACAACTAAACATAACATTGTGGATGTGACACACAATATGCCAGAGGAAGCGTTTCAGGTGGACAGCGCATGCGTGGTGCCCTCTTGTGCAGATAGCGGAGCACGGGGCGGACTATTTTTCTAAGGCGTAGGAATGTAGCCTGTGTACTTTGGCCTCACCTGTATCACAGCTGTAGGAGGAGCGCGCGTCGTCCTCCTCTCTGTCGTCCGTCAGACTATCGTCCCCCTTCTCCTCCGGCTCGTCGGACTCCGCCCGTCCCGTTAGAGTTTGGGAATCCCGGTCGCTCGTTGTCACAGTTTGTTCATATTTGTACGGTGGACCTACGAGGAAGGTGGGGGAAATAAAAACAAATCAACAAATCACTGATTGGGCTTTATTTCGCCCATGTCCAACAGCAAAACATTATCGGACACCACACGTGCGCACTCGTGCTGCCTGTTTGGGTGTTTTACGCGGAGGAAGGGAAAGTGGAACGTGCTCAGCCCATAGTGTCACGTCCTCTCGTGGCCTGCTGAAGAACCAGATGTTTTTTATTTTTGTTTGATGGGCTCTGTAGCCTCATTCTGGTCCAGATTGTTATGCAACGCGTTTACTGGTTTTTTTTTTGGGGGGGGGGGGGGGGGGGTATATGGTGAAGATAATTGTTGAAACCATAGTTTTTAATCCCGACTCAACCCTGTAAAAACAGATGATCCCGGATAAGGATGTTTATTGTCATCGTAAAAACATACAACGAAATTAAGTTGGCGACTCATCAGTCTGTACAGCAGCAAGGTGTGAATAAACACGCGGAATGAGAGCAATATACTTTTCACAACATTTGTATTCCAGTACTCTGTATTTACAGATGAGGACAGATCGCATACTGACTGACAGGCGCACTCACTTCTCGAGGTTCCGCGCACTGTGTTCGGTGATGTCCCGCTCCAGTTTAGCACTTCGCTGCCGTCCAGACGTTTTGTCTCCTGTCCCGGGCATATCACCGGTCTGTGGACGGTAACTTTGGAGCTCGCGCTCTCCACGCGCTCCTCAGACGAAGCCTCTCTGTGTGCAGTCCGCAGCAGATTCTCAATGTAGAAAGACGAACCTCTCGACGGAGGACCCTTCGGTCTCGACTCTTTATCGTCGAGCATGTTCACTTCGTCTGTCGTTTCCCAAGTAGCTTTCACCTTTAAAAAAAAGAAATATATATCCCAGATTTGGATTTTTACGAAATCATCACCAGGAATGTGTCTTGTTTCCAGCCAGGAGTGTCCTCTGCTCCGCGTGAAACCATCCCGGAGCAGTCCACAGAGCAGCGCGAGCTCTGCTGTGTGAGATCCAGACAGAAATTCCGTCTAGAAGAGGCGAAGAAAAAAAAACACACGAGACTGTCTCGTTTTTCGGAGACTCCGCGTGTAAACTGTGTGGTAGTCTGCCTTCAGGGATCGTGAGGATCCAGTATTTAGGTCAATTAGGGAGCAAAGCAAGGATACAGTGTTGTCCTCGGGGCTGGAGATGGAGAAAGCTTCATGAAGAATGGCACAGTACCGCCTATTGGTTACATCGAACCATGCACACTTTGGATTTGCGATGCACTCTGTAAATCTCCTATTCTCTCAATCTGTGCTCTTATTAGCGCCATTCAAGCTACAGCATCATTTAAATTCACTCATTTTTCATAAAAAGGCAGTTGGTTGCTTGATTAATCATTATTATAAGCGTTATTCACAAACATGAAAGTGGGTTTTTTGGTCATGGAAGCTATTTTGACTTTTCATTACTAAGAGGTTGTTTTTCACTCACAATTAACTAATTATTAGTTATTATCATTATTATATTTTTATTATTTTTTATTATTATTATCTGATTTTTGAACTCAAGAAAAGATAAAAAGAAATCTCCTGTCACAGCTGATGTAAAATGTTTCTTATTCAAAATCGGTTAGAAGCCAAAGTTGTTTTATTTTGAAGTTAGTTACTTAAAGGTCTATAAATCATTTCTGCATCTTGCTACCTCCTTTTAAATATTAATTCCATTATTTAAAGATCTCCTTACAACATGCTTTGAGACATGTAAATACTAATTTCCACAAAAAGTTATCTCGGCCTATTATCCTTTTTCTCTCATTGCAGAATCGATCAATATGCAAATATGAATTACTGGACACAAAATGTCTCCAGTTTCACTCAGAAGTCCATCCTCTGTTTGTGCACCGGAGGCTTCAATTTCCACATCATAGTTGATGATTAACTTGTGATGTCACAACCTTATAGCAAACTGCTCAGTGAAGGTAAAATGTCAAAGTAACAAGAAGCTCAACACATTTTCCAGTGGGCTTTAACTCCTGTTAAAAAAACAACATACAAATATATTTTATGTTTCTGTGCGAGTTGTTTGTTTGCAAACATGTATTTCCAAATTAACCACAACATACCCACAGGCATCACCAGTGGGGACAAGATATTCTGAAGTGTCGCCCCACTGCAGGCCTCAAAGTCTCACTTTCACGCTGATTGACAGGCTGGGATGGCGTTTCGCCATCTTTAAGAAATCTTAATAAAGCCTAATATGAACACTCAAGTGTATCTTATCCATGGAGGATAAATCTCTTTTTTTTTCTTTTCTTGGAAAGAGCCTCTGCCACCTTAAATGTCCGTAGATGGAGTGCCAGTGTGTTCCAGCTTAACATGAGTTCATTAATGCTGAAGGTGGAGAATGTTTCGTCAGCTTGGAAGCTGTGAACGGTGGTGTAAAACACCACTGCCTTTGGAGTTGTAATAGGATTTAAACACCATGAAAAGCTTACTTTCATTTGTAAGTAGCCTTGAACAAATGCTCAGAACATTCCAGGCTGCAGGTTTTCAGATGTTGATCGACCCTTTATTGACTCAAAGTATTTTCTACTTTTTTTTACAAAGAAAACATCACACAACACTGCAATAAACGTGAGTTAAAGAATCATAAAAAGAGGAAACTGAACGGCGTGGTCGTCCGCGTGGTAAATCCCTGCACAGCTGACCAGCCATCGGTGAAGAGAGGCAGAGAACAACAAACCTTTTGTTTTCTCAGAGGAGTTAGTGGCACAATCGGTCTCCATTGTGCCACTAACTTGACTTTATTTAAGCCTCTGTTGCAGTAATAGCCTATCAACCTAATACTCCGGATTCTGTAACACCTCACAGATATTCTTTACACAAATTCCCAACTTACAAGAGAGTTTCAGACGAGTAAAAGTGGTTAAGCTCATTACACAACATGCTGTTTATTTTTCACTCTAACTATAGCCTGAAGTATAAATGCAGTGTGTGGTGGTATGTAGAGCTGTTTGTAATGAATAAGGAGTGCTATGAGAGTATTATATTGTGGAAATGTTTCACTTTAAACTGCTAATTGTTGCCCACTGCTACGAAAAAAAAAAAAAAAAATGAAAGTTGAAGAAGAATTTGTTTTGAAATGTAAACTATCCAGCTGAGAATCTTAAATATGATTTATGAAGCGTTTCACACTCAAACATCATAATCGGCTTCATCAGGACTGTGTGTGTGTGGGTGTGTCTCAGGTTTTATTGACAGAAACCACACAGCCTCCAACTTTCTCAAATTCTGGTTCAAATGTTGCCAAATCCTGCTTGGTGCATGCACATAGGTGACATCATCCCCCCCCCCCCATGTAGCCCCGCCCATGTCAAACCAGTGATAAAAAGCACAGAGACTAAATACAATAACCAAAACCGTTAAATGAATCATCACTGGTATTGAGAAGCTGATGGAGAACTTTTAAAAGTAGCAGAGTCCATTTACCCTCGTCACGTCGCATGTCTGTGATCAGCCGATCAGAATGTTTCCCATTTTAATAATTTCTCGAGGCTTCAAGACGTACAACTATGCAATATGTAAAAAGAAAAGAACAAAAAGCCGGAAGAAAAAAAATGGACGGCTGTGAACACGTAGCCGAAATACAACTTTTCTTCTTTCTTATCTTCTTATCTTGTGCTATTTTTGCATTTTTTTCTCTTGTGCTGAAGTGTTTTTTGCTTTGTCTTTAAGTGCAGAGTAATTTGACTGTGGTCTTCTAGCTTTGTGTCATTACTTGCTTATTGGTCAGTGGTTCATAAAGTCATATAGGGACATGGCAGAGACGGGGACTTTATCAAAGGCCACAATTGCTTCAAATGACCCCACATCCTATTAATCTGGAACTGTTTTGCGGTCTATAAAGAACTGTTAAAGGGCTTCATATTACAGATGCTTGCATGCAGTTGAGGTGTCCTCCGGGTATTTAAGATGCAGAATGATTTTTGCAGTACTTTCTGCTGTTCACATGTTTTTGTGTCACTTTGAAGCTAGAAACAATCTCACGCCACGATTACCAAACACTTCCTTTCATGTCCGGCCTCATTGTGAAGCATTGCACAGAGACACACAGCTTCACAAGGTATGATGCAATGAAGGACTTAACCTCAATATTTTACATTCTATTGTGTATTTAATAAAATTCAATAAGATAATTCTATTGTATATGTTAAATACTTTTGTATGCAGAGTAACTTAAGTATGTTTTAAAGTAGCCTACCTCAAACTGCACTTAAGTACTTTTTTTCTATTACTAATTGGCTATTTTTTACTCATTAAACAAGATTAAATTGTTGATTTAACATCTGTTATAATAAAATAGACGCCACAGTTCCCCCGAAAGAAGAAGTGCAGGACAGCAAATCTCTGCATTTCTTGCTGATTACTTTGATTTCCTGACGACGTCTCATCCGAAACAAAAGTGTCTCGTACGCATTGGGTCCTAATCCAGTATCATTAACGGTGTATATGTTTGTCTCCCTGCAGGATGGCAATCCCTGTATTAATAGTCTGCTGGGGGAATCCTCCACATCATTACTGGCACTATAATGGGCTGTGGCGATGCAAGCTGTTGAGGTTAAAGCCACGGCCTACAATGCAATAGTGTATACGAGGTCAGCAAGGTCCAGACATCTTAGGTTGGCCTAAACAGAGGCAGTCAACCAGAAGGCCCCTTTATGCCACATCAAGCTATTGACGGATCCGTCTGATTTTCAGCCCTCCTGCAACTCCTGCTCACCGCCTGTGTTGTTGTTTTACTTCAGCGGTCCCTTTTTTATTTTTGCCTCCTGCTGAACCCGTTCCCATCATGAGATTTTAAACACGCTTCTCTGGCGGTTTGGTGTCAAATATAGGTCAGCGTTGGACCCCGCGTGAAAACAGACCTCCAAGCTCCCACTGCCGCTTATCAGAAACGCTGCTTAATCTGCGTTTTATACCTGCTCAGAAAGTCCAAAAAGAAAACTCCAGATTACAAGCATCGAAACTGACACTCCTGCTTAATCCCTATTAGCCCTCACCTTACTGCACCCGGAGTCCAATTCATCTCCAACCAAAAAGGCATTCTGGGAGCAGTTTGGTTTGTTGTGAGCCTTCTGTGGTCTCGCACAAAAGCCTGGCAACAAAAATAAAAACCTTTGTTGTTTTTTGGTTAGAATTTTATCTTTCAAGCCTCGAAAGAAAACGCATTTGAGTCTTGGCTGGAATAAACTATTACTGCCTGTTTGTTTAACCCTTGCACAGCAAATTAACCCCTGTTAGAGCCACCTTGTCAGCTCAGCACAAAGGAGGAAGAGGCTTGATATTTTAACCGGCTGAAAGCCACCTTCCCATCCTTTCTATGTGACTGAAAGAGTAGAGCAAAACATTTTCTCTTTAAAAAGCTAAAAAAATATATGTAAAAAAACCCCCATTGGAACAATTAGGAAAAAAAACAGGTTTTGCATCATTCTAATGAACTTATTTAGTGTCTTGTTTCCTTTAGGATTCAACAATCACCGGCTCTTTCCCATGCACATTAAAGTGATCAAGGTTAATCACATGAGATAAGTGCAGCCCGCCGGCAGGTACAATATACCTACACAGGAAACAGTTTGGCCGTGGGTGAGGGGTGGGAACGAAGGAGCACTTCAGATGGATTGCAGGCCCACCACAAATACCAGGACTTATGGGACATCAGATCAATGAGAAAACATCAGCTCTCCTTTAATACCGCTAATGTCTTCAGCTGTGCCGGGAACTGGGGTCAACTGTTGACGTATGATTCTTGGGATCATTTTTAGCGAAATAAAATTTGAAGGAAAGCTAATTGATGTTTGTCAAACTTTAAAAGGCTTTTAAAAACCTCTGGATGCCTGATAATCGAGCATTTTCTCCGTATGGCGTCCTGAGCACTCTGACCCCCGAAGTTCAGGGTTTTACTTGAACTGAAGTAAATCTGCAGAAAAGTTGGACATCCAGCTCAAATAGGAATCGCGTGAGAAAGAAGTACGCTCAAGGTACTGCAGAGTGCAGTGCCCCCCGAGGTCAAAGCACTTCTGTCATTAGCTTATACACAGGATCCATATTTTTTAATAAATCATGCCCCTGAAAGATAGCTGGGAGCACATGGGCTGTTAGAGCTGCAGTATATGGCCTGCATGTGCTTTCTCCATGGTCTACTGCTAAATTACACTTAATGAGGAATTTGGATCATATTTAGATATATGTAGGATACAGAAAACTGATGTTTTTTTCTGTCAAATTTAAATTCCTCAAGGCAATAACATTTTACAAACTTAGACATCTTCTGAAAGAGATTGGATAGTTTGTCTTTACTATTACTGTTAATTCAGCAAACTTGAGTGAGTATTGACAAAAATATTTCTGATGATTCTTTAGACATGTGAAACAGTCTAAAGTTTATAAATCCTCCTTTATTTCTTCTGTTCCCTCTTTGTTCCCACTGAAGAAGACGGTGAGAAAAATGTTATATGTCCACTTTTTACTCTTTCGTTATAAATTGGGGTCGATTTATGGAAAGTCTCTGATTAAACATGCGAAGGGGCAGGGCAAGAAAAGCCAGAAGCGGCAGGAGAGATGAAAGAGTCCACTCTAATGTTTGCCTGCAGGACAGATTTCCACCGTCGTGTTTTCACTCCTCTTGTCACGCGAGTCCTCCGCTCTCTTAAGGCCGCTGCCCCGGGAGTCCAACCCGCAACTCCGATCTGACGACGTGACACGGACGTTGGAAATCCCTGAGTTACGTTTTTTAAAATTTCATTTCATTTTTAAATCCGTATCTGTGACACACTTGCAGTTATTGAGGCCCTAAAATGTGTTCAAAACTTCTAGTGTAAAATGATGATAAATCTGTTTAATCTATGACATTATAATTAATGGAATATAGATGATTCAATATATGGAGACGTACAATTATGGTCAGTTCAACTTCATCAAACTACTTTAAGTTTTGGGGGAATAATGCCGACTTTGACCAGTTGTAAGTTTCTTTTTTATTTCAAGACCAAATCTGCTGCTTCGTTGCTGTCTCGATTCCAATAATTTTAGATTTTGAAAACTTTCAACCGATTTGTTGAGAAAATAATTTATTTAGTTTGGTTTTAGTAGGGTAACGTTTTTTAATTTTTTTTATTAGAAACAACTTATAATTTTAGGATGAAGCCGATATTTTCTGATCTCTAATCAGTCTGTCCACTTTTACAAACTTTTTGCAGCCAAACGTTTCTCAAACTCAAATCAAACCTCAATTTAAAAGTGAAGTTGAGATAAAGTTATTCATTAATATTACAGCCTGCTGAAGACATCAGTATTTCTTCTTAAGGTAAAGATGCTCTGATTTGAATATTTGCCTCAGTCAATTTAAACACTATACTTTAGGCTATTTATTCATTATTTTATTACCTATTGGTTCTGATTGGCTGAGCTGTGAAACGTTTAAATAGCTGATAAACCGAAACCAATGACCTTTAAAACTTGACAGAAACAAAAACACCATTTAGAAATACTCTAGAAAGAAGTTGGAATTTTAAACCGTCGGCAAAACATGTTACGGCATTTTTTTAATGAATAGTTTTTATTGACTTTGTCTATTCGCACGTGCTCTTTTGGAAATTACACAACGTTTGATTCTATTTTCCATCTTAACGTTTTACATACATGTCTGTTACTTAATTTCCGGTGTAATAGAGTAATATAATAATTAAGTTACTTTTGTTATCGGGAGGCTCTGTTTTATTTTGAAAAATACTTTTGAAACTATTGCTTTTTGATGAAAAAAACGACAAAACATTTCACTGAAAATTGTGATTTTTAAAATCAGCCTATATTTGAGCTATTTTTATAACACTGCTCACTCTCAAAACCGTAACTTAAAAATCATCAGTTCATCATTCTCTGAACATCTGAGTTACATTTCTGTATGAATTCTCCTTTTCACACATAAGCATTTCAAATCCTGGGAAACGGGCCCAATATTTTGCTAATATAATTGGATATATTATATCCAAATATAATCGGAATGTGTCCAACATACAGTAAACAGAGCAAGTTGTAAAGTTAATCACATTTAAAGCATAAAAACGTTCCAACAATGTGTTTCTGGTTAGAAGAAAACAAACCGACAAATATATGAGAGGCATTTTATTGAAATGGCCAACAAGCACCTTTAGTTTGAAAGTCCCACCACTGCTGCAGTATGTGTGCTAATAACTCAGCTGGTGCGACATGAAAGACTCGGGCGAATGTGAAGTTGTTTCAGAGGGAGCCAGTGAGGGAGGTCAGGTCACCCTCGTGCCTGGAGCTGTTTTTAAGGCTGAGAGGCCTAAAACTCAACATATTGCAATTTGCTGTTTGGGTTCACTGTGTGGAAACATAGAAAAAAAATACACTTTCATCTGCTGCCTGTTGTTGATTAATGTTCCTCTGCTTTATATCTCTCACTGCGATGAAGACAAACAGAAATATCCAGCGCGAGAAAGACATCGCACGGGATTTGATTGGTTTGAAAGTTTGGTTTTATTTGTGCCTGCGTATGACATGCAGCTGAACACCATTAATACAAACAAAAGTGAGTCATTGTTCAATGAAAGTACAAAACCACCATGCACGCTTCTAAAATACAAAGTTTGAAAATGTATATTTAAAAAGAAGCTATTGTTATTGTTCATGTAAGTATTTCACGCCTGCAGTCTGCCAGCTGAGGGCAGCAAAGCTCAGTTTATAAAAATCAATAAGTGTATTAATGTAAACAGTAGTTATATTTGGCATGGATTATATAGAGAACCACTGCCAGTAATATGATTCATACTCAAATCAAGATTTATATTGTATATCTCTCTATCTTTGAAGATTCAAATGAGGCCAAATTGATCAAATAAACCAGTATTTTTTAAACGTTTTTTGACTTTGTAATAATATTTATGTTTACCATCAGGAACTGAGGAAAAGTATTATTTGTTTCTTTGATTAGTTTGAGTTCCAATACATTTTGAAAGTTCATTGTACTGTCGTATAGTACAATGAACTGACTGCTGATTCTTGTAGAACCATGCCTTCGCCACTAGGTGGCAGCGTTGCACTTTAGTCAGTCACAGCTGGTTTATTGTTGCCTCTGTGTGATCCAGTTCAATCAGCCGTCATCCAACAAAAAGGTCGAGAGAGACACGTATAGATGAAGCCTGTCAGACGGCGAGCACTTCAGAAGACCTCGTATGGGCACAATATTTTTTAAAAAGGTATCAATGTTTAAAGTCATGTTTCTGTTATTCAACTAAGTTATTGTGTATTTATGTATGTGCATATACATGTACCCTGAGTCAATTATTCCTTTTCAGATTGTTGCATTATTTAAGTTGAGCTTCAACAAGTGTAATAATGTTGTAGTCTAATAATGAACGAGTCACAGTGAAAGTTCCTTTTAGATGGAAGAAAATGAAATAATAATGAACAGTATACTTCTTACTTTTTGCTCTACAAGATAATGCTGCATGTGTGAATGCATCGCCCTGTATTCTACAGTAGGCACAGTTAGTATATGCGCACTACAGTAGCTGTTTCTTTCCCTGCAGAACTCTGAGAGGCTATGAAGCCCCCGTGCCGTCCTGAACACAATCAATGGAAAGCTCATTAATAGATCATTTACTCGAGGAAAATGGGGAAAAGCCTCATCTATCAAGAGGATTGTATGGAGCTGCTACAGAACAAAATTACATTATCATGCGTTACCTGAGATTATTATACCTCTGACTTCATGAGGACAAGATGACATTTACTGCAGAGATATTTGCCATTAGAGACGCTCGCGTGCACGTCTTCGTCTTTGAATATTGCACATCATCGGATGCCTTTCTCATGTCATGATGGCTCTTCATGGAGCTGATTTAACAGACTTTATTCAACCTTTGGGGCGTACTGTATGGCAGCATTTCGTCCTGTGACTGACTAGATCAGCGACATCTACTCAGACAGGAACTAGACTCCTTGACCCTCTTTTCTATAGGTTATGACAACAATGTAAACAATAGTCTAGCCTGATTACCACTTTATTTGGAGGTAAAATCGAAAGGGAGCTCATCTGAAATGTCAGTAATAATCCCTCTTTGTACAGAACAACTTATTCAAGCCACGTTTACAGAGACACAATAACATGAACACTGCATTTTTCTCTTTAACCATTTTTTCTTATGATGCTCTCACGGAGCTCTCACTGAAATCTACAAAAGAGTTCCGTGCAATTAACACCTGCCGGGGTTGAAAATGAAGACGAGCCCCATGCAGTCTCTGGCAATTATGCATGGCTGGCTGCTGGAGACACGGTGAGTGTCTAGGCCCATGTCCATAATGTACAGCTTGATTCATTACGACGGAGGGCTCCTTCACATGCTTTTTCTCTCCACGGCCTATCAAATCAAATTAGGCCGTCGGAGGGGATTACACCGAGAATATCGCCTGTCACAAGGTTCTTGTGCACAAAGAAAAAAATCTAAAGAATTGTGCAAGACGATCTCAATTTAGAGGATAACACTTCCATCACAATGCAAATTGGTGTTACTGGGCTTTCATAGCAACGGGATCTTTTAAAATCAGTGTGCGGGAGGCATTGGCTCCAACAAAAAACATCTTATTCACCATGACGCAGAACACGGTAGACGCAGAGCAAAGGAGGCGTTGCAGTTAACCTTGGAGCATGAGCCCTTAGCCCCTCTCTGAATGCAGGACTGATGCAATGTGTGCTAAGTTTGCACACAAATACAAATAATACCACACTGCCCTTTACCTGCTCATCAGCCTCCCAGATGGTGCTGCGACTCACAGCCTCTGTGCTCTGTTTAGCTTTCTCCTGCTGATGCAGAGTGTATGTCTGCCAGCTGCAAGTGTGCGTTATACCCTCCACCTGACTCTGACGGCGAGCAGGTGGCCAGCTGTCACAGACCTAAAACTCAATCACAGGCTCTCACTAATCCAACTAAATTCTTCTGTTTACACACTGCGTGCAGCACCTGTGACTGTGCTGTTATGCATACCAACACACACACACACACACACTGCAGTCAGAATCAGATGAAAGAGCAGGAAAATGGATAATGGGAGTCCCTGTAATTTTGATTGGTAACGATAATAAAAATACACGTTTTTTTTAATCATATTTGCTCAATCAGTCACTATATCCCGACAGTAGTACCTGAGAAAAATAATCTGTATAAAAATAGTCCTTTTAGTGCTCTTAATGTCATTTGCAAGATTCCACTGCGACCGTTTAGCTGTAAAATGAGAGTTTGTGACTCGGCCGTCGTGTTGAAAACAGATGAGCACAGGACCCAGCACAGGACCGAGCACAGCCCAGGAGCTGACATTCTGACATTCTGTTTCTGAATACATCTGAAATAGGCAATTCAGTAACAGGGTCTTCAATCTGCCTAGTTTGACAGTTTGATTGGAATTCATGAGCTTTAGGAGCAGTGATTGACAGCTGCATTCCAGACTCCTCGGCTCTGGCTGGTTGCGTTTCTGAAATCTTGCAAATGCCAGTAGACGGACTAAAAGGAGGCAGAGGAACCTGTTTTCCGAACAGATTATCTGTCTCCTGTCTCCTGTATACGGGGACAATTTGAGCAGATTTCCTTTATTGAAGTTACCAACTGTAGCTTTAATGTGAAACCCCTTCCTGGTTCTCTTCTGCAGCAATGTTCTGAGCAATCTTCAGTGTGAGACAGTTGAATTCCTTACTTGTGGCTGCATTGTACTCTACCGAGGCCCGGTCTTTTAGTGGAGACGTTGGTATCGGTGTCGCCTCTCTAATGGACTCTTTCCCTGTGTGATTGTGATTGAGCCTCGCTCTTTTATTTTGAGGGACTGATTCTAATAGCTTGATGTTCACCATCTTTGTTGATACATTGAGTACATTGATGATGAGACCATGGGGCCCTGAGCACAGATGTGCAAAATGGCCCCAGAACCTCTGCTACATAGAAGCAAGACACACAGACTTTAGTTATTTGTCTCTTTGTCGTCCTCATGCATCTCTCTGTGGTTGTGTGTCTCTTTATGCTCATTCATTGTCTCTATTATAGTCGTTTTGTGCATCTTTGGGGTCATTTTGTGTCTCTCTGTAGTCGTTTAGCGTCTCTTTGTAGTGGCTTGGGGTCTCTTTGTAGTCATTGTGTGGTGGTCTTGCCTCTGCTCGCTTCGCTCCTTCAGTAATCCATCTGTTATTAAATGTTTCCTTCTAATTTGACTGTAGCTTGCGTGCTATCATGCCAAGTTAAGATGGTGAAGATGATAAACATATCTGTATCATTGTGAACACGTTAAGATGCTGACTATAGCATTTAGGTTGAAGCTATGCTGTGCAGCTAGACTCTTGGTCTTGTTTAAACATTCTTTTATTGTATCAAATGTAATCTAATAGCGATATCATCGATTCAAGCTTTGTAATGTTGACATTTGTGTCTCACAGTAGCAGTATCTTCATCAGTTAGCGATGCTGAGTGAAGGTGGAGAATGTTTGGCTGCACTGCATGAGTTTGTAGTCACGTCTCACTTTCTGTAGCAATTTTGTACATGAAGGCATTTCTCCTCGTTTCTGCTGAGTAGAGCTTTTATATTCTCCACAGTAATTTATGAATGACAGTAGGGCTACATTTGCAATTTATATCTTCAGAAAATGTTGCAAACCTTTTAGCTGTGATTGATCAATTTGATGCATACAAGTAAACGGATTTCTTTGCACCCAGGTCTCTTTCAATCAGTCCACCAGCCACCTAGACTTCTCCTTATCCATGCTGTTGAATTATTTACCGGTGCCCTCTTATCCTGACTCTGACTGTGTGGGCATTATATTATGCATGAGGTAAAGAAACACACGAGATTCCCGGTGAAACGATGACTTTGTGGATAAAAAGGGACCAAAGTCGAGCGTAAAATCCAAACATCTCGGCATCGGGAAGAGTTCAGAAGGTGTCGAAGATCTACGGCAAAGATATTCTCGTTTCAGGTGGAGAATCTATACTCTCATCAACCATCTCTTGCCTCCTTTTTTTTGTAAAACTAACCCCATCTCACTTTAGCTGACCTTTGCAGGTATAGCATTTCGTGAGGTGTGAGAATTTGCAGCGATAAGGGCCACAGCTGAGGCAATAGCAGCTCTCCGGAGGCTCCGAGCAATATAAACTCCTGGATAATAAGCTTTTCAACACTGAACATTAACAAAGCTCTGACATGAGGGGATGCACTCTCCTCAGCACTGGGAAAGACTTAGATTCAAGGAGTGCACATAGGAAACAAAGCGACTTTATAGAGAGAATGAAAGGCTTAGGGAGTCTTGACGTTAACGTTTGCAGCTGATTGTCAAGTCGTCTTTTTAATTAATCCTCTGAAACTGTCGTAGCCGTGGCCTCGCGACTCTTAATTCCACCGTGATGAGAAATGGTGCATGATCAGCAGCGAGACAGACCTTCTGTTTCAGTGCCGTCTTCAGGGGAATTAGCTTGCAGCCGGCGCGAACCAACATTTGCTTTATTGACTCCGAAAGCAGCACAATCACCTGATGGCGTCGACGATAGCGGCAACATGTTGCCGTTAACAGCCGCATTGATCAGTGTAATGACGGCAGCTGAGAGGCAGTGATAAATCAGAGGACCAAGCAGTAAACAATCAACACTTGCTGAGTCAGGTTTTCCTCTCGGATCCTCTAAAGATAAAATAAATACGGTAAAAAAAAAGAAGTATGCACTTGTGTCAGTAATTGTGTTCTATTTGAGTAACTGTGTTATCAAAGTCAAAGCTGCTGAGCAACAGGACGCCTTTGATGGTTTAACACTTCAGTGGGGAATTTCCATCATTTCTCAGCCCTGAGCGGTTATTGTTTCATCTTCTTCTTTTTATTGGCAATATTCTGTTGAAACAGTTTCTAGTTTACTTGACATGCTGTCAGAGAGGTAATAAAGGGGGACATGTAATTCCAGTTGTTGAAAATTACTTTTTTATATTTGACACTGTGTTAAATATATGATGCGGTTATTCTGTGACTGTGACTACATACACTTATTAAACTTCTATATTCACATATATATTACTTTTGTGGCACAACTGAGGCAGGACAGTGTGCTCAAAACATTACTAAGTCATTAGTGGTTTCATACATTTCAGTGTTCAGACTCTATCCTAGTTTTTGGGCATGTACCGTCTAGCTGCACCTGGACCTCTATTTTTATCAAGCATCTCAGCATCCCAGGAGTTGCGTTGAAAGTTGCATCTGAATCACTTTTTTACCTCAGAATAGGTTGTTTATTTTTGAAGCATCCTACATTCAGCCATGAGAAGGATCCCTCCTCGTTAAAAAGTGTGACGTCGCTGTTTTATGACACTCTCGGATGTAAAGTTTGATTTATTCCTGCCGGAATTGTTGCTTTTCCAAAACTGTTAACCGGTTAAGACACATCTGGAGCTCTCCTATATGTTGGCAGAGATAAGAGACATTTCCAAAGTTGATAAAAATCATGTATGCTGAACTCTAACGTTACCAATGTTGTCTGCAATTCCGGGTCGCTGTGAATGGCTCTGCTTCCAACACATGACACGTCTACAAAGGTTCTCCTGCCGATGAACAGAGCTCCGTAGGTCATGATTAAGGGACTCATTTGTCTTGCCCACTCCGTCTGCTAAGTTTCAGCCTTCCAAGTAATTAAAGAGCTGTGGAACACCGAATGCTTGATGGCCTCGGGTGTTTTCGATCTTACTTTCATGCATCCATTAGCAGCGTTGGCCAATGCCTTCCAGATGTACGCTCACGCTTGGGGATTTGTTGCTTTCTTCACGGGAGTCCTTCCATAAACTGCAATTGATGTTGTAATTATTCTTTGAGATTTATTTCAAGAAGAGGCTCTGGGGAATGGAAATAATATTGAATTATAACCTGATGTAGCTTTCTTTCTTGCTCATAGTAGCTCGTGATGACCTGTATCTTAGGGGGTGTATCACATGTTCAGAGCTCAAATGCAAGATGGATAAAGACATTACAGAATACAGAAGGTACCACTCAGTCTAATACAATCTTACAACACATTTATCACATGAATATCAAGGCAAGGTTGATTTAATCTCATTTCCTTTCAGACACAATCCCATTTCTGTCACCTTGGCTTTGGCAGGATTTGTATAAAAATGGGCTCTCAGACATCAAAAGCCTCCTGCGATAAACAGATGTCACAAACATGGAGATGTGGCTATTCATTCAATGATTCATCACAGTGTGCAGGTGGAGCCTGCAGTATGAACTCACAAGGCAGCAGGTTGTGCATAATATTTGGGACGGAGACTACAAATGCTTGATGGGTATGCAATGAGAAGGATACAGCGGGGAACCTTGTGAACTGTTAACTGACAAAAGAAGTCCCAATACTGTTAATGCAGATTTTTTTTATTTTCTTTTAAGAGCTTCAGGAATGCAATTATCTTTTGCTGCCTTCTGCCGCCGCGTGGGAGAAATGAGGAAATGCTGCACATGATATTTGGACAGATAGAATCTCTTTGAAGGAGAGGCTGCATATCTTTCTCATTTTGCAATTGAAAAGTGAGGTTCGGTCAGTATTAATTATTCCCTGTGGGACATTTTGAATTACATGTGTACTAATTAGGGGTGTAACGATACGCGTATTCGTATTGAACCGTTCGGTACGAGGCTCACGGTTCGGTACGCATGACTAATCGAATACGTTTGAATAAAAAAAAAAAAAAAAAAAGGGTTGTTTTGTTTTTTTAAACGTTTATTTAACCAGGTAGTCCCATTGAGATTAAAAATCTCTTTTGCAAGATGTAAGTAACAATACAAGATGTAAGTAACAATACTACATAACATTAAGGAGCAGTTTTTGTTTTGTATGCTTATGTGTTGCTAAGAAGACACCCCAGAAGATGGGTCACTCAGGTATAGTTCCATCATTGTTCAAAGTCAAAGAATAACTTTATGATGTTAGTTGTAATGAATAAATATATTTTAAAATCAAGTACATTTCTCTGGCATTTATAGTTTTCTACTGTACCGAAACGTACCGAACCGTGGCTCCACTGTATCGTACCCAACTGTGAATTTTGTGAACCGTTACACCCCTAGTACTAATATATAATATGACCATAAATATCATTAGTGACATGACGCATGCAGGTACAACCATTGTTAACCACAAAGCGACACAACCTTTTAAAAAAGGCAGATATAGCAGCAGGTTTTAAATGAGCATTTGAATCAGTAAGACTCGTGCATGACGGCCCTGTTCGTCATCTTCTTCAGCTTTTTGCACGTTTTCTTTTGTTCACCAAGAACCAGCAGCGTAAGACAAACTGAACACTGGCAACAATATTTCAGTAAGATATTGGCAGTACTCCATTGAAGACATTAAAACTGTAGTGCTCCTTTGCTTACCGTCAAAGGGAAGAAAGAAAAAGCATTTGTTAGATATACTGTAGAAGATGGAAGTAGACATTTTAGCAGCGACTGCTAAACTAGATGCAATTCAATGGATACAAAGTTAGCTTGTCAAAAATGGGATGCTTGACAACTTCCTAAGATAAATACGCCATCGAGCTGGATCACCTTGATTTTAAATCTCTATGCAAATTGAGTATTAACTCACAAATGATAGCAGGTGGATGGTAAATATGCCCTGTAGGATGTTGACTAAAGCTGTGATTGATTAAAGCATGTGGTGTCTTCCTCCACACAGGGTCTAAAATATAATTAAAACAAGAGATTTAAACTAAAATTTTAGTTTTAAATGGGTCTGCTGTAATTTCAGCCTTCAACCCAGAAACTGGTAATATAATTCGAGGCTGCGCTGATTTCCCCGATGGCCTTGCTTGTTACACACATTATATTCAATTTGGGGTTTCAGCCGCAATAATTCTTGCATGCAGAACACGCAGACACCTGCATGGTGCTGAATGAGGAATGAACCACTCCATTAAGTGAAAATCCCCAAAACCTGCCCCGAGCTGAGTTCCCATCAATGCAGAAAGCGGTGAATGTGGAAAAACTGCCATGTCATCAATTCCTCTGTCCTCCCAGCTGGCTTCAGACCTCGCCTGCTGTCTCAACTCATTTGCAGTATATTTGCCGCTAATCTCAAGGATGCTGTGAGAAAATTAAAAGAAAAATCAAAAGTTGATCAAAAGTAAGCAAGAAAACTAACACAATGATATAATTGGCGAATTTAGTTTGGCATAAATTAAATAAATATATATTCGTTTTCTTCAATACTTACTCTTCTTTCTTGGACTCGCTGTCGTCCTGCTGGCAAAAAGTGGGACACCAAAGCCAAATCGGTGGCCTGCAGGTGTTGAAACAAATCCAGTGATTAAGCAGCAGTACACTGTGTGCCAAACACAGTTAGACTACGTCAGCTGTGGTGGGATGAGACTTCCCTCTCTGTGTGGGTGATGGAGAGAAACGGCCCAGGCAGGAACAGTGGGAAGCACACAAACACTGCACAAACGGTTTCTGCAGAGATGTGACGTCTCTGATGGAGGCCACCGCGGCTCATCTCTCTCTACGCTTTTGTTCGCATGAAAAAGAAGTCGTGGCACGGTCTTGTAATGCTGTTACAAAGCTGTTGAAAAGGAACTTTCTGAGAAAGCTGACTTTAGAGTACATTGTTAAACACTGAAATCTTCTGCTGCGTCCTTTTTGTCTCCTCGCACTTGAGACTTAGCAACCACACTCGGCATCAAGGGCCACTCATAGAGGTTCAAATGGAGATTTTTATTGTAGAAGGTGAGTCATGCGTCCAAATTCCCCCAAAGCAACCCAACTAAATATCTGCAAAACTAAGGATATTGCGCTGCTGATATTACAGTGCAAACATGTCCATAAAGTGTTTTTTTTCCTCTGAATTGAATTGCCCATCTGGCTACGTATCAATGTTGCCCCAAGAACACAGTATAGGCAGAACAGGCGCAGAAAGAAAAACACAAATTTGTGCTGATTTAGCAGCCACAAAAGCCGTGCAATCCAGTCATTTTATAGTGTATAACATTGTTGTTACATGTTTTTTGTCAGTATGAAGTTGCTCAGTGACATTCTATTCATATCTGCTGTTGTTACTCCTTACCCGTATTTATATATCTTTGCTAGTATGTTGTCATCATCTCTTTGAAGTGCTGAAAGCACCCCTGTGTCCTTGGGAGAGAGGTCTGTGAATGGTGATCATCACTAAACTCTCAAGAGGTTGTCACTTGTATCTTGCCATGACTCACGATGACAATCTAGATTCAGCTGAGCATGTCTTGAGGATGTCTTGAGGATGGAGACGATCGTTTCGCTGACTCATAACTTCACTGATCGATGCTATTGAGACTTATTTACGGATGCGTGAAAATGTTTCCATGTGCATAATGCTAACTGTGACACAACTATCTGAGTCTGAAGACCAGCTGCTATCATCAAACAACAAAGGGATCTGTATCTGCCAGTATGGATCATCAATGAATGAAGACTAAAGTCTTAATTGTTTGACGTTGTAATCCATTTTAAAGGGTGTCGGCTGAATTTAGTTTAATCACTTATAACATTATTTGTCATTCTGACAGAGTTTTGTTTTGCTGCAAACATGATGGATCCTGCGGGGCTTTATGTTCACAAACGGTTTTTGTTTCCTTTTAAACCTCCAAGTTAATGTTTCAAAGACTTGGGCCATGTTTCATAAAATGTAACGATTCAGAATGTAAAAATCCATTAATATATTAACTCTTATTGTCACGCAATCCATTTCCGAGTCCAGAGCTCATTTCATCACATTCAGAGAGGCTGTGCTGTGTGGGTTATGAAACTCGTTCGCTTCATATGACACATATGCTGCTGTAGGCTGAGCAGTTAGTCATTTCACAACAGAGGCTTGTGCTCGGGGACGTTTGCTTTGATAGCGATGCTGCGTAGGACTTTCTATGCTGCAGCTATAAAGGTACAGGTGCTGACGACATCGGTCCTCTTTCGCTCCGTGAACAATATCTTATGATCTTAGTTGTTGCTCAGTAAAAAGTGACCTTTATCGTGTTGGAGGTTCCTCAGCATAAGCATCGTCTTGTCGGTCAACTCTTCTTACTCTAGTCACGTGATGGCACCGATGACGAGCATGAAGAATAACCATAAAGAAATCTTTACTTATGCAGGTCCATATAGAGGCATCAGAATTCAATTGAGACTGTTGTATAACCAGTTAAATGTTCCTCACGATAACTTTAACAGCGTAAAATACAACACACACATATTTACTTGATATTCCTTGTTGGCTTCACAGCGTCCACGGTTACTCTCCAGTGTAAAAGCGCTAACTTTGACACATAGTGGTGTTAAGAGACAATCAATCACATCTTGTTTTGTGCCCTCTCACACCCTGAACACAAGTAATTATCACCAGATTCACACCGTGCCTCAGGCTTTGAGTTTCAGGCTATAATTCTAATTGTGACTTACGTTTGACAAGGATTGGACAGTGTTGACATGTGAAATCACTCATTAGAGTATATAACTCAATTTGAACAGCTGTGACTGGTTTTGCACTAGACTCTGTGATGCAGAGGAGTCGACCCTTAGCCGTGCTGTTTGCCTTCATGTCCCCCCCCCCCCCGAGGCTGGGTGAGCTTAGTGGAGGAAACAAAACTATAAAAGTGACTTATTGGGGTGTTTAAGGGGGCCTCCTGTTCTTCTCTATCTCAGTGCCGTTAACCTATGAACACAAGACAATAGAGCTCAATAACATTTAGTTCGGTGAGGTAGTTGGGAGTGTTTCAGCTACGACTTCACAGCTCAACAAGTCGATGGAATGCGTCTATAAAACGTCAACATTGTTAATTTGACACTTTTCTTGTTTTTGTTTTTTTAACGTTTTTGTGTCACTTTCTACTCATTGTACACTACATTTAGTAGCTGGCTACTTTAAGTTAAGAATCTACAATAAATGATGAAGCATTGTAAGAGATTAAAATACCCATAAAATCAAGTCAGCTTCCCCTCACCCAACATGCCACAACAGTAAAATGCAACTTACACATTAACGCATCACCAATAGTGATCAAAGACTCTAATATATAACAGTTGCATGCGCCATTTTCCTGCATTGAGACCTCTAAGAGTTGATATTTTGTGTAATGTAAGTACACTTTGCTAAAACTACTTGTACCACTGTGTCCTTGTGCTCCATCACCCCACGGCTGAGTCCATCCAGCTATACATAAAATCAGCCTTTTAAAAAACAACACTCTAAATGTGTGACCTGTTTTTAAGGATGTCGTTTTCAGCGCAGTTGAAAGGTTTAGAGAGACGGACGAGCAAGTGGTTGCTTTTGGTTAGTTCATATAGAAACAAATAGAATCTTACCAGCTGTATCATTCAACATCTGGTTGACTTGTTGAGTCCACGTGGCTGTTATTCAATGTAAACAGCACTGTGGGATGAACACAATGATTTCCATCCGCTGTACATTAAAAGCACTGCGTATAAAAATGGATTCAGAAAACCAGGGTTTTTGACGAAAAAGCTTTTCACACTTTCTTTGTACCCGAGCTGTTCGGCAGGACAGCCGGCCGGCTTTCTGCTCAGAGAATTGTGAGCTCAGCTGTGCGAGAGTGAGTGAGCAACGACCGAGGTCCTCTCCATCATATTATGTGTGACTTGCTACACTGTGATGCTGTGATGTTAAGGCTGAAGTCAACAGATGGGATAATTCATCACACACCGAAATGTAGATTTAGGTGTCATAATACTTTGATGCCTGCTCAACAAACTCGACATCAAATACAAGTGATGAATTATAAGCAAACATCAGCTAATGTCAGAATGTTAAGATACTAACTTTGGGTTCAGTGCTTTGTCAACGTTTTAAAGGGTGGAGTATATCATGAAGCTCTGTGGATTCTTTTGATAAAATAGTGATTTAATAATCTATATGCTGCTGTGAAAGTTGAAGACAAACCAAGAGTGCTTTTATGTGTTCGTGGTTCAACGAGTGAAAGACTTTGCAACGTGCTTTCAAAGGTGAACACGTGAATTTGGATTTAACGTTCTTTTCTTTTTTGAAGGGCTCAGCCACCAAATAGCTCTTTTGAGATGATGGCTGGCCCATATTTCCCCGACTGCCAAGGTCTGATGTCTGGCAGCAGATTGAAGGCAGCCAGGTGTGTCACAGCGTCACAGAACTCTGAGGCCTTTCATCTTTCACAAAATTTGCCAGGATTGATGATGACGTGAGAAAACCTCATCTGCTTTTGAGGGAAGTGTATTGAGGAGAAGAGAGGAGAGCACCAATGCGCTGTTTGCTCTCAAACAAGTATTGTCATTTTCAACAAGTGATTCTCGAGATTGAAAAAAACACTTAATTTGC
Organism: Lycodopsis pacificus; assembly: GCA_028022725.1. Classification (NCBI taxonomy): domain Eukaryota; kingdom Metazoa; phylum Chordata; class Actinopteri; order Perciformes; family Zoarcidae; genus Lycodopsis; species Lycodopsis pacificus. The sequence continues at coordinate 10,385,776 of CM051710.1, read as the reverse complement.
TAATTGCTCAGACTGGACCTCTTGATTTGTGATACAATGTGTATTTAAAAGTTTAACATCTAATAATGCGTGCCATCCAACGAAGTTCTGTCAGATGCATATATCCACCTCTTTGGACTCTTTAATATAAACGTAGAATATATCGTGTTTTTCAAACAAAGTGCGGGCTGGAGAGTTTCTCAAAGCCATAAAATCTCAGCGCATGGCATAATTATTGTTGAGTCATTGCGATCGATCACAAACTGCTGAGCCGCTGTTTGTTTTCTGACTCCCCAAAGCCGCAGTGTTTAATATGCAGCCAAACCCATTTTATTTACCCCGTCCTTACCAAACCCATCACTCCTGAGAGGGACATTGGGAGAACAGCACGCTTAATCGCCTTCATCTTTCTTTGGCTTTGAGAAGAAAACCATTTAGCTTTGGTTATAGATTGTGCAAGATTTAGCACAGTTTGAACGTAAAGTGAGTAACGTTTTCTCTTTGACAGTGAGTACAACTTTGCCTAAAGATAAAATACACAGACTGGTGACAAATATACGTTCCTTCTGTTTTCTGTCAGCAGCTTTACTGTTTATTCTCCTTATTCAAACAATTAAACAGACTGGGACACTGTTTTTCTTTTTTTGGGGATATACATCTCTGGTGGCCCCAAACAGTAGTTGGAACAACAGCAGATGGACCACGTTACTAATCACTTTTGGATGTGCGCAGCATAAAAAGTGGGAGGAACACAACAAGAGTTTGGTGTGGGGAATTCAGTTCCACCTCAGTCCTGCCCACAGAGGCCCAGGAGAATATTAGATTATGAGGCGGCCAGATCCAACATCAAACCTGTTGTGCCGAAAGGTCACAACCACTCCGAAACAGGCATGGCCACTGCCCATTAGAGGGACTGAACCCTTGTCTTTGACCCCATCATGGCATCCTGATTGATTTCAAAGACTCCAAACTCACATCGCTGAGATTATGATATTGTTTGGTCTTCAAAAAGTGTCAATCATCCCCAATAAGGAGCAGTTGTGTAGTTGCCAATCTGCTTCTGATTGTTTACATTTTCCTACAAATGAAGACAAATAACTGCACAAAGCAGCGGAATCAAATGTCGGATCTTACTTGCTTTGCACACATGGGGATTTTCTCTTTCATCTTAAAAGTCAACTGCTGATTTGTGTTTAATTAACGTGTCAAATTTGAATGTGATGAACGGTGATTAATTTACAATTACAGAAACCAGTGTCCAATTAATTAAAAAGTAAAGGAAAAGGCATAAATCACCGAATTAGAATGATCGACTTGTAGTTAAAGATGTTGGAGTGCTTAGTCATCAGTCATTCGACAGCCACAATATTTGATATGATTTGAATCTATTGATATGCATGACCATTGAAGGGGCTCCGTATCGCAGCATCACACCAAAAGTTCACATCAGACTTCATCTTTTATTTTTGCACAACAGCAGACAGTTTAAGCAGAGGACAAATGTGTACTGCACTTTGCAAAATGTGAACAAAAAAAACAACACAAACTAAACAAACAGAGGTAGATTCTGGAAAGTGCAGTGTCAAATCTTTAAGGTCCATTCAGAGATCAGAACAAAGGCCCTGTAGTGATTTAGTCAACTGTTGTGCTTTACCATTTGTCAGCTGTGGCCTGAATTACTATGACGACCTTCGCTCAAACTATTTTCACAGCAGAGGCGCTTAGAAGAAGCTAAAAGCTGACACGGCCAACAACTTCATGGTAAACGGACCAAAAAAAGTACATTCACTTTTATCCACAAAGTTAATTTCCGAGGGTCAGACAAAAACATCTGAGGGTTCATTTATAATTTATGACTCTCCAACAATAGGCTTCTAAATTCAAAATTGTAGTTAAATAATTTGTGAAGGTATAGAATCAATGTGGTTGAACTGTACATTTATTTTCAGGGGAAACAAGTGAAAAGGGCTGGAAACCGTGTGTGTGTGTGTGTGTGTGTGTGTGCTGGATTATCAATCTGGGTTGAGTAGACAGCTGCTCCAATAGCTCCGGCCGTATTTTTTCACCAATATGCTGAATTTTAAAGCACAACACTGACATGATAAGGGACCTTATGATGGTTTCTGCTTCATCGCCTTGTTTTAAAGGAATAGACATTTTGGGAACTTGTACCGCGTACTGTAATGTAGCTGGAGACAGTGGCCAGTTAGCTCTATTCGAAGATAACAAAGCGCACTAATTAACATGTTATATCTTTTTTTGTTTAATCTGTACAAAATCTGCGGTGTGAAAACGACAGTTTTACAAGGACACTAACTTAATCGAGTCTCCACTTGTTGCCTAGCAACTCCTTCCAACCGAGATAAGCACATCCCATGTAAAACAACGAATTGTTGTTTTTACGCCTCGGCTTCTGCATTCAACGAACTAGATATAAAGTGAGCGTTAGACGTGCTGTGAGGCACATTTGGTTACCTTTTGGAGATATTCAGGCTAGCTGTTTCTACTGGTTTTCAGTATTTATGCTAAGCTAGGCTAACCAGCTGCTGGCTGCAGCTAACATATTTACAGAGATATGGTTATCTTCTCCTCTAACTCACGGCTCTGGAAAAGGAATCCTTCTTTCAAAATCTAGTTTTAAAACCTTCATTCTTTCAGTTTTGTGCTTATGTATGTTACATATTTCTAAATAAATATGTCACCGCCAGCAAATCTGTGAACAAGTAGTATTCTATCACAAAAATGATAGACAAAGTGTACACATCGTACAGAGTGGGTGGGAGTAACTTAGTGGGGTTAACCACGGCCCAGGAGGCTATTTTTGCTATAGGCTCTCCAAGCAGATAAATCCGGCCATGTGTATCTTTTATGGATGTATAAAGAGCTTGATAATGATCAAACACCATAAAGCGTTACAGCACACATCAGTAGGAATAAAAGAAAGGGGGAGCTCACTAATCAGACCTTGTAGAGACCCCCAGCAGGTGGTTGACGGTGTTGCACTGCCATGACTGAATTACAACAGGACAATGAGACGAAACGGTAACGATTGGCAGTAATAGACAAAACAGGATTCTTTTTTTCTTTCAAAGTTCACTCTGATAAACCCGTTGAGATTGTCACGGTGGGTCCATGCACTTTGGCTTCAGATCTAAAAGGACTTTTTCCACGACTTGCAGAGGATCTTCTGGAAGGCGCGCCTGAAGTCCCGGTTGAAGATGGTGTAGATGGCGGGGTTGAGTGAGCTGTTGCAGTAGCCGATCCAGAAGAAGAATTTAAAGAGCGGGTCGGGGATCTTACAGGAGTCTCTGCACACCCCGTACAGGCTGTAGCTGAAGAAAAAGGGGAACCAGCACACAACAAACACCCCCATGACCACAGCCAGGACAAATGTAAACCTCTTTTCCCTGGCTTGAGAGGCCTTCTTTCTGGCCAAGGAGCTCCGGCGACGTTTCCTCCTGGAGGCGAAGAGGTCCATTGATTTGTGACTGACTCTGGAGATGCGTGTGGGTTGTTTGGAGAGGGAGCTCTTCTTGCGGCTGGCCCTCTTGGCTGTCTTGGACTCCTCCTGCTGGGGTTTGTGACCTTTGCCCTCCGAGGAGGAGCTCTCCATGTCAGCATCCTCATTCTGTTGTCCGACGGTGACGGTGCGTTGGCTGGGCGTCGGCGGGCACTGACAGTGGCCGTTCTCCCTCTCGCCATGGAAAGGGGAGGTGGCTTTGCTCAGTCCGTTCTCAGTTTGTGTAACACCATCTGGCCTGAGATTTTTCCCCGACATGGTTCTTGTTCTGGTTTTGGCCACTTGGTATATTCTGATATACACCAGCACCATGATTAAGCACGGGGCGAAGAATGACGCGATGCTGGAGGAGAGGATGTACCAAGTGTCATCATTCAGCGCGCACTGAGGCTGAGCACTGCTAGTGTTGTTGTCTATAGATAGGAGCGGCGGAGATGAGATGAAAGCAGATATAAGCCACACAATTACGATGATGCACTTGACGCGTTTGGGAGTCCGCTTCAGGTTGTACTCTACAGCCTGCGTAACGGACCAGTAGCGGTCCAGGCTTATTGCGCACAGATGGACAATAGACGAAGTGCAGAATAGAACATCCAAAGCCAGATAAATACCGCACCAAACATTACCAAAATACCAGTAGCCCATAAGTTCGTTCGCCAGGGAAAACGGCATCACCAGAGTGGCGACCAGGATGTCCGCGGTGGCCAGGGACACCAGAAAAAGGTTCTGTGGCGCTTTCAGCGCCCTGCTCGTCAACACCGCAATAACCACCAGAATATTCCCAACAACGGTAAAGAGAATGAGACAACTTACAAGAGCAGCAATGCTGGCTATCGCCCCTAAAGAATATCCACTGTCCAGACTCCAGGAGGAATTCAGATGGATCACCGTGTACGCGTCCATTCCGCTGGCGTTAAACGAATCCATCCCGGCTGTGCGCGCTTTGTGTATATCCCAGAGTGGCTTGATATTGGCATAAATTCACATTCAGTCCTCTAATGACCGAGGAGTCCGTCAAAAAACGCGCAGCTCCGCGGCCAATTTACAAATCTGACGACATGAAGACGCGCGCATGAAAAGATTCCCACTTAGAGGAATCTTTGGAGGTTGTTTGTAGCCAGTTGATCATATCTCAAGGTAACTTACTTGAAGAGAAAAAACAAATATTCTCCTCTGCGCCCTGCCATAGCCTTGTCACGCGCCTCCTGGTTGTCAGGAGTTGAGTGCCGTCCAGCCTCAGCTCCCCTTCCTTCCTTCAGCATGGTGCGCGCTCGCTCCTAATGATGCCCCGTGTTGTTCTCAAAAAACTCACCCACTGCTGCCCCGCCCCCGCCACACAGCCTTATGTTGGGATACGATGAGGCCTGGGACACGACTGTGTCCTAGTCCAGTTATCTCAATTTCCAAATTATTAATACCAACTTTTTATTTTGGGGTTTTAAACCTAAACATATTTAGATTTTAGGGTTCAAAATGTTTTAGGGTCTCCTTTCTTTTCCCCTAGACCTCAGCTCACTGAAGGTCAGTATTGCTGCCCACACAATCACGTCTGTCAATTGACGTACGAGTTTTTTGTAAATGAACACATGCAAGATGTATTTTTGGGTTGTTGTGTGTGTGTGTGTTTAAGTATAAGTAGTCTTGAAGAGGAGAGAGTGAAGGAGTTGCGTTAGTGTGATGTGGGTGAGTAGAAGATGAGGCTTGTTGGGATTTTGGAGTTGAGCTCATCAGGCTGCGGGTGTAGAAGATGGATTGGACGTCCGCATTTAAATTGTAGACTTGTTTGTCAACACATAAATACACACACGGTCCCATAACTTTATAATAACACTAACAGAGATGTTAAAACACTGACAGCCGGCACTTTATCAACCGGGTACCATAATCCAACCTGATCTCACATAAATGATGCAACTGTGAGTCCAACCCATTGATATATGCGGGCAAATTATTCTGTGGAACGTTGGTCAGGTAAAAATATGTTTCTCATTAAAAACGCTTGTTTTTTTCTTCCTCTATAGAACAGTGATAGGAGAGGTTTCGATGGTCATCATTTCCAGCTACCACAGTGCACCGCACATGCCTGTGATGGAAGTCAAGCTACCTTTCTTCACAAGCATACAATTCAACTTCTCTACAGATTGATGCATTTCACAGAACAGCAATGTTCAAAATGGCATCTATGCTTAAAACGTGTAAAAGCGTGAGGTTAAAGAGCTACAATTTACACAAACAGCTGTAGGTAGAAGTGCATGTGCATTGAAGTGTACACTTGAATAATCATTTTACTCTTCAATGGATGATCTTCCATGATCTCTGCACATCTCAATGAATAGCATTCATCATTTAAAGATCTTTCTTTCTTCTCATGAGGCAGGGGTCAATTGAGAAGATGTAATAAATGAAATCCTTGAAAATCCAACAGAAATGTGCAAAGCTTCTAAAACCGTTAACAGTAATATGAGAAAGATGGTATTAAAAGGTATCCCATAAACATTTTCAAACTAAATACAATTATTATAAGTTTTGGAAATAATCCAGTATTAATATCCACTTAAACAACTCTCACAGCAAAATAAGCATTGGTGGTAGATTAGGAAATATTAGGATATTTAGGGTCAGCTTTGTCTGGTTGGTTTAGGCTACATGTTATCCTCTACAATAAGAAACACCATATCATCACAGTAACAGTTGAGACGCTTTTGCCAATAACTATAAGATCAAACATAAAACATTCTCTTTCAGGAGAATGCATTTTCACTGGATGATTTCAAACAGGCACCACTACTTATCGAGTCTCTCTTAACTAAAAGATACCTGTGACAACGCTGACAGGATTGAGGTGCCTCGTACGGTGCTCAGCTTTCTGAAGACTTGAGAAGATACCGTTCTGTGATTGAAAACATAAAAGGGCTCCGTGTCCAACGTCTCATGAGAACTTCAAGCCTCGCAAGCAAGTCAACTAATTCAAGGCTTACTTTGATATCTTTCAAACAGTACGAGTCTTGTGCTTCTTCCTTTTTTTCCCATACATTGTTTTTGGTTCATAAAAACAGTGATAGAGTCAGATACTAATATCAAAGAAAATGAGAGTTGATTTTGATATGATTGTGCAGCTTTAGTGTCTTCTTCAGCAGTGCAGTGTCTGTTGCAGGGGGGAGGTGAGAGTATGAATCACTGTCTTACCTCATCCTGGTCGCTTGTCCGTGGAGTTGATCCGGTGACCTTTCAGTTGCAAGGCCTGCCTCTGTCAGCTGGTCTCTTCCAGCTCCCAGCAGCCTCCATGACACTGCAGCAGCAGACCTTGTTGTCCCAAACCCACACCAAAAAACAAACCTGGCAACACTTAAGATGTCTTTGCGAGAGGAGAGGAGAGGAGAGGAGAGGAGAGGAGAGGAGAGGAGAGGAGAGGAGAGGAGAGGAGAGGAGAGGAGAGGAGAGTGATACCATTGTGGTGATCTGCAGAGTTTAAGATGTGTTGAGTGTGCAGGAGGTGCGATGACCATCGCAGACGATTCATCTTTGTTTGAGGAGCTTAATGATGGGAGCTGATGCCTCTGCTTTTAACCATAAATACTGCTCTGCTCTTAATGGCCTTGACTGTCTTGACCAAGTGACCATGGCGTCACCACAGTAGGAATCGTCTTCTTTTGTGCTTTTCATATTTCTTTACAGGCTCGGTCTGTTGTTTCTTGGGTCTTATGTGTAATTTCCGTTTCCTATTTATTAACTGGTTTAGATATTTGGGGGTTTTTTTAGACAGAAATGTCAGTGAACTGGTGCGGGGCATCAAGGCAAGGCAAGGCAAGTTTATTTGTATAGCACATTTCAACAACAAGGTAATTCAAAGTGCTTCACATAAAACCATTAAAAGCATCAAAACATCAGGCAAAAGAAAAGGAGATTTAAAAACAATTAAGAACATTCATTAAAACATTAAAAAACAGTGTAAGAAATAAAATGCAGTAGTAAAATGCAGAAATCATCGGACTTGATCATGATGCGTCACTGTACACACTATATCTTGGTTTGCTTAAAGGGGAACTCCACTGATTTTCCACATCAAAGTCTGTTTACAGGTCCTACAGCACATGCAAAAAAAACATATTTTGTGGCTGCTGTGGGAAATCACCACATTCAATTCAATTCAATTTATTTTTGTATAGCCCAAAATCACAAATTAGCCTCAGAGGGCTTTTCAATATGTACACATTGTGTGTATCCGTGAGGACCAAAACATGTGTTGAATGCATTTCTTCCTCGTAAAATATTTGCAAAGCCAATCTTTTTTTGTTTGCCCCCATGTTAACTTGCTAGCAGTCCCTTTTGCTGGTGCAGCATTGCGTTTCTTGTTACTGCCACCTGTAGATTAGCAGCAAAGTGTGACCCCATTGGAAGGATTGTGTGTATTGAGTCACCCGTGTGCCCCACATGCATTCTTGTGCATCTTAATGCATGTGCACAAGATAAACAAAACAATTTGTTTAATAGAAAACAAAGAGGTCAAAAACTACACTAGGTTTAGGGAAGTTAAAGCATCAGCATGCTGGATGCACAGCATGCACGAAGCCGATAAGGTTCATAGTGGGCAGCCACGTCCAGGAGAGTTGAATGAACAAACGGTCTTTGCACAGCGCTGCTGAGTGGCGTATTGTTAATTGAGCACAAAAAGCACTTGTGAGGCATGAAAAGGAACTGGGGGGGTGGGTGGGGGGGGGGGGGGGGGGGGCTGGCTGTCTTGAGTGCTCAGCATGAACCCTTTTGTTGCCCGATCATTATGAGCGGCAAGCCTTACAACCTTTATTAGACATTTATTTGCGGGTAATAATTAAGAATTACATATACAATTTACATATTTGGTGTTCGAGAAAATGTGTTTTACAACGTTAATGCTTCCTCCACATGCTGGAGAGAACCTTTTCACTTCGTCTGGAGCGAGATGCATCCTTCTTCCACGTGTATAGTTACAATTTGACAAGTCATACAGTGACTTTGGCAATTTCCCCTTCAAGAAACTGCCATTAATACAATTGCTTGAGTCTTTTGAACACCTAATCACAGTTTGTTCATTTTAGGTCTGCGCTTTTTATATTTGAGTCAAAAGTATGATCACTGCCATTTGCATTTCTCTTGTATTCAGATGGCGTTTCAGCCCCTCAGGTCTTCTTCAAGATCAACAATCAAAATTGAAGCCAGAGTGTGCAACACCTTTTTTTTGTTCCGTAGCTGCTTGTACAGTCAGTATACCACTGAGTGATATAATTAGTGTTGAAAATGGACAGCCCATTGATCCCGAGTCGTTTCGGGTTGTTTTTGTCGCTTGTTCCCGCCAGTCAAAGAGAACAGCACAATCCTGTCACCGGGGGAACGTAACGCTACTGATGATGAGGCTTTGGGCAGGATTTTCAAGGATTTTAAAGCCATCTTAACAAAGAGAACTATGAGTTATTATCCTGCGCCCACAAGACGATGCAAATGTTAAGGACATGTAGGTCACCCTCGTCGAATTTGATCAGCCTGTTGAATCAGTTCTCTTATCGTTTGTTTTTGCTCTTATAATTCTGCTTCAGTAGAGGAATGCTGCACCTATCAGAAGGTGCATGTTACTAATCCAGGTCCATGTGCATTGCTGCAGGCCTGTACGCAACATAATACACCATTCCTCCGTGACTTCTAGACTTACATATAGAAGTTTGTTAGCAGGATTGCAGTGAAAACTACTGAACTGATTTTCATGAAACTTTGAAACCAAAGAAGAACCCATCAACTGTTTGTTTTTGTTATTATTATATAGTTAGGAGTTGGAATAGGGTCTTATTAACATCTACAGTATGGTAATGATGACAACTGATTATGCCTACTTAAGAACTGATACCATACCTTGTGGGTGTCTTAAGCCTTGTTAAAACCTGGTGAATACTTTGCACATTGCGATGAGTTAACTAGAAATAAACTGATTAATAAATGTTAGTCAGTGCCTGGGGGCCACTGACCTGATCTATACACATCTTTATTAAAATCAAATATTGGTTTTCCAATATTATAATAAAGGGTAAATGTGTACGACAAAGGCTGTGGCCTGAAAACACATGGTGATTGACAGCTATAAATGTATTCTGTGTCGATGTTTGAAAATGTTTTTGTAGATCTGTAGATCACGATCAGTATGCCCCCCCCTCCCCCCCCATATTTTGAATAATGGTGTATTAAAAAAAACACTAAACGGAGCCTTTAAAAAAACACAGTAACAGAATTGGACCTGGGAAAAAAATCTGCAAAAAAAGTACCAGGCATAAGTTCTTCTACACACTTACAACAATCCCTCTAGCAAATAGATTTCACAACACCACGTAATCTCTGAGGAACAAGTATTTCACTTTTTCATATTGTTGTTGTTCTAGATGATCAACGAGCCGCCCGCCCAGCAGCCAATGAAACTAATAAGCGACGGGGTGATTTAATGCATCAGTGCAGCGTTGCTCTGCACTTTAATGGCTGTTTAATAAGAGCAGCGCCGTTATACGCGTGTGTCCCCGATGATCCGGAGATGCGTCGGTGCTCGCTTCAGCGTCCACTCTCATATTAGTTTCCAGGGAAGTTTATGTTTTCCTCAGTATTAAATCTCCCTTTGGGCTTCTTACCTTGGTTCAAGTAGTAAACTACACCCTGTGTGTCAATTGGTTTTTGGATGTTTAATTCATTTCAAACATTGTATGGAATTTGCACTATAAAGTACAATACAAATCAATGCAGGGGCCTGTATTACTCATTCTTTAGGGACTGTTTCAAAATTCTAAGACTTCCATTATTTTTGTTTAGGTTTTTTTCCCAAATTTCTTAATTAATTGGCGTTAATCAAAATATAAGTGTGTGTCAGTGCCCCGGGTCATCCGTTGCTTTAAACTGGATGCAAACAGCCGGCTAAGAGCGCGCTGATAGAAGTTATGTTGCAGATGTTAGAAAGGCTGCAGCTCTCTGGATGAGCTGTGTGCTGAGAATGGACTCGGGGAAGATTGTGAGGAGACGAATGGAGGGTTTGGCAAATGGAGTACAGCAGCTGTTACTTTGGCTTGATCAATAACGATGGAGGGATCTTGTCAGGCAGCAGGATTTCCCAGGGAAGAAGAGCAGCTCCTCACTACGTCCAGTGTCCAAACCCGGCAGAAATGCCGCAGAGAATCATACACTTTGCAACGAGTACAGACTCAATCTCACTACATGCAAATTTTGAAGGCGTTTCAACTGACTCTCTGCTTCATTACAGCGCTTTAACGGTTTCTGCCCTTCATTTGTTCTTCCTAATAGAATCGCCTAATTTTCCATCATGGTGATTCTGGCAGAGCTGCATGACTAAATAAAATGAGCACTTCCATCCTTATTAGCAGCTAATCTCTCAGTCACTAAGAGAGGAAAGTACCACTCTTCCAGCTCCCTTTACCTGCAGCTTGCTCGGTCTAAAACAACATCACGGCGTCTTTTAAGATTGATGTATTGTCAGACGCTCATCCGCCCGAGGTCGATGCCAGGCATTGATATCTTGAATTTAAGTTTCTGTCAATCAAATGATTGATTGCTTTCGCTCTAATTTGAATACATAAAGTTTCTTAAGTGAGTTTTCAAAGACACAGCTTTGATTTACCTCTTTCTTGTTGAACACAGTTTGACTGTAAATTGATTTTCAGGTTACTTACTCACAATTCGTTGTTGAGTTCTTCTTCATGAAAACATTTAGAACTACTTCATTAACTTCTCATCGTTCACGTCTGAAACCTTACTGAATACTGAAGGCATGTAGCATGAACATGCAATCGCCTGCAGTGTAATATAAGTATTTGTTAATAGTTATATCAAGTTAAGCTTTGTTTAACCACAATGACAGAAATAGTAGATTACAGTATAAGACTAAATCAATATTTGACTGACATTGAGCCTCACGATATGTAAATCCCTGCGCTGTTTGCTTAGATAATAAGATTTAGATAATAGGATTCATGAACTAGTCGGTGTTCTTCTTGACTTTGGCTAAACAAGTGTCCACCATATGTTAATAATCATGCCCAGCATGCATATCACGTTGAACGCTCAGCTTGACCGTGTGTGTGAGACTGCCGCCTGCTTTGTTGTGACACGTTTCAAAGGTGTCTTGTTTGGATGCACATCGCCTAATAGCTGTTTGCGCTCTCCATTTCCAT